>CM046878.1:445048715-446281215 GCA_025667525.1 Glebionis coronaria | reverse complement strand
ATATATATATATATATATATATATATATATATATATATATATATATATATATATATATATATATATATATATACATATATATATATACATATATATATACTTATATAAATATATATATATATATATATATATATCAAATCAAAATCAAATCAAATCAAAAACCCTTATATATGAAAGATGGTGAAACAATGCCTTAAATACAAAACTCTATGAAAATGAAACATGTAATTCATTAAAGGGTTTCCATAAAATGCTTCAAAAAAATAAGAATTACAAATGATGCCTTATATACAAATTTCTATAAAAATATATAAGAAAGGATGGAAAACATTTTCTTAAATACAAAATTCTATACAAATGACACATGTAATTCATTAAAGGGTTTCCATAAAATGCTTCAAAAAGAAAATAAGAATTACAAATGATGCCTTAAATACAAAATTCTATAAAAATATATAAGGAAGGAAGGTGAAACACTGCCTTAAATACAAAATTTATAAAAATGACACATGTAATTTATTAAAGGGTTTCCATAAAATGCTTCTAAAAGAAAATAGGAATAAATGATGCCTTAAATATAAAATTCTATAAAAATGACATATGTAATTCATTAAAGGGTTTCCATAAAATGTTTCAAAAATAAAATAGGAATTACAAATGATTCAGAATAGTTTGACTTACTAAAATGAAAATATTTTTCACATATTCGGACTGTCGAGTTTTGGTTACTATTGCTATATTATACACGTGACAAAAAATAATACCAGGAATGAGCTTTTTGAGCTTACTTTTGCTAGAATACACTTTACCACAAAACTTACAAAACAAAATAATTTATAAAACATATTTAACTATAATGTTTTTGCTAACAAAAAAAACTTAACAATAATATTAATTAAAAAAAATTATGTAAAAAAATTATTCATAACATTAACATATACAAGATTTATTACCTCATAAAATTCAAAAATAAATAAAATATTAATACACTATTATTAAAATTCTAAAAAAATTTAATGTAACAAACTTATTCATAACGTTAACATGCAAATTCAATTAACTCATAATATTCCTAAATAAATAAAATATCTTAAACTAATTTTTTTCACTCTATGCTACATTATTAAAATATTAATGTCAATACATATACTAAACTTCTAATACAAACATAAATAACTTCAATTTTCATTAAAATATATACTAAAAGCTAGCCCGTCCATCAGACGGGTCTAAAGGCTAGTACATATATATATATATATATATATATATATATATATATATATATATATATATATATATATATATATATATATATATATATATATATATATATATATATATATATATATATATATATATATATATATATATATATATATATATATATATATATATACTAGCTTCGTAACCCGCCCAACGGGTGGGTTCGGTTCGTAAACTTATTTTTGAAAGAATGCTGGTCGATCTATTATATTAGTTAGGGTTTAAGTGTTTTCGTTTGAAAGAAACTAACCTTTATATTATGTTTAGGCTTGGCCCATCCAGCGAACTGATTATGTCCAGTGTTAATCTTTAGACACATAAAAAATAAACTATTTTGTGTTTGTTAGTATATGATATAACGAACGATAGACCTGGAGTCTCCTTGAGTATTGTTGTTTTGATGAAAAAATATGGTTAAATTAGGTGTTAAGAATCACACATGAAATAAAGAAATTTATAACCACTTTACATTTAGTAGGATTATTAAAATATTTTATACTTCAATTGGATTTTTACTTGTTAATTACGTGTATGTGTGTGCTACTTTAATATTTCAAATAGAAATGAAAGTAAAGTGAAAAATAGTTGTGTTCTCAAGTCTTTCATTAAGGAAAAAAAATTAAAGTAAATTTGAGTATTATTTGGTTCAATTTGGAAGTAAAGTGTTTCACCTTAATATCGGGATAAAACACTTTACTTCCATTTCATTTTATTTTCTTTAATGAAAGATCTCGAGAACACAACGTAAGGTGTGAAAAAATACAATTAAGCCACATATACTACACCCAAATATCATGAAAATTGAAGAAAAAAATCGACAATGAATAATGTACATTATCTTACCAAATTGGATATCCTGAGAATTTTATATTTTGTAATTGTGTTCATAACTGAAATTCTTGCATTTTAAAGAAGAACTTTGCTTGTGTCCCAAAAAAATAAAAAGTATAAGCATAGATCCAATTAAAGATTACTTTGCCAATATAATAAATTTGGTTTATTCAAAGAATGTTACATAACATACCAGTAAGATTGAACAACTGCCTCTTTCTTTTAGTATTTGTTTATTTCTCTTCAATAGATGTTTGTAGGTTGTCCATGGCTTACTGGTCTCTTGCATACATGCCCCAAAGAGACTGCATATTATGATGGGTTGGTGATTTTGGTTGGTCCTAGTATTACCATGGATTCAAAAGTATCTTGATCTTTGTGGTAAGATATGATATCTTGGTGCGCTATGAAGTGCATTGTGATTAATATTGCTTTTGGGATCGAGTGTTGGTTTTTGTAGTCATTCATAGTAGTGGTCTTCTTGTATTTAGTTATAATATTTAATTGAGCTTAGGTATTTTTCTAATGTCATAGTAGTTTCGTTTCAAATTATTGTCCATTATATTATTTTGAATTGTCTAAAAATGATTGTCCACTTTCAAAAATAAATTAAGAATTTAGTTCGACCTTACTATATTACTCTCACTTGATGTAATTATTACAAATAATAAGAAGTTTTTAAATTAATTAGAGGGTACAATTGTCATTCTGCAAAAAATATAAGACAGAAAACTGTAATAATGATATTTTTTTTAAACGATGTATTTTTTTGAATGTGAACAATAATTTTAAAACAGAGGAAATATGTTTTTGGTTGCCAACGTTGTTAATCTCGAGTTTGTGTTTTTTTTGTTTTGTTACTTTTCTTGTTTTCCTAATAAAATTACCTATTAGACACCTAAAATACTATTTTAGAAACAATTTTCTTTGGAGTAAATATGCATTACTTACACGATTTTATTTCGAGTTAATATGGGTTACTTAAAAATTATTGTGATGATCACAAAGTCACCGAGTAACCTCTTTATTTATCAAGCACGAGCAGCCTAGAAAATAAGTTGTTAATAAATTTTAATTATTGTATATCTAACATAAAAAAGTTTCAATTATATCATCACAAATTGAAGATATAAATCAACTATTGCTTTAGTTAAACATACCGACACTACACTGTACCAATATACATTTCAGTGGTTTACTCATAATTAAATTAATAGGACATTTGAAAATCTAGTGGGTTTTTGGACCTAATAGTAACATTTTTGAAAAATAGTTTTCATATTTTCAAAACCCGGCTAAACCCGTCGAGTTTGATGTGACCCGGGTCAACCCGGTTTTTGAGACTCGGTCTAGTTTCGATTTTTTCGGGTTTTTTTAAATATGTAAATTTTACGTATTTGCGCTAAAATTTTATTTTTATATATTATATTGGTATGTAAATAGTTTATACGTTCAATATACGAACGTTTTCATGGTTTTTATATATAATTATTGGTAATTATTAAAAGTATGATTTCTTTTAAAACCAGGTTGACCCAGAGCCGGTGACTCGACCAGTCGATCTAAAAACCTTTTCAAAACATATGATATGTTTCCTAATCCACACTGATTATGCATATTTCACAAGTCTGAACCTTATTTGATACTTTGGTCAAAAAAAGTCTTCACCCGCTCGGAGTGCCAATTTCCTTCTACAACTGTGGTGTTATACCCACCTTATATATCAGACCACATTATATCGATGAATAGATCTTGATAAGGCTAAGCCCCGTCACCCCGTGTAGTCTTAGTAATTTAGCCAACACTCCAAATCCATGTGGGTAGAGTCAGACAACTGTGTAGTATTCTTCAAAACATGTTGCCTTTAGTTTTGTTGCTTACATCTATAGACTAAACTGTTTTAGAAAAAATATCATTCATAAGTAATCAAGAAAAAAACATTCTTAAATTTGAATCACTTACATGAGACAAATTGCGACATCTTTTTACTAACAATGTTTGTATGTGTGCCTTATTATACTTTCTTTTCCTAGCTCTCAAAATCACTTGATGTGAGCCAAGTAACTTGAAAACATATACAACACTACCTTGTGAAACACGTTGAAGTTATTAAAAGAATCACAAAATTGCCACGAGATTAGAGGAACTTCCTGTACAAAGGGAAAATCACAAAACGCAGATAACAAAATGATCAACGAGTATCGACAATTTAACTTTTGAGAGACCCAATATAACTATACTCTCTCAATTTAACTTTTGATAAATTCGCATAGAAGTTCAAAATGCGCATGTTCTTTGCTCCTATAACGGTAAATAGACCTTCAATGGGGGGGGGGCATTATCTGGAATAGCAACTTGTATACCTTGAATGGCTAGCCAATGAAAGGGAAGTGAAGTATCAAGCGATGCTTTTGACAATGGAGTTGCAATCAGCTTCACTAATGAAGAATAATAATATTTTTTAGGATTACGAAAACATATTCCAACTATAATATTAGGGACATTCATGTAATGTATTGTCCTCACCTCTTTAAAAGCGTCTTTATTGTCATCAAGGTTAAGCAAAACTTTGTGTCACACGCAAGGCACAAAGATTAAAATATCTTTGAAAGGCATAAAGTGGGGGATTCAACCTGTAATGAGAGGTTTACAATATCTGAATTTATTCAAGAACGCAACAACAAAAAAATAGATAAGCACCAGAGAAAAAACACAATATGACCTAGGAAGACAAAGCCTAAAAAAGAAGAGAAGGTTAAAAAAAATTAAGTCACCACTATTTTGTACATTCACTTCACGGTAGGTCGTTGCATCCAATATTAATAGAAAATCACGAGGTAAAAATAGGATGGTGAACAACATTAAATAGTAATGTTAACAGAAAATCACGAGATAAAAAACAAAGACACAGAACATGTATAGATACAACATCGAACTTTGTAATACAACTCAATAGCATCACAAGTATAAGCATTTTCTAACATCATTTTAAGTCAAAATGTAAAAAAAATCTAAACTTTCAATGAATCATAATATCAGAAAAATAAGTATAGTATACAGCATATGCTTCACCTCAACATCTATAATGCTAAGTGCGATGTTTATATCATATGTAGTCAATGTAGTTCTTTTTTAGTGATGCACACATTTGAGTCCCTCCTGCAGGTTTAAAAAGAAGACCGAAGACCCATAATTCAGAAGTCAATATATATATATATGGCCCTCAAGAAAAGAGTTCAGCACATACATTGTGAAAATGATTGCCCGTTGACCTATAAATTAGTTAAACTATTGTATGGCATATATTTTATATTGAATCATTATAAAAAGAGACATATAATTATTGCATTGGTGGAAACTCATACTCTTATTTTCAGGTATTTATAATGTTTTTCGTTAAATATAAGAGATGTACATAACGAACTCATTGACTCTCCAACAAAAAGAACCCATACCCGGTTGGCCACCCAAATTTATGTACCTTTTTACTACCGCCAGTTGTTATATTACTGATCACATGCATTGCCACGGCCACCACCGGTCCTCTAGCCCTACTGTATGAGCCGCTGCCTTGAGAATAGTTTCGCGGGCCACCTGCATAGCTACTATTACCTCCAGTACCCCGGCCATATGCTTGTGGGGGAAGGTATGGCCCACTGCCACGATTTGTATGGTGATTGTATCCACCACCAGAAGGATTTACACCTTGTGGGTATCTGTTTTATCCTCCTTAAGGTCCGCAATGAGACTTCACGTAATGATGGCCAGGCCCACCACCTCCTGCAACCAGCTGAGGTTGAGAATCGTGCATCGGTTCATTTGGAGATCATGGCCTCATCTGAGCTTGAGCCTGCCCGGACTGCTGCTGCATTAGTGGTAGGATATGCGAGTGTTGCTGCTACTGCAGGTGCTATATTTTCTGACGTTTTGCTGCTTCAAAAAACTGATAAAGTGTCAAAACATATCAAAGTAATTTCAAAAAATTGATAAGGAATAAAATCAACCAAAATGCATTTAGAAACACTCTAAACATATTCCAAGAGTATTACAATGCATACAGCTGATTAAACTCTTGACCTACAAAAACAAACAATAAACAAACTCAAATTTACTAACAATGAAAAGAAATAGCATGTTGAAACACTCTTTAGGTTTGTATTTTAGACCTTTGTGACATCCTCCCTCCAGTAAACAAAGCATACAGTTGATTAAAGTCTTGAGCTACAAAAACAAATAATAATGAAAATAAATGCTTAAAATCTTTAGGTTTGTACTATGAACCTGTTTGACCCCTAAAGTATAGAGATTGTCGCTTCACATGTACTTCTTTCTGAAAGTGGTTTCAAGCCACCTCACAAACATCACTCTTTAGGTTTGTAGGACCTGTTTGAATCTTTAATGAAAATATCATAAAAGATTTAATAATATTTTGATATTTGTCTAATATTTTGATATTTGAATCTTTTATGAAAATATCTTTTATGAAAATATCTTTTATGAAATCATTAATGCTTTAATATTTTGAATAATACTATTTAGTTTTAATATGAAAGTTTGGTTGCTTCATCAAAAGTCATATGCCACACGAGTTCTGCAACCTTGTGTATTTTTTTTCCATGTTATATGTGTGTGCCTAATTTGTATGTGGATATGACTATTACTATTACGTAGTATGAACATGTGGGGTGTTTGGTATTGTTGTAGTTCTGTGAGCGACATCTTAATATGGGGTTGTAAAAAAGTTGAAAGAATTAATACTATTGCTCAATTATTTTTTATATCACTTTGCGTGTTTAACATTACAAATAAGAAAAAAGTTCACGTTTCAAATGCGATTGACCAAGTTTGTTTTCTCATGTATCTCGATATTACTATATTTTAAATAATTATGATTATTCTATAAAGCCCAATGCATATTACTGATATATACATATCATTAATCAGGTTTATGTGAAAATCAAAGTAATTGTATATATTTATTTGTGAATTACTATATTAAACAATGTACTAACCATCAGTGAACAAATTCATTGACAAGGATAAATCTATAGGTTTTGTTTATGCCTGCAAGAATTGCACTTGATCCTTTCTAGATATTGCCTGCAACAAATATGTAAGAAAAGTTTTAAAATGCATGTCTGCAATTTACAAAATTACTTAAATGGTATTTGTACCTCTTACAAGAAGTCATTAGTTCCCTTTCTCTTAGGACACTTGAGTCCACAAATCTCGAAGAGCTCAAGCGCATTTTTGTGTGGTCCTTGATACACGATTTGACCTTCAGATGGTAGTGTAAACATTAAAGGTCTCTAGAGCAGGCTGTAGCAAAGACATCATGATTGTTGAGGTGAGTAATTTGCTGCATGTGCTTGACTATCTGAAACATAGTGGAACTGTCTATACCTGTTGAAATCTCATCAATAAACATTCTTTTTGCAGGACCAACAATCATTTTTTCTGTTTTTGCAACCCAAAAGAAACTATCCAATGCTTCTTTGCATATGTGTGAGCTAACAAACCTTTTTTCACCCAACACAAATAAGTTAATACCAAAAGATATTATTTTTGTTCGAATATCAGGGTGTTTGGGATTGCTTATATCAAGGAGCTTATTAGTAGAAAAATAAGCAAACACCAACCTACATGCTTATTTTAAATAAATAAGCACAAATAATTAAGCACACGAGCAGTTAACTCAAATAAGCAATCGTGAAAGGCCAAAAATATATAAATATATCAATTAAAGGCAAAGCAACTTACTAAAAACTATAGAGAATTATAATTTGTTAGGGGTATTTGACTTAGGTTATACAAATCTGGAGGTTTCTAATGTTCGATCAGCCACCAGCTTGCTGCTATGAACAGTTTGACAAAGAAAAATAACTGAAAGAACATTCAGCAGTGCCACATGATCATTATGGTTTTTGGGATATAAATATTTATTTTATATTTTCACCTATATTCACCATAAAAAATTTCGGTTGTATATAGAAAAGCATGAAGTTATACCAATGATTGCACAAAAAGTAAGCTTACTTCAGGCTGATTTTACATTCAAGCGAGCAAATCTTTGATCGAAGGTTCGTTAGGATCAACTCTTGGGAGCTGCAAAACCAAACAAAGTATGTATGATAAATCCAAATTACTATCCTGGATCATGATTCATGACCAAAGGTTTAATATACCTAGGTAAGTAGACATACTGAAGCAAGAACTGTTGACACAAATGATTGATCTGTCGCCATATTTTCTAGCCTAAGAGCAATACCCTTAAGTTTCTATTGGAGATCTTTGCAATGGAAGGCGAGGTTTAGCTTATACAAATTTGGAGGTTTCTAATGTTCGATCAGCCACCAACTTGCTGCTATGAACAGTTTGACAAAGAAAAATAACTAAAAAGAACATTCAGCAGTGCCACATGATCATTATGGTTTTTGAAATATAAATATTTATTATATATTTTCACCTAAATTCACCATAAATTTTTTCGGTTGTATATAGAAAAGCATGAAGTTATACAATTGATTGCACAAAAAGTAAGCTTACTTCAGGATGATTTTACATTCAAGCGAGCAAATCTTTGATTGAAGGTTTGTTAGGATCAACTCTTGGGAGTTGCAAAACCAAACAAAATATGAATGATAAATCCAATTACTATCCTGGATCATGATTCATGACCAAAGGTTTAATATACCTAGGTAAGTAACATACTAAAGCAAGAACTGTTGACACAAATGATTGATCTGCCGCCATATTTTCTAGCCTAAGAGCAATACCCTTAAGTTTCTATAGGAGATCTTTGCAATGGACGGCGAGGTTTACAATCTGGTACTGTTTTGTAAACAAACCAGAAACATACACAAGAATGATGAAATCGAGTGGTTTGTAATTACCAAACACATACTGAACAGCCAACCCTCAAACCACGACAACTTTTGACCCATCTCCCACCCTGCGTAATTTTCCACAGAAGATATAATTTTATATAAAACATACACTTTATTCCTATTTTATGTTAAAAACCAATAAACAGATGGTAGCTAGTCTTGATGTTTGAACTATTAAAACTATTATATATAACAGGTATGTTCTAGTTGTCCCTGTTTTCCATCCTCTTGACTAACATTAATGCAAAATATTGAATCAAGTTCTAATGCCGTTCAAAAAGAAAATTAAGTCACCTAGGTCTGAAACCTCCTAGGTGCCCGTGCCTATGATGTATGAGGAACTAATGGATATAATTTGATTAATACCAACAATTTGTCTATGCATCAAATAATCAGATAAATATCAAAATCAATCAGCCATGGTGAGAAAGCACATACGCGCATGATGCAATATCATGGGATGAAACATGTTATTCACTTATGCTTGTACCCTGAATATGTAACATCAATAAAACCATCATATATTATTTTTTATGTGATAAAAAGTTGAGCAACTCAAAGGAATAAAAATAGAAAATTTTGGAGCCCCATTGTCTTTCAAACCTGATAAAATCTAGAAAGATTCTTGACATGTCCACAAGTTGAGATCATAGTATCGTGGTTTAGTAATTTTAATGCATTTGACTGCATTTAGTATGGCTGACAACCTGTTTTGCAAACTTGGCATGCATTTTCTTTAGTTAAATTACAATGCCTATGGTAAAACAATAGTAGGACTTGTGTACAACTGTAAATCACAATATCTGTAAGGATATGGACCAAAGAACCACTATATGTTTAGGATAATATTGTCAGTGAACATATATTAAAACCCACACAAAATTCATTAGAAGATATAAGTTGTCTATCTATTATCAAATAAAGTTATTAGGCCTAAATTATACCAGAGGCAATTAGCTCATGAAAGCTTTTCAAAAGCAGTTTACCGTTCTGCTGATGCGCATTGTTGTTACAGTTGTTATTAGTGTTAATTTCCCATCGTAGATCTTGTGAAAAACAAAAAAAAAGAAAGCACAAATACGATAATGTAAAATAGGAAAGCTTACAAACCTTTAAACGACAAA
Source organism: Glebionis coronaria (assembly GCA_025667525.1). Lineage (NCBI taxonomy): Eukaryota > Viridiplantae > Streptophyta > Magnoliopsida > Asterales > Asteraceae > Glebionis > Glebionis coronaria. The sequence continues at coordinate 446,271,110 of CM046878.1, read as the reverse complement.
CCTGCATCCATAAATTTTACCTGCAAAATAAAACAAAGAAAATATAGTTTCATTAGGGTTTCAAAAGAAAGAGGCTTACATATTTTTATGTGAAAAAGACTAACCTGCAAAACCTTCCTAACACCGATCACTACTTATGAGTTATGAACTTGATTCAACTGCATCTTCTGTAAACAAAGTTTAGATATGTTCAATTAGATGAATGATGATAAACATGATTTAAAACTACCCTTATTTTAGTTATATACAAATTCTATAAAAAAACTGATCAACCTGCAAAACAAAACAATGAGCACATGCATACATGATATCTATTAAAAAACGACTATAGTTTCTTAGGGTTTGAAGAGAAGAGGCGTTCATTAGGGTTTGAAGAGAAGAGGTGTACTGTTTTTTTAATATTTTTATGTTTATTTTTAGATGATATAGATGATATTTACTTAATATCTTATTTTTGGTAAAGAAAAATTGTATTCGGATAATATCATATACTTTTGGTAAAAATTATATTCGGTTTTTGAAAATTTTTGGAAATAAATAGAATCATGGATGTAGCCAATGAGAAAATGCCACGTAGGATATGACATGGCGCCTATTTATTTTCCTAGTCAAACTTAGCCCCATATATATTATATATATATATATATATATATATATATATATATATATATATATATATATATATATATATATATATATATATATATATATATATATATATATATATATATATATATATATATATATATATATATATATATATATATATATATATATATATATATATATATGTATATAGAGTAAGGATCCAATGAGAAGAAACTTAAAATAAAGTGGTGAGAAGAGACTAAAACTACACATTTTAGATGCAACGACTTGCATTAGATGCATTTCTATTCATGTAGATGCATCATCTTAAGTTTCGAAAATTAATTTGATGTGTAGATGGTACAAATTGATTTTGCATGATTTGGGCACGTGTAGGGGAACAAAAATATGAAATGCATCTAATATACGTATATGCATCTAATTAAAAGTTATAAAACATGTTATGATGCATTATAATACATCTAAAATTATAAATATGCATCTAATTTAAGTGCATGCATCTCGAATATGCGGTTATAGTTTCTTCTTATCCTTCTTATTTTAAGGTTTCTTCTCATTTGATCCTAACTATATATATATATATATATATATATATATATATATATATATATATATATATATATATATATATATATATATATATATATATATATATATATATATATATATATATATATATATATATATATATATATATATATATATACCTTTACCTATCTAGAATTTACAGATTTTGAACATGAAAAGTTTGCTATGAACAGAGGGTCTTAACCTATTCCATTTACTTAGCCCTCCTCCAGATCTTTTATTTAATATATAAACTAAGTATCATGTTCGCTTGAAGGTCCAATTATAACCCTAAGTACCCTAACCAACTCAAAATATTAATTGTAAACCGGCTTATCCAAAACTGTTTTGACATCCGACTGTTGTAACCTATGTTTGACCCACTTTACAACCTCTAATATAGTTCTTTAACTCAAATACTTTTCCAGGGGTACTTGGATCGCAATTTAAAAGTTTACCAAACTCTAGATATGATGAAAACAAGTGACTCAAAATTCTGCCCGGTTTTTAAAAACGAATTTAACACAACTAGCCTAATTAATTACCCACATCTTGTATAATTATGAACCCTACTTATTTTTAACATGTTTACGAGGCTTGTCGAGCCCGGGCGATGCCCCGGTTGTATCTTGAATCTGATAACATGTACTTATTTTTCAAAATTAAAATTTAAAGCCGATGTCATGCTTTCTGCAACTTAATTGTAATGCATGCTTTAAGTCAAAGTTCGTATGTGATCATTGTAGGTTGTGTTATATATATATATATATATATATATATATATATATATATATATATATATATATATATATATATATATATATATATATATATATATATATATATATATATATATATATATATATATATATATATATATATATATATATATATATATATATATATATATATATATATATATATATATATATATATATATATATATATATATATATATATATATATATATATATATATATATATATATATATATATATATATATATATATATATATATCTCATAATAGCACCAAATTTATTTTTACAACCAAGTTTTAATGCATAATTCAAGTCGAGGTTCATTTGTGATCAGTGTAGGTCGAGAATCGTATGTGGTCAATTGGCTGATGTTCTCGTTGGGTCGTGATGCTAATAGTGTATAATATTTACTTAAGGCTTAAACAAAAATGTAAAGACGGTGGCGGGATTTTGTTAGCGTAGATATAATGAGTGGTTTATATTGAGCGTTATTGTTGGTGAACTTGCGACATACATCCGAAATTAATGAATAATCATGTATACATGCTATATCGGATATATTAGCATGATTATATTGTGTACGCTAATGGATTTGAATACTTTAGTATTTATATTAGAGTTGGCAATATACCCCTAATTCCATAAATATGGGCTGATTTTGCCCCTTTTTAAAAAATAATGGGCTGAATGAGCACTCTCTTATTTCCAAGGTGGGCTAAATGAGCGGTTAAATTTAGCAAATGGGCGCAAATGGGCGGGAGCCAAACATACAAATGTTTGCAATTGCTAAAAGTCTAAAACACTAAGTGACAAATATTATTTAAAATCTTTAGATGTGTCTTTTATATCTCCTAAATTATTTGATTAGAAAATAATTAATAATTAATTTTGTATCAACTCTTTTTATATTTATTTTCTAACCAAAATTTGTTGAAAGGTCCTGCACTTTTTGTTTATCGGTACGACACTATAAAAGAATTGGAATTTTTTCAAATTATTAGTTGTTTTTTTTTAAGAGAGCCCATTTGGCCCGTGCCCGTTTGAGACCGTATTCGTTTGAGCTTGCGTCTATTTGACCCGTGCCTGTTTAGCCCACGCTCATTTGACCCGTGCCCGTTTAGCCCGCGCTCATTTGGCTCGTAGCCCGAGTCCGTCGGCCCCGTTTATTTTACCACCTCTAGTTTATGTAACACCCCAAATTTATACAATTCAATACAACGGAAGACTCGTCGGTGTTACGGGATAGCACATTACTCACATCATAGACAACGCTTAAAAATCGCGTCGTTTAATAACAAATCATTTCCATTCATAAATATCAAATTTACATAGGTCCCAAGTCATTGTATTTCATACAAGTTTTACAAAGCATTTGAATGGAAATTATTATTTAAGTGCGGGCCATGAATTCTTGTTGTCTTCCCGAGAATTACCTTCAAGTACCTGAGATAAAACATGTTAAAAGAAAAGGTCAGCGATAACGCCGAGTGAATTCATAGAGTGTAACAAAACCATCAATATATCATCGGTATATAATTATTACCAAAAATCATTTTGTACAATCTTTGTAATAGGCCATAAAATAGCCAAAGTCATTTTATACAAATCCTTGTCAAAATCATCATATAGGCTTTTGCCTTTGAAATCATTATACGAACCATTGTCATAAAAACCTCATACAATACGTTTTATAACGTTGTATATAGTTAAATAAAAACCGTTATATGAATATGGTTATGTAAAACCAAAACACGAACATAATATCAATAATAAGACCCCGTATTGCTAGTCAGGCAATATATCGTAATTAAATGCGTATAACAGTATTTCGTTATTTGGATTATTATAAGCCGCATGACATTGTTACCTTACTATAACAAACAGCGGGTAGCTAGCCCGAAACTCAATTTGCCCATCTAAATTAGCGTGTCGTCACAATAATCACGCTTGTGTAAATCTTCTCATACATAAATTCGCTTACCAATCAATGTGGCACGACGGGGATCAACCGTCAAGGCGCGAACTGGGGTGATCGTCCCCAAATAGTACTATTATATGGATAAGCGTCTACCAAATCCCGGTAGTTCACAATTCATGCTAATGGGACTTTTAGTAACATAACCTAACTTTAATAATCCATTTCATTTCATTTATCGGGTCATATAATCATTCATCGGGTCATACAATCATTCGGGTCCAAATCAATAAACAAACAATCGGGACAAATGGTGTCCTATTTTATCAAAACTAACAAGTTATCTCCCTCGCGGGTTTATAAAACATTTCATAAAAATATTTAAAAGAGTGCGAGGCTATGAACTCACGTTGATGAGGGAAGGCGGTTATCGGCAATTTGGATGTACGGTACGTGCTTCAATCACGGAAACCTAGACAAATAATACGCGTCTTATACTTTTGTACAATGACTTTATAAAATAACAATTATGTATAAATATGATGATTTTATACATATGATGATGATCAAGTGGGTTTATACATTCTCATTTACTCATTTTAGTGTTATGTGTTGATAACTTTTATACTAGTCTACTAGTTTTACCTATTTATGTTGGGAATAAAATATGGGTCAGATCACCAAACGCTGATAAGAAGAAAGTCAACGCTGATAGATTGACTTTGGACGCTGATAGAAGTCAACGCTGATAGCCTTGAAGATTGACACTGATAGAATATCTTTTGTTTATTTGTTTCTTTATTTATGTATGGTAAAGATAAGCACGACATTGTATTTTCTATTATTATCTTTACCTAGAATAGTTGATTCATAGCTTATTGTACAAGACTTCTTGTTCTATAAAAGAAGGTCTTTTAGGTTAAAGTCATATATCAGTTTTCATAGTATTCGCAAGTTAAACCTTTCATTGTAATCAACACGATTATTCTAATACAAGTGAAAGTTTGTTTAACATCATTGTGTTTTAGATCAAGTGTTAATTCCGCATAACACTTTGTTACTTTATTCATAAGCAAAGGTTTCTCTACGTGTAGTACTTGATCTAATCTCGTATACACAAAGCTAATCGATCTAAGTTTGGGATCAACAATTTACATGTTTTAGGTCCAATAAGCCTATTGTAAGTCCATTAAATTGTATTAATCCATTTTATAATTTTATTATCAGTATTATATTTTACATGGGCCCAAATGGGTTAATCCCAATAAGTAAGTTTATAAGTGTTTTACTAACTAGTCGGGTTTATAGTCCAATAAGGCTACTTTGGCCCGTTAATGTCTATATGTTGTAAAGCTCGGGTTTTATCGGTTTTTACTTGTTATATAAGTTCATATATCAGTATGTGAGTTTATAAAAGTTTATATTAGACGGGTCCGACCGTCTAAGTTTTATTTGACAAAAACGTTAATCTTTCGGTTTTAGCCAAAAAGACGTAAAACTTAGTATATAGTTTTTATAACTTATAAAACTTACCAAACTACCATTTTTATATGATGTTCATTCATTTATCCTTATGCATATTTATATAAATGAAATATATAAGTTAGTGGGTTTTAATTCATATTTTATACTATATTTATTTGAGTGCTTATATAATAATATTAAATTTTAATTTCACAAAATCAGTCCTAAATTTTAAGTTCACTAAAATGCCCATATCTAGAGTTCTATAATGAGATAGGACCTCAATTTTTTATCACAGAAACTAGATGATATGTGCTTAATTTTATTCTTTTATAGCTACTGAAGAATTAATCTCTAAATATTTTAATAAATTCTTCCAAAACAGTGTAGGCAGATTTGCACTCTAAACTTGTTTTGATCATATCTCACTCATTTTTATGATTCCATTGCATGGCAAACTCTCACATGTGTATAACACTTAATACTTACTTTATATTGATTCCAATTTACTATTTTATCAGTTTATCATTTGGTTACTTACTGTTTTTATACAGCCATCTTATTAAGCAAGATTTAACCATTTTTACATGTGGGTTTTCCATCTTTTTACCCATGTTTATCAAATATATCAACACCAAATCCCCACATAATATTTTTAATCATCATTCATCATCATATACATATACATAAATAAAGAAAATACAAGATTACATAATCAAAATAACAAGAGGATAGGAAGAACAATCTCTATACCACCATTAGTGATGAAAAAATGAGTCTTTGATGAACAAGGCTTGGATTTTGATGGTAAAACTTGTGATAAACCAATATCATCTTCAAGTCTACCAACATTTATAAACTTCTCATGGAAAATCAGCCCTATGACACCAACAAATCTTCTCCTTGGATGTTAGAATCACCTCCAATCTTCAAAGCTTTAAAGTAGCATCATCATGTGTATGAGTAACACATGATTTTATGGCTAACATAGATCAAATGAGGGTTGTTTTTTATGATGGTTGGACGAATTTTGGAGAGAGAGGAGAGGAGTGTGTGAGTTTTGCATGTGTAGAATGAGTTGCTAGTTTGAGTTTGGTTGTTTTGTAAGTAAAAATGGTTTTGGTGTAAGGCTAAGGACAAGTGTCCTTAGCTTAAAGATTAAGATGACACCTTTGTGGTGTTGTGTAGCTTAAGCTTGCCGTCCAAGAGTGGGGGTGGGGCAAGTTTATTCTTGTCTCATCCCCATTTAATTACGGGTACTCCTTGATTCTAGTTTCCTCGTTTTGCGTGCTCTCGGGTCGTTTTACGAAAAACGTTTTTATAAATTATGAATCAACGGCACAAAACGAATCTAATAAAAATTGTTTCATCAAAAACGGAGTTCAAAAACGTAAATACGTAATCCTAAGGGTTCCGGTTTAATCGTAAAGGACGTTAAATTATAATCGTAAGTCCTAATCTCTTCTCGTAAATTTGTGAGTTTATGAACCAACACAAATTTAAAATTCCAAAATAATATTCACGGATAAATTTATTTCCTGAAATGTCGGACTGTCACCAAAACGGTGTATGTAAACGTAAGCACGTAACGTAGAATCCTCCGGTTTATACGTAGTCGATGCTACTTCAAGACGTAAATCCAAATTTCTTCCAAAAAATAAGTGAGTTCATAATATAACATTAAAATAATGTTTTTAAATAATATTTGAGAATAAAATATAAATCATAAATTGACGGATTGTCACAGTTTATATTAACCAAATAAATTGATAAAATTAATAATTAAAATATAACTCATTAATTAGCCCAAATTAGAAACAAAATTCCTACCACAAATACCTTACACAAACATTAAATTGGAGAACCAAACCTTAGACCGTGCTCTACTGCCACATTTAATAAATTTGTTTGAATACTATTATTACTAAATAACATTTTAAATGGGCATGCTATTTGTAAAGTTATATGTGCCAGTATACACATTCGGGCCACTTTACTTTTCTAGCTTGCCTCCAAAAATTCTCAATCTTTTAGGCCTAAAACACAATCAAAATTCCTATCACAAATAACCTACACAAATAACACTAACCCTATTTCTTTTTTTCATATCACACGCCTCCCTTTTCTCTTTCTTCTCCACACATCAACTGAAACTCAATCAAACCCTCATATAACAAATCTTTAAATCCTTTTAATCTAATATACCACGAAGCACCCATCTTAAACATATTTATCTCTGGAAATCAATTAAACCAAACATAAATGCTTCTAATCTTTTTTCTACAAAGGCTTCAAGATCATTAAATGGTCTCCGGTAGGTACATGGTTTTCAGCTTATTTTACTCATAATCGACCAAGAAGTTATTACCTTTTGCACATCTTGTCTTCAAGATCTCTTTAAGGAGGTCTCAGGTAGGTTTGTTTGCGTTTTTTTGTTTCTTTGAACGAATCAAAGATGGACTAACATAATTGTTTTTGGTAAATCTTTATTTTCGGATATAAGAGAAGGTGTTTTCTTTATTCTAGTAGATCTTTTAATGATAAAGTTCACACCCAAAAATCTTAAAAAGATTTGTGACAAAAATGGGATCATTGTGTATTTCTTTTCGTTTGGAATCTTTGAATTGGAGCATAGATCCTGGATTTGATGATGTTGATAGCTCTTGTTTGATGTTCTTCATCATCTATTTTTTTGTTTGACTTGACCATAGTTTTGTTATCTTATGAATATGATTTGATATTCTGGTACTAAGGGGCATAAAGAGAGGAGTAATGAAGTCAACTTCTTAGTAGTCAACGATTGTATAGAAGATGATGAAAAGGGATACAACGTTCTTTAGTGTATGAGATTAAAATTTTCGAAGACCACCCTGTTGGGTCGTGTAAATTATACTCATTCGTGGATTTTGCATTTGTGCATTGTGATTTTTACGATATATATAGTGGTTTGGCTGAATTGCAACTTTAATGAAGTGATGGTTGGTTTTCTTAAAAATGCTGATAACTATGGGACATTTAATTACCTACGGTTACTAAAGTTGCTTGGACTTTTAATCTTCATCTGTAGTAACTTGCAAGAATTAATTAAGAATAATTTGTATCGCAATCAGAAGTTATCCGGAAGATACTCATGTCAGAGTTTTCTGTCATTATTACTCCCATTAATGTCTTTCGCAACTCAATCTTATATTATATAAGATATATATAAATTACAGAACTTAAGTTAAACATAACCCTAGATCCATCATTTATTGATTAAGAATAATTAAATAACAATTAAATTAAAAAGGTGAACAAGGGTTTTACCTTAGAATTAATGGAAGACAAGAAAAATATGAAAACCTTAGAAAAAACTCCATAGATGTCGACTTGTTTTTTTATCTCCAGGGATTTAATGTGTGTTTTGATCTATTAAAAACCTTATATATTTTAACTAATCAAGTCCTAACCCAAGTACAAAAACCCGGTTCCTTTTCTCTTTTTTTCCCTCCCTTTTGCGTCGACTTACACCGACCCCCCTCTTTTTTTTCATTATTATTTAAAGTATTATTAATATTACCTTAATTTTACTTAATTTATTTCAGCTCCTAAATTCTCCAAAACTATAAAACCGTAAAACTAGTCAATTCTACGCGTTTACCGTAAAAGACGTAAAATATACAGTTTTATGGAAATTCTTAAAATAAGTTAATAACTAAATAACTAAGTCTAAAATAACTTAAAACTAACACGTAAATTATTCGCGACATTAAATCCTTAGTCCGAAACCTCTATACACTAAACTTCGTATCGTAAATATACGATTTACTATAATACATATACGTACACATAATATCCTAAAATAACACAATATTCCATCATAGTTACATCCAAGTAAACTAATGAGCACAAACTAACCCCATCATAACATCATATAATGTACGACGCACTACATAAACGATGACTAACATCAAATCAAAGACTCAAATATAAACATATAGCACATAAACGCACACTAAGCACATAATCAAGGTCAAATAGTCACAAATGGCAAATCTCAAAGTCTAGGGTTGTCACAGCTAATTTCGTAGGCATTTCAACCTGCTTCCATTTCTGGCAGTCTTTCACAATCTCCCAACAATGACGAAATTTGAACGGGAGCCCAACTTCAATTTCATAATGCACCAACGTCCGGTTAAAAATATCACCATTCAATGCACCACTTTCAGGCCCCATACGCATCATGTTACCATAAACCCTACAAAACCGAACTAGAGCCGGTCGAACGGACTTCCACTTCCCGTTCAAAGAATCATACGAACGAGCACCGTACTGCTTCATTTTGCTCTCAAAGTACTCAAGGATGTTTGTCCAAAATCCCTCAATCGTCATCTCGTTTCCATGAATGTTGTCTTGAGACACGGCAACCCAAGCCTTTCCAAAATAGTTTCCTCCGCGACTGTCCAATGTTGTTGCCGTTTTGTAGCTTCTTCGACCTTCTTCTTCTTTTGACGTCCACTAGCCAGTACCTTCTTCGGTTTAGGCCTTTGGACGGTTTCTTGATTGGGAGACCCGGTTTATTGATACGAAGCAAAGCCTTGATACGTATCTGAATACTGCGGGTAGTAGCAATCTTTAGTTTCAAATCCGGGTTGTAATGAGGAACCACCATTTGTGTTTGTGACACATAGTTAGGTAGCATTGGTTGTGATGACGAACCACCCAATTGTGTTTGTGACAAATAGCCGGGTGAGGGGTTTTGGTGCCATTGGTATTGGTATTGGTTTGGGTGGGCAACGGTAAGGTTGGTTTGGTTAAGCTTGATGTTGATAGAATGATGGTGGTCGTATGGAGTTCACTTGTTGGGGTGAAATTGAGTATATTGAAGTTCATTTCTCTCGATTCTTGACCAACTGAAAGTCCTAAAAATCTCAAGTTTATGATTTTTCTTGGTTGATAGTTTTTTTGGATATTCTATGTCTATTTCAAACAACACGTAAAAATGGTGAAAAATATTAAGCTACGTATCCGTAAAACACTTTGCAATTACCAAATTTTATTCACAAAAGGACAAAATGTAAAAAAATGAAAGTAATGTGCTCAAAATGTAAAGTAATGAAAAGTATAAAGCTTGAAATGTAAACTTCAGAAAGTTAAAGGACCTAAAATGTAAATCTAACAAACTTGTAACTAACTTTTAACAGACTATAAAACTGTCTAACTGTAAATGACAAGTTGTTGAAAGTTAAAGGCTGAAATTTTGCAAACCCTAATTAATAGAAAGACTAGCCACAAGTGTAAACAGAAACAATCCACAAGGACTAGGTTGCAAATAAATGGAACTTTTTAACAAAAACGGGCACTTGCAAAGAATAAGACCGTATGAGCTTAATACTGAACAAAATAAGCTCAAACAAGTTTCAAAAGTCTTAAAATTGAAAATTACCTAGACCTGTATAAGGAAATTGCTTAAAACCAAATAAAACTCAAACTAGCTTATTCTAATCAGCCATGAATAAGCTTGCTGAAAATTGAGACATGCACAAACAGATTTTTTAGCTCAAACTTGTTAAACAGCTTATCAGGAGTAGGGAATGTTTTTCCTTTTTGAAAATGGTCAAGTGAATAAGCTGGAAAATGGATTTAAGCTGAAACGTAGCTTATTTGACCAAGTTTGACCAAATTTGTGAAAAATCTGAAAAGCTCAAAATTTACTCAAGACTAGATTCTAAACAGATCTGTGAAAGAAAATGGCAACATTTATGAAGTGGAATTGTCTATACAAGAAAACAGTCACCTTGATATTATAGAAACTTGCATTTACCTAAGAGCTTATTAATAAGCTAATATCTAACTGAAAATTGAATACTGTAGAAATTTCTTGCAAAGACTTAAACCTTGGATGTTTAACTTCAATTAGAAACTGGTTTCAAGAAAATTGGTAAAGAAATGAACAAATGACAAGGAATTGAAATGAGCAAGTTTCTGAATAACAAAGTTCTTAGACTTTGACCCAAACTATTTTCAAGCCATTTGCCTTTTTGACTTTTGTTTTGACTTCAAAAGTGATTACACTTGTTATCAAATGCTTAGTGAATATGGATGAGCAAGTCTTACCAAGATTAACACACTTGTATTACACAAACTTGACAAATCCAAACACTACTTATCAATTCTAATATGAACTTTTTCAAAGTGATTATGAGTAAGAGAATGAAACAAGCAAAGATTGATATTAAGAAATGTTATATGAGTAAAATGAAGAGTAATGAAACTGAAATCAAAACTTGTAAACAGACTTGAACTCAAAGTGCACTCAAAAAGCTAAAACTGATGAATAAGAAGCTGAAATCAAGTAATAGCAGACTTAAGGCTACAAATCTACTCACAAGCTATCAAATCAATTCAATTACACTAAAACAAGTTCTAACACATGATCAGAGCAGCATATTATGTTAACACTAGGAATTGAACATGCAATCAACATTTGAGTGGAACCAAACTAAGAAACTTGAAACCTTTTAGCAACAGGCCTCCTCTGATGGAGTAGAGAGGCGCTGAGCCTTCTAACAGTGCTAAACCACCACCTTAGCACCACCAATCAACCATATCAATCACCTCCATTCACCATTTTTGATCATATACCCAAACAACTACAATTATCTTCAAAGCAGGAACTAGAATGAGTTGGATCGAAGTGAATAGTAACAAGCACTCACAAAGCTTCCATTGATCAATTGTGATCAATAGAAACTTATAACAACAGCAGGAACAAAGAGATGCAGTGAATAGTAAAGGAGTAATGAAGGAGAATTGTGAATTTTTATTGATTGAAGTAAAAGTTGTTACAAGAGGTAAGGAAATCAGTTATAACTACTAACAGACTCAAGAGGTTGTCAATCTCTTGAGTTGTTAACTAACTACTAACTGAATTGAAGGAGAAAAAGAGAAGTGTGTGTGTTTTTCACACTTTCTACATTACAACAAATGAGAGCCTAATCCTCTATTTATAGACTTGAGATAAAGTGAGGTGAGGAGGAATGACGTGTTGCCACCAATCAAATGCTGCCATGTGTCATAAATCTGTTAATTGCTCATAGCCGTTGAACTTTGAATTTGGGCTTTTCTTATGTGTTGACTTTCAGGCTAATTAACCACTTGGGATGGCATCCTTGCTTGAAAACGAGTCTTTTTCATGTAAAAATCTTTTTATGAATTTCATTGTAGCTCATAAAAGTTTCTGGGCTTGTTTGAAGAAGAAAATGCCACGTGTGATGATGTGGTTGGGTGGAATTTTGTCACACGGATCATTATCCGTTTTGGATAATTGGTATTATGGAGTGGCGAAGTCTGATTGGTCCAAAAGAGAGATAGTGGGAGAACTGTTTTAGATTCGTCTCATTAAATGGGTTGGTGAGCTGGCAGGTGTGCTAGCGATCCACTACTCACTTTTCTTGCAATGTGATTGGCTTAAAAGCTTATTACATGGATCAATAACAAAGTTGGTGCATTTTTTACACTTTAAGCCCTTAGACTTTGGCAGATTTGTATTTTGTACTTCAAACTTCATTTCTTTAGAAAATATGATCCTTCAACTTGCATTCTTGAATAGTTTATCCTTTTGACTTGGTTGACTTAAGAGTTGACCAGGTTTGACTTTAATCTTGACTTTATCCAAATTGCACTTTAGCCCCTCAACTTTTGAGTATTGTCAAGATAGGTCCTTCATCTTCAATTGACTTGTCATCTTTGATCCTTCTCTTGTCTTTTCATCATAAATGAGCTTGATTTCTTCTTGTTTGCTTGAAATTGTATCCTTGTTACCTATTTAAGCGCAAACACAAAACATACCACATAATTCTGCTTTATAGCACAAAAGTTAGGTATTTTCCATGTGTTTTAGGGTAATTTGTTGATTAATTGATATAAGATTTTGCTCATATCAAATCCCCTACACTTGAACATTGCCATGACCTCACACAACGCTATATTTTAAAGCACAATTTTTCAAATTACCTCATAATTAACCCACCTTGGCCAATATGGAATGTTTTTACACTACTCTACACTATATGATGCATGATTTAGATTTTGTACAATGCAATGCAAAGAAAACAATTCTATTTATATATTTTTGAATTTTCTTGAAATGGTTTTGATGGAAAAACTCATAAAGAAATCAATAACTTAAATTAGAGCTTTGGTACCATGGACACTTATCACCCTCAAGTTTCACTTTCCTCATACCAAGCTTAAAAATGGGATCATTGTATTCATAAGTAAAAAGTGAATCAACTTGTTCATGACGGTTAAATGTAGAACCGATTATTATTTGAGCAAATTTCTTGAAGGCAAATTTGTCATTATTTGAAGCGTGAAATATAAGAAATATAAACTCCAAAAATAAGGAAGCACGGTTTTAATCCTAAGTAATCCACTCATCCATTACTTGAAATACCGTTCACAATTAATATAAGTCCGTTTCAAGAGTAATAAGTCATTCGCCTTATGTGTAAAATCCATGTGTATTGTGTCCGTATCACAATCTAAGAAACTCATGCTATGTGTTATCTCTCTCTTTTTTCCTTCTCTCTAAAAAACCTTGACATTTTATTAAGAAATCTATCATCTAAATTTGATCCATCCAATGGATCATTGATTTTATTTTTGGATTTGATTCTACTGTTTCAAATCTACAAATACATATAAAATTCCACCGTTAATCTTTCCACTATTTCACTTTTATATTGATATTATTGTTCTGGGTTTTATCGTTACACGCACTTAAACACACACTTTTGTTCATTTTGATTCATTTTTCACAGCCTTTCATCTTATCCATCATCTATCACTATGTTTCATCTTTTCTATTCCTCTTTTTGATCATGGTGAAGCCAGATCCTCCAAACACTAATTCAGACCAAATCCCACCTAGAGGTTCGGATGAGTTTAGCCGTTCTAAGAGGGGTAATAGGAATCGAAACAAGGAGACGGGATTGTTTATTGGTAATACGCAAGCTAAACAGGTATCGAAACCCTCTCACGCGAGTTTTAAGAAGGGGGTTAAGAAGAGTGTGGGTGGGAAGGATATTGAAGGGGTTGATTTTGATGGAGAGAGTGAGAATGGTGATGGTTTAGATGGAAGCTCTGTGGCGTGCTCAGAATCACAAAGTCATGACTCTAGAAGCTTAAGCGAATCAGTGCCTGAGGGTGAAGTTTTAGCAGGTTTGGAACAGGATTTAGTGAATGAAATGTGTAATGAACCTCGTAAGAATATAGGTAATATCACTTTTTGTTTTGTTGTTGTTGAGGGTAGTAAGGATAATGCTAGTGTTTTAGGTCCCATGCCAGTACCAGTGGCTGAGAATCCTATTCTTAATAGGATTGTTATTAATGATAGGCCTGAAATACTTAGCAGTGGTGTTAATTTGGTAGATGGAGGTAGTAATGCTAGTGCTAGTTTTTCATTTAACAACATGCAAAAATGGCCTAGTTTGAGTGAGATTAGTAACAAGGGTAATAGGAATGTTAAAGTGAGTAATGTAGAGGATATTATTATGGAGGAGGGTGTGGACACGGTGATGTCTAATGCTTTTATGCAAGCTGTCCAAGGCTTTGTTGAAAGTAATAGCAATGTGTTGAAGTTATACCCTGTTAATGTGAATGAGAAGGGTATAGTGAGTGCTTGTTTAGACCCTGTGGTTAAGGAGGGGAGTAAGAAATGGGACAAGACTTTGGTTGGATATTTTGTGGGAAAAAAGATGAGTTATAGGGAAATAATAGGGCATCTAAGAAGAATGTGGACAAGTTACAACTTTATGGAGGTGATTATGAATGAGAGTGGACTATATTTTTTAAAGTTTAAGTCGGAAGAGGGTATGCAATTTGTATTAGAAAATGGTCCTTGGCTAGTTGATGGGTGTCCGCTGTTTGTTTAGAAGTGGGAACCGGGTATGTGTATGGTGAAACCTGGACCCACTAAAGTTCCTTTGTGCGTTAGGATTTTTAATATCCCTCTTGAGGCTTGGTGTAATGAGGGGATTAATAGGATAACAAGCTGTATTGGGACGCCGATCATGATGGATAGGATCACAACTTCTATGTGTGATAGGGCGTATGGTAGGGCTAGTTTCGCGAGGGTATTAGTGGAAGTGGATGCTAAAAGAGGCTTACCAGAGATTGTAGAAGTGACATATGAAAAGCTGGGAAAGAAGATGGAACTAAGAGCTGATTATCCTTGGAGGCCACCTATGTGTTCTCATTGTAAGGTTTTTGGACATTTTTTTGAAATGTGTACTAAACGTGTTAATAGTGAGGTTAAGAAGGTGAAGGTGACTGGAGGTATGGGAATAGCTAAGGCTAGTGAGGTGTATCAGAAAGATGAGGATGGTTGGAAGGTAGTAGGTAACAAACAGGGTAATGTGGGAGTGGGAGTTTCTGTTTCTGGTCAGCGAAGTAACCTTGGTAAAGGTACTAGCAGAGGTAGTTATTATGTGGGGGGTAGAGGTGGATCGGGTAGGGGTGGTATGGGAAGATGTGGTAGAGGTGTTGGTGATCAAAGACTGAATATGGAGGGTGTTGAGCAGAGGTTTCAAGTGAAAAAGGGTGGTAATGGGGTTGTTGTTAAAAAGGGTGTAAGTTATGATGTCATGGAAGTAAGTCACATGGATATATAGAAAGAGGCTAATGGGAGTAGTAATGGATGTGGTAATATTGAGATAAGGAAGACAAGGAAGCCGAACAGGAAGGACAGTAACAATGATGTGCAATCTAACTCTTTAAACAGGTTTGCGAGTTTAAGTGATGCGAATGGAATTGAGAAAACAGTGGAATGGGAGGAAATGAGGAAAAATATAGATATGTGTTGTGAAAAGCGTACTCAAATTTCAGTGGATGAGAAGTTGTGTTGGGATGATGAGTTGAGGTATTATTTCACAAAGAAAATGCAAGATGTGGTTAGAAGGTCTTCAGTCAGTGAGCTCCAATCCAAGATTGGTCGCTTTGAGAAGCAGTTAAACCATAGCAGAAATATGATTGTTATTACAGCAAAAAACATACCTGATGATAAATTTAGAGGGGTTATGGTCGATAAGAAATTATCAGTTAAGGAGGCCTACCAAGAGGTATATGTGGAAGTATATAAGGATGAGGAGGATAGGATTAGGGTCTTAGATTTGCGGAAACAGTATGCTGAAGTGGAATTATTCTTTAAGACGGGGCAAGTGTTTACAGCCGTTGAGCTTGAATCGTGGTCTAATGAGAAGGTTGATTTCTACAAATCGTCTATTGGCAGTAAGGCTTTTGATTTGGTTGTAGATGCTATTAAGAAGGATAAAGGTGGGATTATGGATGAAGATGTGGCTGAAGACCTTAGTGGGAGTGCATAATTTATGGCGAGTAATATCGTCTCAAATAGTATGGATGCTGATATGAACCAAATGCATGGTATGGTTGCACCACCACCACCTGTGTAAAACCCGCATGCTTTTACCATGAATAGTACCCTTTAGATCGTACGTACATGATTAGGACTTTCCTTTTATAGCACGTTTACGTCTCATGAATAAAATTACAAGTTTTACGTACGTGTTATAACACGATAAGTATTTATTACGTATGAACACACGATAATTATTCCAATAATAATTATAATCACGAACATGCGATCATGAAATCATGAATGTAAATTAATCACGAGCTAATATTACGTATGTATATATATTTATTACGAACACGAATAAATATATTAAGTCACGATGGATAACTAGGTAAAACACGTAAACTACGAACACGATAAAACACGAGAACACACTATATAATTTAGACACGAGAAAAGTACGGGTTACCCCAAGTGGGACCCCTACCCGCAGCATACACCAGAACATGGTCCTAGCCCATGCAAAAATTAACTAACTAGGGGGTTAAGGTAAAAACTTATTCATTTATCACAAAATCAAGAAAATAACAAAAACCCTAATTCTTCTTTCCTTGCTCCCTTAGCCGTCGGATTCATAACACCAAAATGGGTGTTCGGGTTGATTTGATCTTGGAAAATTTGCAAGGATTCGTGTGTGTTCATCCTTATTTGATCCACGTATTCGGTATAACTTTTAACCCTTTTCTTTTTATGTTTTGATTTTGATAATCACATAAAATCATGATGTTTCTAATAAACTAATTAAAAACAATTATTTAAACATATTAATAATCATGGGGTAAATCAAATCAAGGGTCTTAGGGGTGTTTGTGGTCTAGCCGACGCCTAACCGAGCCCTTAGGGGGTCTCGGCTTGGCTTATTACACACCACCGAGACCATATGGTCTCTGTATGGTGGTGGTGGTTTCACGGCAGCAACAAAAACAAGGGGAACCCCGACCTTGGTCGGGGTATGGTGATGGTTACGGGTCCGGTTTATGGTTTTTAGTCACGGGTCCGGTTCATGAATCATTTTTTTTAAGGTTTATGATTTTTACAAGTATGTTATTTTTTTTAAGACTTAAATTGAATTAATTAAAAGCATGACATGATTAATTTAATTTACATGACTTAGGTTATAATTTAATTAATACTTCATGAATTTTAACCTAAGTATTTATTATTAATTAGACTTTATAATTAATTAATTATTAAAAACCAGGACTATAATTAATTAATTTACATGACTTAGGTTATCTTATTAATAGTTAATAATACATGTTTTAACCTAAGTATTTTACCTTTATTTAATTAAAATCATGATTATATTTAATTAAATACTTTTTACCTATGGTTTATTTAATTTACATGTAATAATTAATAAACTATACTTTACAATCATATGACTTAGAATAATAATCAGAAAACACTTAAGCTTATATAATTAGCTTAATTAACCAGCTTATATCTATTTATGGAAACTTTCTATTTTTAAAAAATTATTTATTTAAGGCAGCTAATCTATTTATGGAAACTTTCTATTTTTAGAAACTTATCTATTTTAAGCAGTAATTCTATTTTTGAAAACTTTCTATTTTTGGAAACTTTCTATTTTTGGAAACTTTCTATTTTTGGTAACTTTCTATTTTTGGAAACTTTCTATTTTAGGAAACCTGCTATTTTTAGAAAGTTACTTATTATTACACAACAAGTATAATAATACATGAAATACAAGTAATACTTAATCAGAATAGACAGAATATACGATAAACACGGTATAAAGCTTAAAACAGTAAAACATGACATGAACATATAAACAAGCTAAGACATGATATAAAACTAGTTACGTATTCAGTAATCAGATACTTATACACGTATGTATTTATGTAGCATTAGTGATACCGAGGTAGGACTCTCTTCCGTTCGTCTTCTTCGTTCACTGGACATAAGGTACGGATTCTCCGTCCTTTCAGTATAGACATTCTTTCCTTATTAGGATTTCCCCGTATGCAGCCAACTGTTTTCCCGTAGTATATGTTTTATATGTTTTGATTGCTTATGTTTAATTAGAATACCTAAAACCATATACATGCATGACCAGTTTCACCTAGTTATGGAGGTACCATAACCATAACACTAGAGGCACTGGTGTTATGACTTCCCCACGGCAGAGTGATTGCTCGTGGCGTTCCTTCAGCTTTTGGCCATATTATTATATTTATCATGTGGGGCGTATGGGTGCATCCTAGTTACATGTTTTCAGCAGATTACTCAGTGTGAATGTGGTGTGTGCCTTGCATCCTTCACAAGAAGCTTATCCCTCCTACCCAAAACCATTATATTAAATTAGAGGCAGTCCCTCTAATTTGCATGACGAGGTCACCCCTCTAATTATTCATGCACGTTGATATTTTCATGACCTATATTGGCTAATGGTAAAATATGTTAAACAGTTTTTACAAGATAAACATAAGGCTTTTCAAACTATAAAACCAGTTTTACTAAGACCTAACCAGGTTATTCAGGACTTAGTTTCTTCCGCTGTTTCATGCTTATATGTTTATATTATTCATGCTTTATTTGTACATCCGTGCAATGAGCGTATTGCTCAGCCGTTTTCCTTTTCATGTTCTCAAAACGGCAGGTACTCAGGGACGCTCGTAGACTTTACGCGTGCGTGCATATGGACTGGAAGCTTTCTAGGCTTCTTTACCTTATGCATTTATCTATACTTTGATACTGTTTCCATGGACATTGTTTAGTCCTTTCATTTTCAGTACTTATGTTTGTGTGTGATGAGCTTTACTTTTGGACTACCGATGTTTGATTCTGGTATTTCCTTTTATGGTCATGTAATGTTTAGACATTTATCCTTGTATGTTTTGATGACACGCCATAATCACGCGTGACATTCTGTTTATCAAAATGGGGTGTTACAATTATGTATCAGAGCCAAGGCATCGACTTGTAGGCTCTCAAAACATGACCTGTGATTAGTGGGTAGTCACTATGGTCTTCCTAGAACTAACAGTCGGTTTTCATGCATTCATCATTTTCATGCATACATATATATGTCATTGTCGTAGGTTTATGACTAAGTAATGGTTAGTACAGGACTGGCCCTATTTAGTCGCATGTGTTTTATCGAAACTTTTAAATTTGGGACCGACCCATAGGCGTCCCCTCGCCATGTCTTTTATTTTGGGTGAACTGACCATAGGCGTTCACTCTCGAGCATACAAAAGTTTTCATAAAACTGCATCATGCATTCATGTACTAGTTTTCTTGCATAAAATTTTTCTCATGATTTATTTGGTATAATTTTTTTTTTCGTGTATATATTTTATGTTTTGATTAGTTTAATCATGTATTTTATGTTATACTGTCAGATGGTTCTCACACGCGAGCAGGAACAACTCAATGCAGCGATCCAAGCTGTAATGCAAGCTTTGCTTCCTCAACTAAGGAATGACATCATGGCTGAGGTTCAGTTTGCCAACAATCAGCACCATAACCAAGCACCTCCTCCTCCTCCTCCAATGACATTGGCTACATGGCTGGAGAGATTTAACAAGCTCCGTCCTCGAGCTTTCGAGAGAACAGATAGCCCTAGTGAAGCTGAAAGCTGGTTGGCTCACATCGAGAAGATCTTCGATGCTATAGGTTGCGACCCCGTGTTCAAGGCGATGTTGGCATGTTACCGGTTCAAAGGTGATGTGTTAAATTGGTGGTTAGCATTAAAGCAGTCTGAGGGAGGTGATAATTGGGTGGCTGGTTTGACATGGGCTCAGTTCAGAGATAGGGTGATGGAGTAGTTCTTTCACAAGGCTGAGCAAGACAAGTTGAAGAGGGAGTACCATGGATTTGACAAAGAGCTGGGGAGAATAGCAACGAGTTCATGCAGCGCTTTCTTCGCTTAGCTAGTTTCCTTGGTGCTGCAGCAGGTACTCCTGAAGAGCAGGCACACCACTTAAGGTGGGCTCTTCGCACATCGGTCGTAAACAACTTGGTGTGTGCTACGTTCAACACGGTAGCACAAGTGGCCGATGCAGCACGTAAGCTGGAGATACTGTAGGAGAGAGATGAGTTCGGGGAAGCAGAGAGACCTGAGAAGAGGCAGAAGACTGTGGACCGGTCTCAGCCGGCTACTCAGCAGCAGCCTAATCAACCCAAGGGAAACGGTCAGACTAACGACCGTTCTGCTACGGATAAGCGTGGTGGTAATGATAATTACCGTAACAACGCTGGACACTCCAACAGCAGCAGGAACCATGGAAACGGTAGGGACCAAAACCAAAGAGGTTCACAGCCTAGCCGTCCAGCTATCACTGGTTCTCAGCCAGTCAAGACACCTGTTGGATGATATACTCATCCTCTTTGCTCTACTTGCCACCGTAGGCACCCAGGGCCATGTCGCTGCGACAGTGACGCATGCTTCAAGTGTGGTCTTCCTGGCCATCGCATGAAGGACTGCCGCAAGGGCGATATGGAGGGCACATCGGGACATGCTGATACCAAGCCGCCTCCTACCACTGGACGCGTCTACACGACATCTCGAGATCAGGCCAACAAGTCTACAGGTACCATCACTGGAATCTTGTATTTGTATGGTCAAGCTGCATGTGGTTCTGTTTGATACGGGTGCTACTCACTTGGTCATTTCTACTACTTATGCCAAGAATGTTAGGATACTCCCCATGCCACTAGAAAATAGACTTAGTATTTCCACGCCTTTGAGGGACTCTATACTAATCACCCATGTATATAAGAGTCTTCCACTAGAGTTTGACAATAAGGTTCGTCCTGTTGACGCACTTCCGCTAGACATGAATGACTTTGACATGATTTTGGGCATGGATTGGCTATCCAAGCATCATGCTCCATAGACTGCCATTCATATCGAGTCATCTTCGGTGATGTTAATGCGCCAGAGTACATTCATAACGGGTTCGTACTCGGCAGGTCTGTACAAATCATATCAACCCTGGAAGCACGTGCGCTACTGTCACATGGCTGCGAGGGTTATCTAGCTACGGTTCATGACATGGATGCTGAATCCCCATCAATTCAGGATCAGCCAATAGTGTTAGAACTCCAAGATGTATTTCCAGAAGAACTTTCGGGCATACCACCTGCACGTGAAGTGGAATTCAATATCGAGCTCATCCTAGGAGCTGAGCCGATTTCCAAAGCTCCTTATCGGATGGCTCCCATAGAGTTAAAGGAGATGAAGGATCAACTGCAAGAACTTCTAGAACGAGGGTTCATTCGACCGAGCGCATCTCCATGGGGCGCACCGGTCTTATTTTGTTAAGAAGAAGGACGACAGCATGCGTCTTTGCATAGACTATCTTGAGCTCAACAAGATTACTATCAGGAATAGGTATCCACTGCCACGTATAGACGATCTGTTTGACCAACTCCAAGGGGCCAAACACTTTTCCAAGATTGATCTTAGGTCAGGCTATCATCAGCTACTGGTTAAGGAGCAGGACATCGCTAAGACTGCTTTCCGTACACGCTATGGCCACTACGAGTTTGTAGTCATGCCATTCGGTCTGACCAATGCTCCAGCAGTGTTCATGGATTTGATGAACAGAATCTTCCATGAATTTCTGGACAAGTTCGTCATTGTCTTCATCGATGACATCCTGATTTTCTCAAAGTCCAAGGATGAACACGAAGACCATCTTCGTACAGTACTACAGATTCTTCGCCAGAAGCAGCTGTATGCTAAATTCTCCAAGTGTGAGTTCTGGTTAGACAAGGTGGCATTCTTAGGTCACATTGTATCAGTAGAAGGAATCACTATGGATCCAGCGAAGGTTGAGTCTATTACTAAGTGGCCGAGGCCGACATCAGCGACTGAAGTCCGTAGTTTCTTAGGCTTAGCTGGCTATTATCGTAGGTTCGTGGAGAACTTTTCCCGCCTAGCACTACCATTGACCAAACTGATGCGGAAAGGGGAAAAATTCGTCTGGACTGAAGAACGAGAGAAGAGCTTTGAAGACCTGAAGCAGAAGTTAGTATCTGCACCTATTCTTACTCTCCCATCTGGTACGGGTGGATTTCAAATCTACAGTGATGCATCGGGGAAGGGACTTGGCTGTGTTCACATGCAACATGGGAAAGTGATCGCGTACGCTTCACGACAGCTTAAGCCTTATGAGGAAAATTACCCTACGCATGACTTGGAACTTGCTGCAGTCGTGTTTGCATTGAAGATATGGAGGCACTACTTATATGGAGAATCATGTGACATTTTCACGAACCACAAGAGCTTGAAGTATATCTTCACTCAGCGTGAATTGAACATGAGACAGAGGAGATGGTTAGAGCTGTTGAAGGATTATGACATTAATCTGCAGTATCATCCCGGCAAGGCGAATGTAGTAGCAGATGCACTTAGCCGGAAGTCCGAAATGATCAACGGCATTAAGATTGAGGAGGAAATCATAAGATACTTGGAGCGACTAGACATAGAGATCATGGTACGTGGACAGCACGGTTACTGGGCTAATCTTAGAGTAGAACCCCAGTTACTCTCTAAGATCAAGGAAGCTCAGAAGGATGATGGAGAAATCTGGGCGGTAATTCAGAATTTAGAGAAGCAGACGGAATTCAGAGTAGATGCAGATGGTATCTTATGGCATGGCACGAGACTTTGTGTTCCTGATGATCAAGAACTCCGGGAAGCCTTGTTAGCTGAAGCTCATAGCTCCCCATTCTCTATACATCCTGGTTCGACCAAGATGTACCATGACATCAAGCAGTACTTTTGGTGGAGTGGTATGAAACAGGATGTTGCCACTTACGTCTCCAAATGTCTTACCTGCCAGCAGGTTAAGATCGAGCATCAGCGATCTGGCGATCTCCTTCAACCGTTAGATATTCCAGAGTGGAAGTGGGACAAAATCACCATGGATTTTGTTATTGGTCTTCCGCCAACCAAGAGGAAGCACGATGCAATTTGGGTTATCGTAGATCGACTTACCAAATCAGCTCATTTCTTACCGATCCGCAAGGAAGATCCGGTCAGTAAACTCGCCGATACTTATAGAAGAGAGATCATGAGACTCCACAGTGCTCCATCCAACATCGTCTCAGACAGAGATCCTCGTTTCACTTCGCGATTTTGGAAGAGTTTGCAAAAAGCTTGGGGTACACAACTTAAGCTTAGCACGACTTTTCATCCTCAAACAGACGGGCAGTCTGAGCGAACGATTCAGACATTGGAAGACATGTTGAGGTCATGTGCGTTGGAATGGACGGGTGATTGGGACGACTATATCTGTTTGGTGGAGTTTGCATACAACAACAATTGGCACGCAAGTATCAAGTGTGCTCCTTTCAAGATGTTGTATGGCAGAAAGTGTCGCGTCCCAATCTGCTGGGATCAGGTTGGTGAGCGAACACTTGAAGGACCAGAGATCATAGAGATGACTAATGAGAGGGTCAAAGTAGCTACGAAGAAACTTCAAAAAGCACGGTCACGTCAGAAGAGCTACGCAGACAAGCATCGTAGGGACATACATTTTAACGTAGGAGATCACGTTTTCCTTAAGGTTTCGCCGGCACGTGCTGTTAGACGTTTTGGAATTAAAGGGAAGCCCAGTCCTCGATTCATCGGACCGTTTGATATCACTGAACGAGTCGATGAAGTATCTTACCGTTTAGCGTTACCTTCGCAACTTTCGCATGTACACAATGTGTTTCATGTGTCCTTACTCAGAGGGTACCAGTATCATCCCCTTCACATGGTTCAGTATCCACTGGAATAGATTCGTGAAGATCTCACTTTTATAGAAGAACCTGAACGAGTTCTTAACAGAAAAGAACGAGTCATGCGAAGGAAGACGATTCCATTCGTCAAAATCATTTGGAGGGATCATACCGAGCGGGAAGCCACTTGGGAAACAGAGGAGTCTATCCGGGCTTCTTACCCTCATTTCATATTTTGAATTCGGGTATGTTCTTCTTTTCCAGTTTACTTTATCTATAATTCGGGGACAAATTATTCTTTTTAGGGGGGAAGAGTTGTAAAACCGGCATGCTTTTACCATGAATGGTACCCTTTAGATCGTACGTACATGATTAGGACTTTCCTTTTATAGCACGTTTACGTCTCATGAATAAGAATTACAAGTATTACGTACGTGTTATAACACGATAAGTATTTATTACGTATGAACACACGATAATTATTCCAATAATAATTATAATCACGAACATGCCATCATGAAATCATGAATGTAAATTAATCAAGAGCTAATATTACGTATGTATATATATTTATTACGAACACGAATAAATATATTAAGTCACGATGGATAACTAGTTAAAACACGTAAATTACGAACACGATAAAACACGAGAACACACTATATAATTTAGACACGAGAAAAGTACGGGTTACCCCAAGTGGGGCCCCTACCCGCGGTATACACAAGAACATGGGCCTAGCCCATGCAAAAATTAACTAACTAGGGGGTTAAGGTAAAAACTTGTTCATTTATCACAAAATCAAGAAAATAACAAAAACTCTAATTCTTCTTTCCTTGCTCCCTTAACCGCCGGATTTATAACACCAAAAGGGGTGTTCGGGTTGATTTTATCTTGGAAATTTTGCAAGGATTCGTGTGTGTTCATCCTTATTTGATCCACGTATACGGTATAACTTTTAACCCTTTTCTTTTTATGTTTTGATTCTGATAATCACATAAAATCATGATGTTTTTAATAAACTAATTAAAAACAATTATTTAAACATGTTAATAATCATGGGGTAAATCAAATCAAGGTTTTTAGGGGTGTTTGTGGTCTAGCCGACGCCTAACCGAGCCCTTAGGGGGTCTCGGCTTGGCTTATTACACACCACCGAGACCATATGGTCTAGGTATGGTGGTGGTGGTGTCACGACAGCAGCAAAAACAAGGGGAACCCCGACCTTGGTCGGGGTATGGTGATGGTTACGGGTCCGGTTCATGGTTTTTAGTCACGGGTCCGGTTCATGAATCATTTTTTTTAAGGTTTATGATTTTTACAAGTATGTTATTTTTTTTAAGACTTAAATTAAATTAATTAAAAGCATGACATGATTAATTTAATTTACATGACTTAGGTTATAAATTTAATTAGTACTTCATGAATTTTAACCTAAGTATTTATTATTAATTAGACTTTATAATTAATTAATTATTAAAAACCAGGACTATAATTAATTAATTTACATGACTTAGGTTATATTATTAATAGTTAATAATACATGTTTTAACCTAAGTATTTTACATTTATTTAATTAAAATCATGATTATATTTAGTTAAATACTTTTAACCTATGGTTTATTTAATTTACATGTAATAATTAATAAACTATACTTTACAATCACATGACTTAGAATAATAATCAGAAAATACTTAAGCTTATATAATTAGCTTAATTAACCAGCTTATATCTATTTATGGAAACTTTCTATTTTTAGAAACTTATTTATTTAAGGCAGCTAATTTATTTATGGAAACTTTCTATTTTTAGAAACTTATCTATTTTAAGCAGTAATTCTATTTTTGGAAACTTTCTATTTTCGGAAAATTTCTATTTTTGGAAACTTTCTATTTTTGGTAACTTTCTATTTTTGGAAACTTTCTATTTTAGGAAACCTGCTATTTTTAGAAAGTTACTTGTTATTACACAACAAGTATAATAATACATGAAATACAAGTAATACTTAATCAAAATAGACAGAATATACGATAAACACGATATAAAGCTTAAAACAGTAAAACATGACATGAACATATAAACAAGCTATGACATGATATAAAACCAGTTACGTATTCAGTAATCAGATACTTATACACGTATGTATTTATGTAGCATTAGTGATACCGAAGTAGGACTCTCTTCCGTTCGTCTTCTTCGTTCACTGGACATAAGGTACGGATTCTCCGTCCTTTCAGTATGGACATTCTTTCCTTATTAGGATTTCCCCGTATGCAGCCAACTGTTTTCCCGTAGTATATGTTTTATATGTTTTGATTGCTTATGTTTAATTAGAATACCTAAAGCCATATACATGCATGACCAATTTCACCTAGTTATGGAGGTACCCTAACCATAACACTAGAGGCACTGGTGTTATGACTTCCCCACGGCGGAGTGATTGCTCGTGGCGTCCCTTCAGCTTTTTGCCATATTATTATATTTATCATGTGGGGCGTATGGGTGCATCCTAGTTACATGTTTTCAGCAGATTACTCAGTGTGAATGTGGTGTGTGCCTTTCATCCTTCACAAGGAGCTGATCCCTCCTACCCAAAACTAGTATATTAAATTAGAGGCGGCCCCTCTAATTTGCATGACGAGGTCACCCCTCCAAGTATTCATGCACGTTGATATTTTCATGAGCTATATTGGCTAATGGTAAAATATGTTAAACAATTTTTACAAGATAAACATAAGGCTTTTCAAACTATAAAACCAGTTTTACTAAGACTTAACCGGGTTATTCAGGACTTAGTTTCTTCCGCTGTTTCATGCTTATATGTTTATATTATTTATGCTTTATTTGTACATCCGTGCACTGAGCGTATTACTCAGCCGTTTTCCATTTCATGTTCCCAAAACGGCAGGTACTCAGGGACGCTCGTAGACTTTAAGTGTACGTGCATATGGACTGGAAGCTTTCTAGCCTTCTTTACTTTATGCATTTATCTATACTTTGATACTCTTTCCATGGACATTGTTTAGTCCTTTCATTTATAGTACTTATGTTTGTGTGTGATGAGCTTTACTTTTGGACTACCGATGTTTGATTCCGGTATTTCCTTTTATGGTCATGTAATGTTTAGAAATTTATCCTTGTATGCTTTGATGACACGTCATAATCATGCGTGACATTCCGTTTATCAAAATGGGGTGTTACAACCTGTATAGGTATGTGTTCTATTTTGTACATGTTGGTTCGGCTGGTCCTTTGGTAGGACTGGTTTTTGGTTGTGTAATTGGATATGGGTGCAGGTGTCGTTCCCTTCATGGGTTAAGATTATTGAATTCTGGAATGGTTTGTCTTGGTGGCAAAGGAGGAGTTTGGTATTTCTTTGTTTGCATGTGCTTGGTATTTTGTCCAAGATGTATGCTGACAAGTGTTTATTGATTCTGATGAAGTTTATTGCCAGGCGTTGCTTTTTCTGGATTTCAAGAAGTATAGGTTTTATGGGTCATGGATTTTTTTGTATAAGGAGTATATATTTAGCTTTTTGTATTTGTTGGTTTGGTTTTTGAGTATGGGATTTGTCCATGCCAATGTTTTTGTTGCTTAAGCTTCTAGGTAGGGATGTGTCCTACCTATTTTTGTAAGCTTTGAAGCGGGTTGCACTTTGCCTTTGTGGCTCATTTTCTTAATAAATTTACCTTTAAGAAAAAAAAAGGTAAAATCCTCATGTCATGCATTAATAAGTAGCTACACACTCGCTAAGGAAAAAATAAAACTCACGCAATAATTTACATCCTCCGCCTTTTTGAGACTTTGGATCTTCAATCCCGCAACCCGTCAAGGTAATATTAGATTGGAGCAACTATTAAATCCCCGCAATCTGTCAAGGTAATATTGGAATCTAATAGTTACTATAATTAACACTTCACTGCCCCTCTTGAGAGTCTTGTATAATTATTTTTTTCTTTTCTTTTTCTTTTTCTTTTTTTTCTAGCCACTCATTTTTTTGTAAGCCGCTCTTATTTTTTCTTTATTCCTCACAAAGAAATTTGAAAAGAATAAAAGGAAAAACCACCCGTTAAATATTAAGCATGACATAATTCTAGTACATATAAAACGTTCTAACTTAGAATCTTAAGACGTACTTATATTAACCATGAATGATTAGACAAAAATGCATAAGAGATTACAAACCAATTAAAACCGTTCTTGATTATTTATTAACATATATACATGCGAAGAAAATAGAGGTAAAGAAGAGAAGGGTATAGCCACAAGTAATTATCATGAAGTTTATCTAGCCCTTTTATACTTGCTTCAACTCTATCATCTCCCATTCTCCACAAATTTAAAATCTCAAATAATGAGAGTGGTGGATGCTTAGCCTAATAGACCAATGAAGGACTACATGGTTAAGGATACTAGCTAGAGAATGCTTGAATAATTAAACTCGGGTTGAGTCAAAATATCCATGGCGGGCCTAATATGTCAAAGAAATCTAAATTTGTTAAACCATGTCCTTATTATATTTTTTTCTTTTTATATACTTTTGATGAAAATAAAAGAAGAAATATATACAATGCAAATGTGTTATGCAAATGAAAAATGTTAATGAAAAAAATATGAATGCATATTTTTGGTGGCCAAAGTAGATCAAAAATTTGAAAAATGTTTGAAAAAATAATTTTCCAAGTTATCATGAAGGTCAATGACAAAGTCTAGGTAAGATCACTTCGATAGAAGACCCCCTACACTTAAGTTAAACATTGTCCTCAATGTTTAAGAGCATGGAAGTATAAACTTCCCCTACACTTATGACAATGAATAGACTTTGCTTAACCCAAGCTAAGGAAAGATCAACTATAGTGAATTCATTTTTTAAAGCACAATGTGTCTATGAAAAACCACAATAGTAACAAAGTGAACCAGATACAAAGGCCTCCTCTATAAGCTCCAAAGCATGTGATGAGTGAGAAACCCTAAAAACAACATGAAGACAAAAGGAAGGTCTCCCCTACACTTCTCATCAACTCTCTATCCTTATTTCTAACCTACAACACTCTAAGTCTAAAACCTCTAAACCTAGTTATTCAAGCTTGATTTAAGGAGTCTCTATCTCGAATCTTACCACAATGAATTAATTCATGGGGAAAATGGGGATCTCTTGGACCATTTCCACGGAAATGTCCTCCCCAAAGTAGTGCTTAACACAGTGACCATTCACTTTGAAATTGGGACCATCGGGTTGAGACAACTCAATAGTCCCATATGGAAATACTTGAGCAATAGTGAATGGACCGGACCATCTCGACTTAAGCTTGCCCGCAAAGAGTTTCAACCTTGAGTTAAAGAGGAGAACCGGCTCTCCAACTTTGAACTCACGGTTCTTGATCTTAGCATCATGCAATTGCTTAGTCTTTTCTTTATAAAGCAATGAGTTCTCATAAGTATTGGCTCTCAATTCATCCATTTCATTGAGTTGGTCCTTTCTATGTGAGCCGGCTTGGCTTAAATCAAAATTAGTCCACTTGAGAGCCCAAGAAGCCTTATGCTCTAACTCGAATGGGAGGTGGCATGATTTTCCATAGACAAGCCTATATGGAGTACAACCAATTGGTGTCTTAAAAGCCGTCCTAAAAGCCCACAAAGCAGCATCAAGCTTATCCGACCAAGAAGCTCGATGCTCTCTCACCGTTCTTTCCAAAATTCTCTTTAAACCACGATTTCTGACCTCGGTTTGACCATTGGTTTGAGGGTGATACGCGAAGAAAGTCTATGATTAACACCATATTTCTTCATAACTCTTGTGAATTGATCATTAAAAAAGTTAGAACCACAATCACTTATGATGGCCCGAGGTACACCAAATCTAGCAAATAATTGATTCAAAAACTTTAATACAACTCGAGCATCATTAGTAGGTAAGGCTTTGGCCTCAACCCACTTTGACACATAATCCACCGCTACGAGTATGTACTTATTTCCCTTGGAAGATGGAAAAGGTCCCATGAAATCTATTCCCCACACATAAAAAATCTCACATTCTTGTATGAAGTTTTGTGGCATCTCA
This sequence comes from Glebionis coronaria, assembly GCA_025667525.1. Classification (NCBI taxonomy): domain Eukaryota; kingdom Viridiplantae; phylum Streptophyta; class Magnoliopsida; order Asterales; family Asteraceae; genus Glebionis; species Glebionis coronaria. The sequence goes on along the minus strand of CM046878.1, from coordinate 446,240,617 downwards.
TCTCGTTGAGTAATTTTTTCTTGTCTTTGACATACATCACAAAATCTCACTATCTCTTGGGCATCTTTGTATATGAAAGGCCAATGGTAAACCGAATCAAAGATTTTCTTGGCGGTATAGTTGGGCCCAAAATGTCCACCCGTAGGTCCCTTATGACAAGCTTTTAAAATCTTAAATGCCTCGGGCCCATCTACACACCGTCTAATGATTTGGTCCGCACATTGCCTAAAGAGATAAGGGTCATCCCAAAAGTAATACCTCACTTCCTTAAGAAATTTCTTCTTTTGTTGGGAAGTGAGACCCTCTATTAGCACATCCCCCACAAGATAGTTTGCAATATCCGCAAACCAAGGGGTGGCATCCTCTTTAGAAGAGATAGAAATGAGCTCCTCTAATGGAAAGGATTCATTGATTTCCTTATAAGGCAAATCTCCTTGAAAAGGGTGCTCAAGTCTACTCAAGTGATCCGCCGCTAAATTCTCGGCTCCTTTCTTATCACGAATCTCTATCTTAAACTCTTGTAGCAATAAAACCCATCTCAAAAGTCTAGGCTTAGAATCTCGCTTAGTCATGAGGTACTTGAGAGCGTAATGATTCGTATACACTATGGTTTTGGATAACACAAGATAGGGTCGAAATTTCTCAAAGGCATAGACTATAGCAAGCAACTCTTTTTCCGTGGTGGTACAATGAAGTTGTGCACCCGTCATGGTTTTACTAGCATAGTGTATAGGTTGAAAATGTTTATTCACTATTTGTCCTAACACGGCCCCCACGGCATAATCACTAGCGTCACACATAAGCTCAAAAGGCAATTCCCAATTTGGAGAAACCAAAACGGGAGCCTTAGTCAACTTTTCCATAAGTATCTCAAAAGAGTCCAAACACTCTTGGTTGAAAATGAAAGGAGCCTCTTTTTCCAAGAGGTGGGTCATCGGTCTTGCTATTTTAGAGAAATCTTGTATGAAATATCTATAGAACCCCGCATGACCCAAAAAACTCTTAACTCCTTTAACCGTGGTAGGTGAGGGAAGCTTAGCAATCACATCTATCTTAGCACGATCCACTTCTAATCCTTTGTTGGATATCTTATGTCCCAAGACAATCCCCTCTTTGACCATGAAATGGCACTTCTCCCAATTAAGAACAAGACGTGTTTCTTCACACCTCTTTAGCATACGTTCTAAATAGGAGAGACAAGAGGTGAATGAATCTCCAAAAACCGAGAAATCATCCATGAAAACATCCATAGTTTGCTCAATCATGTCTTGGAAAATTGCCATCATACACCTTTGAAATGTCCCCGGTGCATTACACACGCCAAAAGGCATTCTCTTGTAAGCAAATGTACCATAGGGACAAGTGAGTGTGGTCTTTTCTTGATCCTTAGGGTCAATAGGTATTTGAAAATAACCCGAAAATCCATCTAGAAAGCAATAGTACTCATTTCTCGCTAAGCGTTCAAGCATTTGGTCCATAAAAGGCAATGGGAAATGATCTTTCCTAGTAGCATCATTGAGCTTCCTATAATCAATACAAACTCTCCAACCCGTAACAAGTCTAATAGGAATAAGCTCATTGTTCTCATTGGGCACTACGGTGATCCACCCTTCTTAGGAACACAATGTACCGGGCTAACCCATGGAGAGTCGGAAATAGGGTAAATCATGCCCGCATCAAGGAGTTTGATAACTTCCTTCTTAATGACCTCATGGATTTTAGGGCTAACCCTTCTTTGGATTTGAATAGCGGGTTTGTAATCATCCTCCATAAGGATTTTGTGTGTACAAAAATGTGGATCAATTCCCCTTATGTCGGATATTTTCCATGTTATGGCTTGCTTATGTTTCTTAAGGACTTCTATGAGTTTTTCTTTCTCATCCTCTTTCAAGTCTTTAGCAATGATCACGGGTAATTGGTCTTTCCCCTCTAAGAAAGCATACTATAGGTGGGATGGAAGGTCCTTAAGTTCAAGTGGAGGTGGACTTTCTATGGAAGGTTTCACTATGGACGGATCATCATTGGTAACTTCTTGTGGGATAGGTGAAGGAATGGGATCTCATTGAGCAACTTTTGGATAGTGAGAATGTCTTCTTCTCAATTGATGGGAGAATCATCATTACCAAGGAAGTTGGACTCAAATTCCTCCAAGAGGAAATCACTCTCTCCAAAAGGTGTTAAGGAGGGAGCAATTGAGGCCACGGTCTCAACATGGGGCATATCTTCACTATTACTCTTACAAGCGTCATGGAAATGCTCATCACACACCTCATCAAGTACATCAACTATGTTAATGGTTTCACAAGCTTGAGACTTCTTAGTCACTTTTCCTAACTTTCTCATCCTCTACTCTCATGATTAATTCTCCCTCCGCCACGTCTATAAGATTACGACCCGTCCTCAAAAATGGTCTACCAACAATTAGAGGAACTCTAGGGTCCATGTCATAATCAACCACTACAAAGTCGGTCGGAAAGGTAAACTTATCCACACCTACAAACACATCCTCCGCAATACCTACCGGGTAAGCTATGGTACGATTGGCTAACTCAAGGGTCGTCTTAGTTGGAGTGAGCTCGGGAAGAGAGAGTTTTTGCCAAACCGATAAAGGCATGAGATTTATGCTTGCCCCTAGATCCACCAATGCCATGCAATTTTCCACCGCGAGAAAATTACAAGGGATCAAAAAGCCCCGGATCTCCAAGTTTTGTAGGTAAGGTTTTGAGCAACACGGCGGAACAATTTTCATTAAGGGATGTGTTGGGCAAATCCACCAATTTTTCCTTGTCGGAGAGGAGATCTTTGAACATCTTAGCAAATTTTGGCATATAAGCAAGAGCTTCTGCAAAGGAGATGTTTATGTTGAGTTGCTTGAACATCCTAAAAAAGTTTGAGACTTGTATATCATCCTTGTTTTTCAAATTTTCCTTTCTCAATCTTGATGGATAAGGAAGGTTTGGTTTAGGTGTGGGTTGAGTAGGTGTTGTGGTGGAAGATTTGTCTTTGTTGGTTTCTTCATTGGTAGGTGTGGAAGGTAAAGGAGAAGTGGGTATAGGTTGAGAAGGTGTAGGTGGTGAAGTAGTAGAGCTTGGAGGTGGTGAAGAAGATGTAGAAGGCTTATCACAAGTTGGAACCAAAGTAGGCTTAACAATAGAAGGTGTATGAGGTGAAGGATCATTGGTCGTTTTTCCACTTCTTGTTGTAATAGAATTGACATTGGCCCTCGGGTTTGTTTGTGTGTTAGAAGGTAAAGCCCCTTGTTGTCTTTGATTTAAAAGCATCATAAACTTCTTGTTTGTTTCCTCATGCATTTCCCTCATTATTTTCTCATTATCTTGGAACCTCCTTTCATTCTCTTGATTCATTTTGTGAAGAAGCTCAATGGTGTTATAATCATGTGGCACATTCCCTTGAAAACCTTGGGGTTAGAAAGATGGAGGTTGATTGTAAAAACCTTGGTTGTTGCCTTGAAAGGTATTTCCTTGATTGTGAAAGTTATTTGGTGGTCTATAGTTGTTCCCTTGGTACTGTGGCCTCGGCCCTTGGTTCCTTTGTAACAATTGAGAAGGATTGTGTTGAGGTTGGGTGGGTGGTTGGGGTGGGAATCCCGGTGGAGCAAGGTAGTTTTGAGACTTGTAAGAAAGATTGTTTGGATTGATGTTGGGTTTGAAATGTTCTCGATGTTCTTCTTGGTAAGCATAACACTCCCCTTGATAACCTTGAACTTTATCACATTGTTGGTAGGAATGGGGACCTCCACAAGTCTCACATGAAAGAGTAATATCATGCACATCATTGGTGGAATTGTTCAAGGAAAGGACCTTAATGGCTTGGATTAGTTCTTGATTTTCCTTAAGATTCGTCTCATGATCCCTATCTATTCTTTGGAGTATCTCTTGGTGACTCTTGAGGATTTGGTTATCACAAGGTGTTTGAGAACTATTTTTCACAACATGTACCCTTTCTTCAAATTGTGTGTTAGTTTGCACCATTGATTTGGTCTGAATAGTGTCCCAAGCTTCTTGAATGGATTTAGCAAGAATATTTCCACCCGCGGAAGCATTGAGTGAATCTTGGTGGTGTGGTCTTAATCCATCATAGAAAGTATTGATTTGGTGAACCTCATTGAATCCATGATTTGGGCATCTCCTCAATAACTCCTTGAACTCCTCCCAAGCATCACTAAATGTTTGACTAGGTTTTTGTTGAAAGCATATAATTAAGTTTCTCAAAGCCGTGGTCTTAGATGGGGGAAAGAACTTGTTCAAAAGCTTCTTAGTGAAATCATCCCATGTAGTAATGCTCTCGGGTGGTTGTGTATCTAATCAATGCTTAGCACTTCCCTCTAGTGAAAATTGTACCAATATCAACTTAATGGCATCATGGGTAACTCCATTGTACTTAATAGTGTTGCAAAGAGCAAGAAACTTCTTAAGGTGATCATGTGGATTATCATTTTTATTCCCATAAAATGGTGTGTTGGAGACCAAGTTAATCATAGATGTCTTTAGCTTAAAGGTGTTTGCGGGAATATCGGGTATCTTGATAGCATCGGCATATCATTGCACATTGGATTGCAAGTGCTCCATCAGAGGTCGGGTGTCAATGCTAGCCAATGCTTCTTGTTATGTATTGATCAAAGCACGACTCTCGAGATCGGCTTGATGGACGGTGGTGTTTTTACTCTTTCTCTTTTTATTCCTTTTGGGATGAAGGGGTTGTACAGCAAATGGTATTTGTGCACGCCCGCGAGTGAGCATGCAACTCAATACAAGGAATGAGAGAGAAGCTCTCGTTCGACTAAGAAGAAGGGATTATCCTCTTCGAGATTCAATATTAAATATCCAAAAGAAAGTATAATATATGTAGTTACTACTTGGGTACAAGACCCCCAATCAAGCCTTCCTTCTTAGAATACGCACTAGTGAACGGAGGGTTAGGTGGCGCGAAGCACTTAAGTACCTATTAACCCTTAGATGGCATTTTATAGCACATCGCCTTTCTATTCACTTTGTAGTTTGTATTCTTCGAATTATTGCCTATTGGAAGTATTTATCTATTCTTGCTTAATTAAATTTGATCGATACACGTGTCAAGTACCGGAACGCTCCCGAACACGGTGTATTGCCTCGGCAATACTTATGGAAGTAGATGTATTGGTTGTTCTTATACGTATACGTATCTACATATAATAATATAGAGAAAATATTTTTGTATTTATTGGGTTTTTAAAGAAAATACTATATGTACATAAAAACCGAGGAAATCCAATAATATATATTTTTGGGTTCAATCTCTTACGAAAAAGATTGCTTTTTGAATTTTCTTATTTTTTTTTATCAATTCTTTAGGAAAAGAATTGTTTTTGTTATTTTTTAGTTTTTATATTTTTATATTTTTGATTTTTTTTTTATGTTTTTGATTTATGATACGTAAAAATAACGTTCACGAGGTGAACGGATCCCAAAAGCCAATGAAAACCGTCAATTGATAGTCTCTCGTAAAGTCAAAGAACCGACAGCGGCGCCATTTGAAATTGAGTATATTGAAGTTCGTTTCTCTCGATTCTTGACCAATTGGAAGTCCTAAAAATCTCAAGTTTACGATTGTTCTTGGTTGATAGGTTTTTTTTGGATATTCTATGTCTATTTCAAACAACACGTAAAAATGGTAAAAAAATATTAAGCTACGTATCCGTAAAATACTTTGCAATTACCAAATTTTATTCACAAAAGGACAAAATGTAAAAAAATGAAAGTAATGTGCTCAAAATTTAAAGTAATGAAAAGTATAAAGCTTGAAATGTAAACTTCAGAAAGTTAATGACCTAAAATGTAAATCTAACAAACTTGTAACTAACTTTTAACAAACTATAATACTGTCTAACTGTAAATGACAAGTTGTTGAAAGTTAAAGGCTTAAATTTTGCAAACCCTAATTAATAGAAAGATTAGCCACAAGTGTAAACAGAAACAATCCACAAGGACTAGGTTGCAAATAAATGGAACTTTTTAACAAAAACGGGCACTTGCAAAGAATAAGCCTGTATGAGCTTAATACTGAACCAAATAAGCTCAAACAAGTTTTAAAAGTCTTAAAATTGAATATTACCTAGACATGTATAAGGAAATTGCTTAAAACCAAATAAAACTCAAACTAGCTTATTCCAATAAGCCATGAATAAGCTTTCTGAAAATTAAGACATGCACAAACAGATTTTTTTAGCTCAAACTTGTTAAACAGCTTATCAGGAGTAGGGAATGTTTTTCCATTTTGAAAATGGTCAAGTGAATAAGGTGGAAAATGGATTTAAGCTGAAACGTAGCTTATTTGACCAAGTTTGACCAAATTTGTGAAAAAGCTGAAAAGCTCAAAATTTACTCAAGACTAGATTCTAAACAGATCTGTGAAAGAAAATGGCAACATTTATGAAGTGAAATTGTCTATACAAGAAAATAGTCACCTTGATATTAAAGAAACTTGCATTTGCCTAAGAGCTTATTAATAAGCTAATATCTAACTGAAAAGTGAATACTGTAGAAATTCCTCGCAAAGACTTAAACCTTGGATGTTTAACTTCAATTAGAAACTGGTTTCAAGAAAATTGGTAAAGAAATGAACAAATGACAAGGAATTGAAATGAGCAAGTTTCTAAATAACAAAGTTCTCAGACTTTGACCCAAACTATTTTCAAGCCATTTGCCTTTTTTACTTTTGTTTTGACTTCAAAATTGATTACACTTGTTATCAAATGCTTACTGAATATGGATGAGCAAGTCTTATCAAGATTAACACACTTGTATTACACAAACTTGACAAATCCAAACACTACTTATCAATTATAATATGAACTTTTTCAAAGTGATTATGAGTAAGATAATGAAACAAGCAAAGACTGATATCAAGAAATATTATATGAGTAAAATGAAGAGTAATGAAGCTGAAATCAAAAGTTGTAAAAAGACTTGAACTTAAAGTGCACTCAAAAGCTAAAACTGATGAATAAGAAGCTGAAATCAAGTAATAGCAGACTTAAGGCTACAAATCTACTCACAAGCTATCAAATCAAATCAGTTACACTAAGACAAGTTCTAACACATGATCAGAGCAGCATATTATGTTTACACTAGGAATTGAACATGCAATCAACATTTGAGTGGAACCAAACTAAGAAACTTGAAACCTTTTAGCAACAGGCCTCCTCTGATGGAGTAGAGAGGCGTTGAGCCTTTTAACAGTGCTAAAACACCACCTTAGCACCACCAATCAACCATATCAATCACCTCCATTCACCATTTCTGATCATATACCCAAACAGCTACAATTATCTTCAAAGCAGGAACTGGAATGAGCTGGATCAAACTGAACAGTAACAAGCACTCACAAAGCTTCCATTGATCAATTGTGATCGATAGTAACTTATAACAACAGCAGGAACAAACATATGTAGTGAATAGTAAAGGAGCAATGAAGGAGAATTGTGAATTTTTATTGATTGAAGTAAAAGATGTTACAAGAGGTAAGGAAATCAGTTATAACTACTAACAGACTCAAGAGGTTGTCAATCTCTTGAGTTGTTAACTAACTACTAACTGAATTGAAGGATAAAAAGAGAAGTGTGTATTTTTTTCACACTTTCTACATTACAACAAATGAGAGCCTAATCCCCTATTTATAGACTTGAGATAAAGTGAGGTGAGGAGGAATGACGTGTTGCCACCAATCAAATGCTGCCAGGTGTCATAAATCTGTTAATTGCTCATAGCCGTTGAACTTTGAATTTGGGCTTTTCTTATGTGTTGACTTTCAGGCTAATTAACCACTTGGGATGGAATCCTTGCTTGAAAACGAGTCTTTTTCATGTAGAAATCTTTTCATGAATTTCATTGTAGCTCATAAACGTTTCTGGGCTCGTTTGAAGAAGAAAATGCCACGTGTGATGATGTGGTTGGGTGGATTTTTGTCACACGGATCGTTATCCGTTTTGGATAATTGGTATTATGGAGTGGCGAAGTCTGATTGGTCCAAAAGAGAGATAGTGGGAGAATTGTTTTGGATTCGTCTCATTAAATGGGTTGGTGAGCTGGCAGGTGTGCTGGCGATCCACTACTCACTTTTCTTGCAATTTGATTGGCTTAAAAGCTTATGACACGGATCAATAACAAATTTGGTGCATTTTTGACACTTTAAGCCCTTAGACTTTGGCAGATTTGTATTTTGGACTTCAAACTTCATTTCCTTGGCAAATATGATCCTTCAACTTGCATTCTTGAATAGTTTAGCCCTTTGACTTGGTTGACTTAAGAGTTGACCAGGTTTGACTTTAATCTTGACTTCATCCAAATTGCACTTTAGCCCCTCAACTTTTGAGTATTGTCAAGATAGGTCCTTCATCTTCAATTGACTTGTCATCTTTGATCCTTCTCTTGTCTTTTCATCATAAATGAGCTTGATTTCTTCTTGTTTGCTTGAAATTGTATCCTTGTTACCTATTTAAGCACAAACACAAAACATACCACATAATTCTGCTTTATAGCACAAAAGTTAGGTATTTTCCATGTGTTTTAGGGTGATTTGTTGATTAATTGATATGAGATTTTGCAAATATCATGGGGTGACGGATTTTATAGGTCGAAAGTTCCTTGCGGTGTGGGTGGTGAGTGTTGCGTATTTCGACGTCTTCAACGGATCGGGATGTGTTTTCTTGAGACATGATTTGGAGGTGTGTGAAAATGAAGAAGATCTAGTTGGCGCAATCGGGCCTCCGCGTCCGTTCATGGTGGGTTGACACAATTCCTCCATCGTTCGTAAATCAGGTAGGTGGACATTATTGTTGTTGTTGTTGTTATTATTCAAATTGGGTAGAGGTGGGTTATTATTGTTGTTATTAACACCAGCCATATCTAGATCTTCACGAGTCTCGGGCTCAGAATAGTTCGAAGATCTAGTACGCATACACCTGCAGAAGAAAAATATACACAGAGAATATCTATATAATCTTTTTGGTGCAAAACCTTTTGAAAAGAATTGCTTTTATATGATTTTTTAATGTTTTTGTATTTTTGAAGAGTTTTATATTTTTTTGGATTTTTGAAAATTTTTAAAGCAAGGAAAATAACTTTCAAAGAACGGATCCCAAAATTCAATGCGTCTCTCACTAAAAACCGTTAATCGTAACGAAAAGAGCCGGCAACGGCGCCATTTAATACTTGGCTTTTGGCTAAGTATAAAGTCTTATCGTCCGAATCCTCTCGAATTGACTATTGGTTAAGAGTGCGACTCAATCGTCTTTTGGTGAATCAAGAGAATGGTTTGGTTTGTTTGTCTAATTTAAACTATAAGCAAGTAACTGAAGTGTCGTTAAGTAAAGTGGAGGAATAAAGATTAATACTAAAAAGACGAGTAAGAATAAATGCTTGTAAACTTAAAGGTAACAATGGAAAAGTACTAGCACACTAAATAAAACTAACACTTGGAAACTTTCTAAAAATAAGAACTTAGTTGAAAAGTACTAAAAGAAAGTAAGATCGGAATTTAACAAAACAACTAAATCGGAATAAGCCAAAACAAGCCCAGATCGGAATGTATTCCGATTTGGTGGTCGGAATATGGGAAGTCAGGCTATCGGAATATCCACAAAAAGGGGGTAATCGGAATGTTGGACAAAAGACCCAATCGGAATAACAAGGAATAGCACCAATCGGAATGTTCAAAGAGGCTCAGATCGGAATATGCTAAAAACTTCCCGTCGGAATACTTTAACCCTAATCCGATCAAGAGTGATCGGAATGTTGGGGTGCAGATCTGAAGGTGATAAACCCTTTTCTGATTGAACAATCGGAAAAAGGGGTGGGAGGCTGCTCGGAAAATACCAATCGGAAAGGGTTTTAACCCTTTCCGAAATGTTTGGAATTCGGTTAAAAGCCAAGAAATAAGCTATAATGGAGAACTTATTCCCAAAACTAAACGAATCATTAATGAACCGGATCAAATAAGCACTTATCAACTTATCTAACTCGAAATTAAATAACTTTTAGATCAAACAATAAAAACATAAACTTTTAAATAAAACTTTTTAAAAGAAAATAAGCTAATCATAAAAATAAGCCAATAAGCACAAGAGTCTTAAAGCTTAATCAAATGAAAACTTATAAAATGATCAAAAGATTAACTTTTTAAGCACGAAATCATTTAGAACAACACGGATCATATGATAATCGCACCAAAATCAATCTAAAATCAAAGAAAGGTAGAATGAGATAAAGGATTAAAAGCTTAAAATGAAACTTTAATTAATGAAATAAGCAATACAAAATGTTTAATCTTGAAAGATTAAGAGAGAAAATGAAATTTAGTGAGAGAAAGTTTAAGACTTTCTCTCTCTAAAACTAGAGAAAAGTAAGAAAAATAAAAACTATCTAATTAACTAACTACTCTCCTAATGACTATTAGGAGGGTATTTATAGGGAAGGTGGAAGGAGTGCATGTGTTGCATCTTCTTTCTTGCTTCCTTCACGTTTTCTCGACTCGACTTTAATTCTTTGTCTTTTCTCGATGTCGTCTTGGGATTTGAACTTGTCTTTTAATTTTCTTCTTCTATTAGACTTAAGTTTTTCGACTTCGTTAAACTTCCGTCTTTAGACTTTTTCTTCGATAAATCTTCAGAATAGGCCTTGGACTTCCGTTCTTTTTGCACTCTTGATCTTTTGACTTCGTCTTTTCCCGTTTTCTTCGATAAAAGCCCGTGAAAGCCCGTGTTTTCTTCCTTTTTCATATTTTGGTCCTAAAACACAATAAAAACACAAACCACGCATAATTCCGACTTTTACGACATAAATCATACGTTTTGGTCTTGTTATTATTGGAAATAAGTGGTAAAAGGATAAGTGTTTTCACACTTATTAAATCCCCTACACTTGACCATTGCAATGCCCTCATGCAATGTATTAATTTTAAAGCACGGTTTACATTTTCCATCATAAATAACCCACCTTGGCCTTTATTAAATACTAAATATGAAAAGATGAAATCAAGTAAAGAAATTAAAAACTTACATTGGGTTTTGGCTGCCATGGACGTTTATCATCCTCAAGTTTCACGTTCCCCATACCAAGCTTAAAAACGAGATCACTGTTATTATAAGTTAGCAAACTAACACGAACTCATGTGGGCCAATTACTCACTTAGACTCCCTTATTACTAGGTGTATCTCTTATATTTTATTTTTGTCTTGAATGATCACGAGGATGCATTGTTTGACTTATTTCGATAGTTGTTTAGGCCGAAAATAAAGTGAACGATTTAATCAATAGTTAGCTAAAGGACCAAATCTTTTAAAACTGCTTCTCGGGACCTCATAAAGTTCATATCTTGGCATAACTCGCTTCACGATTTGAGACCTTTCTCAGACCGATATTTGGCAGCGACTTCATACTTCGAATCTTGAGAGACGTTCATGAAATAATGGCTTTCTCTTCATAATAGGAATTTCTTCACTTGAAGTTTTGAGAGATTCTTCATCTTTGGACCACGACTTCTTCATTTTTCTCCAATCTTTATTTTCGACTTCGATATACAACGATCCGCCTCCTTTTAGGACTTGGATCTATTTATCCTCATACCTTGTTAGGGTCTTTTCGGATAGACTTCTCCATGACTTTTGGGGAGTTCTTGCTTTTCGTCGTGTGTCTCGATCCTTCATATTGATTTTTGATAAATGATTCTTCACATCACTTTTGGATCTTTAGCAACAAAATGTAGCCCTCATGCCTTGTTAGGGCCTTTTCGGACTTGCCAATCTTCGCATCCCGCTTTAATAAGTTATGCCTTGGCTATGAACTCTAATCCGTACCGAGCAACTTTTAAACGATCTGGGGCTAGAAGCTAAGTAACCTTTTAAATCGTACAACCTTATTTATTGCAGATAAATTTATTAACAAGCGGAGGGAGAATAGGCTTATAATTAACTCACATAAATTCACGAAAGAATACCAAACTTATAATTGACTCTATCATCTCTCGTTCTCCACAATTTAAAATCTCAAGGAATGAGACTCGTGGATGCTTAGCCAATTAAATCAAAGTTTTGGGTTTTCGAGTCATCTATAGGATCTTGCAAATTCTTAGACTTTTTCAAGTTTAGAAATCGCATTTTAAAGTTCCCTTGATAAACAACTCTCTAGGATCATTTATAGGAACTTGCGAAAAGTTCTTGTCCTTAACCCGTGAGAGTTAAGACTTTCGCATTTTATAGCTCCCTATATAAAAGCCTAGCAAAACTTGACTTAAACACGTTAAGGATACTAGCTAGAGTAAACTTAGGTAAGTAAACTCGGGTTGAGTCAAAATGTTCACGACTAAGAAAAATCTAAAACCACTTATTTGAAAATTTATTCTAGCAAGGAAAGAGAATAAGCATAATAAAGGAAAATACAACTATACAACTAGGCCAAAATAGATTAAAAATTTTGAAAAATATCGAAAAATCGAATTTTCCGGTTAAAATGAGGGCAAATTCATGGAAAAGACCACTTACTTCGATAGAAGTCCCCCTACAATTGAGATAAACATTGTCCTCAATGTTTAAGCATGTGGGAGTAAACTCCCCTACACTTATGACATTGTGCACTTTGTTTAAATCTTGCTAAGGAAAGGACAACTAAAGTGAATTCAATGTGAACATATAGAATATGAAATATTGAATGACAAGAGTTTAGGATAGAACCGGGAAGATGGTAACACGGTATCACGGTTCGTCAAAAGTCATCAAGGTGGATCTTTGAAGCTTTAATCCCTGCACAGCACAAGAAACAAGACAACAAACATATGTAGGGCTCCCCTACACTTATTATGAAAGCAGTAAAGGATAGATCACGGGTTGCCTCCCGAGAAGCGCTTGTTTTTGTTCACCGAGTCACGAGCCTGACTCGACCCAATTTTAGTTCATGGGAAACGTGGTGAGGGATGGAATCATCTCGTGAGAGATGTCCTCACCAAAGTACAGCTTCAGACGTTGGCCATTCACCTTGAAGTTGGGCCCATTTGGCTGAGAAAGCTCAATGGTCCCATATGGAAAGACTTTGGCGACGGTGAATGGACCAGACCAGCGGCTCTTCAACTTGCCAGAGAAGATCTTCAACCGAGAGTTAAAAAGTAGAACTTGATCACCAGCGTAGAACTCTCGGTTCTTAATCCTTGCATCGTGGATGATCTTGGTCTTCTCCTTGTAGATCAGCGAGTTCTCATAAGCTTTATTCCTCAGTTCATTTAGCTCGTTGAGTTGAATCTTGCGATGATCACCGGCTTTGTTGATGTCGAAGTTAGCCCACTTCAAGGCCCAGTGCGCCTTATGTTGCAGCTCAATGGGTAGGTGGCAGGCTTTCCCGTACACAAGACGATAAGGTGTACAACCGATCGGGGTCTTGTAAGCAGTACAGAAAGCCCACAGAGCATCATCTAACTTATCGGCCCACGCGGCGCGATGCTCTCCCACAGTACGCTCCAGAATTCGCTTCAATCCACGGTTGGATATCTCGGCTTGCCCATTGGTTTGGGGATGATAAGCGGTGGAAAGACGATGATTAACACCATACTTAGCCATGACTCTTGCAAATTGATCATTGCAAAAATGAGTCCCGCGGTCACTGATAATAGCATGAGGAACGCCAAATCGAGCGAAAAGCTGCTTCAAATAGTTCACAACCACCCTCGCATCGTTCGTAGGTAGAGCCTTGGCTTCAACCCATTTAGAAACATAGTCGACGGCGACGAGGATGTACTTGTTCCCTTTGGAGGATGGAAATGGCCCCATAAAGTCGATGCCCCATACATCAAAGATTTCACATTCCTGTATGAAATTTGAGGCATCTCATCCTTATGTGTGATCTTGCCTTGACGTTGGCAAGCATCACAATGCTTAACCATTTCGTGGGCATCACGATAAATGGTGGGCCAATAGAATCCAGAATCAAACACTTTTTTAGCGGTGTAGTTGGGACCAAAGTGACCACCGGTGGGTCCTTTATGGCAAGCTTGGAGAATGTCAAAAGCTGCCGGTCCGTCAACACATCGACGAATGATCAGATCAGCACATTGTTTGAATAGAAAAGGGTCATCCCAAAAGTAATTCTTGACATCGTTCAAGAATTTCTTCTTTTGTTGGGATGTTAACCCTTTGATGAGAATACCAACCGCTAAGTAGTTTGCAATGTCCGCAAACCACGGGGTGTCATCAAGATTGAGATTTATAGACATTAAGGTCTCAAGGGGGAAAGAGTCATTGATCTCTTTGTTTGGATGTTCCCCTTGATATGGATCCTCAAGTCTGCTTAGATGATCCGCGGCCAGGTTCTCAGCACCCTTCTTGTCACGAATTTCAATGTTGAATTCTTGAAGGAGTAAAACCCAGCGAAGAAGTCTTGGCTTAGAATCATGCTTAGTCATCAAGTACTTCAACGCGGAATGATCCGTGTATACGATGGTGGGGGATAAAACAAGATAGGGGCGAAATTTTTCAAAAGCATAGACAACAGCTAAAAGCTCTTTTTCGGTTGTCGTATAATGCAATTGAGCCCCCGTCATTGTTTTGCTAGCATAGTGGATTGGTTGGAAGTGTTTATTCACTCTTTGGCCCAAAACCGCACCAATAGCAAAGTCGCTAGCATCGCACATCAATTCAAAAGGCAGCTCCCAATTAGGGGTAACCAAGACCGGTGCCTTAGTTAGCTTATCCTTAAGAAGATTGAAGGCTTCGAGACACTCTTTAGAAAAGATAAAAGGAGTATCTTTTTCCAAGAGGTGGGTCATCGGGCGAGCGATTTTAGAGAAATCCTGAATGAATCGACGATAGAAGCCCGCATGAGCCAGAAAACTTCTCACACCCTTCACGGTTGAAGGTGGAGGTAATTTGGCTATGACATCTACTTTAGCACGGTCGACTTCAAGACCGGCTTTAGAGATTTTGTGTCCTAGCATAATGCCTTCTTTTACCATAAAATGGCATTTTTCCCAATTCAGAACAAGGCGAGTGTCTTCGCACCGCTTAAGCATACGTTCCAAATTAGCAAGGCAAGAAGAGAAGGAATCCCCAAAGACCGAGAAATCATCCATGAAGACTTCCATGGTTTGCTCAACCATGTCATGGAAGATAGCCAACATGCACCTTTGGAAAGTCCCGGGGGCATTGCATAAGCCAAAAGGCATTCGTTTCTAAGCAAATGTGCCATAGGGACAAGTGAATGTTGTCTTCTGTTGATCTTGGGGATCGATGGGTATTTGGAAATAACCCGAGAAACCATCAAGAAAGCAGTAATATTCATTACCCGCTAAACGTTCAAGCATTTGGTCCATAAAAGGTAGAGGGAAATGATCCTTTCTCGTGGCATCATTGAGTTTGCGGTAGTCTATACAAACTCTCCACCCAGTAACGAGACGGGTAGGGATCAACTCGTTGTTCACATTGGGCACAACGGTGATTCCGCCTTTCTTAGGCACACAATGGACTGGACTAACCCATGGTGAATCCAAAATAGGGTAAATCATACCCGCATCAAGAAGTTTGATAACTTCTTTTTTGATGACTTCATGGATTTTAGGATTCACCCTTCGTTGGCTTTGAATTGTGGGCTTAAAGTCGTCCTCCATGAGAATTTTATGTGTGCAGAAGTGAGGATCAATTCCACGGATGTCGGAGATTTTCCAAGCGATAGCTCGTTTATGCTTCTTCAACACGGCGACAAGTCGGGCTTTTTCGTCTTCTTTCAAATCCTTCGCGATGATGACCGATAGCTTCTCGTCGTCTTATAGAAAACGTACTCAAGATGAGGAGGTAGGTCCTTAAGCTCAAGAGTAAGAGGATCCTCAATAGATGGTGAAACTAACGATGGATCATCATTAGTCACCTCTTTAGGAGAAGGAGGAGAAAACGGGTCGTCATTGAGAAGTCTCTCAATAGTACGAATATCTTCGTCCCAATTGGTGGACAAATTATCATAATTAATATCAAGAGGACCCAAGCTAGCTTCGAAATCATCCAAGTCACTTTCTCCAAAAGGAGTCAATGCTGGAGCAATTGAGGCAACGGTCTCAACATTGGGTAGAGAAGAGAGAGTACTTTTGCAAGCATCATGAAAATGTTCTTCACAAGCCTCATCGAGAACATCAATAGCATTAACACTCTCATATGAATAAGGTTGCTTAGAAATCTTACCCATGTTGAAGACAATTTTATCGTCACCAACTCTCATGATTATTTCGCCCGCGGCTACATCAATGAGAGTGCGACCGGTCCTCAAGAAGGGACGTCCAACGATTAATGGGACACGGGGATCCATCTCGTAGTCAACGACAACAAAATCCGCCGGGAAGGTGAATTTGTCAACGCCAACAAAGACATCTTCGGCTATCCCCACTGGATAAGCAACCGTACGGTTGGCTAATTCCAAAGTCATTTTGGTGGGGACTAGCTCGGGGAGAGATAATTGCTTCCAAACACTTAAAGGCATTAATTTTATACTGGCACCTAGATCGGCTAGGGCCATGCAATTCTCTACTCCCGGGAAGTTGCAAGGAATCAAGAAGCGACTCGGATCACCAAGTTTGGTGGGTAATTTCCTTAAGAGCACTGCGGAGCAGTTCTCATTAAGTTGGGTCTGAGCGATGTCAAGAAGCTTTTCCTTATCACTTAGAAGATCTTTAAACATCTTAGCGTATTTGGGCATGTGAGCAAGATCCTCGGCAAAGGAGATGTTAAAATTCAATTGTTTAAACATTTTTAGAAAGTTTGAAACCTGAATATCATCCTTGCTCTTTTGCTTCTCTGTCCTCAACCTTGAAGGATAAGGTATATTGGATGAAGAAGACTGCTTTAGGGGAATACGATCACTCACAACCACGGGTGGTGGGGAAATGGGGATAGAAGGTGAAGGAGGTGAGGAAAGTTGCTCTTTTTCCGTGTTCACAATCACGGGTGGAGGTGTAGGAAGCTCGGGTTCCATATAACCTTTTCCACTACGAGTGGTGATTGCTTTCATCTCCCCTCTTGGATTCGCAACGGTATTACTCGGAAGAGTACCCGAAGAAGAGGGTTGATTACTTTGGATGAGCGAACCAATCATATCACGAAGGTGAACCGCTTGATTATTAAAAGTGTCTCTCATGTTTGCATTAGTTTCATTGCTGTGTTTTGCCATGTCATTCCTTAGCTCGGCTCGAATATCGTTCCCTTGTTTTGCCATTTCTCTCTTCAAGTTGCGGACTTGACTCTGAAGATTCGTCACCATCTCCCGATTAGTCTTCATGAATGTCTCGACGTCTGGATTCACTGCCATCGGTTGATTGAGAGGTGGAGCTTGGTAAGCTTGAGAATTTCCTTGAGGTGGGTATGGGTTTCGTTGGGATTGATATTGATTGTTTGCACGAGGTTGGGATTGGTTGTTGCTTTGTTGTTGGTTTTGGTTTGCAGGAGGGAAACCGGGAGGAGCAAGATAATTGTTGGAACGATAACTTAGCAAGCCACGGTCTCCTTGAGGGCGAGCTTGATAGCCTCCCGTGGGATAAGTACCGTAAGGTGCGTTAACGTTTTCAGAAAATTTGGCTTGGGTAGAAGGACAATCATTGTAAGAATGAGGACCACCACATGTGTCACAAGAAATAGCAACGGCTTTAGCTTGTTGAAATTGGTTTGTGGCTATGGACATGAAATCTTTGTGCATACTCGCGATTTGTCGGGTAAGTTCGGATATCTCGGGATTGGAAGTAGTAGAAGAAACATTGACTCTCTGATTAGATCTTGAGGATGCGGAAGAATCCCAATTCTTGTGGTGAGTAGTCATGTTTTCAATCAAATCTCGGCACTCCTCCGGTCTCCTTTTCATAAAGGTACCACCGGCGGCGGCATTGATCGTGTCACGATCACGAAAAGTGAGACCATTGTAGAAGGTGTCAATGAGAGTGACGGGGAGCATATTGTGATTTGGACAGCGGTCGATCAAATCATTGTATCGTTCCCAAGCATCAAAGAGCGATTCATCATTCTCTTGCATGAATCCACTGATTTGGTTACGAAGGCTTGTGACCATGGATGGGGGAAAGTAGCGCGATAAAAAACGTTGAGTCATGTCATTCCACGTATGAATAGAATTCTTAGGAAGACGGTCAAACCATTTTACGGCATGGTGAGAAAGCGAGTGGGGAAAAAGTTGGAGGCGAAGGTCATCCATAGAAACACCGGAGCACTTCATGCTTTGAGTAATGGTAATGAATTTGTCGAGGTGTTTGTTGGCATCGTCATCCGGAATTCCACGAAATGGGTTAGTTTGCACTTGCTGGAACATGTGATGCTTCAACGAAAACTCCTGAGCTGTGATGTGCATTGGCGCAATCGGGCCTCCGCGTCCGTTCATGGTGGGTTGACACAATTCCTCCATCGTTCTTAAATCAGGTAGGTGGACATTATTGTTGTTGTTGTTGTTGTTATTATTCAAATTGGGTAGAGATGGGTTATTATTGTTGTTATTAACACCAGCCATATCTAGATCTTCACGAGTCTCGGGCTCAGAATAGTTCGAAGATCTAATACGCATACACCTGCAGAAGAAAAATATACACAGAGAATATCTATTTAATCTTTTTGGTGCAAAACCTTTTGAAAAGAATTGCTTTTATATGATTTTTTTAATGTTTTTGTATTTTTGAAGAGTTTTATATTTTTTTGGATTTTTGAAAATTTTTAAAGCATGGTTCTTCAGACGCTAACAAAGGAAAATCTAGTGTTGACAGGACAAATTCAGACGTTGATGGCTCAAACGTTGACAACAACATTTCAAGCGTTGTTAGCCCAAACATTGACAACCAAGGTTCAGGCGTTGACAATACTTTTGAGCCTCTCTTCTCTTCCAATTTTAAGCAGGGTGGACCTTCCAACACTTATGAAGAGGTTCATATTGATGAAAGAGAGTCTGATGAAGATATTAGCAATATGGAAGATGAGATTGAAGACACCAGACTTTTTGAAGGAGGAGTTCTCACTTCTACTATGAAGAATCACCCTACTTATCAAATCATTGGTGATATGACTCCTGTTCAGACTAGAAGATCTCATCAAGGTCTTGGTGGATTTATTGCTAATATTCACAAGAAGGTTGATACCCCTCTTGTGCAAGCATGTTTGTTTTCCTGTTTTCTGTCACAACAGGAACCCAAGAAGATATTTGATACTCTCAAAGAACCAAGTTGGGTGGAAGCAAAGATGAGCTTCACCAATTTGCAATTCAGGATGTTTGGGAGCTGGTTGATTGTCCCAGGTATGTCAGACCTATAGGGACAAGATGGGTTCTACGAAACAAGAGAGATGAAAGAGGTATTGTGGTCAGAAACAAGGCAAGATTAGTGGCTCAGGGATATACACAAGAGGAGGGGATAGACTATGAGGAGGTCTTTGCACAAGTTGCAAGGATTGAAGCTATAAGGATCTTTCTAGCCTATGCATCCTGCATGGGCTTCACTGTCTATCAAATGGATGTGAAGAGTGCCTTCCTCTATGGAACAATTGTTGAGGAGGTGTATGTTATGCAGCCTCCTGGTTTTGAAGATCCAGAGAATCCAGACAAGGTGTATAGAGTCAAGAAGGCTATGTATGGACTTCATCAAGCCCCAAGAGAATGGTATGGTACTTTGTCTACTTATTTGGTGGACAATGGATTCAAGAGGGGCACCATAGATCAGACATTGTTTAATAAGAAGAATGGTAAGGATGTTCTACTTGTTCAGGTCTATGTTGATGATATCATTTTTGGATCTACAAATCCAAAGATGAGTGAGGATTTCTCCAAGCTCATGACAGATAAATTCAAGATGAGTGCAATGGGGGAGATGAACTTCTTTCTAGGGTTACAAGTTCAGCAGAAAGAAGATGGTATCTTCATCTCCCAGGATAAGTATGTGGCAGAGATCTTGAAGAAGTTTGGCTTTTCTCCACATGAAAAGAGGGCTACTACTCCTATGGATAGAGAACACCCTTGGGGAAAGATTGGAGATGGAAAGGATGTGGATGTCAGGCACTATAGATCAATGATTGGTTCATTGATGTATCTTATAGCCTCCAGACCTGACATCATGTTTTCTGTGTGTGCTTGTGCATGCCATCAAGTGACTCCCAAAGAATGTCACCTTTATGCTGTCAAGAGAATCTTTAGGTACCTAAGATGTTATCCTAGTCTTGGCTTGTGGTACCCAAAAGATTCACCTTTGGAGCTTATTGCATATTCAGATAGTGACTATGGAGGTGATAAGTTTGATAGGAAATCCACAACTGGTGGATGTCAGTTTCTTGGGAGCAGGTTGATATCTTTGCAATGCAAGAAACAAACAGTGGTGGCAAATTCTACAACTGAAGCAGAGTATGTGGCTGCAGCTTCTTGTTGTGGACAAGTTTTATGGATTCAGAACCAGCTATTGGACTATGGGTATAATTTCATGCATACCAAGATATTTGTTGACAATAACAGCACTTTATGCATTATTAAAAATCCTGTGCATCATTCTAAAACTAAACACATAGAAATTAGAAACCATTTTATAAGAGATTGTTTTGAAAAGGGTGTACAACCAGATAGGGTTGACAGAGAAGAGAATGTGTCAGATTTACTAACTAAACCTTTTGATGTTGGAAGGTTTCAATACTTGGTAACAAGTATTAGAATGATCAATCTCACATAATATGTGTTTTGGAGTCTTTTTGTAAAAGTATGTACAGGATAATGCATTGTTATTGGTCTTTTTGAGAATTTAGATTTTCCACTATATTTTTCTAACACTGACAAAGGTTGCTTTAACGCTGATAAGTGTTATTGTGACGTTGTCAGCAATATATTTGTCTAACGCTGACAAAGCTCTTCTTAACGCTGTCAAGTGTTATCGGGGCGTTGTCAACAACAATGTTAGTTTTGTGGTTTTCAATCTAAATGTGCAGGTGGTGTTAGCATTATACCATTGGATACAGAGTTGCTTATGGATCCTTGGAGAAGCATTTGAGCATGTTTTTATTTATGGATGATGGTTGGAATTTTCAATTCCTATCTTGACATAAATTTTTTATGTTCATGCATATTTTTAGCAACATATGTATCACTATTTAAGGGGAGGTTTTAGGAACCTTTAGGACTTTTGGGTATCCTTATGATACTCTTATCACAATTCTAGATTGTGTCCACAGGTGAGTATGAGTTAGTTTTACTAAATCATGAGGCACTGTAGCATGCAAAGTTGATATACTATGCATGCTGCCAAGACATTTTTGGCCTAGAATTGGTTGTGGTCTGTTGGGAGACTTGGGAATGATTTTATCATGGGTTTTACCTGGGAGTAACAAGGAATTTTATAAGGTAACTTAGTTGTTAAGAGTTTTGGTTAGCAAGGGACACTAGAGGACTGTTATGTCTATCTTGCATAAGCAAGTGTGCATAACTGGACAGTGCTTGCCGCCCTATAATAATTATCAACTTTTAGGTTATCTTCTCTATGATAAATTACTTTGTTAAGGTCATTTTTCATTTTTAAACATTTTTATTTTTGGACGCTGACAAGTATTTTTCCAAGCGTTGTTGTGACCAATTTAGACGCTGACATGGCTTTGGCAAACGTTGACAAGAATATAGCCTTTGGGCGTTGATAGGTTATTTTTGACCGTTGACACTCAATTGGGACCTACCCAGTTGTTATTTTTTGGCATATTTTTAGGCCGTAATTTTGGGAGCTGATAACTTTCATTTAATGCATGAGATAAACTTATTCTTTTTCAATATTTTCATGATTGCATTTTGAAAATACTTGCCTATTTTTGGGCCAATCACATGCATTTTTCTCTCCTATATATATGGCTCCTATTTTAAACAGGGTACCTATTATTCTTGTCTAACACAATTTTCTCCTATAAATTCATCTTTATCAATCATTCAAACAGCTTTCAACAATGGCACCAAAATTCAAACCAAGTGATTTGGAATTGGGATTCAGGAGTCAGCACAACATGATAGCATATCTTGAAGCTGATGATACTCTGTTTCCCCAATACACACAAATGGTGGCGTATTTGAACGCATCCCCTTTTAGGTATGCTCTTTCTCATGCTCCACTCATTCCTGTCACACATATGAAGCAGTTTTGGAACAATGTCAGTTCCTCAACAGTTAATAGAGTGACTACATTATCATCTATTGTTCATGGGCGCACATGGGTGGTTACTGAAGCTTTGGTTCGCCAAGATTTGCATCTTGATGATGCTGATGGCATAACCACCCTCCCCATTAGTGAAATAGAACAACGACTAAGGGCTTTGGGTTATCCTTTTCCTGCTGAAGGAACTTTAAATAAATATTATAAACAGGAGTTTCCCCCAACCTGGAAGTACCTAATACATGTCCTCTTGCAATGTTTGAGTCCCAAGTGTACTACACACAATGAGATCAATAGATCTATTGCTAGTGCTATTGTGTGCATTGCTACTGGGCAAAAGTTTAATTATTCCAAAATGATTTTTGAGGGCATGTGTAAAAATAAAGGGAACAAAATAACTTTAGCTTATCCCAGATTTTTACAAATGATTTTTGATGACCAAGGTTACTACACAAGGGATCATGATGATTTTTATAAGATCCCTGTGAAAAAGAAAGCAATTTTTATGAAGATGAACTCACCCCAACATCATGACCTACCCCTAACCCCAGCTATGATTGCTGTCATTGAAGCAGCTCAACCACAACCAGACCCCCAACCCCAAATTGACCCAATACCTGAACCTTTACCTTCACCACAACACATGCAACTTGACCAAGAACCCTTCAATGCTGACACTTTAAATGTTGGCGTTGACATGCCTATTCCAAACATTGACACAAATCCTTCACAGACCCAAACACCCCTTAACCAACCCACATCCACCCAATCCACATCATCATCTCCCCCAACACAATATAGGTTTCAAAAATGCCAAAGGACTACTAGAGTGTTCTCCTCTAGTGGTCCTAGCCATGTAGCAGAGAGAACCACCACCAAAAGTGTGGTTGGTGTTATGGATGAGGCTGGGACTATTGGTTCTGGCTTAGAAGCTGGCCAAGACAGTCCTACCATAATTTAGACCTCATCCATGCCCAATGAATCTATCTTGGGAGGTCAAATACCCATTTTAGAAAGAGGGCAGATTGGAACCAATGACATTGATAGAATTGACGGCTGTCTGCATAAGCTTGCAAAAGCAAAATGCAAACTTGGTACATATTGTCAGTACACAAGGCCTTGAACTCAAGCAATTGAGGGAAAGGATTGTTATCTTGGAGAATGTTAGCACCAGGGGAGGCATGGAGGAATCTTACAAAGGGGAGGATGAACAAATAAATGTGAGTGATAAGGGCTCTCATGATGGTGAATCTTTGGGTGTTGCTGAGGCCCTAACAAGTTTGAAGAAACATACAGGTTTTGATACGTCTCTGGTCTCTCCTACAAACTTAAATTTGTCATTTACAACCATGTTGGAGGAAATCACAAGAGGCGCTGAGACAGGTACTTTGGGCATTGACAAGATAGATTTGAACGCTGACATGAGTAACTTGGGCGCTGACAAAGCAAAAGTGAGCGTTGACAGGCCTGCAGATGAGGTTGATGTATTCCAGTCATCATCCATCATCAAAGAGGTTTCTTCACAGGTATTACCATCTACCTTACCAACAGTTGATCCATTAGATAAGGGTAAGGGTATTATGGTAGAAGAAGTTGTTCCAAAGAATGCATCACAAATTGAGTTTGATAGAAGGTTGGCTGCACAAATTATGGAACAAGAAAGGAAAAAGGTGGGTGAATCACCTTTTGTTGTCACTTCAGAAGAGCAAGAAGGAAGTGATGAAGCCAGTTCAGACTCAAGTGTAATGATCATAGAGCAACCAGAAAGACTTGAGTATGGCGATGAGTTGGCAAAAGAGAAGTTGACAGAGTTGAAATTGCAGGTTGATTTTGATATGCCAGAAGTTGTTCAAATGTACCATACTTGGGAAGATAGGTGTATGGAGAATCCACATCTGACCATTTTAGATCAGATATGGGGTTTGGAGATTTCTCAAAGTACAAAAGGATTGCAAGGTCATTCTGAAACACAAAGCAAGCAATGTTCTCTCAAATTTGAAAAGGGATAGAAAGGAGTTGTACTTCATGCTGCTCAGATGTTATGGAACAGGTTGGACTTATAAGAAATTGATTGGATTGACATTTGAAGAGTTGGAGTGTAGAGCTTATCCCATTTGGGTTAGAGTGCAGGAAGAAAACACTCTAAGACTTCTTTCTGATGAAAGGAAAGAAGAACTTGCAGAAGAAATGGAGCTTAAGAAGGCAATGATTGTTCCCAGACCAGTGAAAAAGGGAGTCCCTCTTGAGTTTCCCAAAGATATGGATCCATTACATCCAAGTGAAGCTGTTATAAGAAGGAGCCTCAAGCTCTCACCATTAGAAGCTTCAGATATGGTACAAGTGTTACCACTTGATTCCAGAAACCCTATTATAAGCTATGAAGAGGATGAATGTGGGTTTTGGAAGATTGGCAGGTATGGAAAAGAGGTTCACACTTTTACCACTCTTATATCTTTGTTTGCAAGTTGTGATAGAGAAGAATTGGTAGACCTATGGAGGTTGTTAGAGGCCAAGTATGAGACTGAAGCTCCCACTTCAGTCAATGGAATAAAACTGTGGTCAACATTCAAGAGAATGTGTGGACCAAAAGATGATGATCCTGCTATTTGAAAGGATGTTGAAGATGATCTCAGTGGTCTTCAATGGAGATTGTATTCAGCTGCTGGAGTATATTATTTGAGTTCTACAAAGTTTGCTGAGTATCTCCTTGTAGATGGTCAGTATTTCATGTCCAAGGAAGTCTTGGAGAAGATGAAGAATACACAGCTGGAAATTGATTATTCAAGTGACGTGGCCAAAGATTTGATCAGATTTATTTATTACCAATATGAGAAGGTTTGTAAGATTCCTCCTAGTTCTTAATGTTTATTCAGAAACTTGATTACTAGAGTAGATATCAAGTTTAGGGGAGGATTGTTGGGAATAAATTATAGCCAGTCTACTTGAGCGCTGACAAGAGTAAAACAAGCACTGACAGGAGTAAAACAAACGCTGACAGATCAAGCGTTGACAAGAAGAAGTCAAGCGTTGACACACTGAAGACAAGCACTGATGGAAGGATATGATCTACACGTTTATTATATTCTAGATTACTTTTAGTAAAGATAGGAACAACAATGTATTTTCTATATTTATCTTTACCTAGAATAGTTGATACGTAGATTATTGTACAAGGCTTCTTATGTCTATAAAAGAAGACCTTTAGGCTATTGTTCAATATAAGTTTTCATACGTTAAACACTTTCATTGTAAGCAAGTTTGATATCATTAATCAAAGTGAAAGTTTGTTTACATCTTGTGTGTTCTTGTTTAAGTGTTAATTCCGCATAACACTTAGATTGTCATATACATATACAAAGGTTTCTCTAAGTGTATTACTTGATCTAAGCTCGTATACATAAAGCTAAATCGATCTAAGTTTGGGATCAACAGTCTCCTTGCGACCTTGGTTAGGGATTTTCTGAGAGGACGATGTGGTCCCGACCGTCTGTGGGGTCGGAGTGACCAGCGGAGAGAAAGATACTGGCAGTCCTTTCCCTACACGACTTGGGTTATTGGTCTCAAGGCTTGAGTAAGCACATGCTGTCTTCTTGGCCCCACCCTTGGGTGGGGGCGGGTTTGCGCCATTTTTTGTCATTTGCTAGAGTTTAGTTTAGGTCCCACGGATGGCGCCAACTTGTTGATGCAAAAGTTGGGGTAGACCGAGCTTAACCCAAATTAGGCTTAATTTGGGGTCTTGTGGACTCCTGCTCTCGCACCAAGTGAAACTGCTTTGGGACCCTGTGCACTAAAGAAACACCGAGAGGCTTACCGTGGGTTTGTTACCCACGATTAGACTTTGGCGTGAGAGTAAGTAATCGGGTTGAGTATATTAGTGTTTAGGGTATTGTGTATATCGTACCTTTGTGGAACCGGAGGGGTTCCTTTTATACTCGAGAGAGTCCAAGTTGGGCTCCCTGTTCTTGCGGCCTAAGGAAGAGATAATGACTTAAAATAGCCTTATCTTCATTATCCAACTAAGGCAAGTGTATATCCCTTTCCCTTAGGAAAATATAACTATAATATAAGTTATATTCGGTTTGATCATGTCGCACTGCGACGAGGACATGGCTAAGTAATTAACCTCTTTTACGACAGCGGCTTACCAGGCTAATAAAGGGATTTTGTATGTATTGCAATTAATGTTTCGTTCCTCGACTCGACTCGAATTGATGTCTGATTAACGTAAGATTATATTTGTTTTTGGTGAATAATATTTTTGGTATTTTAAACTAAAATCTATAAAGACTACTTAATTAAAATCTATTTAAATAAAAACTATTTTAAACTATTTCAAATTTAAATAAAACTACTTTAAATAAAAACTTTTAAATGTAAACTATTTTAAAATAAAACTTAATTGAAAACTAATTTTAGATCTAAAATTTAAGTAAGAATTTAAAACTACTTTTAATCTATAAAAACTATCTTAATAAAAACTTTAAATGAAATTAAAACTAAACTGAAAACTACTTTATAATTATAAAAGTAACAAAATTAAAATATATTTTTGTCTTTTTTGTATTTTTATAAAAACTGAATTGAGGAAAAATAATATAAAACTTTTAAAATTAACCAAACTAAAATTGTCTATTTAAACTACTTAAAATAAAACTGCCAGATTAAGAAATCCTATATTAATTAATTAATGCATAAAAGAACACAAAAAGTAGTCTAGCAGAGTTGGTTGTGTTGTTTGGCAGGTATACAAGAGGTCTGGGGATCGAATCCCACCCCAGACAATATTTATGCTAACATTTTTTTATTAGGAATTTTTGGAATATGATACCAACAACAAATAATCAGCAAAAATAAGCACAACCAAACAAAAACAAATAGATTATAATAGCTAAAAAAACATTAAAACCGAAAAGGAAAATAAGCAATTTAAAAGAAATGAAACCTAAACATGACAATAAGCTACGAACAAATAAGCTAAGAACGGAATCAAATAAGCATGCGAAAAGTAAATAAGCAAATACATACATAAGCTAAAAATTAAATAGATAATAAGCATATAAAGTAAACAAATAAGCAGAAAAACTAGCAAAGCAAATCTAAACTTAATTCCAAACAAAAGCAAATCCCAACAAATAGTTTAAACAATTTAAGCAGATCCTAACCAAACAACTATATGACTAAACCAAAACCAACTTACAACTCTTAATCAAAAGCAGATCCAAACAAAACTTTAACAAACTAAGCAGAATAAATGAATAAGCTTAACAAATAAAATTAAAAAAGGATGAGAACCTTTTGGAGAAGCCGTTGGGAAGAAGGTAGGTGTTGTGCCTCCTTTTGAACCGAATCAGACCCGAACACCTCAAATCATCACCATAAAGTCCTTCCTCGAACAAAAGCCTTGAAAAGTAATAGTAACCGATCCAAAACTACCCGAACATACTTTTTGATAAATTTCCGGTGGGGAAATTAATCTTCACTCTCTTTTTATTTTTTTAATTTTTATTTTTTTTAATATAATATTAATTCGCAAACAGTAAAAGAATCAGGATTCAGAAAATTAAATTTGACAGTAATATTAAATTTAGACGAGATTTAAAAAGTAACTTTTCATTAATATTAATAAAATTACAATACTGGAATTTAAAATTACAATTTAAACCTAAAACTAATTTTGCATAAAAATTAAATCAAATTTAATCATACTCCTAATTGATTAAAAAACTAGTAAATAAAATAAAGAAAATGGACTATCTAAAATTACAAGATGTAGGAGGGTTTTATAGGCAACCCAAATGCCTTGTTGATGAAGATTGGTGCCCACGAGAACAAATCCTGGCCGCTAATTCCATCTTCTCTTTCTTCTCTTCGATCCAATGGCTGAGAATGACTTTGTGAGCCACGGATTGCCAAAGTGGCAGTTGGGTGTGTTTGTTGTGTTTGTTTAGGCTGAGGTGGAAGATCCTTATTGGAGGGATTGGGATGGTGAAGTGTATCCTCCAATCACAAGCAAGATCTTAGGCCACGTCGGATGAGAGATGAGGACCACCATGAGTGCATGCTCCTTTTTTCATGGGGATTTAATCCCCCTTTGTGTGAATTAACCCATAAGGGTAAAAGCCCCAATTTTTTGTGATGGAATTGGTGTAATTTTGTGAAGGTAATTTAGGATTTGGGGAGAAAAGAGTGGTGGCTGTATGAATGGGATGAGGTGAAAATGGTGCTTTGGTTGTATCAAAATATGAGAGAGGGGTAGGGTAAATGAAAGTTGTTTTATGTAATGTGTGTAGGTGTGATAACACGTGGGTGAAAGGGTGGATGTATTTGTTTGTGTTGACTGTGATTTATAAACGTTTGATGTGGGGAGTTATGTTTGTGGCTAAATTTAACCAACAAAGTTAAAAAAATAACTTTGTTAACCGTCCAAATGTTTGTTTAGAAAATGGGCTTGGGAAATAAATGGGCTTGGTCCAAATTTTAGATTCATCCGCCCAATTGTATTTGATTTTGGGCCAAATGGGCTAGTTTTACCAAGAAGAGAATAATGCTAACTCCTTTCTTGGGCTTTTGGGCCCAATAAGTAAATGTGGGACCCACTAAGCCCGAAATCTTCGTAAATAATTAAATCCACTAAAACGAGCTCGATTTCGGCTTTCTTTGATCATTTCTACAAAACTGTGTTGGTTTAGCCGGTTTTCGTGAACTTGGGCACACTTTTGGTCTTTGACTTTGTCTTCGTCTCTTTTTGGACTTTTCTTTAATATTTGACCATGAAATCCCGTGTTTCCTTTCCTTTTGATCATTTGTACCTATTTTAACACAAAAACACATAACCACGCGTAATTCCGACTTTTACGATATAAAACACATGATTAGGTCTTGTTTTTCCTTGATTTTAGTGGCAAAAGGATAAGTGTTTACACACTTATTAAATCCCCTACACTTGACCATTGCAATGACCCCATGCAATGCATAGTTTTAAAGCATAACGTTACATTTTTCTCATAATTAATCTATCATGGCCTTTATTACTATTATTACTACTACTACGATGAAAAGATAAAAATTTTAAAGGAAACAAAAGTTATAACAATTTATTAACTTGGTAACTAATTGAAGGAAGAAACTTGTAAAGAAATCTAAGACTTAGATTAGGGCTTTGGTGTCATGAATATTAATCACCCTCAAGTTTCACGTTCCCCATACCAATCTTAAAAACGACATCATTGTTTACCATAAGTCCCCAAGTTAAAACCACTTATATAAGACAATTGTGTAGTACTCTTTCTCCAATTCCTACGTTGTATCTCTAGATTTTATTGAGTGTCATTCACCCGTAGGCTCATTTGACTTATTTGATAATTATTATTCCAAAAATGAAGGCCAAACGGTGCAAACCCGACACTCAAAACCTAACCTCGTCCTCAAAAATGTTGTCACTAAAGTAAACCCACATCAAGGATGATTTAACACGATTTGGGGAATAAATTCCCGGACCCAAAATTTGGCCAAATAGTACTACTTATTAATTATTCCTCCAAATTCATGTAGACTTTATGTGGAGTTTAGCAAGTTCACATCATATACCCTTAGGCTCTTTAAGATGTAAAAATGCTCCCCGTCTATTTTCCACACCCTAAGGCTCCTTGAACGATAAACGAGGGAATTGAATTTTGAATCAATTTTTATTCAACACTTACCATGCCATACACCCTAAGCCTCTAATGACAAGGTTCGTGCTACATGCCCCACACCCTAAGGCTCCTTGAGGTCATGTTTTAATCTTATTCTTTCTTATTATGATATATATAGTAGGCCAAATTCCGTGGTCCCATGGTCTGAATACCTCCTACTTAGTGGTTATGAGCCACCTTAGTCGGAAGTCCACAACGCTGGCACCCTCAATGTGTTCATGCTTTAATTACAAGGAGAATAAATATTTGGCTAAGAGTTAAGATATCGAATCGACACCGCAAAAATCCTCATTTATTAAGCAATTTAAATATACAAGCGGGAAGAAAGAGCCACAAAAGCCATATAAGCAAAAATTAACCCTTAAACTTATTATCAACTCTATCATCTCTCGTTCTCCACAATTTAAAATCTCAAGGAATGAGACTCGTGGATGCTTAGCCTAATAGACCAATTAAGGTCCATATGGTTAAGGATACTAGCCAGAGTAAACTTGGATAAGTAAACTCGGGTTGAGTCAAAATATTCACGACGGGCCTAAAATATCGAAGATATCTAAACTTGTTAAAACCATTTTATTTATTGATTTATTTTTGACTTTATTCTTGAAATATAAATACGATGCGATGACAAAAAGAAAAATAAAATTACTACTAGGCCAAAACATATCAAAAATTTGAAAAAAAATTTAAATTTAAATTTTCCGGTTAAATAGGGTCAAAATCATGGAAAAGCCCACTAAAATTTCGATAGAAATCCCCCTACACTTAATATAAACATTGACCTCAATGTTTAAGCATGTGGGAGAATAAACTCCCCTACACTTAGGACATTGAGTACGTTTTTTAAATCGAGCTAAGGAAGAGACAACTAAAGTGATTTCATTTATTTGTGTTATTTATATACAAGATTGAATCACAATAGCAAACTTATCGAAGGAACCGGGTACACGGGAAACACGGGAACACGGGTCTCGTCAAAAATACCAAAATTGGATCATCAAATCACATGTCCCTGCACAATCACAACACACAAACAACCTACAAGGCTCCCCCCCTACACTTATTGTAAAATAGATAAAAGATAGATCATCGGGTTGCCTCCCGAGAAGCGCTTGTTTTTGTTAACCGAGTCATGAGCCTGACTCGACCCCGAATTAAATGGTCCATGGGGAAGCCTCTAATGTAATACCGGGATCAAAAATTGTATCCTCGGTCCCGGAGGAACATAATAAATGAGAGGCAGGAGGATAAGTCATCAAAGGTAAAAAGGTCCTCTCAACATATGTGAAATTATCATCCACGGGAGTATCAAGAAACTCATCGATCTCAGGAATGAGAAAACCATCATCATCACTAAAAGTGATATGTGGAAGATAATCGATGGTAGAATCAAAAGTAATTGGCGAAGAGGCAAATGTGAATTTATCAAAATCCGAGTTTTCAAAATCAGTATCAATATCAAGTTTTAAAATCCATTTTCCTTCTCATGAATACCATGATCACAATTAAGCTCATGCGAGAAATCCAATAACACGGGATCATAAAAAGCATCCTCGTGATGGAATTTCTCAATACTCGGGGTATAAAAGTCATCACTAAAGAGTAAAAAATCCGATAAATCATTAGTATCATGGTTTTCAAAAGACGGATTAGGTGAAATAGGCGAATCATCCTCATCCGATACCGAGGAATAGTTAAAAATGTAGTCGGAATCACAAGATAACTCATCCCTATCTACAAACTCCTTAGGTGAAGGATAAATTAAGGGTTCTTCTTCTATGCACTCATTATAAAGTTCTTCACACTCCTCAAAAATTGGTTTATCAAAACATGTCTCGCTAAGAGGATTTAAAGAAAGAATAAAGTCATTTGTAGGAGTAGGTGAAGGAGTCATAAAAGAAATGGGGTCATCAATGGGTAATGGAGGCTCAAGTATAATCTCGGGAATTTCCTCAATAGGTGAGGAAAGAGGAGAGCTAATAGTATCCGTGGCTGTCAACACCGGAGGGTGAGTAAAACTCATGATAATCTCCAGGCCTTGTCTCTCCTTTATTGGCGGAGAGATGGAAGGATCCACAATGGGAACATCACTACTAGCAGTGGTGTTAGCCTCAATATCAACTCTCAACGACGGCTCAATATCACATTGAGCTTGATAGGTTTCTAAAATGAGCATGAATTTCCTATCACTTTCCTCTTGCATTTCTCTTAAGAATCTATCATGTTCCTCAAGTTTATTAAGAATTAAATTCATTTGAGGTTGTAAAATACTCCCTTGATTATAGTTTTGAAAATTTCCTTCATTTGGAAAACCTTCATTATTTGAAAACCCTTGATTTTGAAATTCCCCATAAAACCATTGATCATATTGTGGTGGGTCACTAGTTGTAGGAAAACTAGGGAAGCCAAAATAAGTGTTAGTATTATAACACATACTTTCCTCATTATTATAAACCTCCTCATAAGTTTTGTCACAATTAAAATAAGCATGAGGCCCACCACAAGTCGTACACTCCTCGGACATAATCTTATAACGCTCTTCTTGCAATATTTCCCAAATCGGACGATTATCCATGGTAGTGTCGAAAGAAATCGAAATAAATACGTAATATTTTTGGTGTAATACTTTAAGAAAAGTATTACTTTTGGATTTTTTAATTTTTTGGTGCAAATCTTAGGAAAGAATTTGATTTTGTGATTTTTTAATTTTTTTGTATTTTGATCTTTTTGATTTTTTATGTTTTTGATTTTTTAACAAGAAAAATAACGTTCAAAATCGAACGGATCCCAAAATCCAAATTGTCTCACGACAAATCATCAATCGTAACGAGCGAAGCGGCAGCGGCGCCATTTTAATAAAAAGAAAAAGAAGCCGTTGGGAAGAAGGTAGGCGTTGTGCCTCCTTTTGAACCGAATCAGACCCGAACACCTCAAATCATCACCGTAACATCACCATAATGTCCTTCCTCGAACAAAAGCCTTGAAAAGTAACAGTAACCGATCCAAAACTATCCGAACAGACTTTTTGATAAATTTCCAGTGGGGAAATTAATCTTCACTTTCTTTTTATTTTTTATTTTTATTTTTTTTAATATAATATTAATTCGCGAACAGTAAAAGAAACAGGATTCAGAAAATTAAATTTGACAGTAATATTAAAATTTAGACGAGATTTAAAAAGTAACTTTTGATTAATATTAATAAAATTACAATACTGGAATTTAAAATTACAATTTAAACCTAAAACTAATTTTGCATAAAAATTAAATCTAATTTAATCCTACTCCTAATTGAATAAAAAAATAGTAAATAAAATAAAGAAAATGGACTATCTAAAATTACAAGATGTAGGAGGGTTTTATAGGCAACCCAAATGCCTTGTTGATGAAGATTGGTGCCCACGAAAACAAATCCTGGCCGCTAATTCCATCTTCTCTTTCTTCTCTTCGATCCAATGGCTGAAAATGACTTTGTGAGCCACGGATTGCCAAAGTGGCAGTTGGGTGTGTTTGTTGTGTTTGTTTAGGCTGAGGTGGAAGATCCTTATTGGAGGGATTGGGATGGTGAAGTGTATCCTCCAATCACAAGCAAGATCTTAGGCCACGTCGGATGAGAGATGAGGACCACCATGAGTGCATGCTCCATTTTTCATAGGGATTTAATCCCCCTTTGTGTGAATTAACCCATAAGGGTAAAAGCCCTAATTTTTTGTGATGGAATTGGTGTAATTTTGTGAAGGTAATTTAGGGTTTGGGGAGAATGGGATGAGGTGAAAATGGTTCTTTGGTTGTATCGAAATATGAGAGAGGGTAGGGTAAATAAAAGTTGTTTTATGTAATGTGTGTGGGTGTGATAACACGTGGGTGAGAGAGTAGATGTATTTGTTTGTGTTGACTGTGATTTATAAACGTTTGATGTGGGGAGTTATGTTTGTGGCTAAATTTGACCAACAAAGTTAAAAAATAACTTTGTTAACCGTCCAAATGTTTGTTTAGAAAATGGGCTTGGCCCAAATTTTAGATTCATCCGCCCCATTGTATTTGATTTTGGGCCCAAGAAGAGAATAATGCTAACTCCTTTATTGGGCTTTTGGGCCCAATAAGTAAATGTGGGACCCACTAAGCCTAAAATCTTCGTAAATTATTAAATCCACTAAAACGAGCTCGATTTCGGCTTTCTTTGATCATTTCTTCAAAACCGTGTTGGTTTAGCCGGTTTTCGTGAACTTGGGCACACTTTTGGTCTTTGACTTTGTCTTCATCTCTTTTTGGACTTTTCTTCAACATTTGACCGTGAAATCCCGTGTTTCCTTTCCTTTTGATCATTTGTACCTATTTTAACACAAAACACAGAACCACGCGTAATTCCAACTTTTACGATATAAAACACATGATTAGGTCTTGTTTTTCCTTGATTTTAGTGGCAAAAGGATAAGTGTTTACACACTTATTACAGGCCTTATGGTCCATGTGCGCACATCGCACAAGTATCCAATCCATTCTTGTTGGATGCGGGTAGTACCCGTGAGTCGGACTATCCAGCCCGACTAGGGACTATACGTCATCAGCTTTTGTGATAGATTTTAGAAAAGAATGGGAGAAACATCTACCTTTAGTAGAGTTCTCTTGTAACAATAGTTATCATGCTAGTATTAAAGCAGCGCCTTTCGAAGTACTTTATGGAAGAAAGTGTCGATCGCCTGTTTGCTGGGCCGAAGTTTGAGATGTTCAACTGACAGGACCAGAAATTATACATGTGACTACTGAAAAGATTATTCAAATCCGACAGCGATTACAAGCTGCACAAGATAGACAAAGAAGTTACGTTAATACCAGACGTAAACCTTTGGAATTTGTAGTAGGAGATCGTGTTATGTTGAAAGTTTCGCCTCGTCAAGGAGTTATTCGATTCGGAAAGAAAAAGAAACTAAACCCAAGGTATATAGGACCGTTCAAATTAACCAAAAGAATTGGCCCTGTGACATATAAACTAGAGCTACCCAAAGAGCTTAGTGATGTTCACAATACTTTTCATGTTTCAAATCTGAATAAAAATGCTTGTCTGATGAATCTCTCATCATACTGTGACAATCTGTCAATTTTAGGTTGTTATTCTAATCTCGACTATTAAGTATTATGTATTTACTTTATTGAGAATTTGGAATTTATCGGCTAACCGAGAAGGTTATGGCTTCAAACTTAGCGCAAGTATGTCATTAAGATGAAAACCGACAAGGAATACGTTAGGTATCGATATTATATTCTCAAATTATTGAATGAATGATTTCGTTGTATTTATTTTTATTTCTCGTGTTTTATGTTTTAACGAATAACGAGAACTACTAGTGATCGGGAATCCAAATTTTTACGTTTTTATTATCGGTTGTTTCGATAATTAATATTTTTAAAGTTTTCGTTTTAATTACGTTTTAAATCGTGTCGAAACTATATTATTACTTTTCTTGTGCGTTTAAAATTTTAATAAGTATTTTCACAGAACTGGGACAAAACCCGACTCCCGTAAATTTTTGAAAAGTCGACTACTAGTCATTCCCGTTCTTTAACTAGCTTTTTACAATTTAGTCCAAAAGATTTCACAGTTTGCAAAATATACCCTTAGCTTCCACTATAAAAGGTTTTTCCACTAACTTTTTCACTATTTTCTTCATTTTTAAAAAATCACGCACCAACCTCTTTCTCTCTTTCTCTTTGCCGTCCCATATTCTAACCAAAAACACCCTTATAATTGGATTTTAAGCTTGAATATTGAAAATCTAATTGAAGTCCCATCTTGAAAATTAAAAGATGAACATTTTGATATAACTTTTACCAACATGCATGAACTTTTATTTTTCAAAACTATTTGTTGAAGAACAAGTGTGTTTGATCTATTTATATGTTTGCATGTTATGTTTATTACTTTTATATTGAACTTAAAGTAATTGCATGTGTGATTCTGATATTTGATTTGGAAGGATTGGACATGCAAGTGATTTAAGAGTGTTAAAATTTTATTGGGATGATTTTAGGTTAATAATAGAAGTATAAGAATTGTTGGAATGGGTCAAAAGATTTATTTAGTGTGACTATTAAAAATATCTTTTAGGACAGCAGGTTGAGAGGTGATTTTGGAAGTCTTAGGTCCGAGTTGGAATTGTATTGATAGGATATTGCTGTAGAGATTTTCCTAAGCTTCAATTGGATATAAGTTAGGTCTTTCAATTCAAAACGAGGAGGAAGTTATGCTAGTTTGATTATTCGTGTACCGGGAGACGAGTGTCAACACAACCCGAAATTGTTGTTGATATTTTGGTCAAATCTGGGGACTATAAAATGAGTTTTAAAAATAGTCAAGGGCTGTTCATAGGCTCTAAACTTAGGGTTGTGAGTATATTTTCAAAGTCAAGTGTCGGTTTTGCAAACGGAATTGGTTAGAAAGATAAAAATGGTTTTACGAGTTAAGTGTACAAAACTGTCCGGGTTTTGAAATATAAAGATGCTTTGAGCAGAAGGTCCTAGGAGTAATGTTTTTGAATGAAATTTAAACTAAGTTTTATTCAGGTTATGTGTGAGTTTGTTAACCGGTTTTGTCAAAAACGGAGTTGTTTAAGTAGGCGAAAACAGCTTGTATATTTGGCGTGTACCAACAAAATGTTTTTAGGAGTGTTGACTACTAAAGTAAACATGTGAATATGTCTAGTAGTATCACTTATGTGGTTTTTGTCTCGTAAATTTCTTATCGTTTTGATTCGTTGCTTTTAATTTTATTAAGTATAAGTCTATACTTGAATATATTGATAAAGTGCGCGCCTTATTTGATAGGTTGCGGCTTTCGTTTTCATCGGGCATCTAAGTCATCGGCGGTCGTCTTTCTAGTACTCTCATACCAAAGTGAGTCTATAGTCTCGGTTTTAAATTATTTAATTGTTTTAAAAACTTGCGAGGGGGATAACATGCTTATTTATTAAAAGTAAAGAGTACAACTATGAGTTGCGGTAAACCTATTAATGGGTGCAACTAGAAGTTGTGGATGTTGTATTTGTTGGAAAAGTATTTATTAAAAATGAAGGGTACAATAAGAAGTTACTGTAAACCCATGAATGGGTGCAACCAGAAGTTGTGGTAAACCTTATATAGTTTAAAACAGAACACAAGGTATTAGATGAAAGTTATTTACATACGTTTGCTTATATCCTCAAGAACCCACTTATCATCAATTGGTAATTACTCCGTGTGAGTGAACGCTAATACCGTGGATAGATCTATCGGGGTGACGCCCTATCCGATGCGATTAGCTATCGCTAGGTGCAGTGAAGCACTAGTGTATTGGAGCACATCAGATGCATTGTGTAAGAGAAATATATGCACTTGGCTAGGTGCGTTGTGGGCTTAAATATAATATGTTAACGTTCAATGTCATGAGACTTATAAAATAACACAATAATTATGTCTGATCCACATAATTGTTAATCGTTGAAGGTTTATTCTGAGTACTTTTGTTTGATTTACATACTTTAAACTCTATGGATTCACTCAAACAAATTTTTGTTGACTTTTTAGCATGTTTTATCTCAGGTCCATAAAGAAGGCACTCGAGGAAGGCGGTTTCGTGAAGCTTGCTTAAATAATTTTGGCCCGCTATTATAAATTATATCCATTCAAAACAAATCTTATTTTGATGTGCATTGTCAACTTTTTGAATCATCTGGGACCGTGTTTGGATTAAATATCTTTTGAATGAATGAATGTCTGTTTTTATTAAAAATGACTCTTTTTGAGCCGTTTACTATAATTTTGTTACTGTATCATGATAGTAACACCCAAGGAACCTTTCGCTAAAATGAATCGAAATTGGCAGTGCTACAGATTGGTATCAGAGCTCAAGTTATAGAGAATGAAAATTTATTCCAAAAATGAATTTTTGAAATCTTTTGACTATAACAGTGGCAAGCGAAACATCAGAGTTGCCAATGGACGAGAATGAGAGTATTTATATATATATATATATGGATTATATATATATATATATATATATATATATATATATATAT
Source organism: Glebionis coronaria (assembly GCA_025667525.1). Taxonomy (NCBI): domain Eukaryota; kingdom Viridiplantae; phylum Streptophyta; class Magnoliopsida; order Asterales; family Asteraceae; genus Glebionis; species Glebionis coronaria. The sequence goes on along the minus strand of CM046878.1, from coordinate 446,202,703 downwards.
ATATATATATATATATATATATATATATATATATATATATATATATATATATATATATATATATATATATATATATATATATATATATATATATATATATATATATATATATATATATATATAATCTTTATCGATTATTTGTACTTGTGAATTACTAGGTATGTTTTCATTATTTAATTATAAACGATAAATTAATACTTATACAAGATATTTATACGACGTAGATTGTCACGAAGCCACCCTAGTCATTTTAACGCTAACGCTGAAGTTATTCCTAAAATAAATCATGTTATTTCCAAGACTAACTAAGTTGTGGATATTTATGATCCTAACGAAATGGTTAATATTCCCGATGATATTTATTTGGTTATAAGGATTTTGGTTCCTTGGTTCTTATTCTTGATTCATCAATCCATTCATCTCGTTTAATAGGTTTAATCCCCATTTTCATTAATCTCCGACATTCTACTGTTTTGCTAGAAACAAGTTTGTCTGAGATTATACTTGTTGTTTGTTAGGAATTGAGGTTGATTGATATGGTATTCACATGATAAATAGAATTCCATATCGTATCACTGATTCTTTTTCTGTTAAATCAGTTTTTCGTTCGTTTTGATCTTGATCTTCTGCGTTGAGCTAGCGATGCTTAAATAAGGTGATTTATAATCGTCTTGTTGAAATGAATTGGCCATTTATCTGAACAAGGAAATTATAAATTGTTGAACCACTAATTTCTAAATCTTATTTGGATGGATTTGATTAATCCATGGAAATAATGATTTATAAATGTGTGGGCTTAAGCGTATAGCATCTGCGCAATTAAACTCTTATTGACTCGTAATTCGTTTGCTCGACTCATTCTCTGATTTTGTTCCTCTAAATCTATGATCATGGAATGGTTGTATTGGGGCTGTTCCAAAACCGCCAATTGAGGAGGATACCAAGCGTCCCATAAGGACACTGGAGAAATCTTCTTCTAGTAGGACCGAGGACCCATTTTAGCCACGTGAATTACCTAGTAACTCTTGTGGATTAGTTTATAAATTGTAGTATCTTTTCATAAATCACTAACTAAACTGTGACATCAGTTAGTAGGACTAGTCTTCTAAGTTTTATAGCATTAGACAATGATAATCTATAATGCTTGACAATACAACTTGTACTAGTTTGTGATTAATGGAATGACAATCTTTGGATTCCTAATTATATCGTTCTATTATTATCTTCTTTGCTTTTCTCTTTTAAATTCCTGTGGTATAACGCAACAATTGAATGAATACTCATTATGATTTGATTTGCGTTGCACAAGAATCATGTAGTCAAAGGAAGCTATGACTAAGGCACAGATGCGCCAAGTTATTAGTGAACGAGTTAATGTATCTTTAACTGAATTCATCACCAACATGAATGACAGAGCTGGAGCTGAAGCTAAAGCTGGTGGAATTAGAACTGGTGGAGCTGAAGCTAGAGCCAATAATGTTGGTGGTGCTAATGGAACAAATGTGCCCGAAATTAGAGGCTATAACTGCATTTCATTCATGAAGTGCAAACCGTAGATTCTTAAGGGGACTAAAGATGATGGAGGATTGTGTCAGTTGTTGAAAGCTGGCGTCAGTCTTTAGAATCAATGACAATAATCAGGAGGATAAGGTGCAGTCTGCAATCGCTACTCTCTAAAGTCGTGCATTAACTTGGTGTAATGGAAGATTTGCTTCCATAAGTATCGATGTTGCTTATGAGACACCATGAACTAAGGTGAGGAAGCGATTGACTTATGAATTTTGTCCTCTGAGTGTTTCCAAAGGATGGAGCAAGTGTTGTACAACCTAAAACTGAAGGGAACTAACATTGATGGATATACCAAGCATTTCCACGAGTTGACTCCTTTATGTCAAAGAATGGTGGAACCCGAATTATCAGGGTCAAGCAGTATGTTCATGGACTGACCAAGAATATACGTAGTGGTGTGACTTCTTCTAAGTGATTTTCTATTTGTGAAATTGTCTGCATGGCTTATTAGCTCATGGGACACATAATTCAAGACAAGCTGATAAGGTCACTAAGGGAGAAAATAATTCCAAACTAAAAATTGTTTCGTGCATTAGAGCTCGTAAGTATATCAAAAAAGGTTGTTTGTTATTCCTAGCTCAAGTATCGGAGAAGAAATCGTAAGAGAAGTGAGTAGAGAATGTTTTAGTCATTTATGACTATCCCGGAGTGTTTCTGGAAGAATTGCCAAGGCTTCCTCCTCCAAGGTAAATAAAATTCCAAATCGATCTAATTCCTGGTGCTGCACCCGTGTCACATGCGCCATATCGATTAGCACCATCTGAGGTAAAGGAATTATTTGTGCAGTTTCAAGAACTATCTGATAAAGGTTGTATTCGACCGAGCTCGTCACCTTGGGGAGCTCTTATTCTACTTGTTAAGAAGAAAAATGGTTTGATCCATATGTGCATCTATTACCGAGAGCTGAATAAGCTGACGATTAAGAATCGTTACCCACTTCTAAGAATTGATGATCTATTTGATCAACTTCAAGCTTCTCGTGTTTTCCCCAAGATTGATCTTCGTTTTGGTTACCATCAACTTCGCATACGCGAGGAAGATATTTCTATTACGGCGTTTAGGACTCGTTATGGTCATTATGAGTTTCGGGTTATGCCTTTTGGATTGACCAATGCACCTGCTGTATTGATAGACTTAATGAATCGTATGTGTAAGCCTAGAGGTGGCAATCTTGCCCATTTTGATAATATGGGCACTTTTTGTCCATTTTCAAAAAAGGATGGGGCACTTTTTGCCCATTCTTTATTATGAATGGGCTAAACGGGCGCATATATAAGAAACATATGGGCTTAGTGGGCGCACATGTAAAACACTAATTAGGCTTCTCGGTGGATATTTTATATTTATTTTTTATCTCACGCTTTTAAACAAGTATTTTCATTAAACAAGTATTTATTTTTAGCCCGTGCCCATTTGGCCCGCGCCCGTTTAGCCCGCCGCCTGTTTAGCCCGTCACCCGTTTATCCCGCCGCCCGTGCCCGCCCGCTCGCCCATTTTTCCACCTCTATGTAAGCCGTATCTTGATAAATTCGTGATCGTTTTCATTGATGATATTCTAATCTACTCTAAGAGCGAGGAAGAGAATGCCGAACACTGAAGGACTATCTTGAACTTGGTAAAGAACGACAAGTTGTACATGAAATTCTCAAATAGTGAATTTTTGGCTTAATTCAGTAAAATTTCTCAAACATGTGATTGACAAAAGTGGGGTGCATGTTGATCTTGCGAAGATCGATTTGATAGGTGTGGAAACACCCATCCTTTTTACCACTTAATTGCAATAATAACCGAGCCAAAACGTGTATTTTATGTCATTTATGTCGGAATTATGCGTGGTTTGTGTTTTTGTTGTAATTTAGGACGAAAAAGGTGAAAAGTGGAGAAAACACGGCATTTACGGGCTTTTATCGAAGAAAAAGACGAAAGATGAAGTCGAAAGATCAAGAGCGGAAAAAGAACGGAAGTCCAAGACCAATTCTAAAGATTTATCGAAGAAAAAGTCAAAGGACGGAAGTTCACTAAAGAGCCGAAGAACTCGAGTCTTATTTATGAAGAAAATACAAGACGAGTTCAAAGAAATCCGAAGACAAAATCATTTAAGTCCAAGATTTAAGAAGATTAAAGAAAGGAGGGACCTAATGACGCAATTAAGGAGAAGAGGAAAGAGGGAGGAAGCTTCCTAAGCCCCTCCCTAATCACCACTATAAATAGACCATTAGTTTTCATTTTTCAAGTTGTTGGTGGCTTGACAAACCACTCTTCCACCATTTTCATTTCTTGTCATTTTATTTCTTGCACTTTAATTAATTGTTATGCAATTTTAATCATTTAATTTTCAAGTAAGTTTTCAATTATTGTTCTTTAATCTTTACTTTTCTTGTCTTAATCTTTCATCTTCCTTTCTTGCTTCTTGTTTACTTTTGGTGCGAATTACTTATGATCCGTGTTGTTCATTCATGTTTTCGTGCTTAAAAGTTCACCTTTTTACGTTTTGATTCAAAAGTTTGTTTCTTTTAAGTTTCATAAGTTGTTTTTCATGCTTATTGAGTTCATCTCTCTTTAGATTCGTTCTAGTTTTGAGTTTAAGCTTATTACCATAGCTTATGACTTTTGCTTATTTTTCGGATCAAGAAACCAATCGGAAAGGGTTTTAAAACCCTTTTCCGACCTGTTATTCCGATCGGGCACTCCCCTTCATTCCGATCACCCGATCGGAAAAGGGTTTAGTGTTTTCCGATTGGTTTCTTTAGTCATTCCGATTGAGTTGTTTTTCCACATTCCGATCATATGTGTTTTCTTATTCCGATTACTTGCCTTCCACATTATTCCGATCATGCCTTTTCTAAACATTCCGATTAGGTTTAATTTTAGCATATTCCGATTGAGTTGTTTTCGATTATTCCGATCATGCTCATTCCGATCGGGTACATTCCGATCGGATCCTTATGGATTCCGATCGGGTGTATTCCGATGGAATGTTTTGTTTTGTTTTAATATTTTGCTTTAATTAAAGTGTTGATTGTTCTCGTTTTATTTTTAGTCCATTTTAATTTCGCTTGCATTTTTATTTAATTGTCAATTTACTTTTTGTTAAGTTTTAATCTTACGTTATTTAATTTTACGTCATTTACTTTTAACGTTTTAAATATGCACCGTTTACGTTTCCACTAGTTTTAGTTTTAATTACTTGTCATTTATTATTAAGTCTTGCACATTTATTTTAGCAAAACCAAAAATATTTGTTTCACCAAGAACAACTAATCTCACACAATTAACCAGAAATCAATTCGAGGAGATACCGAGAAAACGAACTTTTTCAACTAGTAAAATCTCGTATATTAAAATGGCGCCGCTGCCGGCTCTTTTCGTGAGGATCGAAAGTTTTTGTGAGAGAAGCGTTGGCTTTTGGGATCCGTTCACTTGTGAACGTTATTCTTCGTTTCAAAAATTTTCAAAAATCCAAAAACATTTGAAAAATCATAAAAAGCATTTCTTTTTCAAAGTTTTGCACCAAAAATATTCTTCTTGCTTATCTATCTTTCTTTATGGATTTTTATATCCATTGCGTCCGGTGTGGGAAGCAATTATCTGGGAACAACTCTTGCCAATGGTGTACATGTGAGCGGTGCGGAAACGATATCGACTACACACAATCCGGATTTTATCCTTTGTGCAACTCGACTAATTCGTACTTTTTGAACCTACCTCCTGTTCCCCCGTGCATCTATTGTGGAAGCGTTTCTCATTGGCATGTTTCGTGCCCGGTTCAATACCCGTATAGACACGGGCAAGAACTGGGGGTACAATTATGACAATGATAATAGCTATCAACAAGAGGCACCCAATTTCTCTTCATACCCATGGTGCTATATTTGTGGGGGCCCTCACGATGCTTCTTCTTGTGATCCGTCGCAAATCTTTGAGAAGGTACCGTGCTTTCATCCTAGTGTCTATAACCGTGAGCCCCCACATCACACCCTCAATCATCAATCCAATGAGCAAACTAGTCTTGATCAACAACTCACTTCTTTGAATGGCATTCTAGAAAGTCTAGCTCAACTCCAAGCTGACTTACATCAGGAAAGGCAACCGTTGCTTGATGTGGACGAAACCTTAAAAACCACCGACACCTTTTTGAGCCAATTTAGTCGTTTTCCCTTCTTTTCTACACCAAAATGTTTAATTACAGCGTGGGATAGAATCGGTGAAATTGAACATACTCGGGGCGATGAACAACAAAAGTTGCTGCATGAGCTTCTTAAAGATGTGGAGGTTATAAAGGAAGAGTTAGCCGACTACGTCACTCCTAATTGGACTCGTCCCATCTATTATGATGATGACGACGACGATGATGTCTACACTTTCAACCAATCTTCTGAAGTTGCTGCTCCCACTATCGATGTTCCTACTGTATCTAAGGATCTAGATTCGTTGAATGAGCTTAGTGATGTTGTTCTCAACAAAGTATTGGATGATGAGGTTTGTAACTTACCTGCTATGGAGCCTGAGGACGACGTTGCTCTTATGGAAGAGGTCGATCCTAGTGATGACGATTCTTCTCTCTGCTATGAGAATTTCACTTTTGAAATTTATCAATCTCCACCGGGAGATGCGGGTGATGACGATTTATTCTCTCCGGTTTACGAAAAGTTCACCGATCATCATGATCTTGTGGATGAGGTGGAAGACGTGCTTCTTCGCGATAGATTACGGAAATTGCACCTTCTTATTGCTCAAATCGAAGAGTTGACTTCTCCTATTTCCAAGCCTTTACCTCCATCGCCTCCTACCGTTGAAGATAATGACCCATTGCTGGAAGAAATTGACATCCACTCCATCCCTCCAGGTATTGATGATTATGACACGGAGGGGGACATTATTTTTAATAATTTGCTACTTGAAGGTATTGTCCCAAGTCCCCCTCCCGAGCACCTTTCATCCTCCCCTTTAGAGACTATCTCGGAGGATGAGTGCTTTGACCCGGGAGGTGACATTGCTTATGCTATAATTGATAACAATACGGATTTGCCGCTTGCTCAGCATCTATTGTCTTTGGGGGACGACAATGTGCTTACTTTACCCACCCCACCTCCCGTGGATTTTGATTTCACATACTTCTCGTATGTTGAAAGGACCTTTCTCCCTTTCAAGACTTATCCCCCCGCCTCTCCTTTGTTGATGTCAACCGGGAACGAGGACAAGGTCTTTGATCCCGGTATCACATTCGAGGCTTCCCCATGGACCATTTAATTCGGGGACGAGTCAGGCTCGTGACTCGGTTAACAAAAACAAGCGCTTTTTGGGAGGCAACCCAATTATCTATCTATCTTTACCATAAGTGTAGGGGGGAGCCCCCGTTGGAGTTTCCTGTTCTCTTTCTTATCATGTGCAGGGATTAGAGCTTCAAAGACACACTCTTGATGACTTTTGCCGAACCGTGATTCCGTGTTCCCTTCTTCCCGATTCTATCCTAAACTCTTTTCGATTTACTATTTTATATTTTCTCAATATTAAAATAGGAATCTCTTTAGTTGTCTCTTCCTTAGCGAGATTTAAACAAAGTGCACAATGTCCTAAGTGTAGGGGAGTTTACTCCCACATGCTTAAACATTGAGGACAATGTTTATGTTAAGTGTAGGGGGGACTTCTATCGAAGTTAAGTGGTCTTTTCCTTGTATTTGTCCTCATTTTAACCGGAAAATCAATTTTTCGACATTTTTCAAAATTTTTGATCTATTTTGGCCTATTAGTTTTTCCCTTTGTATAGTTATTTTCTTTCCTTATTAGAATAAATTTTTAATAAAGTGGTTTTAATTTTCAAACGTTGTGAATATTTTGACTCGACCCGAGTTTACTTATCTAAGTTTACTCTAGCTAGTACCCTTAACGTGTTTAAGTCAAGTTTTGCTAGGCTTTTATATAGGGAGCTATAAAACGCGAAAGTCTTAACTCTCACGAGTTAAGAGCAAGAACTTTTCGCAAGCTCCTATAATTGATCCTAGAGAGTCGTTTATCAAGGGAACTTTAAAATGCGATTTCTAAACTTGAAAAAGTCTAAGAATTTGCAAGATCCTATAGGCAACTCGAAAACCCAAAACTTTGAATTAATAGGCTAAGCATCCACGAGTCTCATTCCTTGAGATTTTAAATTGTGGAGAACGAGAGATGATAGAGTCAATTATTAGTTCGGTATTATTTCGTGAATTTATGTGAGTTAATTATAAGCCTATTCTCCCTCCGCTTGTTAATAAAGTTATCTGCAATAAATAAGATTGTACGATTTAAAAGGTTACTTAGCTTCTAGCCCCAGATCGTTTAAAAGTTGCTCGGTACGGATTAGAGTTCATAGCCAAGGCATAACTTATTGAAGCGGGATGCGAAGATTGGCGAGTCCGAAAAGGCCCTAACAAGGCATGAGGGCTACATTTTGTTGCTAAAGATCCAAAAGTGATGTGAAGAATCATTTATCAAAAATCTATATGAAGGATCAAGACACACGACGAAAAGCAAAAACTCCCCAAAAGTCATGGAGAAATCTATCCGAAAAGACCCTAACAAGGTATGAGGATAAATAGATCCAAGTCCTAAAAGGAGGCGGATCGTTGTATATCAAAGTCCAAAATAAAGATTGGAGAAAAATGACGAAGTCGTGGTCCAAATATGAAGAATCTCTCAAAACTTCAAGTGAAGAAATTCCTATTATGAAGAGAAGACCATAATTTCAAGAACGTCTCTCGAAGATTCGAAGTAGAAGTCGCTGCCAAATATCGGTCCGAGAGAGGTCTCAAATCGTGAAGCGAGTTATGCCAAGATATGAACTTTATGAGGTCCCGAGAAGCAGTTTTAAAAGATTTGGTCCTTTAGCTAACTATTGATTAAATCGTGCACTTTATTTTCGGACTAAATAACTATCGAAATAAGTCAAAAATGCATCCTCGTGATCATTCAAGACAACAATAAAATATAAGAGATACACCTAGGAATAAGGGAGTCTAAGTAAGTAATTGGCCCACATGCGTTCGAGTTAGTTTGCTAACTTATAATAACAATGATCTCGTTTCTAAGCTTGGTTTGGAGAAAGTGAAAACTTGAGGATGATGATCATTCACGACATTTTCAAAACCCAAGGTATGTTTTTGATTTCTTTACTTTGTATGTTTATAATTTTCTATTTCTTTAATAAAGGCCAACATGGATTGATTATGATGGAAAAGATAATCTTTCTTTGTAACTAATGTATTGCATGAGGACATTGCAATGGTTAAGTGTAGGGGATTTGATAGGTGTGGAAACACCCATCCTTTTTACCACTTAATTGCAATAATAACCGAGCCAAAACGTGTATTTTATGTCATTTATGTCGGAATTATGCGTGGTTTGTGTTTTTGTTGTAATTTAGGACGAAAAAGGTGAAAAGTGGAGAAAACACGGCATTTACGGGCTTTTATCGAAGAAAAAGACGAAAGATGAAGTCGAAAGATCAAGAGCGGAAAAAGAACGGAAGTCCAAGACCAATTCTAAAGATTTATCGAAGAAAAAGTCAAAGGACGGAAGTTCACTAAAGAGCCGAAGAACTCGAGTCTTATTTATGAAGAAAATACAAGACGAGTTCAAAGAAATCCGAAGAAAAAATCATTTAAGTCCAAGATTTAAGAAGATTAAAGAAAGGAGGGACCTAATGACGCAATTAAGGAGAAGAGGAAAGAGGGAGGAAGCTTCCTAAGCCCCTCCCTAATCACCACTATAAATAGACCATTAGTTTTCATTTTTCAAGTTGTTGGTGGCTTGACAAACCACTCTTCCACCATTTTCATTTCTTGTCATTTTATTTCTTGCACTTTAATTAATTGTTATGCAATTTTAATCATTTAATTTTCAAGTAAGTTTTCAGTTGTTGATCTTTAATCTTTACTTTTCTTGTCTTAATCTTTCATCTTCCTTTCTTGATTCTTGTTTACTTTTGGTGCGAATTACTTATGATCCGTGCTGTTCATTCATGTTTTCGTGCTTAAAAGTTCACCTTTTTACGTTTTGATTCAAAAGTTTGTTTCTTTTAAGTTTGATAAGTTGTTTTTCATGCTTATTGAGTTCATCTCTCTTTATATTCGTTCTAGTTTTGAGTTTAAGCTTATTACCATAGCTTATGACTTTTGCTTATTTTTCGGATCAAGAAACCAATCGGAAAGGGTTTTAAAACCCTTTTCCGACCTGTTATTCCGATCGGGCACTCCCCTTCATTCTGATCACCCGATCGGAAAAGGGTTTAGTGTTTTCCGATTGCTTTGTTTAGTCATTCCGATTGAGTTGTTTTTCCACATTCCGATCATATGTGTTTTCTTATTCCGATTACTTGCGTTCCACATTATTCCGATCATGCCTTTTCTAAACATTCCGATTAGGTTTAATTTTAGCATATTCCGATTGAGTTGTTTTCGATTATTCCGATCATGCTCATTCCGATCGGGTACATTCCGATCGGATCCTTATGGATTCCGATCGGGTGTATTCCGATGGAATGTTTTGTTTTGTTTTAATATTTTGCTTTAATTAAAGTGTTGATTGTTCTCGTTTTATTTTTAGTCCATTTTAATTTCGCTTGCATTTTTATTTAATTGTCAATTTACTTTTTGTTAAGTTTTAATCTTACGTTATTTAATTTTACGTCATTTACTTTTAACGTTTTAAATATGCACCGTTTACGTTTCCACTAGTTTTAGTTTTAATTACTTGTCATTTATTATTAAGTCTTGCACATTTATTTTACCAAAACCAAAAATATTTGTTTCACCAAGAACAACTAATCTCACACAATTAACCGGAAATCAATTCTAGGAGATACCGAGAAAACGAACTTTTTCAACTAGTAAAATCTCGTATATTAATCGAAGCCATCAAAAATTGGAGTGCTCCAACTACTCCAACTGGAGTACAACAACTTCTAGGTTTGGCTGGTTACTACCGAAGGTTTATATAAGGTTTCTCTTTGATATCAAAACCATTAACTAAGCTAATTCATAGAATGAACCGTATGTTGTTGGGTCAAAAGTTGATGAGTCAAATCACCATGGAAACTAGAAGGACCAAATATGGCATTAGGAAAGAGTTCAAGCTGGTGGAGGAAATACAAGAGAGTTACCCCTGCTAGTACAAGATCCCACTGCTTGAAGATTCCCCTGCTGGAGTTCCCACTGCTGGAGTTCCCCCTGCCATATATAATAAAAGATGGAGATTTGGTCAAAGTAGTGATAAGAATGAATATTTCTGTTTTGATTTAGTCATTATTATCTTATTTAGTTTCCATGTATTCCTGGTTTCCTTAATCTATAAAAGGAACCACCAGCCGTAGGTTTTGATAATCAGTTCCAACACACAAAATGTAACCTACTGCTATTATGATCGCTAGGTGTGGGATTCAATGTATACACACCTAGAGTGATTTGTGTTATTGATTAATACAAATCCTCTTTGGGAATCTTTCATCTTTGTCAAACATCTTGTTCATGATCATTGTTCTTATTCCGCTATGTTATCATATGAATGATGATCAACCTAGATAAAACGGTTTCGACTGTTTGAGTCTAACGATCTTGGATTCAACATGTGGTATCAGAGCAGGTGGCTCGATATCTAGGAGAATCAAGATGTTTGATTTCATTGCTGTGAAGATCTAGGGTTTATTTTAAAACCCTAGATAATTAATTATGTTTTGCTGTGAAGATTTTTGGGGTTCTGATTGGCTACTGTTACCCAATGTGTTAACGACACTGTGATTAAAGTCGTATCTTTAGTTACTTATTTAAATTCATGGGTACAAGGGTTGGAAAGGGGACCACATAAACAAAGCTGTTCACACGGTGTTCACACGAATGGTTTTGCCAAACATTGTGTTCACACGAAACACTTCATTGTGTTCACACGAATTGGTTGGAGCAATTGTTGTGAATGTGGTCAAGGTTGGTTCACGTGGGTAATATAATAATGTTTATCATTATTTTTGTGCAATTAATGTACAAAGGTAGAGGTTCACGTGATTTGTTATCATGATTTGCTAGTGGGACATGAATGATGGATGCTGTCACGTGCATTGAGGTGAGTTGCAGACCTAGCATATTAAAAACATTGGTCCATTGGATTGCGTGAGTTGCTAATTTTCACAAAGGCAAATACTTGTTAAAACTTTTGTCTGTGTGTGATCTTATAATAGTCAACGCAATAGTGGACTCGTGGTTACACGTGATTGGTGATCTCATGCTTGATCAAATGTTATTTTGATCATACACAGTGGGGTATATGGGTATAGGTACACACAAAACAGTGAGCAATTTTAAACAGCATGTAATTTTTATTCCATCTGTTTTTGTTATTTTTCTGGTATAAATTCATTCACATTGTGCGTGGGTTTGGCACAGCTAATAACAAAAACAGGGGCATTAAAAGTTCCCCCTGATTTTGAAAATTCTCCCCCTGCTTTCAATAAAAGAAGCCCCTGCTACGATCCCCCTGCCTTCAATAGATCCCCCTGCTTTCATTAATAGATTCCCACTGTTTTTGAAAGTACCCCCTGCTGTCAGATATGAGTTTTGGGACAGCAGTGTTTTGGAGTTTGGCATATTCATAGCAACTGGTTTAAAGGTATAAAGGCTTGATTTAATTTTATTGATTACGAAGAAAAGTTTTATCATTTATTTGAAGATGAAGGAGATTTTCGCGGGTATGGGTTTTATGCTTAAATGCTTAGTGACGAAGTGGTACAAGATCTAGGAATATGTGATTTTTCTTATGGTACTCTATGCACATATTTTCTATCACTTGAAGGAGTTACATTATCGTGCTCAGTGTCTCATTTTCATGAGGATTTTGTATATGCTGACTCTTTGTCACGTGGTTAGTACAAGATATAAAATGCAAGTTCGGGTTATTCTTCTTCATCATCAAGTAAGTTATAATTCAGTTTTCTTCATATGTAATCATTACATAAAGCCTACAGAATTGAAGATTCATCAGTGACTAGCATACTTTAAGGGGAAGCTTATTTGATAAAGTGTTAGTCATTCACATATGACATCAAGGTGAAGATTTTTGCTATTACTCATTGGTATTACTACAACTAATGAGAGTATCTACTGCTCAAAATCATTTTTTATTAGGAGTCTGGCCTATGTGCTTCATGGATGGTATTTTGAAAGGTGGAATACTTGGGTTTGATGTATGATATTGGTTAGTAATAGTTGAAAATCAAGGTTGTTCACATAGAAGACCCCTATTTGATCATGTCAAAAAGGGGAAGTTGTCTACAAAGAATGTTCAGCCTGTTGATCCTTGATGTTGTATGCTTAAGGGGAAGTGTTTTGACATCATCAACTAGGGGAAGATTGTTGGGTCAAAAGTTGATGAGTCAAATCACCATGGAAACTAGAAGGACCAAATATGGCATTAGGAAAGAGTTCAAGCTGGTGGAGGAAATACAAGAGAGTTACCCCTGCTAGTACAAGATCCCACTGCTTGAAGATTCCCCTGCTGGAGTTCCCACTGCTGGAGTTCCCCCTGCCATATATAATAAAAGATGGAGATTTGGTCAAAGTAGTGATAAGAATGAATATTTCTGTTTTTATTTAGTCATTATTATCTTATTTAGTTTCCATGTATTCCTGGTTTCCTTAATCTATAAAAGGAACCACCAGCTGTAGGTTTTGATAATCAGTTCCAACACACAAAATGTAACCTACTGCTATTATGATCTCTAGGTGTGGGATTCAATGTATACACACCTAGAGTGATTTGTGTTATTGATTAATACAAATCCTCTTTGGGAATCTTTCATCTTTGTCAAACATCTTGTTCATGATCATTGTTCTTATTCCGCTATGTTATCATATGAATGATGATCAACCTAGATAAAACGGTTTCGACTGTTTGAGTCTAACGATCTTGGATTCAACATATGTGTGGCGCGATGACGAAGAAGAAGCTTTTCAAACTATAAAAAGGAAACTCTGTAGTACGCCGATCTTATTGTTACCCGAAGGAAGTGAAGATTTTGTTGTTTATTGTGATACATCTGTTAAGGGATTTGGAGCTGTTTGATTTATGTATGCTTCTAGGAAACTTTGGAAGAATGAGGAAACTACACAAACCAGGACTTGTAACTGGGTGCGGTGGTTTTTACTCTTCGCCTATGAAGACATTATTTGTATGGAACTAAATGTACGGTATCCACCGATATTAAGAGCCTACAATGTGTTATGGATTAAAAAGAGATAAATAAGCCTTTAAGTGATTACAATTGTGTTATTCGTTATCATTTGGGAGGTAGGAGTAAACTACAATGGATTTCATTGTTAAGCTCTCGAAAACTCAGTCTGGATTTGATTCAGTTTGTGTCAATGTTAACTGATTGACTATGCTCAGTTCATTCCGATAAATAAAATGATTGCGCGAACTAAGAATCGTTTGTTAACGGCTCGTAGTAGACATAGAAGTTATGACGATGTGAAGAGAAAATATTTGGAATTCGAGGTAGGTGGAAAAGTTATGCCAAAGCTATCGTCATGGAAAATGTGTTATATATTTTGGAAAACGTGGGAAGTTAAGGCCCCGTTATATTGGGCCATTCGAGATAATATCGAGAGTGGATCCGGTGGCATACAAACTTGAATTACCTCGATAACTATAAGGAACTCACAATTATTTTTCATATGTCGAACGTAAAGAAATTTCTTTCCGACGAAGACCCTATTATCCGTCTTGGTGAAGTATGAATCAACGGTAAGTTGCATTTCAGCAAAGAACTTGTTGATATTATCAATAAGGAAGTTAAGTAACTGAAGCAAAGTCGAATTCCTATTGTCAAAGTTTGATGGAACTCAAGATGAGGACCAAAATACATTTGGGATACTGAGGATCCAATATGGAAGAAATACCCTTTTATCTTTGATTTCAACGAGCGATCGAGGAAGAACACAATTTGATCTTCGGGACGAAGATCCTAATTAGGTGGAGAGGATGTGACAATCCGTCAATTTCAGGTGGTTATTCTAATCTCGACTATTACGTATTATGTATTTACTTTATTGAGAATTTTGAATTTATCGGCTAACCGAGAAGGTTATGGCTTGAAACTTAGCGTAATAATGTCGTTTAGAAGAAAACCGGCAAGGAATACGTTAGGTATCGATATTTCTATTCTCAAATTATCGAAAGAATGATTTCATTGTATTTATTTTTATTTCTCGTGTTTTACGTTTTGACGAATAACGAGAACTACTAGTGATGGCGATACCGACGGATGCCCAAATTTTTATGTTTTATTATCGGTTGTTTCGATAATTAATATTTTCGAAGTTTTTGTTTAATTACGTTTAAATCGTGTCGAAACTATATTATTACTTTTCGTGTGCGTTTAAACTTTTAAAAAGTATTTTCACGGAACTCGGACGAAACCCGACTCTCGTAAATTTTTGAAAAGTCGACTACTAGTCATTCCTGTTCTTTAACTAGTCTTTTATATTTTAGTCCAAAAGATTTCACAATTTGAAAAATCTACCATAAGTTTCAACTATAAAAGGTTTTTCCACTAACCTTTTTCACCATTTTCTTTATTTTAAAAAAATCACACACCAACCTCTTTCTCTCT
Organism: Glebionis coronaria; assembly: GCA_025667525.1. Classification (NCBI taxonomy): domain Eukaryota; kingdom Viridiplantae; phylum Streptophyta; class Magnoliopsida; order Asterales; family Asteraceae; genus Glebionis; species Glebionis coronaria. The sequence goes on along the minus strand of CM046878.1, from coordinate 446,187,501 downwards.
CTCTCTCTTTGTCGTCCCATATTCAAACCAAACACACCTTTGTAATTTAATTTTGAGCTTGAATCTTGAAAATCTAATTAAAGTCCCATCTTGGAAATTAAAAGGTAAAAAATTTGATATAATTTTTACCAACATGTATGAACTTTTATTTTTCAAAACTATTTGATGAAGAAGAAGTGTATTAGACCTATTTTTATGTTTGCATGTTATGTTTATTACTTTTATATTGAGCTTAAATTAATTGCATGTATGATTTTGATGTTTGATTTGGAAGGATTGGACATTCAAGTGATTTAGGAGTGTTAAAATTTTATTAGGATGATTGTAGGTTAATAATAGAAGTATAAGAATTATTGAAATGGGTCAAAAGATTTATTTGGTGTGACTATTAAAAATATATTTTAGGACAGCAGGTTGAGAGGTGATTTTGGAAGTCTTAGGTCTGAGTTGGAACTGTATTGATAGGATAGTTTTGTAGAGATTTTCCTAAGCTTTGATTGGATATAAGGTAGGTCTTCCAATTCAAAACGAGGAGGAACTTATGCTAGTTTGATGATTCGTGTACCGGGAGACGAGTATCAACACAATCCGAAATTGTTGTTGATATTTTTGTCGAATCTCAAGGACTATAAAATGAGTTTTAAAAATAGTCAAGGGTTGTTATTAGGCTCTTAACTTAGGGTTGTGAGTATATTTACAAAGTCAAGTGTCGGTTTTGCAAACGGAATTGGTTAGAAAGATCAAAATGCTTTTACGAATTAAGTGTACAAAACTGTCCGGGTTTTGAATTCAAAAGATGCTTTGAGCGGAAGATCTTAGTAGTAATGTTTCTGAATGAAATTTAAATTGAATTTTATTCAGGTTATGTGTGAGTTTGTCACCAGGTTTTGTCGAAAATGGAGTTGTTTAAGTAGGTGAAAACAGCTTGTACATTTGGCGCGTACCGGCAGAATGTTTTTGGGAGTGTTGACTAGTAAAGTAAACCTCTGAATATGTCTAGTAGTATCACTTGTGTGGGTTTTTCTCGTGAATTTATTATTGTTTTGATTCGTTGATTTTAATTTTATTAAGTATAAGTCTATACTTGAATATATTGATAAAGTGTGCGCCTTATTTGGTAGGTTGCGTTTTTCGTTTTCACCGGGCATCTAAATCATCAGCGATCGTCTTTCTACTACTCTCATACCAAGGTGAGGCTATAGCCTCGTTTTTAAATTATTTAATTGTTTTAGAAATTTGCGAGGGGGATAACATGCTTATTTATTAAAAATAAAGAGTACAACTATGAGTTGCGGTAAACCTATTAATGGGTGCAACTAGAAATTGTGGAAGCTCTATTTGTTTGAAAATTATTTGTTGAAAATGAAGGGTACAACAAGAAGTTGCTGTAAACCCATGAATAGGTGCAACCAGAAGTTGTGGTAAACCATATTTAGCTATCGCAAGGACCCACTTATCATGAATTGTTAATTACTTGGTGTGAGTGAACGCTAATACTATGGATAGATCTATCAGGGTGACGCCATGTCCGATGCGATTAGCAATCGCAACGTGTAGTTAAGTACTTGTGTACTGGAGCACATCAGATGTATTGTGTAAGAGAAATATACGTACTTTTCTAGGTGCGTTGTGGGCTGGAATATAATATGTTAACGTTCAATGTCACGAGACTTATGAAATAACACAATAATTATGTCTGATCCACATAATTGTTAACCGTTGAAGGTTTATTCTGAATACTTGTGTTCGATTTACATACTTTAAACTCTATGGATTCACTCAACAAATTTTTGTTGACTTTTTAGCATGTTTTATCTCAGGTCCATAAAGAAGGCACTCGAGGAAGGTGGTCTCGTGAAGTTTGCTTAAATGATTTTGGCCCGTTATTATAAATTATATTCATTCCAAAGAAATCTAATTTTGACGTGCATTGTAAACTTTTTGAATCATCTGGGACCGTGTTTGGATTAATAATCTTTTGAATGAATGAATGGATGTTTTTATTAAAAATGACTCTTTTTGAGCCATTTACTATAATTGTGTAACTGTATCATGATAGTAACACCCAAGGACCCTTCCGCTAAAATGAACCAAAATTGGGGGTGTTACACATACCGATGAAAGAACTTCAACTTGACGATAAGTTAAATTTCGTAGAAGAGCCAGTGGGAATTATGGATAGAGAAGTGAAACGCTTGAAGCAGAGCCGTATCCCAATAGTCAAGGTACGATGGAACTCGAAGAGAGGACCTGAGTATACTTGGGAAAGTGAAGATTAAATTCAAGCTATCCGCATCTATTTTCTTCTATTAACCCTAGTTCTAACTAAATCTCGGGAGGAGATTTAAAATAAGTGTAAGAGACTATAGCATCCAGTAGTTTTGACTAATGTAATATCCATGTTCATAAATAAAGAGGTGATTTTTGCTAAGAAATTTTTACATTTTACTATGGTATATGACTTAATTATTGAATATATGGATACTCACTATTTCAATTATCACTTCCACATATGCCTATATGTCGTAGACACTATGTATATATCAAGTCTGAGTTCTAAAAGTAACTACATGTATATACAATGAATAAGAACAACTCAAATACAACAAGGATACCCTAAAGAGCCATAGAAACCCTAGAAATCCTATTGTAAACTAATGTTTTAAGCAATATAACTACATAATATCTATGTACTATTATCAAATACATTATACTAATTATAATCTATTATATAAAGGAAAGGTAAATAATCACAAAACACTAATATTCACTAATCACAAGCTAATTACAAGAAAATGATCTAAAACCAAGATTAGCATATAAAATCCATCCTATAATGAATTAAAGTCTAATCTTTTGCAAAAAAATTACAAAACTCAACTAAGTATCATATTATAATCATACATTTATATTAAACCAAGTTACAAGTTATTAATTCATAAAGTACAAGTTTTCAAATCATAGGACCTTAAGCTTACTTAGTCAACCCTAGAATATGATCAACTTATACAAACCCTTAAACTAAGAATGTAGAACCCATAGAAGTCATAAACATATCATATAAGACTTAGAATGAGTGTACATTAAGATATAAACACTAATTACCCTAGATAGAAAGTTATTAGGCTTAATGATATAGAAACCCTAATATTAAGAAATCTACATGGAATCATTACCTAGTATTTTAGGACAAGTCTACAATAACTTATAGGACATTTATTAAGGTTATAAGATTATGTTAACACAATGTACACGTATCTTAGTTCACAAGGTATAAGATTTCAATGCATGACTTGTAAATTAGGTCAAAATAGGTATTTTCACTCTTTAGACATGTTTACCTAAAATAAACCATCAAACCAAGTGAAAGAACTCTTTGGACACTAAAGGCACAATTTCTAGGACCTAAATTAAGTTTACATCAGTAGCTAAGAGGAGGATAATCACTTTTACTAATATTTAATCCTAGATCATTAGGAAAACCTAATCTACATAAGTATACTTCCTATTTTCATATCAAACCTTTGTTTAACTTCAAACCAAGGACACAAACCTCTTAAATAGAATTTCTAAACTGTAATTAAGCCTTAACCATTCACTAATCACTTTCCTAAGTCCCTAATCACCAAAATCACAAACCATAAGTTACAAGCCCTAGATTTATGACTCGGTTTTGTTATTTCCCTCCAAAACCCATTTCAAACACTTTCCCTCCCCAATTTTATCTTATAGCAGCGGAAGCTAATTTGGGGTATTACTATCAAAGTACCATAGTCACAATAATAAAAAATGCTTAAAAACATTTCATAAATATTTACGTTACAGTTCATTTATTATTCAGAGTTTAATAAAAACAACTGTACATAAATATACATCACAGGTTTTCCTAAAGATCTAGTTTTATTCTCTAGAATGATGACTTTACAAGACACCACCATAGGCAGCCCGCCAGTCACATTCACCTGAAATATATGCTTAAATTCAACACAAAGGTTGAGTGAATTTAAAGGTTTAAATATCATTTGAATACATGTATCACTCCAGAGCTACAGTGTTATACACCCTATTTTTAAATTCATCGATTCTCATTGCACTAACTCATGACCCCGTGACTAGACATTATCAAGAAAACCCCCATAAATTTCCCTTAAGTAGTATGTTTGCTCGACTATCCTAAATTAGCAAAATAAAGCATATATGTTTAGCCTAGGTAGGAACCATTAGCTGCTAGTAAGTGCGACTTGTGCAGATAGGAGATGTCAGTCTCCAATAGTACTATTCACAATATTAGTGTTCATTATATTATTAGCGGTCCACGATTAAAAAGGGACTTAACGACAATAAGTAAACATAGTGTCAATAATCATATCGGCAGCATACAAAACACTTGTATTCCAGTTTTAGCATATATCCCCCTCACGGATTTTAAAATCATTTATTAGCTTTCATAAGTGAGGTTATAAACTCACCTTAGCCTATAGAGTCTTTGATTATTCTGCTATAATCAATCACAACCTCCTCACAATATCTGAGTTGACATACAATATGTACATATATCAAGTCATAATATCTGAGTTCAATCTTTTATTATTTCATATATTTATTCTTTGATTCATATATTTTGTTATTATAGTATCATTATTCGGGTCATTATCTCAGAAGCCATTCTATAAACGTTTGAGGAGCGAGGGCACTTTAAATCGTAAACCCAACCACTTAGTCAGAAGGTAATATCAAGATGGAACATCTTTGTACAAAGTTCCCTACTAACATGATACATTGTATTTTATTACATCTTATGTCTTTAGTTTCAATATTGGCAAAAATAGTCCTTATAGTTATACTTTGGCATAATTACATTTTTAACCCTTTAAGTATATAGTTTCATTAATTTCAATTTAATCCCTCATATTTTAACCTTAGGGTCTCAAAATTTCCAAAATTTATTCTTATATCTTTTCATAAAATGATACTGTTGGCCCAAAATGTTAAATAGTTTCAAAAATGACAGTTTTGGTCCCTATACTTATAAAAATCATATAACTTCTTCAAAATTATACCAAATGATCTAGGATTTAAAAAAAGTTTCAAAACACATTTATAATCATAATAACAACATTCCACTTGAATTATAGCTCTTGAAATGGATTTTAAGTCATTATTTCATCTAAAATACAAAACTAGGGTTTAAAGACATATTTAGCTTATAACTTTCATTGAAATTGATGAAATAACTTAGTTCTTTTTGGATTATCTTTCTAACATAATTTTGGCATTATAAAAAGCCTTATTATTCATTATAACAATATCAAAGCTTGCTTAACACGGAAATTACATAGGTAGCTCGAAAATGGCTCCTTATGGCTTCATATGAACACAACTTGCTATAAAAGCTAATAAAGCTTCAATGGCTTCCTTCTAGACCTGTTTTATGGTATTGGGGGATGTCCTAGGACGTTTATATAAGTGAATATAAAGAATGGGTAAGAGGTTTAAGGAAAACAGGTGCGAGTTCAAATGTACTCCATACGCCCCTATTTATAGTATTAGCAACCCTTAGGGTCCAAGTTAAGGTCCTAATCGTGTAAGCTAGATAAGGCAATGAATAAGGATAGCTAGTGAAGCTCTACACAAGTTAATAGATCCTAGCTTCATTCCAATCTTCACTTGTGGTTCATATTAGGTCACGACATAATGTTGATAAGAATGGTGATGTGTAGCACCCTAGTAAGTGATGCATCTACTTGTCATCAATTCTAAAATATCTTAGAACATGTAAATATCATATTTTTTAAATTGGAATAGGAGGGAAAGTGATTGAAATGGGTTTTGGAGGGAAATAACAAAACGGGGTCATAAATCTAGGGCTTGTAAATTATGGTTTGTGATTTTGGTGATTAGGGACTTAGAAAAGTGATTAATGAATGGTTAAGGCTTAATTACAGTTTAGAAATTCTATTTAAGAGGTTTGTGTCCTTGGTTTGAAGTTAAACAAAGGTTTGATGTGAAAATAGGAAGTATACTTATGTAGATTAGGGTTCCCTAATGATCTAGGGTTAAATATTAGTAAAAGTGATTATCCTCCTCTTAGCTACTGATGTAAACTTAATTTAGGTCTTAGAAATTGTGCCTTAAGTGTCTAAAGAGTTCTTACACTTGGTTTGATGGTTTAGTTTAGGTAAACATGTCTAAAGAGTGAAAATACCTATTTTGACCTAATTTAATAGTTATGCATTGAAATCTTGTACCTTGTGAATTAAGATACGTGTACATTGTGTTAACATAATCTTATAACCTTAATAAATGTACTATAAGTGATTTTAGACTTGTCCTAAAAGACTAGGTAATGATTCCATGTAGATTTCTTAATATTAGGGTTTCTATACATTAAGCCTAATAACTTTCTATCTTGGGTAATTAGTGTTTATATCTTAATGTACACTTATTATAAGTCTTATATGATATGTTTATGACTTCTATGGATTCTACATTCTTAGTTTAAGGGTTTGTATAGGTTGATCATATTCTAGGGTTGACTAAGTAAGCTTAAGGTCCTATGATTTGAAAACTTGTACTTTATGCATTAATAACTTGTAACTTGGTTTAATATAAATGTATGATTATAATATGATACTTAGTTGACTTTTATCATTTTTTGGAAAAGATTAGACTTTAATTCATTATAGAATGGATTTTATATACTTATCTTAGTTTTAGGTCATTTTCTTGTAATTAGCTTGTGATTAGTGAATATTATTGTTTTGTGATTATTTACCTTTCCTTTATATGATAGATTATAATTAGTATAATGTATTTGATAATAGTACATAGATATTATGTAGTTATATTGCTTGAAATATTAGTTTACAATGGGATTTCTAGGGTTTCTATGGCTCTTTAGGGTATCCTTGTTGTATTTGAGTTGTTCTTATTCATTGTATATACATAGAGTTACTTTTAGAACTCAGACTTGATATATACATAGTGTGTACGACATATAGGCATATGTGGAAGTGATAATTGAGATAGTGAGTATCCATATATTCAATAATTCAGTCATATACCATAGTGAAATGTAAAAATTTCTTAGCAAAAATCACCTCTTTATTTATGAACATCGATATTACATTAGTCAAAACTACTGGATGTTATAGTCTCTTCCCCTTATTTTAAATCTCGTCCCTAGATTTAGTTAGAACTAGGGTTAATAGATGAAAATAGATGCGGATATATAGCTTGAATTTAATCTTCACTTTCCCAAGTATACTCAGGTCCTCTCTTCGAGTTCCATCGTACCTTGACTATTGGGATACGGCTCTGCTTCAAGCGTTTCACTTCTCTATCCATAATTTCCACTGGCTCTTCTACAAAATTTAACTTATCGTCGAGTGGAAGTTCTTTCATCGGTATGTGTAACACCCCCAATTTTGGTTCATTTTAGCGGAAGGGTTCTTGGGTGTTACTTTCATGATACAGTTACACAATTATAGTAAAAGGCTCAAAAAGAGTCATTTTTTATAAAAACATCCATTCATTCATTCAAAAGATAATTAATCCAAACCCGGTCCCAGATGATTCAAAAAGTTTACAATGCACGTCAAAATAAGATATGTTTTGAATGGATATAATTTATAATAGCGGGCCAAAATCATTTAACCAAACTTCACGGGACCACTTTCCTCGAGTGCCTTCTTGATGGACCTGAGATAAAACATGCTAAAAAGTCAACAAAATTTTGTTGAGTGAATCCATAGAGTTTAAAGTGTAACACTCCCAAATTTCAGATAGCAGCGGAATGGTCATTGGGAGTATTACTTCATAGCACAACACACAAGTTACAGAAAACGACTCTAAAAGAGACGTTTGAAAAGGTTTAATCCATTCGATACAATCAGAGTTTACAAGCAGGTCTCAACAACAATGTAATAATAAACAGTTTCAAAAAGTTTATCGAATGATAATTAGTATTTTATTGCCTTTAAAATATCCAGTGTGACTCCATGCTCCAGCTGCTCTTAAATCTGAGTACCTGAGAAATACATGCTAAAATCATCAACACAACGGTTGAGTGAATTCATAGGTTTGCAAATAAAAGTAGTGGACCACAAGATTTCAAGAGTTCAGTTTCCAAAGTCAGATAGCATCTATTATCGCACTAAACTCATGAAACAGATACGTTAACAGAGTTCATATAAGTTTTCCCTTAGTAGGTAATTTGCCATATTACCTAGAGTTCTCAAATACATCGTGTCCGTTTGACCAGTTCGGTCGGTCAAGTAAGCGCGACTTACCCGGACAGGGATGTCAATCCCAAATAGATCTAATCACAGCATTCGTGTTTACTCGACCAGTACAGTCGGTCCAAGTAATTAACGGTTCATGACTAAAAGGGACTTGTTGTGGGCAATAGTGTTCCTTAGTGTAATTGATAATGACATGATAAGCATACAGTTCAAGCACTTGCGTCCATTCGTAAAAAGTAGCATGTATCCCCCTCGCGGGTTTAATAAAACAATTAAAGTAGTAAAAGAGAGGCTATGAACTCACCTTAGTGGTATCAATATCAAACGCGGAGAACGATCAAAATATAGTGACAACTGTGAAACGATGAAATAAGATAAGCTGAGAAACCACGAGCTTCTAACGACGACATAAAATAAAATGGCGCGTCTTAGAAATATATACGATTTTAATAAACACAATTACTTTATTGATAAAATAACTAGATAATAATTTTTGGACTAGTTTTGAAAAGCATAAAATGAACAAGGACCAAAAGTTTTACTTTGAAAATTTATAATACATTTTTGTATTAAGCTTAATACATTAAGGACCGGAAATGTAAATATGCAATAGGTATGCATGAATGTGACGTAAAGTATTATTCTTCATTTCATTTGTAAATTAAGCATTGTCTTGATTCCCATTATTTTTATTCAAATGACAGATGCAAGAAGCAGTAACAAATGGAAATTGTAAAGTGATACCGAGTGATACCAGTTGCATGCGAAAATACGAGCGACTCGGAGTCGCGATGCGCGAGCATAGATACATACCGAACACGGATACTAATGAAGTTGAACCTACCCTCGACTCAATCGAACATGAGCTTGAACCCGTGGCTAACGAACCGAATACGAATGAATAGGAACCCAAAGCTTGCGACATACCGAGGACTTTAATAACGACCGTAATATGAACCCATACCAAACTATAAACTCCTAATCTTTATGACAAAAGGGTAGTCACTAGCATGAGCATGAAACTAATCCGAACCAAGTGACAAGAATAAGATAACTTTGTATGTTTTGATGTTTGATTGTTTATGGTATTCGGCTTATAAAACATTTCATATTTAAGCCATATCCCCAATACTGTCATGCACACCATAAGATCTATAAATATATAAAATGAAAGTGTTTCTGTTTGCCAAAGAGTACAAGCGAAAATGAAACATAATTCTTTTGTATCTACCATCTATGAGATGTTTAAGAAAAATGGGTACCAAGATTGATATTGACGTGTCTCTTTGGGTGATGTATACGTGTTTCACACGTTAAATGTGTAATACTAAATATTAAACTACCGCCTTCAATCTTTGGATTTAAGTGTCGAATATTAAATGTATAGTTTACAATTTATAGTTATGAATGTAAAAATCTCATATGTTTAACTATAATGAACACGTGTAAAGCTAGAGAATATATATGAATGGAGAAAGTGAATGTAAGTGGTGTGTTGTGACGTGATTAAGCAAATAAAAGAAATGGTATAGTTTAATTATTTATCTTATGTCCCACAATTACGGTTAAGTGGGTATTATCGAAATTCGATATTTTAAAAGTTACGTGATTTGAAAGATACACATAAGACACGAAAAATTAACGCTCAATATAAAATAAAAACATCGGCATTCAGAGCACGTTGACATTTTGATGTAAAAATGAGGACTTATAATTTAATAAATGTTAACGCGTTATATAAGCGAACGACACTTAAAGATTTATCATAAATTTACCAAGAATGCCCGTAAATGAAAAATTAAAATAATGACAAGAAAAATATTTCTATGTCATAACGAGGATATTTACAGTCGATGGTGGATCTACACCGCGCCGTTGAATAATAATCGACATGTATTCGATACGTTAAAGTACTAACCTTGCCGGTTAATCGAGAATTCATTATTTTTTTATAAAAACAAACATGACAAATAAAAGTCGGGTTATAAATATTGATCCAAAAATTAATAATTACTACAGTCTATCTACCTTAAAAGAACTCTGTCCCAGAGTTCGGTTGTTTTAGATGTTCATGATACGTTCGAGAAAAGGTGTGAATACTTTTAAGTTCACAAAAGTCGATACACGCTCGGAATAACCCATACAAATGTATTAAAAATATAAAAAGATTTAAGACTTATTCGTACAAGATAATAACGATAAGAATTAGAATAGCGATAGAGAACGGCTGAATCGTACAATCGAAGTATGAGTCAAAATGAAATAGTTTGTGAGAATGACATATGCTTAAGCCCACTCATTTATAAATTATTAATTACATGGGTTCGTCAGGTCCATCTAATTAATATTTAGAAACTAATGATTCAGTAATTTATAATTTTCTTGTTCAAACGAGTGACGATTTCGTTTCAACAAAATAATTATAAACTAGCCTACCTAAGCATCGGTTGCACAAAGCACGAGATGAAGAGTAAATCAAATTTTCCATAGAACGAAATAATCTCATTCGTGGCATGATTTATTTAAATCATCCGGAGTGATAAAAAATCAAGGAACACAATAAATCGTGTTTAAAAAAATAGGTGTCCCAAATTGGCACATCACGAGGTGATAAGTCAAAGTCTTACTCCAGACTATACAATGGCGGTCTGTGAAATAATCGTGTATGATTTCAAAGAGCAAGATGAGTATTCATACTCAAATCCAGAAGATAAAGAAACAGTGGAATCGGCACTTGATGGTGAGTTCACGCTTACATAAAATAGTTATCATAAAAGTCATGAATAACTTTACCAAGTCCATTGCTTCACCCACAATGTCATTTAGCTCGATGTTTATATAAATAAACCCATCATATAAACATACTATCGAAAAGCAAATATATATACCGATACACATATTTTACTAACTTTCGGGTAGCATGAGCGCACAGATGATGTTCGAGGCAATAAAATAGTTTTATCAATAGAGCTGTTATAGTCCAGGTTTCATAAAAATGACCCAGTTCTCTATAACAAGTGCTCTGATACCAATCTGTAACACTCCCAAATTTCGGATAGCAGCGGAAGGGTCATTGGGAGTATTACTTCATAGCACAACACACAAGTTACAGAAAACGACTCCAAAAGAGACGTTTGAAAAGGTTTAATCCATTCGATACAATAGGAGTTTACAAGCAGGTCTCAACAATAATGTAATAATAAACAGTTTCAAAAAGTTTATCGAATGGTAATTAGTATTTTATTGCCTTTAAAATATCTAGTGTGACTCCATGCTCCAACTGCTCTTAAATCTGAGTACTTGAGAAATACATGCTAAAATCATCAACACAACGGTTGAGTGAATTCATAGGTTTGCAAATAAAAGCAGTGGACCACAAGATTTCAAGAGTTTAGTTTCCAAAGTAAGATAGAATCCATTATCGCACTAAACTCATGAAATCGATACGTTAACAGAGTTCAGATAAGTTTTCCCTTAGTAGGTAATTTCCCATATTACCTAGAGTTCTCAAATACAGCGTGTCCGTTTGACCAGTTCGGTCGGTCAAGTAAGCGCGACTTACCCGGACAGGGATGTCAATCCCAAATAGATCTATTCACAACATTCGTGTTTACTCGACCAGTACAGTCGGTCCAAGTAATTAACGGTTCATGACTAAAAAGGACTTGTTGTGGGCAATAGTGTTCCTTAGTGTAATTGATAATGACATGATAAGCATACAGTTCAATCACTTGCGTCTATTCGTAAAAAGTAGCATGTATCCCCCTCGCGGGTTTAATGAAACAATTAAAGTAGTAAAAGCGAGGCTATGAACTCACCTTAGTGATATCTATATCAAACGCGGAGAACGATCAAAATATAGTGACAATTGTGAAACGATGAAATAAGATAAGCCGAGAAACCACGAGCTTCTAACGACGACCTAAAATAAAATGGCGCGTCTTAGAAATATATACGATTTTAATAAACACAATTACTTTATTGATAAAATAACTAGATAATAATTTTTGGACTAGTTTTGAAAAGCATAAAATGAACAAGGACCAAAAGTTTTACTTTGAAAATTTATAATACATTTTTGTATTAAGCCTAATACATTAAGGACCGGAAATGTAAATATGCAATAGGTATGCATGAATGTGACGTAAAGTATTATTCTTCATTTCATTTGTAAATTAAGCATTGTCTTGATTCCCATTATTTTTATTCAAATGACAGAAGCAAGAAGCAGTAACAAATGGAAATTGTAAAGTGATACCGAGTGATACCAGTTGCATGCGAAAATACGAGCGACTCGGAGTTGCGATGCGTGAGCATAGAAACGGACCGAACACAGATACTAATGAATTTGAACCTGCCCTCGACTCAATCGAACATGAGCTTGAACCCGTGGCTAACGAACCGAATACGAATGAATAGGAACCAAAAGCTTGCGACATACCGAGGACTTTAATAACAACCTTAATATGAACCCATACCAAACTATAAACTCCTAATCTTTATGACAAAAGGGTAGTCACTAGCATGAGCATGAAACTAATCCGAACCAAGTGACAAGAATAAGATAATTTTGTATGCTTTGATGTTTGATTGTTAATGGTATTCGGCTTATAAAACATTTCATATTTATGCCATATCCCCAATACTGTCATGCACACCATAAGATCTATAAATATATAAAATGAAAGTGTTTCTGTTTGCCAAAGAGTACAAGCGAAAATGAAACATAATTCTTTTGTATCTACCATCTATGAGATGTTTAAGAAAAATGGGTACCAAGATTGATATTGACGTGTCTCTTTGGGTGATGTATACGTGTTTCACACGTTAACGTGTAATACTAAATATAAAACTGCCGCCTTCAATCTTTGGATTTAAGTGTCGAATGTTAAATGTATAGTTTACAATTTATAGTTATGAATGTAAAAATCTCATATGTTTAACTATAATGAAAACGTGTAAAGCTAGAGAATACATATGAATGGAGAAAGTGAATGTAAGTGGTGTGTGGTGACGTGATTAAGTAAATAAAAGAAATGGTATAGTTTAATTATTTATCTTATGTCCCACAATTACGGTTAAGTGGGTATTATCGAAATTCGATATTTTAAAAGTTACGTGGTTTGAAAGATGCACATAAGACACGAAAAATTAACGCTCAATATAAAATAAAAACATCGACATTCAGAGCACGTTGACATTTTGATGTAAAAATGAGGACTTATAATTTAATAAATGTTAACGCGTTATATAAGCGAACGAAACTTAAAGATTTATCATAAATTTACCAAGAATGCCCGTAAATGAAAAATTAAAATAATGACAAGAAAAATATTTCTATGTCATAATGAGGATATTTACAGTCGATGGCGGATCTACACCGTGCCGTTGAATAATAATCGACATGTATTCGATCCATTAAAGTACTAACCTTGCCGGTTAATCGAGAATTCATTATGTTTTTATAAAAACAAACATGACAAATAAAAGTCGGGTTATAAATATTGATCTAAAAATTAATATTTACTACATAAAGTATGTAAATCGAACACATGTATTCAGAATAAACCTTCAATGGTTAATGAAAAGTGGATCAGACATAATTATTGTGTTATTTCATAAGTCTCGTGACATTGAACGTTAACATATTATATTTTAGCCCACAGTGCACCTAGAAAATTGACTATATTTCTCTTACACAATGCATCCGATGTGCTCCAGTACACTAGTATTTAACTACACCTTGCGATAGCTAATCGCATCGTACATGGTGTCAACCTGATACATCTATCCACAGTATTAGCATTCACTCACACCGAGTAATTAACAATTCATGATAAATGGGTCCTTGGGGCTATAAGAAAACTTGACAAGAGTTATTTTCCCAACTAAATAAGTAGCTATTTTGACTCGTTATCGAGTGACCAAACTACAATGACAACTGAGTCACATAAAAGTGTTAACACATATTTTATCAATTAAAAAGTGTCATTTAGTGACAAAAAGGCGTCACAATAGGCAAAACAAGTGCCATTGTAGGCTTTCTAGACTATGAGTGACATAAGCAAAAAATGTCGCAAGTGATGCTACACTAAATGGTTTTAGTGCCACTTTTTGTTGTGTTGCTGCTAATTTCAAAGCTGTAAACTAAACTCGATTTTGTGGGCCTACGTTGTTCCATCAAGTAGGCAATGTGATTTATTTAATCGCAGTACTGTCAATAGAAATGTTGTGTCATTTTATGACATTTTTATATTTACAAAGATGTAGTCAAAAATGAAGTTTTGATTCAACCATAACACATAATAACTCATGAAATAAACAACTAAACAGTTTACATGCAAATAACATTTATCATTCATCACCAAAGGTCACTCGTACAAAAGAAATATACATCTTTAACAAAATAGATGAACACCCGTGCATAACAACATGATAATTTTGTTATACTTAACCGGAATATCAATATAACAATTTCGGCTATAAATTTCATTGTTATATATGGGTATTTGTCTAGTGTTATTGATAGATTTTCTTACAAAATTATCCATAGGTACCCTTCGCAAGTGTTGATACAAATTTCAAAGCAAAGACGCGTTAAACCCATAAGCATCTACACATCATCTATGTACATAATTTTGATAGATTGATTATAACAAAAATACATTGAGCAAAAAAACACAGTTGAACATACGCTCTTGTTATTAGACACAATATTATCATATATACTCTTAGTATGCGTATTTTGAAACTTTAAATAGAAAAAATTAATCTTCCATAAACACTCCACAAGAAATTTAAAACAAACAAAGAAAATAAACACTTCTAAATTGAAGATAAAGCACGTATAATTTACAATGCGATAACCGTACCTATATTTGTTTGTGATGTGAACCATTTGTTTGGAAAGAATGGAAATATGAGTCCTTTTTATCAACGACCACTCCTACAAAACAATCCAAATGCAACATTTTTGACGCAACACTTCAAAATGAGTGCCTTTTTATTTAAACTTGTAATAAAGTAACATTTTGTAACAAATTATCGCATTTAATGATATAAAGCAACACTTTCGTTTAAAGTGTTGTATATTTTACACTCTATAGCAACAATTTTGTTGAGTGTTGCATTTTCAAAAACTTAATGGCAAACACTTAAGCTTCTCACAAGTTTGTGAAACTATAATTTAGGTGCTTCTTCGAAATGAAATGGAAAGCTTAAATTTTTTGGGCGCCTTAATTCCCTCACTAATTTTCATTACCTTCATATAAACCTAAGTTTTCCCTACTATTCACTACCAATTTCACAGCCCTCTACTCTTTTTTGTCATTTATCACCAGAACCTAACCAACGTCACAAACAACCAAAGTCTCACACTATTGCCATCACAAAGCCACGTTTGCCAGTGGTCACACAACCAAGCTAACACCAAACTCATTGAATTAGGATGTACCAAACTACTACAATGGATGTTTTTGTTCAATTTTACTTTTTGATTTGTTAGTAATCTTGTTTTTATGTTTGATCCTGTAATATATATATATATATATATATATATATATATATATATATATATATATATATATATATATATATATATATATATATATATATATATATATATATATATATATATATATATATATATATATATATATATATATATATATATATATATATATATATATATATATATATATATATATATATGTATATATATATGTATATATATATATATATATATATATATATATATATATATATATATATATATATATATATATATATATATATATATATATATATATATATATATATATATATATATATATATATATATATATATATATATATATATATATATATATATATATATATATATATATATATATATATATATATATATATATATATATATATATATATATATATATATATATATATATATATATATATATATATATATATATATATATATATATATATATATATATATATATATATATATATATATATCTCTTTTGTATTATTAAGTAATCAGGTATTGAGTTTAGAATTGTTAGTTTTTTAAAGCTTTGTATGGGAACTAAGATTATACGAGATTAAACCAAATATTTTTTTATACAAAGACAATATAATTTGTTGTGAATGGGTGCTATGCTTGTGCAATGTGCTGGCTTAAATTGGGCATTTGGTAAACTTTTTTGCTGTCACAAAATGGTGTTCGAACTTATTGTTTTGCTGTAGAAAATAGGGGTTCTATTCTTGGTGATTGTCCTTATAAATAGGATGTTTCGTTGTGATATTTAATGTCGTAAATGTGGTGTTTGGTTGTTGTGTCTGCTGTCATGAATGTATGTTTATGCTTGTGCTCTATTCATACATGTAAAACAGAAAGAATTAAAATGAAAACTCATCACAACAGATGTCTCACAAGAGACGGTTGATACTTTATAAAGTTGGTCGTCGATCTATTAGTTTTGTGGTTTAGTATCTTTATTTTCTTTTATTCATAAAGGGTTTATTGTAAATTAATTAACAGTCATTTTTAAATGTAAGTTATTGCTTCACTGTGCCAAAAACTATGATTTTATGTACGAAGGACGATGAGTTCGCTGATCTAATATATTTGTTCTAATGACTTTATAGATGTTTTTATTCATATTATTGCCGAGTTAACATTTATTTTTGGTCTTATAAGCATGATGTTTATGCATTCTCACAAGCATACTTGAGAAAGAGTTGGAATGGTCCGCCACCTAAATTGACAGAATATATACTATATCATTGTATTTAAAGTTAATTTGTAAAATTAGAAATTCATTGAGTATGTCATGAATGCATTCATTTGTAAGTGCGCCTCTATGTGTGTCATTTTTATTGTAATCGGATATATCACGTGTATGTAGGATGTTTTAAAAGGGAAATCACACATGTTTCCACCTTATGTTACTTATATATTTACACTCATAAGGTCAAATATATCTAATTCAAAAATGATTTCTCATTGGTCATTTAATTACAAAATCACATAGCTCGTATGTACTTTTATCATCGATCTACTACTGCTCGGTTACTATTATTTTGTCTATGACAGCCTAGCTTGGATGATGAGATGGAAAATGAACCACTCCAACAATTTGATGAAATGAGACAATACTTCATTAACAGGTTATCTAATAAAAGTTCTAGCTTGCGTTGTTATATATCTTCTTTTGTAATTTAACATTATTATTACATATAAGGTCCCTTTTGTTTGTTTTATAAGAGGTTGAAAAGAAGCTAGGCAATTCTAGAGTCCGGTAAAAGTTTCATAACCAAACATCTTCACAATGTAGGCTAGTTTCATTTCTTACTCTTTCAATTTTAACACCATCTTGTTGTCATCGAGTGACTATGAAACACTTAGATTGCTTGAACTAACTCACAGACTACTTACATTGAGCCATTGATCCTATTACCCCTCTTTTACATGACAATTTGGCAACATGGGTAATGAATAAAGTTAAATTGGGTATTTTATTTGTACTAACCAGGGGTTGACCCAAAACATTATTTATTCAGATATTAGTACATAGTAATTTTTATATAGATAATAAGTGTGCATAGTATGATTTCGAAAATTATATTGTTTCAATGGCAACAATAATCTTCTATATATATATATATATATATATATATATATATATATATATATATATATATATATATATATATATAGATATATATATATATATATATATATATATATATATATATATATATATACATATATATATATATATATATATATATATATATATATATATATATATATATATATATATATATATATATATATATATATGTATATATATATATATGTATATATATATATGTATGTATATATATATATATATATATATATATATATATATATATATATATATATATATATATATATATATATATATATATATATATATATATATATATATATATATATATATATATATATATATATATATATATATATATATATATATATATATATATATATATATATATATATATATATATATATATATATATATATATATATATATATATATATATATATATATGTAACACCCCCAAATATTCATGTTTCAAATCAGCGGAAGAGTCGTTGGTGTTACGGGATAGCACATTACTCAAATCATAGACAACGTTTAAAAGTCGCGTCGTTTAATAACAAAGCATTTTCCATTCATAAATAACAAATTACATAGGTCCTTAGGTCAAATTATGTCTTCACAAATTAACAAAGCATTTGAATGGAAATTTTTATTTAAATGCGGGCCATAAATTATTGTCGTCTTCCCGAAAAATACCTTCAAGTACCTGAGATAAAACATGTTAAAAGTCAGCGGAACGCTGACCGAGTCCATAGAGTTTAATAATAACCATTAATCATAAAACCGGTATATAATCATTACCGAAAAACATTTTTATACAGTTCTTTGTCATAGACCATAACATAGACCAAAAACATTTTATACGAATCATTGTCGTAAATCATAACATAGGCCTTAAGCATTTGATACAAATCATTGTCGTAAATCATAACTTAGGCCAAAAAGATTTTATACGAATCATTTTCGTAACAACATCATTCAATACGTTTTATAACGTTGTTTACAAAATAATAAAAACCATTATATAAAACAGTTATGTAAAACTAGAACACGGGTATAATCATAAATAAGACCCCATATTGCTAGTCAGACAATATATTATAGTTCAAATCACATATCATACGTTATTCCTGAGACCGCAGCCTCAGTATTACCATTATCATTATTATTATCGGATTATTATAAGCCGCATGACATTGTTACCTTTCTATAAAATATATCGGGTAGCTAGCCCAGATTTCGTTTGCCCATTTAAAACAGCGTGTCGTCACAATAATCACGCTAAATATATCCCTCTCATACATAAATTCGCTTACCAATCAATGTGACACGACGGGGATCAACCGTCAAGGCGCGAACTGGGGTGATCTTCCCCAAATAGTACTATTATATGCATAAGCGTCTACCACCCCCGGTAGTTCACAATTCATGCTAATAGGACTTATAGTGACATAAACTAACTAATAATAATCCATTTCAATCATTCATTGGGTCATTCAATCAATCGGGTCCATATCAATAAACATACAATCGAGACCACTTGTGTTCTATTTTTATTAAAACTAGCATGTTATCTTCCTCACGGGTTTATAAAACATTTCACAAAACATTTAAAAGAGTGCGAGGCTATGAACTCACTTTGGCTGGGAAAGGCGGGTTATCGGCAATTAGGATGTACGGTACGTGCCTCGATCACGGGAACCTAAACAAATAATACTCGGTCTTAGACTATCGTCAAATAACTTTATAAAAGTTGTTATGTATATGTAATGATGTCATAACATGATGATCAAGTGGGGTTTTATTACTTTGTACAATGATGTGTCGTGGAATGTATATGTCAATTAGATACGTTATAGGGTAAAATAGAAAATTACCTTTAGGAAGAAGTAATAGACTAAAATTTACCAAAGACGGATTTAATTAAACTCGATGATGAACCAATTTCGTTGTACACGAAGATCCAGTGAACTTGAGACGTGTTGTTTCGATTTGGACAATTGATTTGAATTGGTTTCGGTTTTTAACTAAAATTACTCCTACAAATTTAAAACCTAAGTGCATGAATCATTCCGCATTTTTTTTTTAATCTAAAGACAATTATTTAAAAATTCTATTTAACTATTTAATTAAAATAACTTTTACACTATTTAAAAATCTATTTATGAAACTGATTTATTTAAGATCTAAATTAATTAAAATCTAATTATTTAAAAACTAATTTTTAATAACTAATTAAATTTCTAAAAATTAATAAAACATTTTTTTATTTTTTTCTATTTATTATTTTTTAAAACTTTATATTTTTTTTAAAACTTGTAAAAGTAAATTAAATAAAATAAATTTAAATAAAATCAAAACTAGATATTTAAACTAAATCTAAAAACTGACAGTTTACTATTTCACTATATTAATAAAATAAGACGTATTTAAACACAAAAGACTAGCTTGAACAAGTGGTAATCATGTTGGGTGTTCAACCATGAGGTCATGGGTTCGAGTCCCGTTGTGGACTTTTTGGATGATTTTATTCTTTTTGATAGATTTAACGTAACAGCCACAGGAGTGACTTTTGAAAACTATAAAACAATAAAAGTTTAGCAAACCAATTGAGTATGCTTACCTTTGGAACTAAACAGAACAAACAATTCACAGCAAATACAAGTCTAATATATAACAGCTAAATTTAAGAAAATAAGAAATCATCATTTAGTAAAACTGCATCAAATCAGTAAAGTGATCCATTTCAGCAATCTAAACACAACAGCCTAATCGCACAAGAACTCGCGACAGATCTACTCACATATTATCTAACCCGAAATCAAACAACAATCAATAGATAAAATCAATATCATTCTAGCAGACCAAAGCATAGGATAAGGATCATTAACACTACACGAGTTCACAGCAAAGAGCAGTCGAACAAAATGGATGCAAACAAAATACATCAAAGCATGCCTGCTAATCATTATAACATTCTATCAGGTATAATTTAAACCAAAAAAATGACTCCATAAGACTAAGTAGATTCCAAATTTAACTGAAATAAAATCTATCAGAAACATGGAATGATATTAAAGCGAATATTGCAGCAACTTCTAATGAACACGAAAAATTAAAACTGGAGCAGCGGGTACTCATGTATCCTTCAACAAAAATGAATTTCACAGATTATACTAACTTCCACTCTTTTCAAATAAATCTAAATTAAACTTTTGTCAAATTAAAATTCCTCATTATTTGAATTAGTCACAGCAGTTGATCTCGACACAAGTAATCAAACAACATAAGAACATCTACATTTGCATTCAAATTTACAAAAGCAACGGGATAGCCTACCATAACAACGAATGCTATCAACTCTAGGACCTAACACACTAAATAAGGACAAACGCAGCAGCATACAAGTATATCGAAACAACAGCTCTAATAACCAGCAAAATTTCAATCAGCAAACGCACTTGAGAACAAAATAATGTTATCTAAATCAATTCATTTATTTATTTTTTCAGTAATTATATGTTGACAACATACCTTGAACGACAGCTTATACATTTGACAGTAATCAATTTATTTCATTAACTAAGATAGCTAGACCAATTTCTACAGCCAAAGGCAACAGCTATATCAAATCTCAGCACTATAATTAACACCAAAATAACGCATCAGCAAGGAGATAGTCAGAATAAACTCAGCACTAAATCTCTACAAACTTATAGCAGAAAACTAATTTATCAAGACTATCACGTCTCAAGTCAGTCCATATAATTCTATCTCTATCGAAACAATTGAAATAACTATCAGAGCACGAACATGAAACATAAAAAACACACAGATCCAAATACTATAATCAAGTTATAAATCATACCAAAAACCGAATGATTAGAACAGATCTAGTATTTAAAACTTAAGCTAAAACTCAGCAATATGACAATATCAACTAATCTTGACAAACAACTTAAAGGATATAGGAGTACCTCGACCTTCTGTAAAAACGAAGGTCCCAGATGTTGCTCTCTAGATCTTTTTCTCTCTGCCCGTAGCTGACGAGCCACGGGCTACACACTAAAATTTATCAGTCTGAACTAAGCCTATTGTCGAACCTCGACACTAAAACCACGCCATATAAACATCATCAGTCACGATTTTCAGTAGCTTATTCAACCTGTTTTTAGCTTATCCAGTGGGATTATGCATTTTATCCCTAATTCACTTAATATCACTCACATAAGCAACCATTTGAGCTTATGTGAATGATAAACGATTATAATATTCGAATGACGATTATAGAAGACCCACTAAATTTTTAACAGTATATATAAAACGTAACGAGGATTATATGAGAATGATAATTCACTTTTAACAGTTAAATTAAACAAGATAATAAGATGATTGAAACTGAAAATTAACTTTATTATTAAAATCAAATCATTACAAAACTCATAATATTAAAACTACAAAATCTAACTATAATCTTACATTATAACATTAAAAAGTAAAAAAGGGATGCCAAATACAGAAAATAGATGGGGTATTTATACTCGAACCCGAGGCTTGGGGTGAGGAGTTTGTTGAGAAGATTATTCCATCTGAGCCCTTGATTCGTCTCTCTCTTTCTTTTGTCTTGATCAAACGATGGATAATGGTTCTCTTTCCCTCGGATCGCCAGCGTGGCATGCATATGTGCTTCTTGTGCTTTCTCCCAGATGACGTGGTATCCAATGATTGGAGGATTGGTTGGGATGAGGTGGTTCCACCAATCAGGGGTGAGAGAGGATGCCACAGTGGCAGGATATGACCATCTTCTTCCTCCCGAAAAACTTGGGTATTAATTATGGCGCGTGGAGTGCACTTGCTTTTAATCAGAAAAGCCCCAAGTATCTGGTTAGTGAACAAGGGTTAGGATGGATGTCTGTTCATTGTGTGAGGTGAGGGTGAGAGAGAAATGTGTATAGGAAATAACGAAAGTTTATGTGGTGATGAATAAACATTTTGTGTTTGACCAAAAGAAAATAGATAAAAGTTATATAAACTATATCTTTCACCGTCTCAATAATTTTGTTGTGATAATGGGCTTTTACTCACTTTGCTTCCACCGTCTCAATGAAAGTTGTTGGGCTTGGGCCATGCCATATTCGTTCCATGATTTATTGAATTTGGAATTGGGCTAATGATAGGCTTAGAATCCAACAGTAAGTAAGTGATTTCCTTAAATGGGCTTTTAGGCCCATTTACCAAAAGTGAAGCCTACAAAGCCCAATTAAGTTTAATAAAGTTAAATCCCCAAATAAATCGACTTGATTTTTGGCTTTCTTGATAATCCTTTAAATCTCGTGTCGTTTTCGCCGGTTTTCGTGATCATCGGTACCTACACACATGAAACAACAAAAACACATATACAAGGCCATTTTCATTCAATTTATGCATTTATTGTCCATTAATTGCTATAAATGATATGAGTAAAATCACTCATATCAAAATCTCCCTTGCTAAGCAATTGCCGTGTCCTCACGCAATGATAAAATAAAACTACTAACTACACTTTTATTCAACTTTTGACATTTTATATTGCAAAGACATAATGTAAAACTTTCATTATTGTAAAATAACTTTTAGGATCATAAAACTCAAATAGATTAATCGTCCTCAACTTTTCACTTTTCCATGCCAAGTGTAAAAACAAGATCATTGTCAATCATAAGCCCCAAAAGTTAAGACAACTCATACAAGTAATTTATGTTGAACTCAATCTCCTATTATTCCTAATTGTATCTCTAGATTTTATTTGTCATCAACCCAAAGGCTCATTTGACTTATTTGATATTTATTAATCCAAAAATGAAGGCAAAAACGATGTAAGCTCAACACTCAAAACCTAACCTCGACTTAAAAAACCGTTGTCACTAAAGAAAGCCCACATCAAGGATAACTTAACACGATTTGAGGGATAAATCCCCGGACCCGAAATTTGGCTAATAGGACTACTTAAAAGCAACAATAAAAATCTCAAAAGTCAATTATGACCTTATAAATGGAGTTAGAAACAACTACATCATATCACCTTGTGGCTCTTAAAGATGTAATTGTGCTCCATTGTGAAATCCACACCCGAAGGCTCCTTGGACAAAAATAAGGGAATTGACATTCACCATACCACCTTTTTGGTTCATGATGATGAAGCAATTTTTATTAAACACGTCCCTTTTCCATACACCCTAAGGCTCTAATGATAGGGTTAGTGCTACGTGACTCCCACCCGAAGGCTCCTAGAGAACATGTTTTTATTTATTCTTCTTATTAATATGATATTTATAGTAAGCCAAATTTCCGCAATCCCATGATCAAAAGTCCATGACGCTGACACCCTTAATGTGTTCTTACTTTAATTACAAGGGAAGAAAAAGAAGGAGTTACGAGTTAAGATATCAAGCCTAAACCGCTAAAAACTTCATTTATTAAGCAATTATTTATTCAAGCGTGAAAAATAGATACGAGGAGATTAAATCAAACACAAAAATACTTATACAAAGAAGAATTAACCTTAGAAACTTATGATTAAACTATATCATCTCTTGTTCTCCATATTGTAAAATTCCAAAAATGTGAAATCAATGGATACTTAGCCTATTAAATCAAAGTTTTGGGTTTTCAAGTCATCTATAGGATCTTGCATCTTCTTATACTTTTTCAAGTTTTAGAATTTTCGTTTTAAAGTTCCCTTGATAAACGACTTTCTAGGATCAATTATAGGAACTTGCGAAAAGTTCTTGTTCTTAACCCGTATGAATTAAGACTTTCGCGTTTTAAAGTTCCCTATATAAAAGCCTAGCAAAACTTAATTCAAATACGTTAAGGAAAAAGCTAAGGTAAAAACCGAGTCGATTCAAAAACTATTTTAATTTTCACCAACGGAAAGCCTACATTTGTGTCAAAAGCACTTATTTTCTTTATTAAAACTTAAAAATAACACTAAAAATTTTAAAATTTTATGAAAAACGAGAAAAACGATTACGTTTAGACACGACAAAAGCAATTGCAAGCGATTATATCGATTGACTCCCCCATGCTAAAACCAAACATTGTCCTCAATGTTTCTTAGCTCAAGAGTAACACCCCCTTGCTAAAACACGAACAATCTAATGCAAAATCCTAACATGGAAAGAGCACGCAAATCTATAAGCCGTTTATTAATTATGCCTCAAGATAAAACGTTAGTCGATAAAGTTCAAGGGATAGAGAGCGTGCCCCTTTTTGGCAATCAAAGATTGAAAGATCAAGTGGACCGGAAAAAACCGAACACGAGAGTCTTCAATGATTAGGGTCATACCTAAGATTCACAACACAACAAAACACGAGCACGAGCTTGAAAGATCAAGCCTTATTAGTGTTAGAAAATAGAAAGAAGATAGAATGTATGGGACTCCCCCACAAGGTACCTCGTTTTTATTAACCGAGTCATGAGCTCGACTCGATCCCCGCATTCATTGGTCCTTAGGGAAAAAGGTGAAAACCGTCATATTGGAATAGAATCCATAATAAAGCACGATGCAGGGGTCAAAGAATACATCCTCGTTATCGGATGACAAACGAAAGGATAAAACTCCAACATAAATATCTAAAAAATATGGTGGTCACAAATCACGATATGGATGTAGCATGCTCCCCGAGATAAACTCGCACCAAGATGATCGAAAAATCTTTCAATTATTACATCGGTGAAAGGCCGAGATTTCCCTAAATCAACGATTCCGGGGTCGAATACCTCGTCCTCGGGAGAGAAAGGAATACACAACACGGTATCGTCCCCCCATGCTAATCCAAGATCATATAAAGCACATGGTAATGATGGGTTAAAAGTCTCAACAATAGTGGTATCAACTTGCATGACTTTGTTGACCTTATCACTCTTATGAATGTGAACAAAGGGGTCATGATACTCAAAATGAGTCGCATGAAAAACCCGCACATTAAGATCAAAACAAGTGGGAAGGATAATTAGAGTAAAGGTAATTTCTCCCTCCGGGTCAACATTATCATCATAATAAATCGGGTGTTCAAACCAAAGATTTTCATCACCGTCATTAGACTTCTCCTCAAATTTCGAAGGAATGTCTATATAGAGAAACTCATCAACCTCCTTCAAGAGAAGTTCATCATCACAAGGGTTGTGAGATGTAGGAAGTATGATGCTCTCAAAATCCTCTTGAAACAATAGATTATTGTTCATTGAAACTTCAAAGAGAGGATTTGAGTAGGTCACAAAAGTGTCATCAATCTTGTCATCACAAGAAATATCCGACAAAGTATCAAGTGTGTCACACTCGGATACAAGATCAACATTCTCATTAGAAGGAAATTCATCGGATAATTCCTCGAGAATGGTAGGTAAAACATGAGAAACACGCTCGATTTCGAAATCGGTAACGTCTTCACTTCCCCGTGGAAGTGGATCAACAAGTTCATCGGCGAACTTATCGAATGAATAGTCACTAACCTCACTCGGTGTGGAGTTAGGAATCAAAGGCTCTTTAAATGAAGATTGTGCCTTAGGATTATCAATTTGGTCCTTCGAATAGAATGAAAATGAGTCCATTTTCAAACATTGTTCAATTAAAGCAATATCTCTCTCGGGATCAAAATTCTCACTAGTAAACTCACTAGGATCAAATGATGCACTAAGGTATTCATCAATTTCCTTTTCAATCTTAGAACTATCATCCTCGAGTGGAGTGAGTGGAGATGAGATAATTTTACAACACGATTCAACAAAACAAGCATCTTTCTTTGAAATTAACTTTTCTTCTTCACAAAATGAGGGTTCCATAGTTGGCAAATCACCTTTGTAAGAGAGATATTCCTTGTTCGTGTTACTTTCAATAGGTTTAACAAGTTTTACACTTTTCACTTTCTTAGAAACAAATCTTGTAAGTTTTTCCGGTTTGAAAATAATATGTTTATCCCCATAAAACAATTTAATCTCCTCTTCTCTCATATCAACTATAACATGAGTCGTGCACAAAAATGGTCGTCCTAAAATAATAGGCGCACGAGGATTTGGCTCATAATCAATGATTGCAAAATACGCAAGGTAAATGAACTCCCCCACTTTAACAATGACATTTTCCGCTATACCAACCGGATGGGTGGTGGTACCATTAGCAAGCTCAATGATCATTCGAGTGGGCCTAAGTCGTTCATAGTCAAGAGTCTTCCAAATGGCTAAGGGCATTACGTTAATACTAGCTCCTAGATCGGCTAGAGCTTTGTATTCCCCAAGCTCATCAAAAACATAAGGTATCAAGAATTGACCCGGATCTTTATATTTCTCGGGAAAGAAATCAAAGAAAACCGAGGTACTAATCACATTTAAAGTAGCCTTGGTAACATCAAGAAAAGTTTCTTTAGGTGGAATATAAAGCTCAAGCACTCTTTCTAAATTATCATCATCATAAGTGGTGATAGCCTTAAGCTCTCCCCTCGGGTTTGTAATGGTATTATTAGGTAAGCAACCCGAAGAAGAAGATGGTTTAGACATAAATCCCTCAAACATCGAAAGCAATTTGTTTTGACCTTGTTCCAAACTTTGTTGCATACGAATTTGACTTTGCTCTAATCTTTGCTCAAAACGGTTTTGGTTTTGTTCAAGTCTTTGTTGATTAAGCTCAATCTTGTTATTTTGCCACTTAATCGTATTTTGAAACTCATTTTTCAGAGTTGCCATTTGTCCTTGAATATTATTTTGAAAAGCTTTCAAATTTGCCTCATTCGTTTTAATGTAGCTTGACAAATCATTTTGATTATTGCGAAAACCTTGATTGTTTTGATTAACATTAAACCCATTTCCTTGATTAAAATTCCATTGGTTACCACGGTTAAAATTATTCCCATTATTTCCATTGTTGTACCTATTTTGAACCGGTGGAAAACCCGGTGGAGCAACATGATTTGGAGGAAGAACTTGACCGTTGGAGCCATAAGTTCCTGTCGCGGCAAAATCACTAGCTTGATCAAACCCCGTGGTTGAACAAGCATAATTATGATGTGCTCCACCACATGATACACAAAAATTCTCAACCATATTAATCGTTCCATGAGGATTCTTCCTAATCTCATTCAAAATCGTATCAATCTTAGAGTCCAATCTAGCAATCTTGGTATTAGACGAATTCACATTGGAAACAACCGGTGTGTTTAGTGAATATTGCACTCTAGACTTATTCTCAACTATACCCCACGCGTCTCTCAGAGTTTTTCTTAAAAGATTATCACCCGCGGCAGCATTTAAAGAACCTTGTTCAACCATTATAAAAAGTATTGATTTGATGCAATTCCGAGAAACCGTGGTGTGGAAATTGTCTTAACAAATCTTTAAACCTTTCCCAAGCAACCCTAAACGATTCATGCACTTTTTGTTCAAATCTAGTGATCTCATTCTTAAAGTGTGTTGTTTTGGATGGTAGAAAGAAGTAATTCATGCACTTAGACACTAAATCATCCCATGTCAAAATCGAACCCGGTGGTTCTTTCTCATACCAAATCTTAGCGTTACCCTCGAGCGAGTACGGAAAAAGCATGAGCTTTGTCGTGTCATTCGGCACATCTCTAAACTTGAGAGTCGAGGTAATACGAAGAAAATTCTAAATGTGAGAATGCGGGCTATCGGTCTCATTGCCACGAAATTGGTTGGCACGAACGAGTGATAAAAGACCCGACTTAATCTCAAAATGATCCGCCAAAATAGCCGGCACAACGATTGCTTCCCCATACCCTTTGGTGGGTGCACGGAGCAATTCCTCCATTGTTCGGTTATCGGCAATCTCTACAACAATAGGTGGAAGATAGGGTTCCACTATTTGTTGTTGACGATTTCTATTTCTACGAGGAATATTTTAAAGCCTATTGTAATCAATCGAAAGTCGAGAAGATCGTAATTTCATAAACCAAAGTGACAAGAATTTTAGAGGATTGAAGAAAAGAAATTAGACAAGAAGAAGATTATTTTTGGTATTTTTATTTGGTATTGCTCAATCAAAATGATCGATAAAAAACAAGGAGTAAGGATAACTACTATGGAAGTAAATTACCCTCGGTCGACTTTGAAACGATAGGTGAAAACCTAAACGTCTCAAGGTTCAATAAGTAAACTACAAAAATAAAGTATAATACTACTTGAGTTGGCAAACCAATAATCGGTCGTCCCTCTCAATATACGCACAAGCAAGCGGGGAAACGAGGTGGCACAAAGCACTTAAAAACCTTTTTCCTTAGACGGCATTTTATAGCTCGTCGCCTTATACCCACCTTATAGTTTGTATAAATCGAGTTCAAACTTTTTATTAGTATTTATCTATTTTGCCTTTTTTCGTTTGGATTCGAATACAATAGCTAGGTCATGAAATCCCAACTCAGGTCTTATCTGGAAATAGGTAAATTTATTGTTCTACGTAATACAATATAATAATCACAAAAAACACGAAAAACGATACATACTATAATAATAGAAAAATAACAAAACTTTCCGAGGACGGAAAGGGTCTTCAAATCAACGATCAACAAATCTCAACAAGACGAATCGTACACAAGATCCCTGGCAGCGGCGCCAAAACTTTTGATGTGTCGTGGAATGTATATGTCAATTAGATACGTTATAGGGTAAAATAGAAAATTACCTTTATGAAAAAGTAATAGACTAAAATTTACCAAAGATGGATTAAATTAAACACGATGATGAACCAAGTTCGTTGTACACGAAGATCGAGTGAATTTGAGACGTTTTGTTTCGATTTGGACAATTGATTTGAATTGGTTTCGGTTTTTAACTAAAACTACTCCTACAAATTTAAAACGTAAGTGCATGAATCTTTCCCCATTTTTTTAATCTAAAGACAATTATTTAAAAATTATGAAACTATTTAAAAATTTAACTATTTAAAAATTCTATTTAACTATTTAATTAAAATAACTTTTACACTATTTAAAAATCTATTTATGAAACTGATTTATTTAAGATCTAAATTAATTAAAATCTAATTATTTAAAACTAATTTTTAATAACTAATCAAATTTTTAAAAATTAATAAAACATTTTTTATTTTTTTTTCTATTTATTATTTTTTTTAACTTTTTATTTTTTTTATTTTTTTTAAACTTGTAAAAGTAAATTAAATAAAATAAATTTAACTAAAATCAAAACTAGGTATTGAAACTAAATCTAAAAACTGACAGTTTACTATTTCACTATATTAATAAGATAAGACGTATTTAAACACAAAAGACTAGCTTGAACAAGTGGTAATCACGTTGGGCGTTCAACCATGAGTTCATGGGTTCCAGTCCCATTGGGGACTTTTTGGATGATTTTATTCTTTTTGACAGATTTAACGTTACAGCCACAGGAGTGAATTTTGAAAACTGTAAAATAGTAAAAGTTTAGCAAACCAATTGAGTCTGCTTACCTTTGGAACTAAACAGAATAAACAATTCACAGCAAATACAATTCTAATATATAACAGCTAAATTTAAGAAAATAAGAAATCATCATTTAGTAAAACTACATCAAATCAGCAAAGTGATCCATTTCAGCAATCTAAACACAACAGCCTAATCGCACAAGAACTCGCGACAGATCTAATCACATATTATCTAACCCGAAATCAAACAACAATCAATAGATAAAATCAATATCATTCTAGCATACCTAAATCATAGGACAAGGATCACTAACACTACACGAGTTCACAGCAAAGAGCAGTCGAACAAAATGGATGAAAACAAAATACCTCAAAGCAGGCCTGCTAATCATTATAACATTCTATCAGGTATAATTTAAACTAAAAAAATGACCCCATAAGACTAAGCAGATTCCAAATTTAACTTAGGCAGAAATAAATCTATCAGAAACATGGAATGATATTAAAGCGAATACTGCAGCAACTTCTAATGAACACGAAAAATTAAAACTAGAGCAGCGGGTACTCACGAATCCTTCAACAAAAATGAATTTCGCAAATTATACTAACTTCCACTCTTTTCAAATAAATCTAAATTAAACTTTTGTCAAATTAAAATTCCTCATTATTTGAATTAGTCATAGCAGTTGATCTCGACACAAGTAATCAAACAACATAAGAACATCTACATTTG
The DNA here is from genome assembly GCA_025667525.1 of Glebionis coronaria. NCBI lineage: Eukaryota > Viridiplantae > Streptophyta > Magnoliopsida > Asterales > Asteraceae > Glebionis > Glebionis coronaria. Next base: position 446,156,459 of record CM046878.1, on the reverse strand, counting down.
CATTCAAATTTACAAAAGCAACGGGATAGCCTACCATAACAACGAATGCTATCAACTCTAGGACCTAACACACTAAATAAGGACAAACGCAGCAGCATACAAGTATATCGAAACAACAGCTCTAATAACCAGCAAAATTTCAATCAGCAAACGCACTTGAGAACAAAATAATGTTATCTAAATCAATTCATTTATTTATTTTTTCAGTAATTATATGTTGACAACATACCTTGAACGACAGCTTATACATTTGACAGCAATCAATTTATTTCATTAACTAAGATAGCTAGACCAATCTCTACAGCCAAAGGCAACAGCTATATCAAATCTCAGCACTATAATTAACACCAAAATAACGCATCAGCAAGGAGATAGTCAGAATAAACTCAGCACTAAATCTCTACAAACTTATAGCAGAAAACTAATTTATCAAGACTATCACGTCTCAAGTCAGTCCATATAATTCTATCTCTATCGAAACCACTGAAATAACAATCAGAGCACGAACATGAAACATAAAAAACACACAGATCCAAATACTATAATCAAGTTATAAATCATACCAAAAACCAAATGATTAGAACATATCTAGTATTTAAAACTTAAGCTAAAACTCAGCAATATGACAATATCAACTAATCTTGACAAACAACTTAAAGGATATAGGAGTACCTCGACCTTCTGCAAAAATGAAGGTCCCAGAATTTGCTCTCTAGATCTTTTTCTCTCTGCACGTAGCTGACGAGCCACGGGCTACACACCAAAATTTATCAGTCTGAACTAAGCCTATTGTCGACCCTCGACACTAAAACCACGCCATATAAACATCATCAGTCACGATTTTCAGCAGCTTAGTCAACCTGTTTTTAGCTTATCCAGTGGGATTAAGCATTTTATCCCTAATTCACTTAATATCACTCACATAAGCAACCATTTGAGCTTATGTGAATGATAAACGATTATAATATTCGAATGACGATTATAGAAGACCTAATATTTTTTTAACAGTATATATAAAACGAAACGAGGATTATATGAGAATGATAATTCACTTTTAACATTTAAATTAAACAAGATAATAAGATGATTAAAACTGGAAATTAACTTTATTATTAAAATCAAATCATTACAAAACTCATAAAATTAAAATTACAAAATCTAACTATAATCTAACATTATAACATTAAAAATTAAAAAAGGGATGCCAAATACAGAAAATAGATGGGGTATTTATACTCGAACCCGAGGCTTGGGGTGAGGAGTTTGTTGAGAAGATTATTCCATCTGAGCCCTTGAGTCGTCTCTCTCTTTCTTTTGTCTTGATCAAACGATGGATAATGGTTCTCTTTCCCTCGGATCGCCAGCGTGGCATGCATATGTGCTTCTTGTGCTTTCTCCCAGATGACGTGGTATCCAATGATTGGAGGATTGGTTGGGATGAGGTGGTTCCACCAATCAGGGGTGAGAGAGGATGCCACGGTGGCACGATATGACCATCCTCTTCCTCCCGAAAAACTTGGGTATTAATCATGGCGCGTGGAGTGCACTTGCTTTTAATCAGAAAAGCCCCAAGTATCTGGTTAGTGAACTAGGGTTAGGATGGATGTATGTTCATTGTGTGAGGTGAGGGTGAGAGAGAAATGTGTATAGGAAATAACGAAAGTTTGTGTGGTGATGAATAAACGTTTTGTGTTTGACCAAAAGAAAATAGATAAAAGTTATATAAACTTTATCTTTCACCGTCTCAATGATTTTGTTGTGATAATGGGCTTTTACTCACTTTGCTTCCACCGTCTCAATGAAAGTTGTTGGGCTTGTGCCACGCCATATTCGTCCCATGATTTATTGAATTTGGAATTGGGCTAATGATAGGCTTAGAATCCAAGAGTAAGTAAGTGATTTCCTTAAATGGGCTTTTAGGCCCATTTACCAAAAGTGAAGCCCACAAAGCCCAATTAAGTTTAATAAAGTTAAATCCCCAAATAAATCGACTTGATTTTTGGCTTTCTTGATAATCCTTCAAATCTCGTGTCGTTTTCACCGGTTTTCGTGATCATCGGTACCTACATACATGAAACAAAAAAAACACATATACAAGGCCATTTTCATTCAATTTATGCATTTATTGTCCATTAATTGATATAAATGATATGAGTAAAATCACTCATATCATACAACATCACTAGTTGCTAAGTATTAGTTAACTTAGTCTAGTTATACTAGTTTTAGCCCATTTACATATTAGGGCCCAATAAGCCCATTAAGGGTCTAATACATTATATTAGTCCATTTATCTTTTTAAGACCAGGCCTATACTCCTATGTTGGGCACAACTGGGTTAAGCCCATGAGTAAGTCCAATAATATTAAACCAAACTAGTTTGGCCTAGTGGTCCAACAAGGCTAATTTGGTCCATTATGGTGCATATGTTACAAAGCTCGGTTTTGTCGATTTTTACTTGTCAGGTGTGTTTATATATCAGTATATGATTTATAAAAATGTTACATTAGAAGGGTCCGACCGTCTAAGTTTTATTTGGCGAAAACGTTAATTTTTCGGTTTTAGCCGAAAAGACGTAAAACTTATATATAGTTTGTAGTTTTATAAAACATTTGAGTTTTCTTTTTATAAAATGTAATATTTACTTATTATAGTGTATTAACATATTTTATATTAGTTATATCAATTTATTAACTTATACATACTTATTTTATATAGTATTTCACTTTGAGTGCTCTTTTAATAATATATATTTTTGTCAAATATGATATAGAATTTAAAGTCCACCATTTTGATCATATCTTGAGATACAAAATGATATGAGACCCCAAATTTTTACTCTGTAAACTATATGACATGTGTTACAAATAACTCTTCTGTAGCTCCTCCTCAAACAGCTTCTAAGTATTTTTAATAATTCGTCCAATACAGACTAGACAGATTAGTACTACAAAAGTGTTTTGGTCATATCTTGCTCATTTTTAACGTTCCATTGCATGGCCAATTCACCACTTATGTAAAAATCAATTATCTATCTCTATATCAATTAATCTCAGCCATTTAACCAAGTTAAAATATAGAAACCTACTGTTTTAAACAACCTATATGACTAGTCATGATTTTAATACTTTTACTTGTAGTTTTTAACCTTTTTAACCTAATCTAGTAACACAAAATCCCCATGCAACATATTGATCATCATTTATCATCATATACATATACGTTTTTTAAGAAAATAAATGAATACATTTACAAGATTAATAGGATGATAGAAGAACAATCTCTATACCAACCAATTTATGATGAAAAGATAAGATTTATGATGAACAAGACTTGTTCTTGTCACCAAATCTTATGATATTACCAAGACCACTTTTATAAATCTCCAAGTAGATGAACAAATTCTTGAAAATCAGCCCTAAATCTCCATAAAAACTCGTTTTCACATGTTATAATCACCTCCAATCTTCATCTTTTCAAGTAGTGATCATTAAATGTTGATTGTAGATGAAGTTTATGGCTAAAAATTGATGGTGATGGTGATTTGGTGATGGTAGGGGCCGGACACAATAGGGAGAGAAAGAGAGATTTGTTGAATTTTATTCTATTACACTTTGCATGTATGTGAAGTGTGAGAGAAGTTTTGGTTTAAGTGTATTAAACACTTATGAGACAAGTGTCTCAAGTGTGTTATAAAATTGACACCCAAGAGGTGTGGTGGCTTTGTTTAGGCCGGCCATAGTGGGGGTGAGACAAGTGTAAACTTGTTTCATCCCCATCAATTTACGGGTACTCCTCGATTCTAGTTTCCTCGATTTGCGTGCCCTCGGGTCGATTTACGAAAAATGTTTTTACAAATTATGAATCTACGATAGAAAACAATTCTAGTAAAAATTGTCTCATAAATAACGGAACACAAAAGCGTAAATACGTAAACCTAGGGTTCTCGGTTTAATCGTAAAAGACGTTAAATTATGCACGTAAGCCCTAATTTCATCCCGTAAATATGTGTTTTCATGAACCTACATAAAATAAAATCTCAAAATAATATACGAGATTAAATTTATTATCTGAAAATGTCAGACTGTCACAAACACAGAGTATGTAAACGTAAACACGTAACGTAGAGCTCTCCGGTTTAAACGTAGACGATGCTACTTTAAGACGTAAACCCAAATTTCTTCCCAAAAGTGAGTGAGTTCATAAACTAACAATAAAATAATGATTATAAATAATACTTGAGAATAAAATAACGACCTCAAATTAACGGATTGTCACAGCAGTTCCCCCTAATGAGGATCTTTGTCCTCAAAGATCAATTCATCTTACTACTCGCTTCTTATAGAGTCAAAGACATGTGGGTATTTCCTCCACATTCGGTCTTTTCTCTCAAGCATAATTCATTACAATACGCGAGTTTCATCAACATAACAATGGGAATATGATCATGCTTAAGTTGACTTACTTTCTCTTTCCATGATGTCCACGGGTTTTTGAGGAATGCAACTTTTCGCTGACCCAAACGTCATTAAGAATTTATCAGATTTTTCACTTGATAGACATTTTATCAAGTTCGATATACAGAACGTATTTGATGCAACCCTTGAAGTCCTAGGGTAATCTAGCTTATATGACTTTCAAACCAACTGTTTACATTATCTCAATGGTTGCATACATTGGGGACTTACCTTCCCACGATCTTTCAGATCATTAAACAACTAAATTTTAATAAGAAAAATTATTCTTGATTCAATTCGAATTGATTACTGGTTAACGTGCGACTCAGTCGTCTTTTGGTGGAAAACAAATATTTTTGGTCGTTGTTTAAAATTAAATTGCAAACCTTTAATGTAAACGGTAAAGTAAATTAAGCTGAAACTGATTAAAAAGTAAATGGTAAAAATAAAGGCTTGAAAAGTAAACTAATTAAATGATAAAAAATTAAAGCTTGACGAAAAGTAAATTTGACAATTTAATAAAAATGCAAACTTGAAAATTAAAATAAAGTAAAATAATTAAAATGACATTTTAAGAAAAATGGCGGAAAAATTAAATATTTAAAACTAAAACAGTAAACAAAACAAAACATAAGTCTGAAAACAGGAAATACATTACCAAGTTCGGAATCCGTGCAATCACAACCTTGTTCGGAATATCACGTCATAGACCTAATTCGGAATGTGGGAGTTCCCAACCTAATTCGGAATACAGGGTTCTTACCTAGTTTGGAATGCAGGTTCTTCACGTAATTCGGAATAAAGGAAGTAGCACTTAACTCGGAATAAGTAGGTACTTCACTCAGTTCGGAATAAGGCAATTTCCAACCTAACTCGGAATATTAGGGTTTTAAGAATAACCAGAATTAGATTAAAATTAGGCAGAAACTTAAAATAAGCTAAAACCAAATAAGCACTTAACTAAAAACTTAACCAAATCAATTTTAAGAAAAAGCAAATAAGCCAAAATTTAAAAACTTTAAAAAACACTAAATAATCAAAATATTTAAAATCAACTTTTTATAAAATAACTTTTAAAAACACTTAATTAAATTTAAGAAAATCACACAATAAGCTATAAAATCAAAAAGCTAACACAATCAAACACATAAAAACATAACAAACAATCAAATAAGCATGACAATAAGTAAATAAGCATAAATATTAAGCAAAACAAGAAAGGTAGAATGAGAGATTAATTAAAACTTGATTAAAATTAAAGATTCAACAACATAAAATTAAACTTACTTGAAATTAAAGGCAAAAATTTAAATGACAATTAAGTAAATGACAATATGAAAGTGCATGTAAATAAAATGGAAATACTAAGTTGTCAATTTAGCTAACACCTCCTAATGACACATTAGGAGGGTATTTATAGGAGGATTAGTATGTATTGATGCTTCCTTTCTCTTCTCGTCTTTTCGTCTTTATAAATTCTTCGACTTTTTCGACTTTGTCTCGGGATTATTTGAACTCGTCTTATAATTTATTCATTTATTAGACTTGAGTTCTTCGACTTCATTAAACTTCTGTGTTTATACTTTTTCTTCGATAAATCTTCAGAATAGGCCTTGGACTTCCGTTCTTTTTGCACTCTTGATCTTTTGACTTCGTCTTTTGTCTTTTTCTTCGATAAAAGCCCGTGAAAGCCCGTGTTTTCTTCCCTTTTCACATTTTGATCCTAAATCACAACAAAAATACAAACCATGCATAATTCCAACATTTACGACATAAAATACACGTTTTGGCTTGGTTATTATTATAATTAAGTAGTAAAAAGATAAGTGTTTTTACACTTATTAAATCCCCTAAAATTGACCATTGCAATTTCCTCATGCAATACATTAATTACAAAGCAAGATTTATATTTTCCATAATAATCAATCCACCTTGGCCTTTATTAAACACAAGACAAGTAAAAAGATCAAAGACTTACCTTAGGGTTTTGGAATGTCATGAATGTTTATCACCCTCAAGTTTCACGTTCCCCATACCAAGCTTAAATACGAGATCAGTGTTATTATAAGTTAGCAAACTAACACAAACTCATGTGGCCCAATTATTCACTTAGACTCCCTTATTCCTAGGTGTATCTCTTATATTTTGTTGTTGTCCTGAATGATCACAAGGATGCATTGTTTGACTTATTTCGATAGTTTATTTAGGCTGAAAATAAAGTAGGACGATTTAATCAATACTTAGCTAAAGGACAAAATCTTTTAAAACTGCTTCTCGGGTCCTCATAAAGTTCATATCTTGGCATAACTCGCTTCACGATTTGAGACCTTTCTCGGACCGATATTTGGCATTGACTTCATACTTCTAATCTTAAGAGACGTTCATGAAATAATGGTCTTATCTTCATGATAGGAATTTCTTCACTTGAACTTTCGAGAGATTCTTCATATTTGGACCACGACTTCTTCATTTTTCTCCAATCTTTATTTGGGATTTTGATATACAACGCTCCGCCTCCTTTTAGGACTTGGATCTATTTATCCTCATACCTTGTTAGGCTCTTTTCGGATAGACTTTTCCATGATCTTTAGGGGAGTATTTGCTTTTTGTCGTGTGTCTCGATCCTTCATATTGATTTTTTATAAATGATTCTTCACATCACTTTTGGATCTTTAGCAACAAAATGCAGCCCTCATGTCTTGTTAGGACCTTTTCGGACTTGATAACTAGATTTTTGCCTAATTAAAAAGATTCGTTGATGTGTGTCTAATCGAATTGATCCTGGTTAACTATGTGACTCAGTCGTTCTTTGGTGGAACAAATAGTTGTGTCGTTGTAGTAATTAAAAAGTGCAAAACTTAAAACTAAATGACGTTAATTTTAAATCTAACTCTATTTTAAAAATAAATGGCGAGTAAGTGTGCAAGTATTTAAAAGCGTGACGGAAATTAAAAGGCACTAAAAGTAAATAACGCAAACTTAAATCTAACTAAGGCAAACTTAAAAGGCAACTAAAACTAGAACTTAAACTAAGGAAAGGCTAAAATAAAGCTAAGGCAAATAAACTTAAAGTGCGTCTAAGGAAAAAGGCGGGGAAAATAAAGCTTGAAATTAAGAATCAAAGACAAAAACTAGAAAGAACCTGAAAACAGCTCATTCGGAATAATCCTTCGTTCGGAACAATCACTCATCCGGAATGTCACCTTCGTTCAGAATGATTCTTCTTCGCTCGGAATATTACCAAAATCCTTGATCCGGAACAAATTCTCTATTCTGAATATATCACTTATCCAGAATAAATCCTTCGTTCGGAACTTTACTGATTCGGAACTTCAATTGGTTCGGAACTTCCAAAGCCAACCTTGATTCGGAAGCCTTGGTTCGGAACTTTTGGTTCGGAACTTTTGGTTCGGAACTTTTGGTTCGGAACTTTTGGTTCAGAACTTTTGGTTCGGAACTTTTGGTTCGGAACTTTTGGTTCGGAAGTTTTCTGGTTCGGAAGTTCTTGATTTTTCCGAATGAAACTCTTCCTCTCTGGTCCGGAACTCTTCCGAACGAACAAAATGTTGATCCGGAGCTTCTTTGGTTCGGAAGTTTTCTGGTTCGGAACTTCTTGGTTCGGAAAAAGTTCTGAATGAACAAGTTTGAACTTCTTCACTTGGCTTGATCCGGAACTTACCTGGGCAAGATACAGTAACAGCAACAAACGAAGAACACGGAGGAACAAGATAGCACGAATCTAACCAAAACTAAATCAAATCAACCACAAGATTAAATTAAACTAATAACAAATAATCAACTAATGATAATCTATCAAACCAAATCAACAAAACTAACAAAACTAACAAAAATAATCAAAACCCACTTAAATCAAAATAAGAACATGAACATGAACATAAACATAATCATAAAAATCAAAGATTAAGAAAGGTAGATAGGAGATTAACAAGATAAAGTAAAGATTGACAAGAATTAAATGGAAACTTACTTGAAATTAAAGAAATTTAAGGTGCAAGACAAGGTAATTAAATTTGACAAGTAATTAAATTGACATGAATTTAAAGGTGCAAGGTAAATAAATGGAAGAACTAATTGTCACTATTAGCCAACAAAAATGAAAAGATTAACTTCCTAATCTATTTATAGGGGAGGATTAAGGAGTGCTTAGGAAGCTTCCTCCCCTCTTTCATTTCTTCTTAATTGCATCATTAGGTCCTTTTCTTCTAAATCTTTTGTTAATTGCACCATTAGTCCTTAAGCCTTTTAATCTTCTCAAATCTTGGACATTAATGACTTTTGGCTCGGGATTTCTTTGAACTCGTCTTTTAATTCTTCAATAAATTAGACTTGAGTTTTTCGGCTTTAAGTAAACTTCCGTCTTTTGATTTTTTCTTCGATAAATCTTCAGAATTGGTCTTGGACTTCCGTTCTTTTTGCACTTTTGACTTCTCGACTTCGTCTTTCATCTTTTTCTTCAATAAAAGCCCGTGAATGCCCGTGTTTTCGCCACTTTTCACCTTTTCGTCCTAAATCACAACAAAAACACAAACCACGCATAATTCCGACATAAAAGACATAAAATACATGTTTTGGCCCGGTTATTATTGTAATTAAGTGTTGAAAAGGATGGGTGTTTACACACCTATCAAATCCCCTACACTTGACCATTGCAATGTCCTCATGCAATGCATTAGTTACAAAGCACGTTTACATTTTTCATCATAATCAATCCACGTTGGCCTTTATTAAAGAGATAGAAAATAACAAACATTCGAAGTAAAGAAATCAAAAGCATACCTTGGGTTTTGGAAATGTCATGAATAATCATCATCCTCAAGTTTTCACTTTCTCCAAACCAAGCTTAAAAACGAGATCATTGTTATTATAAGTTAGCAAACTAACACGAACTCATGTGGGCCAATTATTCACTTAGACTCCCTTATTCGTAGGGGTATCACTTATATTTTATTGTTGTCTTGAATGATCACGAGGATGCATTGTTTGACTTATTTCCATAGTTATTTAGGCCGAAAATAAAGTGAACGATTTAATCAATAGTTAGCAAAAGGACAAAATCTTTTAAAACTGCTTCTCGGGACCTCATAAAGTTCATATCTTGGCATAACTCGCTTCGCGATTTGAGACCTTTCTCGGACCGATATTTGGCAGCGACTTCATACTTCAAACCTTGAGAGACGTTCATGAAATAATGGTCTTCTCTTCATATAGGAATTTCTTCACTTGAAGTTTTGAGAGATTCATACTTGGACCATGACTTCTTCATTTTTCTCCAATCTTTATTTTGGACTTCGATATACAGCGATCCGCCTCCTTTTTGGACTTGGCTTCATTTATCCTCATACCTTGTTAGGGCCTTTTCGGATAGACTTCTCAATGACTTTTTGGGAGTTTTTGCTTTTCGTCGTGTGTCTCGATCCTTTATATTGATTTTCGATAAATGATTCTTCACATCACTTTGGATCTTTAGCAACAAAATATAGCCCTCATGTCTTGTTAGGACCTTTTTGGACTCGCCAATCTTCGCATCCCGCTTCAATAAGTTATGCCTTGGCTATGAACTCTAATCCATACCGAGCAACTTTTAAACGATCTTGGGCTAGAAGCTAAGTAACTTTTCAAATCGTACAACCTTATTCATTGCAGATAAATTTATTAGCAAGCGATGGGAGAATAAGCTTATAATTAACTCACATAAATTCACGAAAGAATACCAAACTTATAACTGGCTCTATCATCTCTCGTTCTCCACAGTTTAAAATCTCAAGGAATGAGACTCGTGGATGCTTAGCCTATTAAATCAAAGTTTTGGGTTTTCGAGTCGCCTATAGGATCTTGCAAACTCTTAGACTTTTTCAAGTTTAGAAATCGCATTTTAAAGTTCCCTTGATAAACGACTCTCTAGGATCAATTATAGGAACTTGCGAAAATTTCTTGTTCTTAACCCGTGAGAGTTAAGACTTTCGCGTTTTATAGCTCCCTATATAAAAGCCTAGCAAAACTTGACTTAAACACGTTAAGGATACTAGCTAGAGTAACTTAGATTAGTAAACCCGGTTGAGTCAAAAGATTCACAACGTTTGAAAATTTAAACCACTTTATTAAAGTTTATTCTAGCAAAGAAAGAAAATAACTATACAAAGGGAGAAACTAATGGGCCAAAATAGATCAAAAATTTTGAAAAATGTCAAAAAATTGATTTTCTGGTTAAAATGAGGACAAATACAAGGAAAAGACCACTTAACTTCGATAGAAGTCCCCCCTAGACTTAATATAAACATTGTCCTCAATGTTTAAGCATGTGGGAGTAAACTCCCCTACACTTAGGACATTGTGCACTTTGTTTAAATTTCGCTAAGGAAAGGACAACTAAAGAGATCCCTATTTTAATATTGAGAAAATATAAAATAGTGAATCGAAAAGAGTTTAGGATAGAACCGGGAAGACGGGAACACGGAATCACGGGTCTTCAAGAATCATCAAGAGTGTGTCTTTGAAGCTCGAATCCCTGATTAGAAGAGGAGAGGAGAGGAAATAGCAAACCAACGAGGTCTCCCCTACACATAGGATAAAGAAAGCGAAAAGATAGATGCATGGGTTGCCTCCCAAGAAGCGCTTGCTTTTTGATTACCGAGTCGTGAGCCTGACTCGACCTTGATTACCATAGGAAGAAGCATGAAACATATCCACCAGGATCAAAGACATAGTTTTCGTCCATCAAATAACACAAGCTTAAGGCGAACAAGGCAAGCCAAAGAAGAAGAGGCAAGGTTCCCTTAAGCAGCGACGGAGCACGGTGGGAGCAAGTATGGTGAGGTGCAAGCATGTCTTTAATAGTTCCAAAGATTTTTCCTTTTATTTCATCAGGTGGATACTGAGATGGCTGAAGAATATCAATACCGGGGTCGAACACCTTTTCCTTTAAGGGAAAATAGCACTCAGGCTCAGCAGAGTGTGAAGAAGATCCGCGAAGAAGATGCTCAACCTCGTCCTCAGAAGGTGGAACAAATAGTTGTGTCGTTGTAGTAATTAAAAAGTGCAAAACTTAAAACTAAATGACGTTAATTTTAAATCTAACTCTATTTTAAAAATAAATGGCGAGTAAGTGTGCAAGTATTTAAAAGCGTGACGGAAATTAAAAGGCATTAAAAGTAAATAACGCAAACTTAAATCTAACTAAGGCAAACTTAAAATGCAACTAAAACTAGAACTTAAACTAAGGTAAGGTGAAAATAAAGCTAAGGCGAATAAACTTAAAGTGTGTCTAAGGAAAAAGGCGGGAAAAATAAAGCTTGAAATTAAGAATCAAAGACAAAAACTAGAAAGAACCTGAAAACAGCTCATTCGGAATAATCCTTCGTTCGGAACAATCACTCACCCGGAATGTCACCTTCGTTCGGAATGATTCTTCTTCGCTCGGAATATTACCAAAATCCTTGATCCGGAACAAATTCTCTATTCTGAATCCCGGCAGCGGCGCCATTTGATAACTAGATTTTTGCCTAATTAAAAAGATTCGTTGATGTGTGTCTAATCGAATTGATCCTGGTTAACTATGTGACTCAGTCGTTCTTTGGTGGAACAAATAGTTGTGTCGTTGTAGTAATTAAAAAGTGCAAAACTTAAAACTAAATGACGTTAATTTTAAATTAACTCTATTTTAAAAACAAATGGCGAGTAAGTGTGCAAGTATTTAAAAGCGTGACGGAAATTAAAAGGCACTAAAAGTAAATAACGCAAACTTAAATCTAACTAAGGCAAACTTAAAACGCAACTAAAACTAGAACTTAAACTAAGGCAAGGCTAAAATAAAGCTAAGGCAAATAAACTTAAAGTGCGTTTAAGGAAAAAGGCGGGAAAAATAAAGCTTGAAATTAAGAATCAAAGACAAAAACTAGAAAGAACCTGAAAACAGCTCATTCGGAATAATCCTTCGTTCGGAACAATCACTCATCCGGAATGTCACCTTCGTTCGGAATGATTCTTCTTCGCTCGGAATATTACCAAAATCCTTGATCCGGAACAAATTCTCTATTATGAATATGTCACTTATCCAGAATAAATCCTTCGTTCGGAACTTTACTGATTCGGAACTTCAATTGGTTCGGAACTTCCCATGCCAAAACCTTGATTCGGAAGCCTTGGTTCGGAAATTTTGGTTCGGAACTTTTGGTTCGGAACTTTTGGTTCGGAACTTTTGGTTCGGAACTTTTGGTTCGGAACTTTTGGTTCGGAACTTTTGGTTCAGAAGTTTTCTGGTTCGGAACTTCTTTATTGTTCCGAATGAAACTCTTCCTCTCTGGTCCGTAACTCTTCCGAACGAACAAAATGTTGATCCGGAGCTTCTTTGGTTCGGAAGTTTTCTGGTTCGGAACTTCTTGGTTCGGAAAAAGTTCCGAATGAACAAGTTTGAACTTCTTCATTTGGCTTGATCCGGAACTTACCTAGGCAAGATACAGTAACAGCAACAAACAAAGAACACGGAGGAACAAGATAGCACGAATCTAACCAAAACTAAATCAAATCAACCACAAGATTAAATCAAACTAATAACAAATAATCAACTAATGATAATCTATCAAACCAAATCAACAAAACTAACAAAACTAACCAAAAAAATCAAAACCCACTTAAATCAAAATAAGAACATGAACATGAACATAAACATAATCATAAAAATCAAAAATTAAGAAAGGTAGATAGGAGATTAACAAGATAAAGTAAAGATTGACAAGAATTAAATGGAAACTTACTTGAAATTAAAGGAATTTAAGGTGCAAGACAAGGTAATTAAATTTGACAAGTAATTAAATTGACATGAATTTAAAGGTGCAAGGTAAATAAATGGAAGAACTAATTGTCACTATTAGCCAACAAAAATGAAAAGATTAACTTCCTAATCTATTTATAGGGGAGGATTAAAGAGTGCTTAGGAAGCTTCCTCCCCTCTTTCATTTCTTCTTAATTGCATCATTAGGTCCTTCTCTTCTAAATTTTTTGTTAATTGCACCATTAGTCCTTAAGCCTTTTAATATTCTCAAATCTTGGACTTTAATGACTTTTGGCTCGGGATTTCTTTGAACTCGTCTTTTAATTCTTCAATAAATTAGACTTGAGTTTTTCGGCTTTAAGTAAACTTCCATATTTTGATTTTTTCTTCGATAAATCTTCAGAATTGGTCTTGGACTTCCGTTCTTTTTGCACTCTTGACTTCTCGACTTCGTCTTTCATCTTTTTCTTCAATAAAAGCCCGTGAATGCCCGTGTTTTCGCCACTTTTCACCTTTTCGTCCTAAATCACAACAAAAACACAAACCACGCATAATTCCGACATAAAAGACATAAAATACACGTTTTGGCCCGATTATTATTGTAATTAAGTGGTAAAAAGGATGGGTGTTTACACACCTATCAGGACTCGCCAATCTTCGCATCCCTCTTCAATAAGTTATATCTTGTGCTAGAAGCTAAGTAACTTTTCAAATCGTACGACCTTACTTATTGCAATTAAATTTATTAACAAGTGATGGGAGAAAAAGCTCATAATTAACTCACATAAATTTATGAAAGAATACCAAACTTATAATTGACTCTATCATCTCTCGTTCTCCACAATTTAAAATCTTAAGGAATGAGACTCATGGATGCTTAGCCTATTAAATCAAAGTTTTGGGTTTTCAAGTCATCTATAGGATCTTGCAAATTCTTAGACTTTTTCAAGTTTATAATTCGCATTTTAAAGTTCCCTTGATAAACGACTTTCTAGGATCAATTATAGAAACTTGCAAAAAGTTCTTGTTCTTAATCGGTAAGAGTTAAGACTTTCGCGTTTTAAAGTTCCCTATATAAAAGCCTAGCAAAACTTGACTTAAACACGTTAGGGATACTAGCTAGAGTAAACTTAGATAAGTAAACTCGGGTTGAGTCAAAAGATTCACAACGTTTAAAAATTAAAACCACTTTATTAAAATTTATTCTAGAAACGAAATAAAATAACTATAACAAAGGAAAAACTACAATGCCAAAATAGATAAAAAATTTTGAAAAATGTCGAAAAATCAATTTTTCTGTTAAAATGAGGACAAAAACAAGGAAAAACCCACTTAACTTCGATAGAAGTCCCCCCTACACTTGATATAAACATTTTCCTCAATGTTTAAGCATGTGGAAGTAAACTCCCCTACACTTAGGACATTGTGTACGTTGTTTAAATCTTGCTTAGGAAGAGACAACTAAAGTGATTCCTATTTTAATATTGAAGAATATAAAATAGTGAATCAAAAGATTTTAGGATAGAACCGGGTAGACGGGAACACGGAATCACGGGTTGTCAAAAGTCATCAAGAATGGATCTTTGAAAGCTCGAATCCCTGCACAAGATAAGAAAGAAAACAACAAACACATAGTAGGGTCTCCCCCTACACTTATTATAAAAACAAAAGAAAAAGGACAGATATTGCGGGTTGCCTCCCGAGAAGCGCTTGTTTTTGTTAACCGAGTCGTGAGCCTGACTCGACCTTGATTACAATGGTAAGAACCTTGAAGAACATCCACCGGGATCAAATACATGGTTTTCATCCATCAAGTAGCACAAGCTTAAGGCGAACAAGGCAAGCCAAAGAAGAGTAGGCAAGGTTCCGTTAAGCAAAGATTGATCACGGTGGTAGAAAGTAGGATGAGGTGCAAGCATATCTCCATTGTTTCAAAAAATCTTTCCTTTTATTTCATTAGATGGATACTGAGATGGCTTAAAAATTGCAATAACGGGATCGAACACCTTTTCCTTTAGGGGAAAATAACACTCAGGCTCAGTAGACCTTGAAGAAGATCCGCTCATAAATCACACAATCTCATCCTCAGAAGGTGGATAGAGAGGTGTCAAAACATAAGTACTGCGGATGATGGTGTCTTCTGGCTTCTTCTCCTTTGAAATGGGTTTCTTCATATCCAAAGGAGGATAAAGACCAAAATCAATTTTCCAAAGGAGGAGAATCATTCTCATTAGAAAAATCTTCCTCAAATGAGTAATTATCCAAAGTATCAATAGTGTTTGGTGGAGGATCTTCATCAAAAGTAGGAGTAAGGTCATCTTGAGAAGAATCACTCGAGAGAGTATCAACATCATCAAAATCATCATAAGTTGGCATGTCTTTATACTCTGAAACAAAAGCAGCATAATCATCCCCATCGGAACTAGAGTCATCATTATAATCATCATAGAACGGTGGAGAATCATAAATTTGTGGGGGATCCAAATTGGGGAGAGAATCATTAGAATCATCCACATTGTCTTGGAAAAGTGGATTATCATAGGAAGACTCGAAAAGAGGATTATCATATACAACAAAATTATCAAGCTTTATACCCTCCAAAGTAGTAGTAAGCTCTTCTTGAAGCAAATTAATCATATTCTCCGATTCTCTTCCATTGTGTTTGTTTCTGATCTTCCCCATTTTAAACACTTGTGCATCATTCCTAACTCTTAAGACTAATTCACCTTCGGCAACATCGACTAAAGCTTTTCCGGTTCTCAAGAATGGCCGTCCAAGTATTAACGGAATACGATGGTCTATTTCATAATCAACAACAACAAAGTCGACCGGAAAAGTGAAAGTACCGACTTTAACAAACACATCTTCGGCAATACCAACGGGGTAAGCGAGAGTTCGATTTGCTAGCTCAAGAGTCATCTTTCTTGGTGTAAGATCGGGTAAAGATAACGTTTTCCAAACACTTAAATCCATCAAATTAATACTTGCCCCGAGATCGACTAAGGTAGTAAATTCTTCGGTTTGGTTAAAAGTACATGGTAGCACAAAACGACCGGGATCTCCAAGTTTTTCCAAAAGTTCTTTAAGAAGGACTGCAGAACAATTTTCATTCAATCGAATATTAACAAACTCGGCCATGTTCTCCTTCTTATTAAGCAATTCCTTAAACATCTTAACGAATGTGGGCATTTGGGCAAGAGTTTCAACAAGGCTAATGGTGATGGTCACTCCCGAAATCTTCTTCAAAAAGTTTGTCACTTGAATGTCATCCTTGGTAAGCACTTTGCACTTGTCTAAGCGAGAAGGATAAGGGATATTGGGTTTAGGTGGTGTAGGTTTAGAAGGTGAAGGTTGAGATGTTGAAGGTTTAAAGGTGGAAGGTGGGGATGGTGAAGGGTTTTTCATGGGTACTTCTTCATTAAGAGGTGGAGACGGTAATGGAGAACTAATACTAGGCGTGGAAGTAGGTGGGATAAATGGTGGTGGAGGAGGTGTAGATGGAGTAACTGGGGGAGGGGTAGATGGTCCTACTAAAGTTGCTCCACTGCGTGTAGTAATAGCACTCACATTCGCTTTTGGGTTGGTGACGGTATTTGAAGGAAGAGATCCCGAAGTAGAGGGTTGAGTACTTTGAAAGAAAGTAGCCATCATATTCTTCAAATCATTCGTTTGATTGCTGAAGGAGATTTTCCTATCATGTCGAAGCTCGGTTCTAATATCATTCCCTTGCTTAGTGATATCTCCTTTCAAGTTGATGATTTGGCTTTGAAGATTCTTAACTAGCTCTCCTTGGGTCCTCATGAAAGTTTCAACATCTTGATTAATGGGTGGGTGATAAGGATTAGAAGCTCAAGGTGGGTTTGGATTCCTTCTATTGTAGTTGTTGGGATTGTGGTTTTGAGGAGAAAAACCGGGTGAAAGAAAGTTGTTAGAACGGTAACTTAGCAAGTTACGATCACCTTGAGGTCGGGCTTGATAGCTTTCCGTTGAATAGTTACCATGAGCCGCATACACGTTTTCCGGATTGTCATGAGTAGAAGGACAATCAGTTTATGAGTGAGGACCGCCGCAGATCTTACAAGAAAGTGCTACAGATTTAACTTGTTGTTGTTGATTTGTAGCCAAGAGTTGGATACTTTTGTTCATTTCGGCCATCATGCGGGTGAATTCGGTCATCTCGGTGTGTGATAAGGTAGAAGAAACATTGACTCTCGTGTTATTCCTTGAAGATGCGGATGAATCCCAATTTTTGTGATGGGTAGTCATGTTCTCTATAAGCTCTCTACACTCCTCGGGTCTTCTTTTCATAAATGTGCCACCGGTGGCTGCATTAATCGTATCACGATCACGAAAAGTTAAATCGTTGTAGAAAGTATCAATTAAGGTGACAGTGAGCATATTATGGTTAGGACAACGGTCGATCAAAACATTATAACGTTCCCAAGCATCGAAAAGTGATTCATCAGGTTCTTGCGTGAAACGACTGATTTGATTCCGAAGGCTCGTGACCATGGATGGTGAAAAGTAGCACCGACAAAAAATCCTTGAGTCATCTCGTCCCAAGTATGAATTGAATTCTTCGGAAGACGATCAAACCATTTTTCGGCATGGTGGAATAAAGTGTGTGGAAATAGATGAAGGCGAAGAAAATCCATAGTAACACTGAGCAACTTCATGCTTTGAGTTACGATAATGAATTTGTCGAGGTGTTTGTTGGCATCATCATCCGGTAATCCGCGAAATGGACAAGTATTTTGAACTTGTTGGATCATGTGATGCTTCAACGAAAACTCTGGAGCCGTGATTTGCATCAGCGCAATCGGTCCTCCGCGTCCATTCATTGTTGGTTGACACAGCTCCTCCATCGTTCGAAGGTCTGGTTGAGGGGCATGGTTGTTATTATTCATGTTGGGCTGAGGTGGATTATTATTGTTGTGCACACCAGCCATATCTAAATCTACAAGAATCTCGGGCTCAGAATAAGATGAAGATCTAGTACGCATACACCTACAAAAGGAAAAGAAAAATATACCAAAGAAATAGAGAATATATATGTACTTGTAAAAATAAAATCTTTTTGGTGCAAAACTTTGAAAAAAAATGTTTTATAATATTTTTTTAATGTTTTTGGATTTTTGAAAATTTTTAATTTTTATGGATTTTTGAAAATTTTTTACACGAAAAATAACGTTCACGAGTGAACGGATCCCAAAATTCAACGCGTCTCTCACAGAAAACCGTTAATCTTCACGAAAAGAGCTGGCAGCGGCGCCATTTTAAACAACTAAATTTTAATAAGAAAAATTATTCTTGATTCAATTCGAATTGATTACTGGTTAGCGTGCGACTCAGTCTTCTTTTGGTGGAAAACAAATATTTTTGGTCGTTGTTTATAATTAAATTGCAAAACTTTAATGTAAATGGTAAAGTAAATTAAGCTGAAACTGATTAAAAAGTAAATGGTAAAAATAAAGGCTTGAAAAGTAAATTAATTAAATGATGAAAAGTTAAAGCTTGACGAAAAGTAAATTTGACAATTTAATAAAAATGCAAACTTGAAAATTAAAATAAAGTAAAACAATTAAAATGACACTTTAAGAAAAATGGCGGGAAAATTAAATATTAAAACTAAAACAGTAAACAAAACAAAACATAAGTATGAAAACAGGAAATACTTTACCTAGTTCGGAATCCGTGCAATCACAACCTAGTTCGGAATATCACATCACAAACCTAATTCGGAATGTGGGAGTTCCCAACCTAATTCAGAATACAGGGTTCTTACCTAGTTCAGAATGAAGGTTCTTCACGTAATTCGGAATAAAGGAAGTAGCACTTAACTCGGAATAAGTAGGTACTTGAGTCAGTTCGGAATAAGGCAATTTCCAACCTAACTCGAAATATTAGGGTTTTAAGAATAAACCGAATTAGATTAAAATTAGGCAGAAACTTAAATAAGCTAAAACCAAATAATCACTTAACTAAAAACTTAACCAAATCAATTTTAAGAAAAAGCAAATAAGCTAAAATTTAAAAACTTTAAAAAACACTAAATAATCAAAATATTTGAAATCAACTTTTTATAAAATAACTTTTAAAAATACTTAATTAAATTTAAGAAAATCACACAATAAGCTATAAAATCAAAAAGCTAACACAATCAAACACATAAAAACATAACAAACAATCAAATAAGCATGACAATAAGTAAATAAGCATAAAGATTAAGCAAAACAAGAAAGGTAGAATGAGAGATTAATTAAAACTTGATTATAGTTAAAGATTCAACAACACAAAATTAAACTTACTTGAAATTAAAGGCAAGAATTGAAATGACAATTAAGTAAATGACAATATGAAAGTGCATGTAACTAAAATGGAAAGACTAATTTGTCAATTTAGCAAACACCTCCTAATGACACATTAGGAGGGTATTTATAGGAGGATTGGTATGTCTTGATGCTTCCTTTCTCTTCACGTCTTTTTATCTTTATAAATTCTTCTACTTTTTCGACTTTGTGTCGGGATTATTTGAACTCGTCTTATAATTTCTTCATTTATTAGACTTGAGTTCTTCGACTTCATTAAACTTCCGTCTTTAGACTTTTTCTTCGATAAATCTTCAGAATAGGCCTTGGACTTCCGTTCTTTTTGCACTCTTGATCTTTTGACTTCGTCTTTTGTCTTTTTCTTCGATAAAAGCCCGTGAAAGCCCGTGTTTTCTTCCCTTTTCATATTTAGATCCTAAATCACAACAAAAACATAAACCACGCATAATTCCGACATTTACGACATAAAATACACGTTTTGGCTTGGTTATTATTATAATGAAGTGGTAAAAGGATAAGTGTCTTCACACTAATTATTCATTAAATCACCTTTCCATGGTGAAAATTCTTGGCATAACTTTGCTACCCATCCGGCACTTCAAGATCTACATCTCACGTTCACATAACCTCCTGCCCACTACCTGTAGTCAATAGTCAGATCCAAATTTCCACAATCATTTCAGGTCTCGCGGGTCGGGTACCTTCATCCCAACTCCTGCCTACAAATGCTCTTAAACTTTTCTTTATAAAGATCCTCGTAAGGTTCGGTCTCAATCCTAATGCGATAATTATCAATGATAATCTCTCCAAAGGAAAGTGATTATCCTGTTCATTACCAAAGGTCAATCATTCAAACATAAAACAAGACATCTAGTGTTTGTATCGTTATTTACCTTATCCATCCGATTGTGGGTGGTAAGCAGTACTCTTATCAAGATTTTTTCCCAATACCTCTAAAGGAATCTCCAGAAATTTGATGCGAAGCGAGGATCTTGATAGAGATGATCGATACATGCACACCATGCTTTCACAACTCCTTTAAATACAAAAGAGTCAACTTCTCCATCGAGAACCTGTCATTAACGGGAATGATATTAGCAGATTTGGTCATTCTATCGACGATGACCCAAATCGAATCAATTCCAGATGATGACCTTAGAAGATTTGTGATAAAAATCCATGGTGATTCTATCCCACTTCCAAACAGGAATTATAAGCTATAGAAGCAATCCTGATGGATTTTGGCGTTCAGCCTTGACCTTCGCAAAAGTTAGATATTTACTAACATATGTTATGATGTCTGCTTTCATATTTGGCCATCAGTACAACTTCTTCTGATAAAGATACATTTTATCAGAAATAGCATGAATAGAATACTTAAACTTATGAGATTCCAACATGAATACATCTCACAGACCTCAATATTTAGGCAGCCACAAACGACCTTTTAAACACTTAACGTCATCGGCTCCTATTTCTAGCGGTTCTCATTAGCCATGAGAACCTTCGTCATCTATATTATCCTTCTTACATGCATCGTCTATTTCTAAATTGCTCGGGAAATTTATTGTGTAAGGTCAATACTAAGGAACACATCTTAATGGATCCTTTATCCTTTCTACATAATGCGTCAGCAGTTACATTCACTTTCCCCGATGAAATAAATATCATGTCCATAATCACTCAGAAATTCTTTCTTCATATTTTCTAAGTTTTAGTTTCGTCTCAACTATTATCTTTATTAGTTTTTCCCAGTCTGACGTTTAAAGTGTCGATAATTATTACAAGTAATTAAATAATAAATATTTAATTTTATGAAACGTAAACGTAAATTTTTTAAATTTATCAGTCCGTCCAATTATATAAAAATGTTCAAAATAAATTTGAATCTAGTTAACACGATTTTTGTTGATTTATCGAAAATAATTAATAAGATCCGTAAATGTTCGAAAAATCTTTGTTTATACTTTGGTCTTAATTTTCTTAGTTGAAGAGCAAAAATTGTCGTTCCAAATTCCATGTTATGGGTTATATGGTTTCCTCAATCCCTCTTAGGTTGTCTTGAGGTATATACAAACATCTACTCCTAAAGGAGTTTAGTTAAATGATCTGGGTATAAGGGAATAATTCCTTAAAAATCCTTCGATAAATATCTGTCAAAACCTCTTCGCACTTCCTTTTTGGTATAACCGAAAGCCTTAATGGCTCCGATCTTTGAAGAGTCAACATAGATTCCACTACCATTAATCACACGATCAAACAATGTAAAGTATCAAGCCTTAAATCACATGATAAATACTCAAGGTACAGGTTTTCACTGCTCGGCTAGCTCAGGGCAGTCTAAAAATGATTACTAAGCTCCTTCTAATTCTTAGAAATAACTAGATGGTACTTAATGATCATAAGCATGAACTTATCAAAATATAGCCTACACACGTGATTCACCAAATTTATGAATGCTACATGTGCACTTGTCAATCCAAACAACATCACATGAAACTCATAATGTTCATTACGAGTTCTGGATGTAGTGATTGGAATAGATAATCTTCTTTGCGGACGCGAATTTGATGATAACCATGTCGTAGATCAAAGTTTTGAATATACGCTAGAACCTTTTAAATGATCGAACAAATCTTTCATCTTGGGTAATGGATATAAATTTTGATCGTCAATTTATTCAGTTAACGGTAATCCATAAATATAAGGAATGGTAACACCATAGCTCTTCATGATGACGAGCTCGGTAGAATAAAAGCTTTTTTTGACAACTCTCTCAGTTGCACGGTAACTCTTTTGATTCAGATGGTGCTGACGTATGGTGCACATGCCATAGGTGTAGCACCGGGGATATAATCAATACCAAATTCAACTTGCCTTATTGGCAGAAGTCTAGGTAATTCATCAGCAAATACCTCAAAAAGTCTCAGATAACAAGAACATCTTTTAATAATTTACCTTAGGTTCTATCTAGATTACAAGATCTATGACTATTTCACAACCATTCATGGCATAATTTCAAGCCTAAATACAGGATACAGTCACCCATCGGGAATTATTTAGATCACTTTTGATAATCAACATCTTCTCTTTTAGGGGATTTCTACTCGTGTTCCCATCAATTAAGACAATGACATCATGTCATAATCAACAAATCCATCCTAATGGCATTACCAACTTTCCAGTTTTATTAACGTTGATAAGATGAGAACTTCTCAAAAGACTAAGAATAACTCGTAACCCTTCACAAATCAAGGATATCTGGAGACATAGTTGATATTAAAAGAGTAAGGTCAACGCATGGTTTAAGCGAGAGAATTTCGAATCAGATAAAGATAAAAATATTAACAAATATGGATCTATCCCATGTTTTCATGATTTGTTTATGCATCCCAAGGCACTTGGGATCGTTACTCACGTTACTCAAAGGCAGTCTATTTTAAAAGACAATATAGGAATGTTGAAAATCCAAGCTGGATATCAACAACCAATAATTGGATAAGTTTCCAAGGAATCTTATCATGAATGAAATGAACAAGAAATGGATGTTAATTGTCAAATAAGACAATATCCACAGATGAGTAAACTTAATTCGAAAAAATGGTACGGGCACATATGTAGGTGTCCCTAAAAATATGTCCCTATTTTTTCACTTCTTGCAGATCTCATAAAAATTAAATCTTTCATAACTATAAAGAAAAATGTAGTGTTTATTAACAACTTCATGGTGACTACTAATCAGCCTTGCATGGTCCCTTCCAAATTCTACGTAGGCGCGCTTCTATGTACAACTTAGGATAACGATGCAGTACTCAGTTCGTCAAAATTTTGTCATCATGTTAAAAATATATATTCATGTTTAATTATGAAATAAATATAAAAATGATTTTTCCGAAATGTTCATCATTATGAAAGCATTTCCATTTACAATATGTTTAATAAAAACTTTATTTCGACAGTAATTACTAATAGAACTGATTTAAATAACTCATATGAAAGTAAAAATTTCATATTTTCCCCGGATGGTATTGTATTACTCATAAAAATAATGAGTGATCTGCAAAAGGGTGATGAAGAGTTGTTCACCAAGAACTAATTACAATATGATAGGAAATGAGATTAGCCAAATAATCATGAGGTTCATGACATCGATGGCACTCGGGAATACGAAAGAATAATTCACAATGCAACACAAATCGAGATGAGTATTCGTTCGATGGTTGCATCAATAATAGAATAGTTAGAAGAACCAAGAAAAGATATTTAACGACGATACATGTAGGATTTAGCAATCAAATGTAGTCTTTTCATTAATCATAAACAAGTCAAAAATTGTACCGTCACACATTACGTGTCGCCATGTCATACAATTCCAAGGACTCATCCTACCAACTGATGTCTCAGTTAAGTTAGGGATTTTAAAAGATACTACAACGAATACTAATCTACAAGAGTCATTAGGTGTTCCACGTGTCCCGGAAGATCCATCGGTCCCGATTCAGAAGAAGATTTTGTAACACCCTTAAATATTTCACATTTCAAATCAGCGGAAGAGTCGTTGGTGTTACGGGATAGAACATTACTCAAATCATAGACAACGCTTAAAAGTCGCGTTGTTTAATAATAAAACATTTTCCATTCATAAATATCAAATTACATAGGTCCTTAGGTCAAAGTATATCTTACAAATTTACCAAACATTTGAATGGAAATTTTTATTTAAATGCGGGACATAAATTCTTGTCGTCTTCCCGAGAATTACCCTCAAGTACCTGAGATAAAACATGTTAAAAGTCAGCGAAACGCTGAGCGAGTCCATAGAGTTTAATAATAACCATTAATCATAAAACAGATATATAATCATTACCGAAAAACATTTTTATACAATTCTTTTTCATAGACCATAACATAGGCCAAAAACATTTTACACGAATCATTGTCGTAAATCATAACATAGGCCTTAAGCATTTGATACAAATCATTGTCGTAAATCATAACTTAAGCCAAAAACATTTTATACGAATCATTGTCGTAACAATACCATTCAATACGTTTTATAACGTTGTTTATAAATTAATAAAACCGTTATTAAAACAGTTATGTAAAACCAGAACACGGGTATAATCAAAAATAAGACCCCATATTGCTAGTCAGGCAATATATTATAATTCAAATCACATATCATACGCTATTCTTGAGACCGCAGCCTCAGTATTACCATTCCCGTTATTATTATCGGATTATTATAAGCCGCATGACATTGTTACCTTTCTATAAAATATATCGGGTAGCTAGCCTAGATTTCATTTTCCCATTTAAAACAACGTGTCGTCACAATAATCACGCTAAATATATCCCTCTCATACATAAATTCGCTTACCAATCAATGTGGCACGACGGGGATCAACCGTCAAGGCGCGAACTGGGGTGATCTTCCCCAAATAGTACTATTATATGCATAAGCGTCTACCACTCCCGGTAGTTCACAATTCATGCTAATGGTACTTATATTGACATAACTTAACTAATAATAATCCATTTCAATCATCCATTGGGTCATTCAATCAATCGGGTCCATATCAATAAACATACAATCAGGACCACTTGTGTAATCTTTATTAAAACTAGAATGTTATCTCCCTCGCGGGTTTATAAAACATTTCACAAAACAATTAAAAGAGTGCGAGGCTATGAACTCACGTTGATAGGGAAAGGCGGGTTATCGACAATTAGGATGTACGGTACGTGCCTTGATCACGGGAAACCTAAACAAATAATACTCGGTCTTACACTATCGTCAAATAACTTTATAAAATTTGTTATGTATATGTAATAATGTCATAACATGATGATCAAGTGGGGTTTTATTACTTCATACAACATTATTAGTTGTTATGTACTAGTTAACTTAGTCTAGTTATACTAGTTTTAGCCCATTTACATATTAAGGCCCAATAAGCCCATTAAGAGTACAATACATTATATTAGTTCATCAATATTTTTAAGACCAGGCCCATACTCATATGTTGGGCCCAAGTGGGTTAAGCCCATGAGTAAGTCCAATAATATTAAACCAAACTAGTTGGGCCTAGTGGTCCAACAAGGCTAATTTGGCCCATTATGGTCCATTAGTTATAAAGCTCGATTTTGTCGATTTTTACTTTTCAAGTGTGTTTACATATCAGTATATGTTCTATAAAAATGTTACATTAGACGGGTCCGACTATCTAAGTTTTATTTGGCGAAAACGTTAATCTTTCGGTTTTAGCCGAAAAGACGTAAAACTTATATATAGTTTGTAGTTTTAGAAAATATTTGAGTTTTATTTTTATAAAATGTAATATTTACTTATTATAGTGTATAAACATATTTTATATTAGTTATATCAATTTATTAACTTATACATACTTATTTATATAGTATTTCACTTTGAGTGCTCTTTTAATAATATATACTTTAGTCAAATCTGATATAGAATTTCAAGTCCACCATTTTGATCATCTATTGAGTTCTACAAGGAGTGAAAACCCAAACTTTTTACTGTATAAACTACATGATATGTGATACAAATAACTCTTTTGTAGCTCCTGCTCAAACAGCTTCTAAGTATTTTTAAAAATTCGCCAAAACAGACCAGACAGATTAGTACTACAAAAGTGTTTTGGCCATTTCTTGCTCAATTTTAACATTCCATTGCATGGCCGATTCACCACTTATGTAAAAATAAATTATCTATCATTACATCAAATAATATAATCCATTTTATCAACCAAAAATATTGAAACCTACTGTTTATAACAGCCTACTTATTTAGTTAAGATTTCATCATATTTTACTTGTAGATTTAGCCTTGTTAGCTTAATCTAATGACATAAAATCCCCATGCAATCACTTTATCATAATTCATAGATCTTTTACATATACATTTGGAAATAAATTGACAATAACTTTTACAAAAATAATAGAGTGATGGAAAGAACAATCTCTATACCAACTAATTTGTGATGAAAAAGATGAGATTTTGATGAACAAGGCTTGGTTTTTGTCATCAAATCTTTAGCTTAGCAAGACCACTTTTTGAGACCTTTAATTTGCATGAACACCTTCTTGAAATCAGCCCAAAAACTCCATGGAAACTCCTTTTCACATGTTATAACCACCTCCAATCTTTATCTTTTCAAGTGGTTATCAACATATGTGAATTATAGATGATGTTTATGGTCAAAATTTGATGATGATGGTGATATAGGGGTGTTTATGGATGGCACAAGAGAGGGAGAGAATGGGAAAATTTTTATTAACTTGCATGTATGTGTGAGAAAGTAGGAGTGTTAGATGGTTTTTGCTAGTGGTTTGGTCAAGTTGTTAAGACAATTGTCTTAAGGATACATAAAACTTTGACAACAAAGGGGTGAGGTGGTGGATGTGTATAGCTTATAGTAGGGGTGGGACAAGTGTCCCACTTGTCTCATCTCCACTAATTTACGTTTACTTCTCGATTCTAGTCTTCTCGATTTACGTGCCCTTGGGTCAATTTACGAAAAACGTTTTTGCAAATTATTAAACTACGGCACAAAACGATTCTAATAAAAATTGTCTCATCAAAAACAGAGCACAAAAGCTTAAATACGTAAACCTAGGGTTCCCGGTTTAATCGTAAAAGACGCTAAATTATGCACGTAAGCCTTAATTTCATCCCGTAATTTTGTGAGTTTCATGAACCCACATAAAATAGAATTTCAAAATAATATACGAGATTGAATTTATTATCTGAAAATGTCAGACTATCACAAAAACGGAGTATGTAAACGTAAACATGTAGCGTAGAGCTCTCCGGTTTAGAGGTAGACGATGCTACTTTAAGACATAAACCCCAATTTCTTCCCAAAACTGAGTGAGTTCATAATCTAATTATAAAATAATGATTATAAATAATACTTGAGAATAAAATAACGACCTCAAATTGACGGATTGTCACAGCAGTTCCCCCTAAAGAGGATCTTTGTCCTCAAAGATCAATTCATCTTACTACTCGCTTCTTATAGAGCTAAAGACACGTGGGTATTTCCTCCACATTCAGTCTTTTCTCTCAAGTGTAATTCATTACAATACGCGAGTTTCATCAAACATAACTATGGGGATATGGTCATGCTTAAGTTGACTTACTTTCTCTTTCTATGATGTCCACGGGTTTTCGATGAATGCAACTTTTCGCCGACCCAAACTTCATTAAGAAATTATCAGATTTTCACTTGATAAACATTTTATCAAGTTCGATATACGGAACATATTTCATGCAGCTCTTGAAGTCCTAGGGTAGTCTAGCTTATATGCCTCTCAGACAAATTCTTTAAATTGTCTCAATGGTCCCATACAACGGGGACTTAGCTTTCCACGATCTTTCAGATCATCAATTCACCTTTCCATGGTGAAAATTCTCGGCATAACCTTGCTACCCATCCTGCACTTCAAGATCTACATTTCATATTCACCTAACCTCCTGCCCACTACCGGAAGTCGATAATCAGATCCTAATTTCCACAATCATTTCAGGTCTCATGGGTTGGGTATCTTCATCCAAACTCCTACCTATAGGTTCTCTTTATATAGATCCTCACAAGATTCGATCTCAATTCTAATGCGATAGTTATCAATGATAACCTATCCAAAGGAAAGTGCATATCCTGTTCCTTACCAAAGGTCAATCATACAAGCATAAAACAAGCCTTCTAGTGTCCCTATCGTTCCTTCACCTTGTCCCTCCGATTGTGGGTGGTAAGCAGTACTCTTATCAAGATTTGTTCCAAATGACTTTTGAGGGGATCTCCATAAATTTGATGCGAAGCGAAGATCTTGATAGAGATGATCGATACAGGCACACTAGGCTTACACAACTCCTTTAAATACAAATGAGCCAACTTCTCCATTGAGAATCTATCATTAACTGGAATGATATGTGTAGATTTGTTCAGTCTGTAGACAATGACCCAAGTCGAATCAAATCCAGATGATGACCTTGGAAGATTTGTAATAAAATCCATGGTGATTCTATCCCACTTCCAAATAGGAATAATAAGCTGTAGAAGCAATCCTAATGGATTTTGGTGTTCAGCCTTGACCTTCACAAAAGTTAATTATTTACTAACGTATGTGGCGATGTCTGCTTTCTTGTTTGGCCATCAGCATAACTTCTTCAAATAAAGATACATTTTATCAGAATTAGCATGAATAGAATACTTAAACTTATGAGATTCCAACATGACTAAATCTCACAAACCTCCATATTTAGGCAGCCGCAAACGACCTTTTAAACACTTAACGCCATCGGCTCCTATTTCTAGTGGTTCTCATTAGCCGCGATTCATCATTCATATTGTACTTCTTACATGCATCGGCTATTTCTAAATTGCTCGGGCAAATTATTGTGTATGGTCAATACTAAGGAACACATCTTAATTGGTCCTTTATCATTTCTACATAATGTGTCAGTATCTACATTCACCTTCCCCGATGAAATAAATATCATGACCACAATCACTCAGAAATTCTTTCCTTATATTTTATAAGTTTTAGTTTCGTCTCAATCAGTATCTTTATTATTTTTACCCAGTCCGACGTTTAAAACGTCGATAAATATTACAAGTAATTAAATAATAAATATTTAATTTGTGAAACGTAAACGTAAAAATTTTAAATTTCTCA
Source organism: Glebionis coronaria (assembly GCA_025667525.1). Taxonomy (NCBI): domain Eukaryota; kingdom Viridiplantae; phylum Streptophyta; class Magnoliopsida; order Asterales; family Asteraceae; genus Glebionis; species Glebionis coronaria. Next base: position 446,127,183 of record CM046878.1, on the reverse strand, counting down.
GTTCGTCCAATTATAGACAAATGTTCAAAATAAATTTGAATTTAGTTAACATGATCTTCGTTGATTTATCGAAAATAATTAACAAGATCCGTAAATGTTCCAAAAAATCTTTGTTTAAACTTTGGTCAAAATATTCTTAGTTGAAGAGCAATAACTGTCGCTTCAAATTCCAAGTCATGGGTTATATGGTTTCCTCAACTCCTCATAGGTTGTCTTGAGGTATACACAAACATCTACTCCTAAGGTAGTTTAGTTAAATGATCTTGGTATGAGAGGATAATTCCTTAATAATCCTTCGATAAATATATGTCGAAACATCTTCGCACTTCTTTTTTGGTATAACCCAAAGCCTTAATGGCTCTGATCTTTAAGAAGTCAACATAGATTCCACTACCATTAATCATACGGTTAAAGAATGTAAAGGATCAAGCCTTAAATCACATGATAAATACTCAAGGTACAGGTTTTTACTGCTCGACCAACTCAGGACAGTCTACAAATGATTAATAACTTCTTCTTATTCTTAGAAACAAACAGATGGTCCTTAATGATCACAAGCATGGATTTATCAAATTACAGCCTACACACGTGATTCATCAAATTTATGAATGCTACATGTGCATTGGTCAATCCAAACGACATCACATGAAACTCATAATGTTCATTACGAGTTCTGGATGTAGTGACTGGAATAGATAATCTTCTTTGTGGACACGAATTTGATGATAACCATGTCGTAGATCAAATTTTTTAATATACGCTAGAACCTTGTAAATGATCGAACAAATCTTTCATCTTGGGTAATGGATATCAATTTTGATCGTCAATTTATTCAGTTCACGGTAAATAATGAATATGTGGAATGATAATACCATAGCTCTTCATGATGACGAGCTCAGTAGAGTAAAAGCTTTTTCCGGCAACTCTCTCAGTTGCACGGTAACTCTTTTGATTCAGATGGTGCTGACGTACAGTGCACATGCCACAGGTGCAGCACTGGGAATATAATCAATTCCAAATTCAACTTGCCTTATTGACGGAAGTCTAGGTAATTCATCAGGAAATACCTTAGAAAGTCTCAGATAGCAGGAACATCTTTTAATAAATTCACTTTAGGTTCTTTCTAGATCGTTAGATCTATGACTAGTTCACCATCATTCATGGTATAATTCCGAGACTAAATGCAGGATACAGTCACCCATCAGGAATTACTTAGATCACTTTTGATAATCAACATCTTATCTTTTAGGGGAATTCTACTCGAGTTCCCATTAATTAGGACAATGCCATCATGTCATAATCAACCAATCCATTCTAACGACACTACCAACCTTCTAGTTTCATTACCGTTGATAAGACGAGAACTTCTCAAAAGACTAACAATAACTCGTATCCCTTCACAAATCAAGGATGTCTGGAGACATGGCAAACATTAAAAGAGTAAGGTCAACGCATGATTTACGCGAGAGGATTTCGAATCAGATAAAGACAAAAACATTAACGAACATGGAAATATCCCATGTATTCATGATTTGTTTATGCATCTGGAAGCACCTCGGATCGTTACCCATGTCATTCAAATGGAATCTAATCAAAAGAAATGATAAGAACGTCGATACACCCAGTCAGATATCAACATTCGATAATTAGAAAATTTTCCATAGAATCTCACCATGAGAGAATTGGACAAGAAGGGGAGGTCAATTGTCAAATAAGACAATATCCACGGATGAGTAAATTTGATTTGGAAAAATAGTACGGGCACATATGTAGGCGTTCCTAACAATATGTCCCTATTTTTCACTTCTTACAGATCTCATAAAAGTTTAATCCTTCACAATTACAAAGAAAAATGTAGTGTTTATAATTTCATGGTGACTACTAATCAGCCTTGCATGGTCCCTTCCAAATTGTACGTATGCGCGCTTCTATGTACAACTTAGGATTAACGATGCACTACTCAGTTCGTCAAAATTTTGTCATCGCGTTTAAAATATATATTCATGTCTAATTATGAAATAAAAATAAAAATGATTTTACCGAAATATTCATCATTATGAAAGCATTTATTTTACAAGATGTTTAATAAAAACTTTATTTCGATAGTAGTTACTCAATAGTACTGATTTAAATAACTCATATAAAAGTAAGAATTTCATATTTTCCCCAGATGGTATTCTATTACTTATAAAAATAACGAGTGATCTGGAAAAGGGTGATGAAGAGTTGTTCACCAAGAACTAATTACAATATGATAGGAAATGAGCTTAGCCAAATAGTCATGAGGTTCATGACCTCGATGGCACTCAGGAATACAAAGAAAAGAATCTACAACCCAACTCTATCCGAAATGAGTACTTGTTCAATGGTTGCATCACTAATGCGATCATTAGGATGAAGCAAGAAAAGATAGATAACATCGATACATGTAGAGTTTACCAATCAAAGATAGTCTTTTCATTAATCACAAATAAGTCAAAAATTGTACCGTAACACATTACGTGTCGCCATGTCATACAATTCCAAGGACTCATCCTACCAACTGATGTCTCAGTTAAGCTAGGGATTTTAAAAGATACTACAATGAATACTAATCTACAAGAGTCATTAGGTGTTCCACATGTCCCGGGAGATCCATCGGTCCCAATTCAGAAGAAGGTTTCTTCAACTTATTTCTTGGACACTGGGCATCCTCGTCATTGGACCATGGCCTAGGAACAACCCTTAACACGAACCAAAAATCATTCAAAACCTTATAATTCAACCACAGGACTTAACGACTTCCTCTTAACAATCTCGTATTCCATGTGAGTTAAATTTGACTTTATTCAAGTTTCAACCAACTTATACTCAACGCGACATTCTACCTCTTTCTCCAATACTTTCAACCTTATTCTTAGACCTTGGAAGGGCAATAAAATCTGAACAACACTAAATTTCCAATTCTATAGCTCTTATAACAATAATTATCAAATGACTCACTAGTATGAAATGACTCCCACATTCAATTAGACTTCTCGGAAAGGTACTGGTGGCATGAGGCTTTTGGGTAATGGTTCCAATAACAGCCTCAGGTGCAACATTTACCTTTTCGATTTCAATTTTAAGAATTGGGTGACACCGAATCAGATGACACATTTCTAGGTGGTGAGGTTTTGTCAAACTCCACTCTATAAGAAAAGATCGTCATGACATCGATATCAGATTTAATCTTGACAATTCATCTTCAAAATCACAATCAACTAATATCAACATTTCTACAAATATCAACCATTTTGTTGGGACCATAAACATCCACAACTTGGTTTAGATCTAGAGTAGCTAGATTTCCTACAGGAATAGCTTCGATTGATTTGCTAGGGGAGTTAGGGTTCCTTGTGATAATCTACGTCGTATAAATATCTCTTATAAGTATTTAGAAAAATCATTAAATAATCATGTAATCAAATTACAACATATATATAATCCAAGTTATATATATACATTAAAATAACACTTCTCAGTCTGGCCTTGTCTAACTCGGGAATTCTTCGGTACCGTTATAGTCAAAAGATTTTTAAACATTTTACTCAAAATATTTATTTAAAAATATTTATGGTTAAAAGATTTTTGAAATGTTTTATTCAAAACCTTGGTTTTAAAAATCTTTCATTCTCTATAACGAGAGCTCTGGTACCAAACTGTAACACCCCCAAATATTTCACATTTCAAATCAACGGAAGAGTCGTTGGTGTTACGGGATAGCACATTACTCAAATCATAGACAATGATTAAAAGTCGCGTCGTTTAATAACAAAACATTTTCCATTCATAAATATCAAATTACATAGGTCCTTAGGTCAAAGTATATCTTACAAATTTACAAAACATTTGAATGGAAATTTTTATTTAAATGCGGGCCATAAATTCTTGTCGTCTTCCCGAGAATTACCTTGAAGTACCTGAGATAAAACATGTTAAAAGTCAGCGAAACGCTGAGCGAGTCCATAGCGTTTAATAATAACCATTAATCATAATACATGTATATAATCATTACCGAAAAACATTTTTATGCAATTCTTTATTATAGACCATAACATAGGCCAAAAACATTATATACGAATCATTGTCGTAAGTCATAACATAGGCCTTAAGCATTTGATACGAATCATTGTCGTAAATCATAACTTAAGCCAAAAGCATTTTATACGAATCATTGTCGTAACAACACCATTCAATACGTTTTATAACGTCGTTTATAAAATAATAAAAACCTTTATATAAAACAATTATGTAAAACCAAAACACGGGTATAATCATAAATAAGACCCCATATTGCTAGTCAGGAAATATATTATAATTCAAAACACATATCATACGCTATTCTTGAGACCGCAACCTCAATATTACCATTATCGCTATTATCATCGGATTATTATAAGCCGCATGACATTGTTACCTTTCTATAAAATATATCGGGTAGCTAGCCCATATTTAATTTGCCCATTTAAAACAGCGTGTCCTCCCAATAATCACGCTAAATATATCCCTCTCATACATAAATTCGATTACCAATCAATGTGGCACGACGGGGATCGACCGTCAAGGCGCGAACTGGGGTGATCTTCCCCAAATAGTACTATTATATGTGTTAGCCCTATATTTTATATAGTCGAACAAGAATGTAATAGGTCATCTTAGTCGTTAAAAGGTCTTGTATTGTAATAGGTTAGTCGGGAAAACCGGGCTTGGACTTTAAGCTAATATTGTCTAAGTTAGGGGCGTAAGCCCAAGACTAAGCCAAGCCCGGCCCAAGTCACAAACCCACGGCCCATGGAAAGCCCATTGGTTCGTGGGTATATAACCCTCTTTCACATGTGAAAGAGGGTGTTGGTTCATTTCATAAAACACATAGTTTTAGTGTAAACCTTCCACTTCTCTCTCTACTTTCTCTTTCTACTTTTCTTCTCTTTCTCTCTCTAAGAATCTTATGTTATGGATTAAATGGGAATAACATTTGGTATCAAGAGCCTATAGTGGATAGGTGATTGAAGATTCGTGTGTGGTGTTCTTGAATTTTCGTGGCCTTTTTGATCTACATCTCACGTCCAAAAACTTCTTTTTTGTGTTTTTTATGGTCTTTTCTTGATACAAATCATCTACATACTAGTATTAGTGATTTGGGTATCTTGGTTTTGGCTAAAACACAAATCTTTTGGATCAAAAGTTGCGAAATTTCTTCTTGTTCTTCATTCCGAAATTTAAGCAGAATTTCCATCGCAATAACCATCACCATCGGAAAGGGTTTTGGTTCTACATTGCGATACGTGGGTTTTATTACTTATTCCGATCTGGACATTCCGATCGTACTTTGCGATCTGGATACCGACGGGTATAAGGAAGTATTTTAAGTCGTTACTCTGCTTGAATTTTGTTAGCCACTTTGCGATCTGAGCATTGCGATCTGAGTATTCCGATAGACTTTGCGATCTGAGTATTCCGATAGACTTTGCGATCTGAGTATTCCGATAGACTTTGCGATCTGAGTATTCCGACAGGCTTTGTGATCTGAACATTCCGATCTGAACATTGCGACAGTGCATTGTGATAGAACATTCCGATCTGAACATTGCGATAGAACATTCCGATCTGAACATTCCGATGGACATTTTGATGGATATTTTGTTTGAGTAATTTTTAGACTTAGCCACTATCTAGACTAGTTTCGGAACGTAGTTTACACGAAGATTAAAAAAAAAAAAAAAAGAGTTAAAATTTTTAGGTCAGGTAAAATCAATTTTTTCCCTACTAGTTTTTGGCTATTTCTAACTCAAATTCAAAATTTGGCGATACAAAATTTTTCGGCTTACCGTTTTGTCAGACTGAGGATTTTTTGTCGGACTGAGAAAAATTTTTTGAATTTTCGGAATTTCAATTTTAACCACACATTATCACAACAAATCCACTAAGATCTGCAATTCATCCACAAGTATTCACCATGTCTAACAACAACATCAACATTGCAACTGCTAATCAAATTCGTTTGGAACAAGGTGGCAACGGTAACCAGCTTGTGCTCACTGCCGGTTGCTACGTTCAATGGAGATCTCGTTTTCTCAGATTTCTCGATGGAAAAGAAAACCGAACTGCTCTTCGTCACTGCCTTGAGAACCCACCTCCAGTTTTTGAATTCAAACCAATTACAACACAGGCAGAGGATGGTACCTCATCAACTATACGAGCTATGGAGGATTTTGACACATGTTCTGCTGAGAAAAAGAAACTACTCCAAGCTGAAGCTGATGCTGTAAATTTCATACTCACTGGAATTGATAACGATATCTATTCCACAGTTGATGCATGTCCTAATGCTATGGAAATGTGGAATGCAATTCATCGATTGAAGCAAGGTGAGTCAATCAATGTTCAAGATCTCGAGACTAATCTACTTTGGGAGTTTGGAAAATTCACATCTGAAGATGGTGAATCCATTGACTCATATTACTCGAGATTCTACAAAATGATGAATGAGCTTGTAAGAAATCAGTGCACCATCTCCAATCATCATGCCAATGTTCAGTTTCTACTTCAACTCAAACCGGAATGGCAAAGGTTTGTGACTTTGGTCAAACAAAGGGAGGATATCAAGACTATATCTTACCACAAACTTTATGATATCTTGAAACAACATCAGAATGAAGTGAATGAACTAAGGGCTGAAAAGGCAGAACGGTCTGCTAATTCTATTGCTTTTGTGGCTGCTACTTCAACAAAACCCGTTCCTCGTCAACAACCACCTAATCATTCCTCGAAGTCATCAAGCTCATCCACCAAACCTCTAGCTGCTGCTAAACACAAAGCAAAAGCAATTGTCCCCACTCCACCTCCAAAGTATGACACCGAGTCAGATGGAGACAGTGATGATGAACAAACTTCAAGGGACAAGAAGATTGAAGAACTCATGTCTTTACTTACCACAACTTATAAGAAGATCTACAAACCTACCAACAACAACCTCAGATCATCATCCAATGCTAGATATAAGGAAGTTGATCATGCACCTCGGTATGATCGTGATGCTAGGTATGATAATCAGAGGATGCTGAATCAAGTTGGGGCTAGAGATACTGTAGGCACTCCGGTGGTGCAAAAGACTGGGATTCAATGCTTCAACTGCAAGGGATTTGGTCACATGGCTAGGGAATGTAAGAAGCCAAAACGGGTTAAGGATTCGGGATATCACAAGGAAAAGATGTTGCTGTGCAAGAAAGAAGAAGCAGGAATTCCACTCACAGCAGATGAAGTTGACTGGCGTGATGACACTGATGATGAAGCCGATGATCAAGAGTTAGAGGCACATTATGTGTACATGGCAAAGATTCAAGAAGTGATCCCAGAGACTGATGATACTTCTGGACCCATCTATGATTCTGAGCCACTTGAAAAGGTACCATCACATGATAACTATAATGTGTTTGCTAATGAACGACGACATCCTTAGCAACCCGAAAGCATAAATGACACATATGTAATGGACACGGAGGATAGCAATATCTCTACGGATTCACAGCATATGTGTAATGATGACGGAAAAGCTGTTCAGGATACTGACTCGGATGAGGACCGTGATTTGCTTGCGTCTATTATTAATTCTTTAAAACGTGAAATTGATGAAAACAAAGAAGCTAATAAACGTTTGAAGCAAGCAAACACATCCTTAGCCGAGGAGATAGACAGGCTTAAAGAGTGTGATTATGTAAAAGAAGCTGATCGACGAGTTGCAATAGCTAATGGTTTGGTATATGAACGTAAGGTGCTCAACGAACAATATTGTTCTGAAGTAGCACACGAAATTCATATGTCAAAACAGAAGATATCGGAACTTGAAGAACAACTGCTGCTACATAAACTCCAAATTACTGAATTAGAGTCGATTAACAAAGAACAAACTGAGCTTTATAAAACTCGTGAAGAAAAGGATATTGAAAAAATTCTTGCTTTGGAAAAGAGAGTCGACACGTTAAACAACATTGTTTACAAAACGGGTCAGTCTATTCAAACTATGAATATGCTCAATAGAAATATGAAAACGAGTTTTGTCAAGCCTGAATATCTCAAGAAAGCTCAAAGTACCAAGTCTGCTCTTTATGATATCGGTTGTTATGTTGATAATCTTTCTCTTATGCTTTCCCCTGACTGCGACGAAATCATTCGTCAACAAGAAGAAAGTCGATCAAACTTAAGTGATTTAATAAACCTTTCTGATTCTAACAATCATATTAAGTTTGTCCCTCAAAAAGAACTTTCAAAAGAACAAAAGATGTATAATAGTGTTCCACCACCAAGTGATGAACCACAAAAGAAAGTTTCTTTAAAAAGGAGTTTCAAAAAGCAATCAATTTTGTTAGAAAAGCGAATTTTGGATGAAAAACGTCAATGGGATGAGAAAAGCAAAAGTGTTCAGCAATTTGAGTTTATAAAACAAGGGGTTTTAAATTTGTACAAAGGTGTCGTCGACTATGAAAAAGTTTCTAGGGATACCATTTGGAATATTAAACCTAACCCACAAGTAGAAGTCGTCATTCAACAATGCATTGTTCCAACCATTGATGATCTTTCAAAAAATGTGGAAATGTTTTATAATGCTCTCACTGAGGAAATGTTAACTGATTTAAGCTATGTCAAATCTCTTAAAGATGAAGCTGATTTTCTTCAAATTAAATTAAAGACACAAGAACACCAACTTTCTAACGAAATTGATCGACTTTCTAAGGAATATTTTTATGCTGACCATATGAATGCTATACTTGGTGTGTATACCGATCTGGATCAATATTGTCATGTAGCATGTCTAGTGTCAGAATCGGGGGCGAAATGTCGCAATCTTGAAGTAAAGCTTTCGAAACAAATTCAGTCATATAACAAACTTTCGAAAAGTTTTTCTCAACTTGAGAAACACTCCATTTCTCTTGAACTTGCTTTACAAAAAGGTGAAAAATCTCATAATCATAAAAAGTGTCAAGAAATGTCAGCTTCTTCGTTTCGTCTACTAAATGAAAAAGATTTCGAAATAAATGATTTGAAAGCTCAACTAAAAGAAAGGGACATAGCCATTAGTGAGTTACAGAAACTCATTGAGAAAATGAAAGGAAAGTCTGTTTTGGGTAAACCATCCGCCGTTCGTCAACCGAATGCGGTTAAATGCCCTAAATCATCTATTTTGGGACAATCCCCACAGAATTTGCCTAAGATAGGAAATGATAAGAGCACTAATGTGATAGCACCTGGAATGTATAAGATGAACACTAGGTCCACTCAAACTGGAACAACGCAGTTACCTCAGAATACTAGGAAAACTAATCAATGTGTGTCTTCTTCTACAGGAGTAAATCCCACTACTAGTGTTAGCGGACCACAGCTTAAGAGCACTAGAGTTGAAGATAGAGTCATGCCTAACAATAGTCAAGGGAAGAAGAATGAAGTAGAAGATCACCGTAGGAATTTTAAGTTTTCTAAGAATAAAACGTCTGTATTTGCATGTAATGACAGTTTAAATGCTAAGACCTCGAATGTTGAATTTGTTTGTGTTGAATGTGGCAAATGTGTTCGTACTGTCAATCATGATGCTTGTGCTCTTAATTATAATGGCGTGAATACTAGAACTAGGAAGCCTATTCGTATGCCCACTAGTACTAGTAAACCCACAAGAACTTTAAACCAATCCACTGAGCAACCTCTTAAGAAACTAAGTGCGTTAGATTCCACTACTCTACGTAAACAAAGCAGGTTAAAGAAGCTTTATGAGAACATGATTAGGACATGTACACGGGGGTATTCGAGATTTACACCACCCGGATACAAATGGGTACCTAAGTTAACCACTTTAGTGATTGGGTCTAGGAATATCAGCTTGCCTGCAGACTTTGCATCTAGGCCCACTACTATTTTGGAACCCGTTTCTATCAAGGGCTTCCATTTGTCAAATGCTACATTGTCTTCTAATTCTTCTGCAGCTCGTCGAACTCATCCTATTCATAATGGACTCTGGGTGCACAAAGCACATGACGGGCAATCTCAAGCTTCTCATTAACTTCGTGGAGAAGTTTCTGGGTACGGTACGGTTTGGAAATGATCAATTTGCACCGATACTCGGATATGGAGACTTGGTTCAAGGGAATATCACTATAAAACGGGTTTATTACGTCGAGGGACTGAATCACAATTTATTCTCGGTTGGTCAATTTTGTGATGCGGATTTAGAAGTGGCTTTTCGGAAATCTACTTGCTATGTTAGAGACTACGATGGGAATGACCTTCTTACAGGTTCTCGTGGTTCTGATCTCTACACAGTAACTCTTCAAGACACATCTTCAACAAATCCAATTTGCTTAATGGCTAAAGCTTCATCATCTCAAGCATGGTTATGGCATCAACGATTGTCACATCTCAACTTTGACACCATCAACTTGCTTTCGAAGAATGATATTGTGACCGGTCTTCCTAAGTTGAAATTCGTCAAAGATTATTGTCGAAACAATTCATGTGAACTTTGACGAATTGCCACAGATGGTACTTGATCACAACAGCTCAAGTCCCGCACCTCAATGTCCAGCAATGGCACCTACACACAACAGTGTACGTCCCGTGCAAGAATGTCAACAAAGCACTCCTACAGCAGACTCGACGGATAAGACACATATGAATGAGTTGGTTGACTTATATGATCCAATGTTTGATGAATATCACTATGGAAACAATCAAGTTGTGTCAAAGCATTCCGCTGTCAATACTACTGATGCACCCGAACAAAGTCAAAAAGACACAACTGCCTCTACTTCAGCAACCGTTGCTCAAGAGAATATTCCATTAGATACTCAACAAACTCTACAAACAGTCATACAACCAACATCACCAACTGTCAATGCTGAAGGAGGTAACAACAATCAAGCAGTCGATGCACAACCTGACGATGAAGAATTTATCAATCCGTTCGGTACACCGGTACACGAAGTCGGAGAGTCTTCTACTCAACATGTTGATCCGACCAACATGCATACATTCTACCAACCATATCCATCCACTCACCATTGGACACGTGATCATCCATTGGTGCAAGTCATTGGAAATCCTTCACAACCGGTTCGAACACGCAGACAACTCGAAATCGATGGCGATGTGTGTATGTATGCACTCACCGTGAGTTCAACTGTACCTACAAACATCAAACAAGCCATGACTGATCATGCGTGGATTGAATCAATGCAAGACGAAATTCATCAGTTTGAACGCCTAAATGTTTGGGAACTTGTTGACCGACCCTATGGAACGTCAATCTTAGATTTCAAATGGATCTGGAAAAACAAACTGGATGAAGAACAAACCATCATCAAAAACAAATCTCGTCTTGTGGTTAAGGGATACCTTAAACAAGAAGGCATAGACTACAATGAATCATTCGCTCCTGTCGCTCGTTTGGAAGCAGTCAGGATATTCCTTGCTTATGCTGCACATAAGGGCTTCACGGTTTTTCAGATGGACGTTAAAACTGCTTTTCTCAACGGTCATTTGAAGGAAGAAGTGTATGTGAATCAGCCGGAAGTATTCATCGATCCTCATCATCCTGACAAAGTCTATCGTCTCAAGAAGGCTGTATATGGACTTAAACAAGCTCCAAGGGCATGGTACGAAGAACTTTCAAACTTCTTGGTGTCCAAAGGATTCTCCAAAGGTTCTATTGATCCTACTCTCTTTACTAATAAATATGGGGATGGCATAATGCTGGTGCAAGTTTATGTTGATGACATTATTTTTGGTTCTACGAACCCAAAACTTTCAAAACGTTTTGAAAAATTAATGCACAGCAGATTTTAAATGTCAATGATGGGGGAGCTAAAATTCTTTTTAGGCCTCCAGATTCATCAATCCCCACGTGGTATCTTCATTAACCAAGCTAAGTATGCTCAAGAGATACTTAAAAAGCATGGTGTGACCTCATGTGCTCGCGTTGGTACACCATTGTCGACCACATCCCTAGACGCTGACTTGTACTCATATCCCGTAGATCAAACGCGATATCGCAGTATGATCGGGTCACTTATGTACCTTACAGCCAGCAGGCCTGATATTCATCATGCCACATGCTATTGTGCACGATATCAAGCCAGACCTACTCAAAAGCACCTCAAAGAGGTTAAACAGATCTTTCGGTACCTTAAGAATACCATTCACATGGGACTCTGGTATCCGAGGGAAACCGGTTTTCATCTAACGGCTTTTTCAGATTCTGATCACGCAGGTTGTCTTGATAGTCGTAAAAGCACTTCTGGTAGCATATAATTTCTAGGGGAAGACAAGCTTGTCAGTTGGTCGTCAAAGAAGCAGGATTGCACTTCGCTCTCATCAGCTGAAGCAGAATATGTGGCTCTATCCGCGTGTTGTGCTCAAGTCCTCTGGATGAGAACTCAACTCACGGATTATGGCTTCCACTTTGATAAAATACCTATGTATTGTGACTCAAAGTCGGCCATAGCCATATCTTGCAACCCGGTTCAGCACTCCCGCACCAAGCACATCGATGTCATATATCACTTCATCAAGGAACAAGTGGAACGCGGCATCGTGGAATTATACTTTGTCAGAACTGAGTACCAGCTGGCAGACTTGTTTACAAAAGCTCTATCAAAAGATAGGTTTGCGTATCTCGTTGGCCGTCTTGGTATGAAGTATATGACTCCCGAAGACTTGGAGGTTTTGGCAAATGAAGCTGCTTGATTTTTCTCTCATAATGACTTCTAGGCGCATCACAGCTTAGAACTCGGACCTCAACTAAGGAAAGTTTTTCTCGGACGATAACTTATCCTTCTCAACGAGAAATTCATATTTCTCGGTCATGAGCTTCTCATAAAAACATTCAAAGTTTTTAAGTTCATGAAAAACGATTTCTAAGTAAATGTCAGCTTATAACTCGAACTTCAACTTAAGGAAAGTTTATCACGGATGATAACTTATCCTTCACAACGGGAAATTTATTTTTCTCGGTCATGAGCTTGTCACAAAACAATCAAAGTTTTGAGCTCATGAAAAACGGACCCGAAAGGGGAGTGTACGTTTCAGTGCGCTTTCCCTAATCAATAGAAGATAAGTCTTCTATCCTGATTATTTTAAAACCGTTGAACACAATTTTTCAAGAATTTCTCAAAAGGTTTTTCTAAATCATTCAAAATTGTGTGTTCAACACTCCCTTCCTCATAATAGGTTTTTATATCTAAAAATGTCATATGTTATTTTGATCAATTTTTGAGGGGGAGCGTTTTAAAATCAAGCCTTTAATGTTGTTGGGTACATCTCCAAAATTGTCATATTTTATGTATCCAACACATTCCGAAAATGATAATAAATCTGTCATATATATATTATCGGTAAAGGCATCTCAACTCCGTACCTCAACATATTTTGTGGTGTCGTTTTTTTCTAAAATTTTGTCAAATTTTGTCTTAAGACACACATATATTGTTGAGGGGGAGCGACCCGACTGAAAATGTTCCATGATTCATGCATGCACACATGTTTCTCTCCCGTCGATTTTTCAGAAAATGTCATATTTTAATCAATTAGTATCTCTAATATTATATTTTTATATTAGAGATAGGGGAGAAAATGTGATTAAAATGTAATATATCGCAACATGTGATCTTAAAGACTCAAGTGCAACTCTTTCCTTCACATGCCAAACTATTTCGTATATCGATGCATGTGTGTAGGGGGAGCTTTTCGGAAATGTAAAACTTTCAAGTGTTAAAAGTTTTGATTTTTATCAAACACTTTGAATGGTTTTTCAATGGTTTAATGGTTACGATCTATACCCAAAACAACCTACTATCCACGACGGAACGATGGAGTCAAAAGGTGGTTCAGGATAGGAAACTAAGTCCTATGATCCAACCAGAACCGGAGGGATCTACCCAAGGAAATTCCATAGCTAGAAATAGTTGTCCTTAGGAAAGATGGAGTGGAATGAAGCTGAATGCGGACCAAGTACTTAAGTTAGCATTGGAACAATCACAACAAGGTGCTAATGATGACGTATTGGTAAGCATTGAAGGAGTTGAATATTCTATGCAACTTAGGCAGAAACCGGGTCAATACATCTATTGAAGACAAGTCATCATGGACCCAGTGATGCAATGCACAACCCTTCCCATCCATTCGAGTTTCTCTCAAAAGAAACTTGTCTCATTGTCACGGAGATCAACACGTATCTATTGACTTTCTCACTCCGAGTCAGTTAATATTGAAAAGGTGGCAGTCTGCTCCAGCCTCCGATTACCAAAATGCACTTATTGAGTCTAGAGCCAAACGAGATCAATTTATCATCTCATTAGGACACACTCGAGTCCTACGCATTATCCTTGTGATATTGCCAGAACATCTGAGTGATACGATTCACAATGAAGATGGAAATCCTGCTTGAGCCAGCATCAAACAAGCTCATGGTAGGTAACTTGTGCAATTCTACACGAATCAAACTTGTGAGAACTGGAAAGCAACTAAGTTTGGATTCTTAATTGATTCAAACTTGATTCCAGGTTTCTTCGCAAAATCCATGTGATCTTGTCAGAACATTCAGAGTGACACTCATTAGTGTTCACAATGACGAATGGAAATCCTTCCAGTGTCAACATCAAACAGCACTGCGGTAGGTAACTCGCAAGATTCTCTATGAATCAACCTTGTGACAAACTGGAAAGCAACAATGGTGCGATTCTTTTAGAATCAAACTTGTTCCAGGAAATCTGAATTGACGACTCTAATCAGACGGATAATTTATCCTTATGATTCACTCTTTACGTTCGCAGTCTGCTTTGAGACGGTCGAGTAAAGAGAACTGGCTACTACCGCCAGGAAACCCTGTCAAGGAGGTTCTTAATCGAATCTACCTGATCACAGGTACGGTATTTAATACCGTTTAACGGTCTTCACCGACCGGAGGTAAAACGCTACCGAGTTAGGGTGAAATGTTCAAAGCCATTTCATCCGTGTCTATATATGTTGCTGCATATCAAGAAGGTGGCGTAGCTGTGCAACCGATGTCGATTCAGAAGTCACAAGAGCACAAGATGGCGATAATTAAGATACCTAAGAATGTAAGAATGTAATAGGTCATCTTAGTCATAAGGAGTACAGATGAAGATCTCAAGCACTCAAAGTCAAATGACAAAGGCTCAAGATAAAGATCACGAAAGCATGAAGGAACAAAGCTGTTACAAACAAGATCAAGATCAAGATACAAGACCAAAGAAGGAAGATCTCCTCTACAAGAATGTATTCACTCAACCATCTTATGCTTTTTAAGCATTTTAAGATGACCGATACATTGGGGGAGATTGTTAGCCCTATATTTTATATAGTCAAACAAGAATGTAATAGGTCATCTTAGTCGTTAAAAGGTCTTGTATTGTAATAGATTAGTCGGGAAAACCGGGCTTGGACTTTAAGCTAATATTGTCTAAGTTAGGGGCGTAAGCCCAAGACTAAGCCAAGCCCGACCCAAGTCACAAACCCACGACCCATGGAAAGCCCATTGGTTCGTGGGTATATAACCCTCTTTCACATGTGAAAGAGGGTGTTGGTTCATTTCATAAAACACATAGTTTTAGTGTAAACCTTCCACTTCTCTCTCTACTTTCTCTTTCTACTTTTCTTCTCTTTCTCTCTCTAAGAATCTTATGTTATGGATTAAATGGGAATAACAATATGCATAAGCGTCTACCACTCCCGGTAGTTCACAATTCATGCTAATGGTACTTAGAGTGACATAACCTAACTAATAATAATCTATTTCAATCATTCATTGGGTCATTCAATCAATCAGGTCCATATCAATAAATATAGAATCAGGACCACTTGTGTTCTATCTTTATTAAAACTAGCATGTTATCTCCCTCGAGGGTTTATAAAACATTTCACAAAACATTTAAAAGAGTGCGAGACTATGAACTCACGTTGATAGGGAAAGGCGGGTTATCGACAATTAGGATGTACGGTACGTGCCTTGATCACGAGAAACCTAAACAAATAATACTCGGTCTTAGACTATCGTCAAATAAATTTATAAAAGTTGTTATGTATATGTAATGATGTCATAACATGATGGTCAAGTGGGGTTTTATTACTTCATACAACATTATTAGTTGTTATGTACTAGTTAACTTAGTCTAGTTATACTAGTTTTAGCCCATTTACATATTAAGGCCCAATAAGCTCATTAAGAGTCCAATATATTATATTAGTCCATTTATCTTTCTAAGACCAGGACCATACTCATATGTTGGGCCCAAGTGGGTTAAGCCCATGAGTAAGTCCAATAATATTAAACCAAACTAGTTGGACCCAGTGGTCCAACAAGGCTAATTTGGCCCATTATGGTCCATTAGTTATAAAGCTCGGTTTTGTCGATTTTTACTTGTCAAGTGTGTTTACATATCAGTATATGTTCTATAAAAATGTTACATTAGACGGGTCCGACCATCTAAGTTTTATTTCGCGAAAACGTTAATCTTTCGGTTTTAGCCGAAAAGACGTAAAACTTATATATAGTTTGTAGTTTTAGAAAACATTTGAGTTTTATTTTTATAAAATGTAATATTTACTTATTATAGTGTATAAAAATATTTTATATTAGTTATATCAATTTATTAACTTATACATACTTAATTTATATAGTATTTCACTTTGAGTGCTCTTTTAATAATATATACTTTAGTCAAATCTGATATAGAACTTCAAGTCCACCATTTTGATCATATATTGAGTTCTACAAGGTTTTGAAACCCCAAATTTTTACTGTATAAACTACAAGATATGTGCTACAAATAACTCTTCTGTAGCTCCTGCTCAAACAGCTTCTAAGTATTTTTAAAAATTCGTCCAAAACAGACCAGACAGATTAGTACTACAAAAGTGTTTTGGCCATATCTTGCTCATTTTTAACATTTCATTGCATGGCCAATTCACCACTTATGTAAAAATAAATTATATATCATTATATCAAATAATATAATCCATTTTATAAACCAAAAATATTGAAACCTACTGTTTATAACAGCCTACTTAATTAGTTAAGATTTCATCATGTTTTACTTGTAGATTTAGCCTTGTTAGCTTAATCTAATGACATAAAATCCCCATGCAATCACTTGAACATCATTCATAGATCTATTACATATACATTTGGAAATAAATAGAAAAGAACTTGTACAAAAATAATTGAGTGATGGAAAGAACAATCTCTATACCAACCAATTTGTGATGAAAAAGATGAGATTTTGATGAACAAGGCTTGGTTTTTGTCACCAAATCTTTAGCTTAGCATGACCACTTTTTGAGACCTTCAATTTGTATGAACACCTTCTTGAAATAATCCTTAAAACTCCATGGAAACTCCTTTTCACATGTTATAACCACCTCCAATCTTTATCTTTTCAAGTGGTTATCAACATATGTGAATTATAGATGATGTTTATGGTCAAAATTTGATGATGATGGTGATATAGGGGTGTTTATGGACGGCACAAGAGATGGAGAAGGAGAGAATGGGAAAATCTTTATTAACTTGCATGTATGTGTAAGAAAGTGGGAGAGTTAGATGGTTTTTGCTAGTGGTTTGGTCAAGTTGTTAAGACAAGTGTCTTAAGGATACATAAAACTTTGACAACAAAGGTGTGAGGTGGTGGATGTGTACAGCTTATAGTGGGGGTGGGACAAGTGTCCCACGTGTCTCATCTCCACTAATTTACGGGTACTCCTTAATTCTAGTTTTCTCGATTTACGTGCCCTCGGGTCAATTTACGAAAAACGTTTTTTCAAATTATGAAACTACGGCACAAAACAATTCTAATAAAAATTGTCTCATAAAAAACAGAGCACAAAAGCTTAAATACGTAAACCTAGGGTTCCCGGTTTAATTGTAAAACACGTTAAATTATGCACGTAAGCCCTAATTTCATCCCGTAATTATGTGAGTTTTATGAACCCACATAAAATAAAATTTCAAAATAATGTACGAGATTGATATTATTATCTGAAAATGTCAGACTGTCACAAAACGGAGTATGTAAACGTAAACACGTAACGGTGAGCTCTCCGGTTTAGACGTAGACGATGTTACTTTAAGACGTAAACCCCAATTTCTTCTCAAAAGTGAGTGAGTTCATAATATAACAATAAAATAATGATTATAAATAATACTTGAGAATAAAATAACGACCTCAAATTGACGGATTGTCACAGATTTCTTTAATTTATTTCTTGGACACTGGGCATCCTCGTCATTGGACCATGGCCTAGGAACAACCCTTAACACGAACCAACTATCATCTAAAACCTTATGATCCAACCGAAGAACTCAACGACTTCCTCTTAACAATCTCGTATTCCATACGAGTTAAATTTGACTTTATTCAAGTTTCAACCAACTTATACTCAATGCGACATCCTACCTCATTCTCCATTACTTTCAACCTTATTCTTAGACATTGAAAGGGCAATAAAAGCTTGATATGAACAACACTTAATTTCCAATTGTCTAGCTCTTATAACAATAATTATCAAATGAGTCATGAGTAGGAAATGACTCACACATTCAATTAGACTTCTCGGAAAGGTACTAGTGGCATGAGACTTTTGGGTAATGGTTCCAATGACAGCCTCAGGTGCAACATTAAGCTTTTAGATTTCAATTTAAGAATTGGGTGACACAAAATCAGATGACATATTTCTAGGTGGTGAGGTTTTGTCAAACTCCACTCTATAAGAAAAGATCGTCATGACATCGATATCAGATTTAATCCCAACAATTCATCTTCAATATCACAATAAACTAATATCAACATTTCTACAAATATCAATCATTTTGTTGGGATCATAAACATCCACAACTTGGTTTAGATCTAGAATAGCTAGATTTCCTACAGGAATAGCTTCGATTGATTTGCTAGGGGAGTTAGGGTTCCTTGTGACAATCTACGTCGTATAAATATCTCGTATGAATATGAGAATAATCATTAAACAATCATTAAATCAAATTACAACATATATATAATCCAAGTTATATAAATTAAAATAACACTTCTCAGTCTGGCCTTGTCGGTAACTCGGGAATTCTTCGGCACCGTTATAGTCAAAAGATTTTTACACATTTTACTCAAAATATTTATTTAAAAATATTTATAGTTAAAAGGTTTTTGAAATGTTTTATTTAAAACCTTGGTTTTAAAAATCTTTCGTTCTCTATAACGAGAGCTCGGGAACCAAACTTTAACACCCCCAAATATTCATGTTTCAAATCAGCGGAAGAGTCGCTGGTGTTACGGGAAATAACATTACTCAAATCATAGACAACGATTAAAAGTCGCGTCGTTTAATAACAAAGCATTTTCCATTCATAAATATCAAATTACATATGTCCTTAGGTCAAATTATGTCTTTACAAATTCACAAAGCATTTGAATGGAAACTTTTATTTATATGCGGGCCATAAATTCTTGTCGTCTTCCCGAGAATTACCTTCAAGTCCCTAAGATAAAACATGTTAAAAGTCAGCGAGACGCTGAGCGAGTCCATAGAGTTTAATAAAAACCATTAATCATAAAACGGGTATATAATCATTACCGAAAAACATTTTTATACAATTCCTTGTCATAGACCATAACATATGCCAACAACATTTTATACGAATCTTTGTCGTAAATAATAACATAGGCCTTAAGCATTAGTTATGAATCATTGTCGTAAATCATAACTTAGGCCAAAAACATACGAATCATTGTCGTAACAACACCATTCAATACGTTTTATAACGTTGTTTATAAAATAATAAAAACCGTTATATAAAACAGTTATGTAAAACCAGCACACGGGTATAATCATAAATAAGACCCCATATTGCTAGTCAGGCAATATATTATAATTCAAATCACATATCATACGTTATTCTTGAGACCGCAGCCTCAGTATTACTATTATCATTATTATTATCGGATTATTATAAGCCGCATGACATTGTTACCTTTCTATAAAATATATCGGGTAGCTAGCCTAGATTTCATTTGCCCATTTAAAACAATGTGTCGTCACAATAATCACGCTAAATATATCCCTCTCATATATAAATTCGCTTAACAATCAATGTGGCACGACGGGGATCAACCGTCAAGGCGCAAACTGGGGTGGTCTTCCCCAAATAGTACTATTATATGCATAAGTGTCTACCACTCCCGGTATTTCACAATTCATGCTAATGGGACTTATAGTAACATAACCTAACTAATAATAATCCATTTCAATCATTCATTGGGTCATTCAATCAATCGGGTCCATATCAATAAACATACAATCGAGACCACTTGTGTTCTATTTTTATTACAACTAGCATGTTATTTCCCTCGCGGGTTTATAAAACATTTCAGAAAACATTTAAAAGATTACGAGGCTATGAACTCACTTTGGCTGGGAAAGGCGGGTTATCGGCAATTGGGATGTACGGTACGTGCCTCGATCACGGGAACCTAAAAAAATAATACTCGGTCTTAGACTATTGTCAAATAACTTTATAAAAGTTGGTATGTATATGTAATGATACCATAACATGATGATCAAGTGGGGTTTTATTACTTTATACAACATTACTAGTTGCTAAGTATTAGTTAAGTTAGTCTAGTTATACTAGTTTTAGCCCATTTACATATTAGGGCCCAATAAACCCATTAAGGGTCCAATACATTATATTATTCCCTTTATCTTTTTTAGACCAGGCCTATACTCATATGTTGGGCCCAAGTGGGTTAAGCCCATGAGTAAGTCCAATAATATTAAACCAAACTAGTTGGGCCTAGTGGTCCAACAAGGTTAATTTGGCCCATTATGGTCCATATGTTACAAAGCTCGATTTTGTCGATTTTTACTTGTCAAGTGTGTTTACATATCAGTATATGATTTATAAAAATGTTACATTATACGGGTCCGACTATCTAAGTTTTATTTGGCGAAAACGTTAATCTTTCGGTTTTAGCCGAAAAGACGTAAAACTTATATATAGTTTGTAGTTTTAAAAAACATTTGAGTTTTACTTTTATAAAATGTAATATTTACTTATTATAGTGTATAAACATATTTTATATTAGTTATATCAATTTATTAACTTATACATACTTATTTTATATAGTATTTCACTTTGAGTGCTCTTTTAATAATATATACTTTAGTCAAATCTGATATAGAATTTCAAGTCCACCATTTTGATTATATCTTGAGTTCTACAATGAATTGAGACTCAAAATTTTTACTGTATAAACTACATGACATGTGCTACAAATAACTCTGCTGTAGTTCCTGCTCAAACAGCGTCTAAGTATTTTTTTAATAATTCGTCCAAAACAGACTAGATAGATTAGTACTACAAAAGTGTTTTGGTCATATTTTGCTCATTTTTAACATTCCATTGCATGGCCAATTCACCACTTATCTAAGAATCAATTATCTATCTCTATATCAATTAATCTCAGCCATTTAACCAAGTGAAAATTTAGAAACCTACTATTTTAAACAGCCTATATGACTAGTCATGATTTTAACACTTTTACTTGTAGTTTTTAACCCTTTTAACCTAATCTAGTAACACAAAATCGCCATGCAACATATTGATTATCATTAATCATCATATACATATACATCTTTGGAGAAAATAAATTAATATATTTACAAGATTAATAGGATGATAGAAGAACAATCTCTATACCAACCAATTTGTGATGAAAAGATGAGATTTATGATGAACAAGACATGTTCTTGTCACCAAATCTTATGATCTTAGCAAGACCACTTTTAGTAGATGAACAACTTCTTGAAAATCAGCCCTAAATCTCCATAAAAACTCCTTTTCACATGTTATAATCACCTTCAATCTTCATCTTTTCATGTAGTGATCATTATATGTTGATTGTAGATGAAGTTTATGGCTAAAAATTGATGGTGATGGTGATTTGGTGATGGTAGGGGACGGACATAATAGGGAGAGAAAGAGAGATTTGGTGAATTTTATTTTATTACACTTTGCATGTATGTGAAGTGTGAGAGAAGTTTTGGTTTATGTGTATTGAACACTTATGAGACAAGTGTCTCAACTGTGTTATAAAATTGACACCCAAGAGGTGTGGTGGCTTTGTTTAGGCCGCCCATAGTGGGGGTGAGACAAGTGTAAACTTGTTTCATCCCCATTAATTTACGGGTACTCCTCGATTCTATTTTCCTCGATTTGCGTGCCCTCGGGTCGATTTACTAAAAACGTTTTTACAAATTATGAATCCACGGCACAAAACGATTATAATAAAAATCTTCTCATCAAAAACGGAGTACAAAAGCGTAAATACGTAAACCTAGGGTTCCCGGTTTAATCGTAAAGACGTTAAATTATGCACGTAAGCCCTAATTTCATCCCGTAAATATGTATTTTCATGAACCCAAATAAAATAAAATCTCAAAATAATATACGAGATTAAATTTATTATCTGAAAATGTCAGACTGTCACAAACACGGAGTATGTAAACGTAAACACGTAACGTAGAGCTCTCCGGTTTAAAAGTAGACGATGCTACTTTAAGACGTAAACCCAAATTTCTTCCCAAAAGTGAGTGAGTTCATAAACTAAAAAATAAAACAATGATTATAAATAATACTTGAGAATAAAATAACGACCTCAAATTGACGGATTATATAAATATAGATATATATATATATATATATATATATATATATATATATATATATATATATATATATATATATATATATATATATATATATATATATATATATATATATATATATATATATATATATATATATATATATATATATATATATATATATATATATATATATATATATATATATATATATATATATATATATATATATATATATATATATATATATATATATATATATATATATATATATATAGAGAGAGAGAGAGAGAGAGAGAGAGAGAGAGAGAGAGAGAGAGAGAGAGAGAGTTGAGTTAACGTAGTTGTGTAAGTTAAAATTGTTAAAATAAAAAGCAATTCAAACCGTTAGATCTACCGATTTACATTTGATGAGATTAATTATGGATATCATTTATGAGATACATTTTAGCTAACTATTATGGAGTGGAGGGTAAAATAGGTATTATATTTTGCACAATTAATAACTAGCTTTTATACCTTCGGAAGTCTTTGGTTTCTACAAATTTAATAGACTGAATGTTTTCTTCTTGACTGTTTTCTTCGAAACTTGTGATACACCTTTATATTAAATAGTCTAATTGTCAATTGTATTTTGTTTCTCAACAATTGATATACTGGTACACATGAGCCCAATTACAATTAAAAAACAACATAAAAATAAACGTGGTGTTGTCTTGTTGATATAATATGGTCCAATTACAATCAATTTTACTACTATGTATCATCACGTAATACATTCAAAATTAGTTTTGCCACAATTAAAATGTCGATACATGACACACAAAGTTAGAAATAATACATACAAAAAAGTCCGATACACCATGGTGAACCACAGACGACTCCTACACCATCGACTCATATCACATTCGAGCCTCGCCACACACGACTGGTACACCACCCACTCGTACACCAAGAAATCATACATAATAGTGAACTCTTGCTTCATCATACACGACCTCTAAACCACCGAGTCATACACCACGGACTCGTACACCAGGTGAACTCGAGCCTCGTGACACACGACTTGTAAACCGACGACCCATACATCACCAACTCGCGCACCACGAACTCGTACATGACACCACGAACTCGTACACCATGATGCGTTCAGGCCTCTCTACACATGATTCATATACCAACGAATCTTACACCATCGAAACTGAATCGCTAGCTACTATAGCTTGTCTTTACCTTGACATATATCGTATTCAACCAATGTGTATCATATTGGATACAACCTGACTCATATTCAATCCAATATCGGCTTAATAGATGTTTTATCTCGAGACAAGTTACTCCTATAGTCTTTGTTATTTGAAGGCTAGATATTTTTTCTGAGTTTTGTTTATAATCACGTGCTTTGCTACTTAAAGTTTTGATCAACAACTTGGGGTTGCTGGAGGCGCAACTTCAGAGAAGACAACAGTTTGTGATATGATTATTGAGCAGCTTCATGATCAACGTGTCTTAGTGTTTTGCTCGTTACTACAATATCAAAAGTTAATATATGCACTCCATATGTGAAAGGTCTTGTTTCGAATTTCCAGTGATATCATCTCTCTTCTCCTTGCATGATATATTATTGATAAATGTTGATATATGGTGGTAACTGGTTAAATTACAACTGCTACATCATTCCGACTTGAACATGTTCTCACAAAATGGTCGTAAATCTCTTACGACTTTGGTCGCGCCACGTCTTCATAATATGATAAATACCATATCATCGAGTGGGTTTCCTATATTCGTAGGGACTGAGGGAAATACCGGCATGACGGTTCGACTGAGTTTTCGACCAGACATATATAGGAGTATAGATTATAAATAAAAATATGATAACCATTTTTCATGGCGCTTCTTTGATGAAAACTAACAAAAGAATTGTTGAAAAAAAGAAGATAAAATGAGGCCGTTATTATGATGCTGAGAGAGAGGGGAATGTACGAAAATATTACCAGGGATATTTGTAACAGATATTGACCTAAATGAGGATCACCGAAAATACCTTTAATAGTATAAAAAAGATAAGAAATTTTATTTTTGGTTTACTTTTAATGAAATAAATGTTATCATAAACAGATTAAAAGATCCAATGATCCATAATGCTTCTTATTATAACAATTTTAAAGAGGTACACTACTTTAACTAAATTATATATATATATATATATATATATATATATATATATATATATATATATATATATATATATATATATATATATATATATATATATATATATATATATATATATATATATATATATATATATATATATATACTAGTTTCGTAACCCGCCCAACGGGCGGGTTTGATTCCTAAATCTTTTTTTACTATGTTTTTCAATTATTTACGGTCTTTGTTAATAGCAAACAAACTTTTGATATTCTTTGGTCTTTGTTAATGCCAACCTCTTAAAAAAAGAGTTTTACCTGGTTTGAGTTCGTGTTACGGTAAATTCAAACCTTATAGATTAGTTGGCCGATGTGTTAGAAACCATGATTACCTTAAAAAATGTAATTTACATTTATTTAAAAATGTGCTCCCTCCGTCCCATATTGAGTGACCATAATAGAATCTTTTGAGTCTTTTTCTCTTTCACTTTGATCATGAATATCCATGTTTGTGTTAGATAATACTTAATGAAATTCATACTAATGAATAATACATTATATATTCTATTAGTTCATAAATTTTACAATTACGTATTGTTAGTTCATAAGTAATACATTACTAATGGGCGTGTTCGTTTCATAATTTTTTTTAAAAACACGTTTGTGTATTAATTTTATTTTTTTGCTACGGGGCTCGTTTATGTTAAAACTAAACTTAGACGAATCTATTTTGATATTTTAAGGCTTTGCCATCCAACGAACTTTTTAGTTCCATGTCAATCTTTCGTTCTACTAACATGGTCGGGTTTGTTTCGTTACTTTATTTGATATTTTTAGGATTTGGCTCATGCAACAGACTTTTTTTTTTGTCCCATGCTAATTTTTTTATTTTACGATTTATTTTCTATTAAATTTGTCAGAGTAAAAGAAATGTGTATCTAAGAGACACGAAGTAAAACGATCGTACATTTATTGGAACTAAATGACTAACTTTTAGGAACATGGATCCTTTATCCTACTTAAAATATGGGCAAGGTTATCAAGATCCTCCTAAAATACCATACCATTGGTACTCCTCTAAATTTATATAATTTTTTTTATTTTTTTCTACTTTTTTATATTTTTGTAATATTGTATTTGTTACTATATAAAACTATTAAAGTGAAAATAGAGAATGAAAAATATAACATATTACAGGTCAAAATTACTAAACTGATAAAAAACACGAAATAAAAAGTGTGTGAGAGACTGAACAAAAAAGATTAAAAATAATTTGTGAACCTTTTTAATACTTTTAGGTAGGCACGGGTCTTTGTAACATGTCCCTAACATTGACTTGAGAAAGAAGGTGTCATAATTTAAAGAGTAAAGTGCAAAAATCATCCCTGTAGTTTGTCAAAAGTTTAAATTACATCACTCGTTAATACTTCGCGCAATATACATCATTATGGTTGTAAAATAGTACACCAAACATCCCTGAGGACGGATGGTGCAAATATTTTTCCGTTAAGGGTTAAAAATGTTTGTTATCTTAGGGGTGTTTTAGTCTTTTTACAACCTAGGGATGATTTTTGCACCTAACTTTTCAAAAAAAAAATTTCCAAAAAAAAATTTCAAAAAAATTCCAAATTTTTTTAAAAAAAGTTTCGAAAAATGTTTTCTTTTTTCGAAAAATGTTTTTTTAAATGTTTTTTTTAAGTTTCGAAAAAATATTTGAAAAATTTTTTTTAAAAAAAAAATTAACTTTTTTTTATAAAAGTTTCGAAAAATGTTTTTTTAATGTTTCGAAAAATGTTTTATTTTTAAAATGTTTTCTTTTTTAAAATAAGTATAAAAAAAAATTTGAAAATTTTTTTTTTCGAAAAAATTCAATTTTTTTTTTTAAATTTTCGAAAAAAGTTTTTTTTTCAAAAGTTTTTTTTTAAATGTTTTTCGAAAAGAAAAAACTTTTTAAAAAAAAAGCTTTTCTAAAAAACTTTTTTTTCAAAAAAATTCAAATTTTTTTTTAATCTTCGAAAAAAAAAATTCAAAAGTTTTTTTTATAAAAGTTATTTTTTAAAATTTTTTTCGAAAAAAAACTTTTAAAAAAAAAAAGCTTTTTTTAAAAAACTTTTTTTAAAAAAAACTTTTGAAAAATAAAACATTTTTCGAAACATTAAAAAAAACATTTTTCAAAACTTTTTTAAAAAAAAAATTGAATTTTTTTGAAAAAAACTTTTTTCAAATATATTTTCGAAACTTAAAAAAAACATTAAAAAAACATTTTTCGAAACATTTTTAAAAAAAATTTGAAATTTTTTTGAAATTTTTTTTGGAAATTTTTTTTTTGAAAAGTTTGGTGCAAAAATCATCCCTATGTTGTAAAAGGACTAAAATACCCCTAAGATAACAAACACTTTTAACCCTTAACGGAAAAATATTTGCACCATCCGTCCTCAGGGATGTATGGTGTACTATTTTACAACCACAATGATGTATGTTGCGCGAAGTATTAACGAGGGATGTAATTCAAACTTTTGACAAACCACAGGGATGATTTTTACACTTTACTCTAATTTAAAATATTAGTAGGTCTTTGATTTGAGAAAAAAAGGTGTGAGAACTTAAGAAAAATATTATATAAAGGAAGATTATAATACACCTAACTTTTTAAGTTTCAAAATTGCACGTCCAAATTCTCCATGATTAAGTTCATTACGATGTGTTGTAATCTCATCTCGCGCTTCTTTTATAGCCTTATTTGCTATAGAACAACTCCCTTGCTACAATGGCGTATTATGTTCTTGGTTTATTATTTTGTTCAAATAAGCATCACAATAAGAAACAACTAACAAAATTAACCTCATATGCTTCTATTGTGATATTGGTTAACTTCTAATCTTTTATCCGAGATATATAATAATAGCATATGGCCTTCTTAATAAGAATTATTAGAGCACAGGGTATGGTTTAGTGTTTTCGTGCTGAGCCGTGGGAAAACACCAGAATTTTCAGGGGTATGGTGAGTGATGGGTAAATGATCCCACCACACCACAAACACGAAAACGCCACATTTCACGCTCCCTGGTTGGCTTGAGCCATGGGGAAAAAATTAAGCCCACTTTTATTAAAAAAAAATAAAAAATAAAAAATAAAAAAATAATGCACGAAAACGCGAGCACGGGGTACGGTTCTCGCGTTTTCGTGTCGCGTTTTCGTGCGAAAACGCGCGCCGTGCCCTCGGCTTGAGACACGAAAACGCCAAGTGGGGTGTGGTCTCTCGCGTTTTCATGCTGCATTTTCTCACAACGCGAAGGGAAAACCCCCCGTACCCTGTGCTCTTAAAGAAATTAGTTCGAGAAATAAAAGCTTACAACAATATTCCAAAGTCAATTAGTTTTTAAGATAAAATCACTTGTGGTAGTACAACGCCTTAAAGAAGGTAGAGATAAAGTTGGCAACATGTATAGTTATCATACCAATGCTTAGTCGTCATCCGACTCTTCAATGCTCTTAACTTGGTCCTTTTACCTTGGATTTGTAAAATCTCTTACGTAACACATAAATGTCTTGTGTTGTTCATGCCTTTGCAGTAACTTGAATTTCTATAGAGAGATATCGAAATAGCCTGAATTCCTTGTATATTTATAGAACAAAAGTAGCACAAACTATGAACCACGTCTTTCAAACTTGACTAAAATTTGAACCAAGTCTTTCAACTTCAATTTAGAACTATATGCAAACTATAGCCACTACCACATGTAGCATCGGCACATAGATATAAGCCTTTAGCGTTAATCAAACTTGAAAATAAATACATCTAAAAGTTCTAGCTTATGATGCATTTCATTTACTCATTTTTCAAATATTGATCCTGCTGGCTCGATTGTGTTTTGATGGTCCATGTCCATTCCAAGCTCAGATGGAAACAATCTCTAAACAAAAGCATAGATAGTACTTATACTAATATGTACCACATACGCTTAATAGTGTTATTAGCATTACAAAATCCTATTAAAGGGGTCAAAATTTGGGCATCATAATAGTCCTATTTGGTGATATGCTTCAACATCGGTCTTGATGGTAAAAAGGAATGGTGAGACAAGCTAGCGACGGCCAAAGCAAGCATGGGATTAACGAACCAAGTCCGTTCTCATCTATCAAAATTTTAGAACAATGAGGATGATTACGAAACCTAGGTAGCTGATATTATAGTCTAAGCTATTGCCAATGTAATTATCTAACTTATTAAACTTCTCATATGAGCTGCAACTTATTTCTGTTCGGCTAAGATTATGTAAGACATTCATTAATTTATTGGTGTTATCAAAATGTAGTAAGACGCTGGGAGTGTTACTATATGATTTATTGGTATTTTGTTAGTTATTGCATAACAGAATAATGTAGACATGATACTAACTGGCGACATGATAGTAATAATAAAACTGGGTGGCTGTTGCACGTTTTGCTTGTAGACAGAATATATAGTTTTACTGATTTGATTCGTAAGTAACGTTATAATAATCTATACATTGTTTAATTATACTGGGCGTTCTTTCTTACAATGGTTTTTGGATATGGTATGTTGCAGGGGTTACACCAGATTTTTTTAAAGATCTACTTTAAACATCAGACTATTTAAAAGATGATTGCCTTCATGTTCATTGATGTGTTGATGGTTGTTAAGTCCCATACAAAGGGTCCCAAGTCCTACGCTATCCGTGTGCCACCTTTGGATTGTCTGCAGTTTGGGCAGCTTCTCGAATGTGGGAAGGGAACTGGTGTATCTTTTGATGTAAATGGAAGACCTTTGCTGCCTATAAAATTTGTGCTTACAGCTCGCTCGCCTGTTTTTAGGGCTCAACTTTTTGGTACAATGAAAGATCAAAATATCCAGTGTATCAATGTTGATGACATAATGCTCTACTTATGACACCGTCTTCACATCATGAAGTACAGTTTTGCCAGCGAGCATCTCACTAACTTTATAATATGGTCATCTTCGTGGATACAATTATGATATAAATAAGTTTTAAAAAATACAACAAATTGATAATATACACAAACAAATGATCTTAATTTACCTCAAAAGTTGGACTTGCCTGCACAGTAAAATCTCTTACGTAATTACTTATGTATCCTAAATTGATATTGTTTGGAGAAGTACCTTCAAATTCAAATTGTTTTAGAGGATAGGCAATTAGTTCTTTTTAGGCACGTCTCTAAAGAACAACAGGCAATTACCTATACTTGAATACCTTCTGAGCTGCTTCTGAAGTGGCAAAATCAACTTGCGCATAGCCTGCGAATTGATCATCTCTATTAGCAAATCACACCTCAACAACTATACCAACACGTTTGAAGAAATTCTTCCTATTGTATCTTGTAGCTTGGGGAGTGACCAGCGTTTGAAGCTGCAAAAAATATAAATAGAATTATAAAGACTATTAAGAGGAATCCTCTGCATTTCTATTCCATCTTACACTTAGCAAAAAGAAAAAACCTGATTTTATAGTCACCCCTCAAGTTTGAGCAGAGCTTTGAAAGGTATCCTTGCTAAATTGTTTTAACCTGATATACGCATAAGAGAAACTCATGTTTACGGTCATAATGACAGGATTAAAATAGCAGTTTAGCAAGCAATTGAGCTTCTCTAAGCGTATACATATTCCTATTGATACCTTCTACTCTAGATGTCACGAGTTTGAATCTAAAACTTACCAAAATACATGTGCAACATTGAGAAAACAACAAAATTTTCACCTAATTGTGTGCGTAGTTTACAGAGCCACACGAAAAGATAAGTAACCCCTTAATATCCACATAGTTAATGATATTCCAAATAGTGTTTTGATCAATTATGCTCTATTTTTATTATGAGATTTGTACTCACCTTGGTCAAGTAAAATCTTTCATATCAAGAACATCAGGATATCAAAAACTAAAATACAAGTATGTGACTGCTATAAGAATTCGTACCTAACCAAAACTAATTCAAATCATGATTCATAAACCATGAAACACATAACACTTATTCTAATGTAAAATTGCGAAGTAAAAAAGTGGCCACGCAAGCCAACCCACACAATAGCACCCATTCTGACTTGAGCCTATAGAGATTGTTATATTATAGACCAAATAAGTCCATGACGGCTTGATCAATGAAATAAGCTGAGAATTTTCTTCAATAATCTTACACTATTAAAATTAGAAAGCCTATACTTCATGCATAACATACCAAATTTAGATTTTAGAGTTGCCTCCTACAGGGTAAAAAGAAACATCGCCTGATCAGAATTCACTTTCAAATCACGATAGGTCACACAGACGTTTATGCTCCCACTTATAACTATGAATATTATCGAAATTACACTTCATGCAGCTCTAGCTCGCAGCGTGTGATCAGTTCCTTCAACCAGTTCTACTCCATCACTTTCCGTTCTTGCTCTTTGCTCTCTTTTAGCTCATTAAATTTATAATGATCCTGAAAAGCATACACGTAAAAAGAAGTCGAACAAAGAAAATAAAGTAAGACATTGAGGTCCTGAGACGTTTCAATACTATGAGTATCGATCTAGGAAAATGATCTAACCCTCTAGAGCAATGTTTTAGCCCACGGTCTCCATGTTTTGGCGGAATGTAGATATTTATCGGTTCGTCAGCCTAATGCAGCAGAGCCAATAACCTTGTCACGATCGGTATACTAAAATCTCTTTTTCTACTTGCATAAACATAAACCAGTGTTAATTTTATAAGAGTCACATTAAGATCGACAATGATCCTTGACCTCTGCATGTGTCTCTCTTTCTTCTTCCCGTTTTTCTAGTGCTTGTTCTCAGCATTTGCCCTTTGACGCCTGATCTTCGATATGCCTTGATCTTTGATCCGCCTTTTCATATTCTTAACTATCATTATCATTTTCTCGCATTCTTCATAACTACTTTTTCTAAACTGGTTAGTGTTGCAGCAAGGGCTATTTAGCATTGAGTTTAGTGTTGCACAAGGGCTGTTTAGCATTGAGTTTAGTATTGCACAAAGGATTTTTGGAATTGAGTTTAGTGTTGCAGCATGGGCTATTTAGCATTAAGTTTAGAATTGCAGCAAGGTATGTTTTGTACAAACTTTGATGCGGCAGCAAGGCTGTTTGGCCGAGTGTAATGTTTTGATGCCACAAGTTCTAGAACATCGGGAGAAATATTTTATATTTTTTGTTTAGGATTTTTGGTAGTTTCTTCAATTTCGTCTCTATCAGCTGGACAACAGCTTTCATTTTATCCTTTAATACAACTGGCATGTGACCATCATAATTGAACCTGTATTATAGTGTGATATTTTTTTTAGAACAACAATTTGATTGGTTTGACATGGAATGCTACTGTTAAGATTTAGCAGTACTATACTAAGCAGTAATGCAAGATCAACTCAGGAGCCATGTAATAGCTAGAACAAATGTATTATATATTTGGCTCCCAGGTACCTACACTTGAACAATAAAATTTCAGTACCTTGCATCATAAAATATCAAATCCTGAGTAAACACAAATGATCTACTTCATGTGTGTAAAACTTACTTGATAAAGATTCTGACATAAATCTCGGTTGTTGCGATAGTTTCAACTGATTTCCCAAACACAATTGATGTTGAAATACTCTGTAACTGAATTGATAATTAACTTATTAACAGTCTCAGACTATATTAGCATATCAACCTAGCAAAAATAGCGAGTTGAATAGAAAAAACGTGATTTGCCTAGCTAAACTTCCAAGACTGGTTATGAGTCATATCAACATATACAAACTATATGCACACAACACCTATATAAATGTAATCAAGAAGCCAAGATACAGCCATCATTTCTCAGCATCAAGAAGCTCAAACACTGTCAAAATAAGTTAAGCAGTATTATGGAACTTTCTTACAACGAATACAAAAAGGTGTAATATAAAGAGAGATGGTTGACCTTTGTGGATGTCTTCTTCATTATCTGCTTGTAACTTTCTTCGTCAATTTTTCATACTTTATAGCTCATTTGATCAATAAGGAGACCTCAGGATCGCATGCTCTGACTGCATTTAGTAGATGCCGCCACTGTTAAGAAATCATGACAGTGGCAAACGACCTAGATTCAATATTACGTACCCCAATAAGTAACAAAATAATCTACTTATAATCAACATATTAGTAAGAAGTTCAAGTCCAGTGGATGATCACTCTACTAAATCACAATCTTTGGTATAACTGCTTCTTAAATATAAGCACAACTAATTACCTTTATTCAGTTCCTCACCAACAACGACTCAATCCATTATCTACCAGTTATAATTCCACCTTATATATGAACATATATATACCAACAATACGCATATATATAGTTTCTTAAATATATATGTTATTTAAATATATATGTTATTTAAATATATGTTGGCATTATATCATTGGCTACATGTTTATTTACTTTAAATGAGTTGTTTTTGATATATATACGGCTCAATGCACATGGAAAAGTACATGCTTCTTTGTTTCCTGTATGGTTGTTTTTCAACCTGAATTCAGAATATGATTATCAAAATAATTTCACTAATACTGCGCAAAATCTAGCTCATAGTCACCTTTTCTAGCTCTTGAGCTTATCATAATCGTGGTGCTCGTGAATAAAGTACATTAACAACATATATGCTTATATGAGTTTTTAGAAGAGAATGAATCAGATACTAAGCTTTTTTTAGCAATTAGAAATTTTAAGTAATTGAATGTAGCAAGAAAAATAAACATCTTATACCTTGTACTCCAGCATATCAACGAATTCACTTGAAGTACTATGTCTGCAAAAAAGACAACATGGCTAGAACTGGCTGCAAAAAAATTAATAATTGTGATAGAATGGTTACCTTTGCGATTCGTGAACATACTTTATTTTGAAGCATCGATCTGCTCAGGGAGTTCTTTGATATCCACTTCAAACATCTCTTGAACCTACAATCACCCAGAATCACAATTAATCATGCACACATGATAAAAAGATACTGCATACATGCTTTTATATATCTATAAACCTTGTTACGAACCAACCTTGATTAGGTATTCACCTGAAAAAAAACAACCTGCAAAAGCATGAAAAGAAACAGCGTAAATTACAATTTAAGAAAAACATGCGTACAATATATGATATCACGGTTTAATGATGATGATTTTTATGAAGATTCTGTATATATCTTAATTTTTAGAATATATCGATATTTGTATATATCTTAATTTTTAAAGGATATCGAGATTTTTACTAATATCCTTTTATTAATTACAAAAGATATAAGCAGGATCTTTTTTGTATATACGAAGGAACCAATATTTTTGGTTTATTTTAAGAAAATAAAATAAAATAATAGATATTGTTATTATAAATTATGTAAATAAACATGTAGCCAATGAGATAATGCCATGTAGGATATGACATGGCGCCTATTTATTTTCCTATGTCAAACTTAGCCCCATATATATATTATAGATATGAGTCCGGTTATTTAAGATACCTTGTATCCTTTGGATACAAGGGGACAAATCTGGACCGTCCATCTCATCTTATCCAACAACCCATATTAAAAACAAAAAAAAAAAGCAGAGGGGTAGTTTCGTCATTTTACCCCTCCCACCTAACACCACCTACCACTCTCACAGATCTGGGATCGATTTCTTCTTCTTCTTCTCTCTAAAACACACATAAACACACACACACACACACACACACACACACACACATATTTACATCTTAATTTATCAACACAAACATCAAATCCATCGATCATCACCGTCACAAATCGATCATCCTCTTCATAAATAAGGTAAAGTTCATTCGATCTGTTTTGATTCATCTTCTTTAGCTTATTCGATGTGAATAAGCTTATAACTCATCTTATTTTTTATAGCTTATTTTATAAGATACATGAATTTAACATGTCAAGTGATAAGGTAACTTGATGCTTAATGTGAATAAGCTTATTGATAATCATCACCTTTATTATGATGAATTATAAGCTAACTTATTAGCTTATTTTCATGAATTATAAGATTTTTTAGCTTAATCTCGCTGAACATATTTAGTGTAACCTGTTTGTGAAGTATCATATATGATATACTATATCATATATGATATAAGCTAAAATATCATATATGATGAGATATATCATATATGATAATGTGGTTGAAAATTGAATTAACTCTTTTTTTAATGGATTAATCTGGCTGAACATATTTAGTATGACTTGCTAATGAAGTATCATATATGATATGCTATATCATATATGATATAAGCTAAATATCATATATGATCAAATATATCATATATGATTATGTGCTTGAATATTGAATTAAATCTTCTTTTTTGTGTAGAGAAGGTTGTTTACAAGGCGTGTTGAACATTACAAGCATCCAAAAGGCCAAGAAGCTTAATGAATAAGCTCGTGAATTTTTCTTTTACGTTTATTGTTTGTTTTTTCTTGTAATCTCCTAATGGAGTTTGAAGTATATGGACGATTTTGTAATCAATTGGTATCTCGTACAACATCTTGTTAATATGATTTAACTTTCTTGGTACTATGTCATGATGCTTTTTATAAATTAAGTCATACGGAGTATATGATCATGCACTATCATATATGACACTCAAGAAAAACTTGGATTTATTAAATAAAGAATCTGATGAATTCATGATTACAACAAAGAGTATGCACAATTAATAATCAAACACTTGTTCATAACATAAAAATGTACTTTTGAACAGAATCATATATGATAATTCAAACCGAACGTAACCTAATGTAAAATCATATATGATATACCTCTGATATCATATATGATAACAATTTATACAAAATCAAAAAAATGCACAAAAAAACAGATTATCAAATGATGAATTCATGAACAACGCCTACTCCGTCTTGATCCTTAAAACATATCCATGCACATCCTCTTGTTATAATCAACATCCCTCTCTGCTTTGCTCCAAAGCTGCCAATCGCACCATCTCTGTCTGACTGCATTTATAAAAGATAAAAAGAACATATTATGCAACATTTTAACACCAAAATAAATTACTCATATATATGATAGAAGACAAGTTTCAAGAGTTTATATTGATTTTCTAAAAAATACTCATACAGAATCTGTTTTTCCTATGGTTTATTTGATATATCATATATGATAGTTATATCATATATGATATATCATCAGTTATCATATATGATATATCTATCATATATGAAAAGAGATGATATATCATATATGATATATATATATCATACATGATATATCAAGCTTATTGCAGCCTACATCAGCAAACTTAATCCAACTTACATAAAATACCTTACGATTTGTCAACATAAGCTAATAAGCTAGCTTATTCATAACTCTCGTGTAATTTGTAAGCTTATTCACATAACTCCTATCTAATTCTCAAGATTATTTATAACTCTCATATAATTAAAAATCTTATTCAAACAAATAAGCTTATTCACATAAATCACCTAAATAAAAGCTAATTAGAATAAATTGATCAAAATAAAAACAATCAATCGGAATAATTCGATCAAAATAAGAACTATCAATCGGCATATTTCGTTCAAAAAAGCTAATGAAAATAAATTAATAAGTTTATTCAAAATCAAATAAGCTAAAAAAAATAAGCATAGATTATAAGAATACAAACCTGAAATGAATTCGTGTTAAGTAATCGATCTAATTAATCGATTGTGATGGATTCATGATGATGTTGTGATTGTTCGCTTCAAATTTTAGAGAGAGAAAGTAGATCGGGGTAGAGAGAGAAGTGAAAGAACGGGGTGTGTGTTTTTATGAGAAAGAAAGGAGAAAGTTGTGTAAATTGGGGATTTAATCTCAGCCCTTGAATGAGATGGAGATGGATGGTGGAGATGAGTCCCCTTATATCCTAAAAAACTTTGGTATCCAAAAGAACTTAAAATATATATATATATATATATATATATATATATATATATATATATATATATATATATATATATATATATATATATATATATATATATATATATATATATGAGGGGCGTTATTGTGATGACCGTCCTTAAAATAAAAACAATAAGAGCCATTATGAACCACTAAATCGCTCATCATAGATAATATTTCATTTCAATCGTATCATTAATTGTCAATGGCAATCTAGTAAATAAGTGAATAATAATGGCATTTTCATGCACTATATAACCCATCATATACGAATTTTCAAATTTGCAGTTAACTCTAAATTGATTTGCAAACTTTAATGATCCCATATTTTTTTTTACTTTCTATGTTTCTTGTTATTCAAAGTGACGTTTTTAGATTCTTCATTTTATGATTTAATACAACAATTCGTGACACTAAATGACACACGTCCGTTTACACTTTATTTTCTAAGTATTTTCTAATCACAAACTACATGCTTAAAAACAACCAACTAGAAATTAATCTTTTCAAACACGGGTCAACCGATTGACCCGATTATAGCTGAAAAAATGGGTCATATTGATTTGGGTTTTATATTTTCGAAACCTGACTCGACCCGCCAAGTTTGAGAAGACTCGGGTCAACCCGGTTTTCGAGACCCGAAGGTTTTGAATTTTTCGGGTTTTTTTTGAAAAATATGTATATTTTTACGTATTTGCTACAGAATTTTATTTTTACATATTATATTAGTTGGTAAACAATTTATTTCTTCAATATACGGAAATTTGAATGGTTTTTATATATAATTTTTGTTAATTATTAAAAATATTAAAAAAAATTAAAAAAAACCCAGATTGACCCGGACCCGATAACTCGACTGAGTCGATTTGAAAATCGAGTTTCAAAACATTACTAGAACCCTCAAAGTAATAAGTCAAAAAATAAATAAACAACTAATATAAAATAACCACGAGATACACATCGAAAAAATATCCACGACTAACTAAAAAAACGAAAAGGATACGTATCCGAAAAATTATCCAACTGTCACACTCCCAAAATATCAGAGTATAATGGCGACAAGAGAGTGGTGACGTCATGATTATCATACACACACAGTTACAAAGAACGACCTCTAAATGAGACGTTCGGAAAATAGATCACTTGTAATTGATAAAATAAATAGTTTTAACATAGTGCGGAAGCATAAAACTGGTTACAGTTACAAAACATAGTTTTCCGAATAGTACAAATGATCTTTGTTTCAAGAGAAATGACGGCAATGCATGAGACCTCACTTAGCATCTTCCTTCTTAATACCTGAGAAAAACATTGCTAAAGTGTCAACATAAAGTTGGTGAGTTCATAGGTTTGGTTAATTTGAAAAGTTTAATGAACCACAAGATTTTCCCAAAAGTGATGACAATATAACAAATACAAAGTCATCCTAAAAGTATTTATTACAGTCTAAGCTCGTGACACCGAAGCGTTAACAACACCGGTAGTATAATCATATGATGTAGCCCAACTGGATGCCTAAACCCACGACATCCTATATCAGACTCAAATGAAACTGTGCCCGCTTGTCCCCTTGTTGGACAAGACAGACAGGGACGTCAATCCCGATAGATCTATCCATAACATTCGCGTTTACACAAAGTAATTAACGGTTCACGATTCACGGGCCAAAGCAACTGGGTTTTTAGTGGGACTTAGACTAATATATAAATCAGTAAATGCACTTGTGTTCATACGTTAAATCAAGCAATGTCTCACCCCAAAAAGCAGTAAAAATAGTTAAACATGAGGCTATAAACTCACCTCGTAATTCAGCAAAAAGGACGAAGATAAAGGTAGCTCGAGAGTACGGTTACGCTAGCCGCGACCTATTTAATTATAAGGATCGTGTTACGACATTAAAAATTATACTAGTAAAAAGACACGACACCCTAGTTGTGCTTGACAATACCTTTCGTTTACGGAAAAACACGATACATAAAAGTCGGTTATTAAACGATCGAGGTTTACGGGTTAAATTATACGTTTAAGTTACAAATTTTCGTTTTGGGCTTTAAATAAACCCATACACCAAAATTGGCCCAACCAAGCCCAACATCCCCACCCCATGGCCCGGCCCAAGGGTTATTAAACCCGGCCCAAGCCCAGGCGATACAAACAAGGAGAAAAAAGGTTAAGACGTGTGTTTGTATCACACACAAATCAAAAACACCCAGATAACTCTCTCTCTCTTCTCTCGAAACGCTCCCACCGCCCCAACTCTCTCTCTCTCTAAAAACTGGATCGGATCACAATTCTCCCAAGGCTAAGCTTGTTTTTCAGATAAATACATACATCCTTTGTGATGGTTTGTGGTGATTAAGTCGCGTGGGATGTGGGGTTTCATCCCCACATCAAACCGATTCGGTTTTCGAGGTGTTCTTCCCCAGGGTTTGAGTTATTCATCATCATTCAAAGATAAGTTTTCATCCTCTTTTTCTTTTAAATAAAATGGTCTAATGATTTTCGTTTATAAAAGATTTGTGGTTTTAAATTATGTGTATAAACATGCTGTGAACAAGAGGCTCTCGAATTTAATAATAAACAAATTAGGGTTTCGAAAATATTTGGGGGTTTTTCTAAATCTCATGTTTAAATACAATTAATTAACGTTTTCTATCATAAAAACATGTTAATTTCAACATATGAACGATTTGTAAAAATTAGGGTTTCGTCAAATTTGGGGGTTTATTCATAACTTGATTCCAATTAAATTAATTAATAGATTCGGGTTTGTATTGGGTTTAATTAGGGTTTTAATAATTAAAATGAAATTAGGGTTTATATAAATTGGGGGTTTTTGTATACGGTTGATTATTTAAAATTAATTAACGTTTTTGGAATGTATAAAGTATTAATTTCGTAATTAAAAAGGTTTTCAATTTTTAGGGTTTTTATGATGTTTCTGTAAAATAAACTAGTTAAAATCTTGGATTATGGTGACTTTGAGTGGTAAGGGTCTCGGCAGAAAACAAGGACCTTGGTTGTCTTGGTTTGGTTCTCGGTTTGGTCTCGGTTTGGGTCGGTTTGGGTCTCGGTTTGGTTGACAGAAATAATGGGGTCATGGTCATGTTCAAGTAAATAAATGCTATGTTTATCTTTTCAGTTTTGATTAAAATAGAATCGTAACAAAACTAACACATTCGTTTAATTTTTCGCAGGTTTGGTCAATGACGAGCACAACTAGGATTTATACAGAAAATGAAAAGGTGATTTAAAAGACTCACAATGGATGATTCGGTTTCGGTTTGCAGGTGTGAACGAGAAA
This sequence comes from Glebionis coronaria, assembly GCA_025667525.1. Classification (NCBI taxonomy): domain Eukaryota; kingdom Viridiplantae; phylum Streptophyta; class Magnoliopsida; order Asterales; family Asteraceae; genus Glebionis; species Glebionis coronaria. The sequence continues at coordinate 446,087,048 of CM046878.1, read as the reverse complement.
AGATTGACCGGCTTTGACACAACTCTTCACTTTCACCCAGGATTTGTGTTTAAAAACTTGTCCAGGAACAATGTTTGTAATATTGGACTGTGAATATTTTGTGTGTTATGTTTGGACATTGGATAACATTTGGACTGTATTTAATCTTATATTATTAGTTTAGGGTTAGTCTCAAACTGAATTTGGTAAGCTTGTGATGTACCCATTTTGGGTAAACTTGGCATGTGTGCTGGATTGTAGTGCTTAGTGGATGAATAAACTATAAAATTAAGTTGTGACTGAAAATAGACTCTTGCTAAACAAGCTTTTGGTATGAAAGTGAATAAGGGTTCACAATTTAAATTTTTGTACATGGTGCACCAATATACCACTCGGCTCAGGTTTGTCGAATGTTTAAGTCTTAGACGCGAAAACTGAATATGCACGACTCGATAACAAACTTGACACACGATCCAAATCAAAGACAAATATGCGTGACCTCAAGGGATTCAGTAAGTACTTCAAATAGACATACGGCAAAACATAATACGTTTAACAACTTCGTGTATTACATTCATAATTTAGTAGACACGAAAACTCGAGATGTTACATTCGCCCTCCCTAAAAAGGGCTTTGTCCGCAAAGCAAAGTAAATAACACATTTATATCGACAACTTATCGGTAAATAATTAAAGTACTCCTACTATATGAAGAATTTAAGATGGAAATTTGACGGATGTCACAGTATTCCCATGTTTTAGAGATTTCGTCACGAAATCAAGACGTTGTTGTAGTAGGATGATTAGCGAAAAGATGAGGATACTTGCTCTTGAATTGATCTTCACGTTCCCACGTGTATTCTGGACCTCTACGCGCATTCCAACGGATCTTTACAATAGGTATACGACTTTGCTTGAGCTGTTTGACTTGACGGTCCATAACTTCTACCGGTTCTTCTACAAAGTTGAGTTTGTCGTCGAGTTGAATCTCTTCTAAAGGAATAACGAGTGTCTCGTCAGCTAAACATTTCTTCAAGTTGCAAATGTGGAACACATTATGCACTCGGCTAAGTTCTTGGGGTAACTCCAAACGATAGGCTACGGGGCCAATCCTCTCTATAATCTTGAAGGGTCCAATGTAACGAGGATTCAACTTTCCACGCTTTCCAAAGCGAATCACACCCTTCCAAGGTGAGACCTTCAACATGACTCTATTGCCAACCTCAAACTCAAGAGGTTTGCGTCTCATGTCGGCATAACTCTTTTGTCGATCTCTTGCGGCTTGCATACGGCTCTTGATCTTAAAGATCTTCTCAGTAGTCTCGTGTATGATCTCGGGTCCAGTGAGTTGTGCTTCACCAACCTCTGCCCAACACATGGGTGAACGACACTTTCTACCATACAGTGCTTCGAACGGTGATGCCTTAATGCTAGTGTGATAACTATTGTTGTATGAGAACTCCACCAGAGGTAGGTGTCTATCCCATCTATTTCTGAAGTCAATCACACAAGCTCTCAGCATATCTTCTAGGGTTTGAATGGTCCTTTCACTTTGACCGTCAGTTTGGGGATGGTACGCAGTGCTCATATCCAACTGCGTTCCCAATGCCTTCTGCAGCGACTTCCAGAACTGCGAAGTAAATCGGCTGTCTCGGTCGGAGATTATAGACACAGGCACACCATGCTTCGTGACTACTTCCTCCAAGTATGTTCTTGCTAACTTATCCATTCCATCGGTCTCCTTGATTGGTATGAAATGAGCCGATTTGGTGAGTCGGTCGACGATTACCCAAATGGTGTCAAATCCGGCTGAGGTTTTTGGTAGCTTGGTAATGAAATCCATAGTGATCCTTTCCCACTTCCATTCTGGCAGTTCGGGTTGGACCAGCAACCCTGATGGTTTCATATGTTCGGCCTTGACCTTGGCACAAGTCAAGCACTTGCTAACGTATGAAGCAATATCTGCCTTCATGTTCGACCACCAATACAACATCTTCAGATCATGATACATTTTGTTAGATCCCGGATGTATGGAGTATTTTGACTTATGCGACTCATGCATAATCAAAGATCGAAGGTCACCATGGCACGGTAACCAACTCCTATTATCAAGGCATAACGTTCCATCCGAGCGAGCTTCTAACTTCTTTATCATGCCTTCAACATCTTCAGTCTTGAGAATTTCTTCCTCGACTGCCTCTTTCTGAGCCTTGAGAATTAAGGATGGAAGGTCTAAGTCAATGGTCATCACCAAGGCCTTCACCCTAAGAACTCTCTCCTTTCGACTCAAAGCGTCGGCCACGACATTTGCCTTGCCCGGGTGATAACGGATCTCGCAATCGTAATCACTGAGCAACTCTAGCCAACGTCGTTGTCTCATGTTGAGTTCCTTTTGATTCAAAATGTGTTGTAGACTCTTATGATCAGTGAATACAACACACTTAGTACCATAAAGGTAGTGTCTCCAACTCTTCAGGGCAAACACCACTGCTCCCAACTCTAGGTCATGAGTTGTGTAGTTCTTCTCGTGCACTTTTAGTTGTCTTGATGCGTAAGCTATGACCTTAGTCCTTTGCATCAGTACCGCACCTAACCCTTTTATGGATGCATCACAATACACCACAAAGTCTTCATTACCCTCGGGTAGGGCTAGTATAGGTGCTTCACACAACATCTGCTTCAATGTCTGGAATGCCAAATCTTGATCCTCTTTCCACTCAAATTTCTTGTCTTTTTGAGTTAACTCCGTCATTGGTTTAGCTATCTTGGAGAAACCTTCAATGAATCTCCTATAGTAACCAGCAAGACCTAAAAATTGGCGGATCTCCGTGGGTGTTGTTGGAGTCGCCCAATCCTTCACGGCCTCGATCTTAGCAGGATCAACGTGAATACCACTGCTGTCGATTACATGCCCAAGGAATTGCACCGTGTTTATCCAAAACTCACATTTGGAAAACTTTGCATATAACTTCTCCTTCCTTAGCAGCTCTAGTATGGTCTTCAAATGTTCCTTGTGTTCTTCTTCATTACGAGAATAGATGAGAATATCATCGATGAATACAATCACAAACTTGTCCAAGTATGGTTTGCAAACTCGGTTCATGAGATCCATGAATACCGCAGGCGCGTTTTTCAAACCGAAAGGCATAACTTGGAACTCGTAGTGTCCGTACCGGGTTCTAAAAGCCGTCTTATGAACGTCTTCCTCTCTAACCCTTAGCTGATGATATCCTGACCTTAAATCGATCTTTGAGTATATGCTAGATCCTTGCAATTGGTCGAAAAGATCGTCAATTCTTGGCAATGGGTAACGGTTCTTTATCGTCAGCTTATTCAATTCTCGGTAATCGATACACATCCTAAAGGATCCATCTTTCTTTTTGACAAATAAGACCGGTGCTCCCCAACGTGAGGAACTTGGTCTAATGAAACCTTTTTCAGAAAGTTCCTTTATTTGTTCAGCTAACTCTGTCATCTCGGCTGGTGCTAAGCGGTATGGGGCTCTAGCAACAGGCGCGGCTCCTGGTGTAAGATCGATGTGAAACTCCACTTGCCGTGCTGGTGGTAATCCTGGTAAGTCCTCTGGGAATACGTCGGGAAAGTCTCTAACGATCGGTACATCTTCCACCTTCTTCTCGTGATCTTCTTCTCCTTCCTTTTGTGTTATTTGAACCAAGAATACTGGACATCCCTTCTCAATGTATATTTGGGTTCTAATACATGAGATGACTTCCAGTCTTGATCCATTCTTCACTCCACTTCTTTCGCCTTGTATGATTAGTACATCGTTTCCATAAGGAACACGGACGCACTTCTCATGACATACAATTTCCGCGTGATGCTTCGACATCCAATCCATTCCAATAATGACGTCAAAACTTCCCAATTCTATGGGGAGTAAGTCGATACTGAACGAACGATCTTGTAACCTTACACTACATCCTTTCAGAATAGCGTCGGTGGTTACTGACTTCCCATCGGCTAATTCTACGTTATACTTAACATCTAACGCAGTAGGGGTAATATTTTGGCGTTCACTAAATACAGATGACACAAAACTCCTATTCGCACCAGAATCAAATAGTACTGAAGCATAGCTGTTATTGACTAGAAACGTACCAGTCACAACATTGTTGGCTTGCACTGCAGCTTCAGCACAGAGATGATACACTTTGCTAGGTGCCGTGAATCCTCCAGGAAAACTAGTTGTGGCTCGGTTTTTCCCTCCCCGGTTCCCTTGATTCTGCTTCTGGTTTCCTTGGTTGTGATTCTGATTGCCTCGAATCTGGTTACCACGACCTTGGTTCCCACTGCTTGGACACTTGTTCTTGTAGTGACCTTTCTCTCCACATCCAAAGCAAGTGACATTTGCTCCTTGGCCACCTTGTGTTCCAGGTCCTCTTTGGTTAGTAGGACGAGGTGGTGCTCGACATTCCTTTGCCTTATGTCCGGCCTTCCCACAATTGTAGCACGTAGGGGGACATGCTCCTTCGTGGTGTCGGCCACACTTTCCACAGAAAGGGAGTCTTCCAGCGTAGTTTCCAGTATTACCTTGTCCAGCAGTAAACACCCTTGCTACTTCTTGTCGCTTGTTCTGGTTGTAGTTGTTTGTGTTGTTGCTGTTGTTGGTATTGTTGGTATTGTTGTTGTAGTGGTTGCCAGACCACTTCCTTTTATCCCCAGTATTTTCTCCCAACTCTTGTACCACTTGGTACATCAGACTCTGAGCCATATCGATTGCCTCGTGCAAATCAGTTGGCTTGGATGAAGTCACATTCCCTTTGATGCTCAAAGGTAGTCCTTCAATGTATCGCTCCAACAATCGGTCGTCGTTGGGCACCATTTCGGGACATAACAAGATCAGCTCTTGAAAGCGCTGATTGTAAGCAGTAAGAGCAGTACCCTTGACCTTCAGGTTCCACAGCTCAACCTCCATCTGCTCGACTTCATTTCGTGGGCAGTATTTCCTCACAAACATAGCTTTAAACTCACTCCAGGGCGTCGCTTGGGCAACATTAATGGTCACTGCACGAGCATAGACGTTCCACCAAGTCAAAGCACCATCCACTAACGTGCTTGACGCAAACTTCACCTTATCAGCTTCAGCAACATTGCTAATCCCAAATTGGGATTCTAGCTTCTCAAACCATCTGGTTAAACCTACTGCTCCTTCAGTACCGCGGAAACTTACTTGCGTAACTGCACGAAATTCCTTGTAGGTACAAGTCCGTGCAATAGCATTAGTAGCTCCTTGGTTGGTCTCCTCCTGTGTGCTTGCTGTACGATTTGCTTCGGCTGTTGCGAGTGCCTCGGCCACTCGTTCGGCTATCATTTGACTTAGCATGACGGTATCAATTCCACCGGTAGTAGCTGGTGGATTCTGTGTTTCGGATCTTCTAACTGGCGCCATAATCTAAAAAGGTAATAGGACAATGAGTTTTGCCAGGCATAACATGCATGGCACGCACAATACAATTTTGAAATGCTCCAGGGTATAATACACAATATATAATGATCTCACAATTTTTGTAACCCATAATATCATTCATAGAATTGTTTAGTAGTACATCATAGTTTGTCATACATAATAAAATAAAGAAAATGCCAACTAGCTAAGATAAACTTCAAAGCTTAGTGGTCATACAATGATAAGTCAATGGTACAAGATAAATCTAACGAGTGCCCTCACGGCGCTGATGAAGCTCTCTCTCCAACTTTGCTAACCTCCTCTCAACCACGATCTCACGAGCCTGGGAATCTCTAAGTCTAACATCGATATCATAACAAGCGGCTCTAAACCTCTTATCCAAGTCTGCAACAGGGTCCTCCACAGGTGCCTCTAGTCCGCCTGTCTCAACCAATGGCTCTACTCCCCAACGGGTCATCAGGCTCTCGATCTCCTCAAGACGAGCATTCGGCATGGTATCCATCTGATCAAGAACAATATGAAGCTGTCCTCGTAGACGGGTCACACAAACCGTCAACACTGTCTCATCCCTAACTGGACTCTTCTTTGCCAGTGCCTCCAGCTTATCCTGCATCTCATTATACTCTTCACCTAAAGCCTCTACAGCATCCTCCAACCTGTTTAATCGTGTCGTCACACATCCATCTGCTGCCCCAAGCATCACCACTGTCGATGTAGCTCTCCTAGGAAGAGGAGTCGTAGCTCTCGGCCCAGTAGAGATGCCAGCATCAGCAAGCATCTCCTGGTACACAACAGGTACAGTCTCTGGTGGTGGTAGTAGTAGTGGTACCTCTGGGACAGGACTGACAGGTGTGCGGGTTGCATGCCTGTCAGTGGCAGTGAAGGGTATGAGGGGTCGGTAAGGTGAAAGTGGTGGTCGAGCAGCTCTCCCCCGAAGACGTCGTCTCACATAGTAGAAAGGTAGAGTACCAGGTGCTGGAGCAGGAATATCAGTCCTCTCCCCTTCGTCTTCAGATGAAGATGAGGAGATGTGTGCGAGGGAAACCTCAGGAGTAGCAGCATATGTAGTAGGAGGGTCCTCAGTGTCAGTGACCTCCATGGGTTCACCTTCCCCATCGGTGAACTCCATATCATCATCCTCTGTCTCCTATATAGTCTCATCCCTAGTGACTGATGCCTGACCTGGTGACTGCACCACATCAGCGTCTAGGTCATCCTCTCCTCCGCCTTCTAGGCTAAGTACGTCGTCAGCTGATGCATCAGGGATACGGATCGGTGAACGATGAACCTCCTCAGTCTCTCTCTCAGTATCATCATCTGAAATCATCCGGTACCACGGATATCCTGATGGTGATCCTCTAGGTAGTCCTACTGATGAATTGATAGTCGACTGTGAACTACGGTTGTAGTACGCTCCTGTAGACGTGGAATCATCAGAAGAAGACATCTCTGTAATCATAAACAAAAATAAATGTGTGTAAATACCTCATAAAATTAGTCCGTAAAAAGGGACATTAACATAACATAGCAATCATTGTTGAATCCACATGTATCCCATATAACATAATTCAGATTTTGTTGTTGCACATGTAACCCATGTAAATATACCTCATATTTGTTAAATCACATGTATCCCATTTATTACTTATCTATGTCCATGTATCTACATATACTTAATACTTACAATCCGTATGATAATCGATTAAACACATAGCAGTTATAGTCTAGAGTTACTAAATGCAACCTAGTTCTCTATAACCATGGCTCTGATACCAATCTGTCACACTCCCAAAATATCAGAGTATAATGGCGACAAGGGAGTGGTGACGTCATGATTATCATACACACACAGTTACAAAGAACGACCTCTAAATGATACGTTCGGAAAATAGATCACTTGTAATTGATAAAATAAATAGTTTTAACATAGTGCGGAAGCATAAAACTGGTTACAGTTACAAAACATAGTTTTCCGAATAGTACAAATGATCTTTGTTTCAAGAGAAATGACGGCAATGCATGAGACCTCACTTAGCATCTTCCTTCTTAATACCTGAGAAAAACATTGCTAAAGTGTCAACATAAAGTTGGTGAGTTCATAGGTTTGGTTAATTTGAAAAGTTTAATGAACCACAAGATTTTCCCAAAAGTGATGACAATATAACAAATACAAAGTCATCCTAGAAGTATTTATTACAGTCTAAGCTCGTGACACCGAAGCGTTAACAACACCGGTAGTATAATCATATAATGTAGCCCAACTGGATGCCTAAACCCACGACATCCTATATCAGACTCAAATGAAACTGTGCCCGCTTGTCCCCTTGTTGGACAAGACAGACAGGGACGTCAATCCCGATAGATCTATCCATAACATTCGCGCTTACACAAAGTAATTAACGGTTCACGATTCACGGGCCAAAGCAACTGGGTTTTTAGTGGGACTTAGACTAATATATAAATCAGTAAATGCACTTGTGTTCATACGTTAAATCAAGCAATGTCTCACCCCAAAAAGCAGTAAAAATAGTTAAACATGGGGCTATAAACTCACCTCGTAATTCAGCAAAAAGGACGAAGATAAAGGTAGCTCGAGAGTACGGTTACGCTAGCCGCGACCTATTTAATTATAAGGATCGTGTTACGACATTAAAAATTATACTAGTAAAAAGACACGACACCCTAGTTGTGCTTGACAATACCTTTCGTTTACGGAAAAACACGATACATAAAAGTCGGTTATTAAACGATCGAGGTTTACGGGTTAAATTATACGTTTAAGTTACAAATTTTCGTTTTGGGCTTTAAATAAACCCATACACCAAAACTGGCCCAACCAAGCCCAACATCCCCACCCCATGGCCCGGCCCAAGGGTTATTAAACCCGGCCCAAGCCCAGGCGATACAAACAAGGAGAAAAAAGGTTAAGACGTGTGTTTGTATCACACACAAATAAAAAACACCCAGATAACTCTCTCTCTCTTCTCTCGAAACGCTCCCACCGCCCCAACTCTCTCTCTCTCTAAAAACTGGATCGGATCACAACTCTCCCATGGCTAAGCTTGTTTTTCAGATAAATACATACATCCTTTGTGATGGTTTGTGGTGATTAAGTCGCTTGGGATGTGGGGTTTCATCCCCACATCAAACCGATTCGGTTTTCGAGGTGTTCTTCCCCAGGGTTTGAGTTATTCATCATCATTCAAAGATAAGTTTTCATCCTCTTTTTCTTTTAAATAAAATGGTCTAATGATTTTCGTTTATAAAAGATTTGTGGTTTTAAATTATGTGTATAAACATGCTGTGAACAAGAGGCTCTCGAATTTAATAATAAACAAATTAGGGTTTCGAAAATATTTGGGGGTTTTTCTAAATCTCATGTTTAAATATAATTAATTAACGTTTTCTATCATAAAAACATGTTAATTTCAACATATGAACGATTTGTAAAAATTAGGGTTTCGTCAAATTTGAGGGTTTATTCATAACTTGATTCCAATTAAATTAATTAATAGATTCGGGTTTGGATTGGGTTTAATTAGGGTTTTAATAATTAAAATGAAATTAGGGTTTATATAAATTGGGGGTTTTTGTATACGGTTGATTATTTAAAATTAATTAACGTTTTTGGAATGTATAAAGTATTAATTTCGTAATTAAAAAGGTTTACAATTTTTAGGGTTTTTATGATGTTTCTGTAAAATAAACTAGTTAAAATCTTGGATTATGGTGACTTTGAGTGGTAAGGGTCTCGGCAGAAAACAAGGACCTTGGTTGTCTTGGTTTGGTTCTCGGTTTGGTCTCGGTTTGGGTCAGTTTGGGTCTCGGTTTGGTTGACAGAAATAATGGGGTCATGGTCATGTTCAAGTAAATAAATGCTATGGTTTATCTTTTCAGTTTTGATTAAAATAGAACCGTAACAAAACTAACACATTCGTTTAATTTTTCGCAGGTTTGGTCAATGACGAGCACAACTAGGATTTATACAGAAAATGAAAAGGTGATTTAAAAGACTCACAATGGATGATTCGGTTTCGGTTTGCAGGTGTGAACGAGAAAAGATGGACCGACTTTGACACAACTCTTCACTTTCACCCAGGATTTGTGTTTAAAAACTTGTCCAGGAACAATGTTTGTAATATTGGACTGTGAATATTTTGTGTGTTATGTTTGGACATTGGATAACATTTGGACTGTATTTAATCTTGTATTATTAGTTTAGGGTTAGTCTCAAACTGAATTTGGTAAGCTTGTGATGTACCCATTTTGGGTAAACTTGGCATGTGTGCTGGATTGTAGTGCTTAGTGGATGAATAAACTATAAAATTAAGTTGTGACTGAAAATAGACTCTTGCTAAACAAGCTTTTGGTATGAAAGTGAATAAGGGTTCACAATTTAAATGTTTGTACATGATGCACCAATATACCACTCGGCTCAGGTTTGTCGAATGTTTAAGTCTTAGACGCGAAAACTGAATATGCACGACTCGATAACAAACTTGACACATGATCCAAATCAAAGACAAATATGCGTGACCTCAAGGGATTCAGTAAGTACTTCAAATAGACATACGAGAAAACATAATACGTTTATCAACTTCGTGTATTACATTCATAATTTAGTAGACACGAAAACTCGAGATGTTACACCAACTAACTAAAAATAACCAAATGATATGTATAAAAGAATACACAATCAACTAAGAAACCAAAGTAACGTTTATCCAAAAAAATACTCAGCCAACAAAAAGTATCATGAGTGATACGTATCCGAAAAATAAAAATGAACTTAAAAAATCAAAGTGATGCACATCCAAAAAATACACAACCAAATAAAAATAACCCAAGTGACACTATCCAAAAAAAGTACACACAATCAAGTAAAAAAAGCAAAGTGATACATAAAAAAAATACACAAGAACTAAAAAAACTCGAGTGATACATATAAAAAAATTAAACAATCAACGACCCAAGTGATACGTATCAAAAAAACCACACAATCAACCAAAAAACTAAAGTGACACGTATTCAAAAAAAAATATCAACGACCCAAGTGATACGTAAAAAAATACACAATGAATTAAAAAACCAAAATGATACACATTTAAAAAATACACAACCAAATAAAATAACTCAAGTGATACTGTCCAAATGTGTACACACAATCAAATAAAAAACCAAAGTGATACATATAAAAAAATATACAAGAACAAAAAAGCTCGAGTGATACGTATCAGAAAAACTACACAATCAACGAACCCAATGATACGTATCCGAAAAACTACGCAGTCAAAAAAAAACCAAATTGACACATATTCAGAAAAAATAGAAACCAAATAATACACATCTAAAAAAAATATATAACCAATTAAAAACAACTAACGTAACAAAAACTTACATAAACAAAAAAAAATATATATTTCAAAACTACATAACCAACTATGTAGCTCAATAGTGCCAACTATGAAAACAACTACTATGATACAAAACAATACAGTAATATTAACGCATCATGTTTTAGACAAGACTATATTATTAAATAATTAAATTAAAACGCAATTTTTGAATATAATATAAGGATAGAGAGTCATGCTACTACTATTTTTTATATGAAAAGAATGAGTAACTGTGGGGCATTTAAAATATCTCGGTATAGATAAGAAAGAAGGAGATGTGAATTACTAAAATGTCCTTTTAATTTAATTAGGATTAGTGCTCGCGCGTTGCCGCGGGTTTATTATTCCAATGCATGTTAGAAGAAGTTTAAACAGATGTTATAATGGCTTGGAGTGAACCTAGCGGTTTCCAAATCTCAAATTTCAGAAATATAGACATGTTTTCATGCGTCGATCGTTTGTTTTAGTAGATTGGTTTCAATGAACTGTGGTGATTGTTGTGTTAGTGAGCCTCCTTTAATTTTGCCTCTTTGTATTGCCCTTCAGTCGTCCTCCATTTGAAAACATAGTTGTGTAATGCTCACATGACCAGGCACATTCGCACATTCGCGTAAGTATACAGCGACGATACACCTGCAAACAACACACGTAAATCTAAAACCGAACTTCAAAGCTAAGGAGAAAATATACAAATTAAAAAAACGGTGAAAGAAAATAATCTCAGAAGCCTATTTTTTGGATGAGTGGCAACATATGCTATCAAACGTTTCACATGCTTAATGAGTAAAAGTATTTATGTGGAATATCAAGATAAGTTTAATCAGTGTTTGTAATCTTGAGCACTTTTATTCAAGTGTAATGACTAAAGTTGGTAAATTGGCATGGAATATTGAGATACATAAGTTGCTGTTTTGGCATCGCGCCTAGTTTTTAGGTATCTTAAATCCACATATATAAATACCAAGTTCGCGCCTAAAGCAACTCACTTTAAAAGCTTTCAACCAACTTTCAGATGTATAAAATCAAAAATAAGTACCTTAAAGTAATGAACTAACCTTTTGCGGTCAGTCGCTTCAGCATTAAGTCATTCACAGCTGTTTGGATGTGCCACCAGCAACAACACCTCTTTTCTTTGTTTCTCCCACCTTAGTTCCTTACGACGTAGTTCCTGGTTCACATCCACAATAACATCCAACTCAACCGCTGCAACAAATAATGAGAACATATGTGCCTGTAATTTGTCAAAGACTCGGTCACAACATGTCTAATGGGTATAATAAAATAGGAACGGGTCAAATGGGTCGAATGAATAAAAAGGTTTTGCATATCATTTAGTTTTTTAAACTACAAACCTGTTAAAAAAAATTAATTTCACAGACTGTGCACACATAATATTAATAAAAAAAGAGAAAAAAGCTGCAGAAAGTGCATCACCTGCACTTATAATTTTGACAAAAGCTCGAAACATCGAAGAACATTAAGTCCTTAACATACTTAGCGTATCTCATGATCCCATTTGATCTCAGCCCACCGAATTCCGCCACTTCTAATATCTGCAAAGCAACCAAAATGAATATGAAATTCAATATTCAAAAGTGAACAACGTATCCGTACGTATTTTATTCAAAAACGAAAAGAAAAATGTTATATGATTATTTACCTTTTTATGGAGCTCGAAGATAGATGCGTCCATGAGTTGGTTCTACAAATTCAACCAGTCCAACACCTTATCTCTGATGATTAATTGCAATCATTTATAAAAGAATAAAGTAACGTTCAAACTATACATACATATTAGTGGGGCTGTTTGGGATTGCAAAATATACTTATAAGTAGATGCCTGTTCATTTTAATTTATTCTTTGTTGTTTTAGATTGCTTATTTATGAAACCAAACATAAGCATATTATAATTCTGTTTGTCCGAAAAACTAAAACCAAGATTTCGCCTTGTCTATTTTCCGCACACCTCTAGATAAACGTATAAAGCTAATGTACATAAATATGAAAACTAAAGTGAGCATGTGTGAAGCAATACGTAAAGGTGAATACTATATTACTGAGCTAAATATAATAATTTAGTTACCTCACGCGTTTAGTCGAACGTCTTGGATACATCATACATAACTGCATCAAGGGTTACCAATACCATACGTTCAACTAATATACAAACAGTAACAGGAATATGCAAATAGTCAATTGGCGGAACTTCGTGTACCTCCCAAGCTTCAATGTCATGCTGATTTCCATATTTGTTGATAGTCGATTGTCGGAACACACACAAAGCCTGATATACTATATGCTGAGCCTTCTCTAAGGACTGCACTGAAGTAAGCTATTTCGTAAGCGGGTTCATATAGTAATTTTACTCGAACCTGAATCACATATGTGAGAGATTTGTAAACTACCGATTCAAAAGTTAAAACAGGAAATAGTTTAAGAAATGCACCTCCAAGAGTTTGTTCCTTCATTTCATATTTACACCCCAACACAGACCGGGCGACAAAAAAAACTTGAATGCCGAGATAGGTAGATCCTTAAAAGTAACAGTATATAAAGGCTCAAGTCTAGAATGGAAGGCGTACCGAGAACCCGCCATGGCTGAAACCAAATGTCGCCCTGCCAAGATACGGGCTCTGGCAAGGCACGCTGACCCAAACAGTATACATAGAAAGACTTCATCATCGCCAATAACGTCGTAAGAGTTCATCGCCAACAACAGGTTGAACAACTACACATTCCAATAACAAAAAAATATGATATGTGATCATCACATACTGTTCTAGTACGCAATAAATGGCTCATACATAGATACATTTTCAGTAACTTGGCCTTTAACAGGAATATAGTTAAGTATCTACGGCCCTTTAAATAGAAAAAGGGCCTAAAACCATTTCCCTTAGAGTTGTGAGTGTGGTAACTGAAAAAGAGCCATTGACCCCTCAATATCATGGGCAACGATATATTTACGGATGTTTCAAAATGATCACAGCCTTTCATAAGCAAGACTAACAAAGTAGGGTGCCACTTGGCATGGCTGCAAGCACGATGGCGTGCTGCCCCGCCAAGATACAGGCTGATTGCACCCCAACTCAGTCCGGGGCGACACAAAAATCTTGAATGCATCAGCATAATCAAGAATAGTGTCCTAGATAGGTCGATCGTTAAAAGTAACAATATTGAAAGGCTTTGGTCTAGAACGAAAGGCGTACCGAGAACCTGCCATGGTTGCAACCAAATGGTCGCTCTGCCAAGATAACGGCGTATCGAAACCCGCTAACCATCATGTAGTAACAATAATACATGAAATAGTTTTTTCCGTTATAGGCTCAGACATGACACCTTTCAAGGAAAACCAGATAGGCACGCCATGGCTGCAACCTCGTCAGGTTGCCCCGCCAAGATGCGAGTAATCTCAAATTTAACCGTGCCGTTAAAGCTCATCATAGCCAAGTTATCGCATATTCCAAGGATACATGCTCATATTGCAGCACATCGTATGTCATAATCCGACACACGAATGTAAATATAGTTTTATAATATGCATTGGTTGTCAAGATTCTCCTCTGCTGTAAGGTTTATCATATAATGTGTCGAATTTGCGTGTATCATTTTCCAGGCGACACACATTATCAATTTAAGATCCCATCAATCTCTCTCGCTAGCATAAAAAAACTATTAACCAACACGCGGCAATACCAATATATGAATATCCGGCACCGTCCAAGGAAAAGAGGACACGCACGCCATGGCTGCAACCTCTGTGGGCAACCAAAATAGCAGATGATCTCAACTTTGATCAAATACAATAAAATACATCCAAGATCAATAATCAGATCACCAACCACCTAACCTCACCGACGCTGCCTACCGAGCATCAACACCACACATCATGAACGATGGCAATGAAGAAGTCGGTGGCAACGAAGAGGGATGTGGGTATGTGGTTCAAACCTTAATTAGATACCCAAATCATCATATCTGAGATGAGATATTATCTCATATGAAACACCATAAGCCTGAAACAGATAAATATGGGTGATGATCAAATTCAAGGTCAAACTAACCAATATGTGTGATCAAATCGAAGGAAGAGTATAAACAATCTATAAGAAACTGATCGAATCAAGGAAACTAACACAATCAAATCACAAAATATAGACTACATGAACATCAGGAACTAAAAAACAAAATAATGAAACAAAATCAAAAATAAACTTACCAAACCAGTAGCTATCGATTTTTTTCTATATAATAGGTTGGATCGAGATCCATTATCAGATCCATTAGCCCGAAATCCATTATCAGATCTATTAGCCCGGAATTAGAAGACGAAAATCTTGTGGCAGGTTTTCTTATGAAGATGATTTGGGATTGCGGATAATGGATAATGGAGATATGTATGGCCAATCATAGGGACGAACCCATACCTATGTTGTGTTTGGGGAAGAATTTTCAAATCAAGGAACAGAGAAAGGCATGGGCGCCGGGTATTTTGAACGGCTCTCATTAGATCATACTTCTTTTGAACGGTTGTAAATAACCCTGTCTCACAAAGTTATATTACTTTTTTATTCATTTTTACATTATGTCAAATGAATAAAGGGAGTAATTTCAAATTTTAATTGTAGTTAATTTTTAAGTGTCATGTGTAAACTATCTATTAGTTCCTATAGTTTTTATTTTAAGAAGGTTTTTACTTGAACGTAAATTATATATATATATATATATATATATATATATATATATATATATATATATATATATATATATATATATATATATATATATATATATATATATATATATATATATATATATATATATATATATTCTGGTATGATCTCACATCGGCTAACTACGAGAATGGTTGATGATTTGTAATGTTCAACTGTCCCCTTCTCAAACAAGTTAGCCTTTTGAGTGAGTTTGACACTTGGGACTTATGAACCGGTTATGAGCCTAGTATGAGATAGGTACATATCAATTGGTATTAGAGCTAGCCCTACCTTTCGAAGTTCCAACACTCGGAATGGTGACCTATTGAGTGGTGTCTTGGACCCAAAGTGGTGTCAACCATGACCAACATAGCCGTAACCAACAAGATCAGAGTGGTGCTTGGACCTAAAGGGGGTGCCAACCCTGACCAACATAGCTGTGACTGAGATAGTGTTATGATCTCATATCGGCCAAGTATGAGAATGGTTGATGCCTTATGATGTTCAGGTGTCCCCTCCTCAAACAAGCTACCTTTTTGAGTGAGTTCTACACTTGGGACTTATAAACGGATTACGAGCCTAATATGGGATAGGTTTGTATCAAATTCATTGAAACGGTTTTATAGATTAATAAACCTTACAAATCTTAAGATGTTCCCTTTTTTCTAGCTGATATGTTGGAGAATGAGTGATATGAATGTGTGTGACATGAATCTCTGTTTGTTATTGTTTAGTATGCTACTAGATCTTGCTCAAACATACAAACTTTGTTTGTAATTTTTTAGTAGTCTACTAGATGTAGCTATAGATCTTGGATTCAAAAGGTGCATAGACATGTTATAATGGATTTTCTTAGGAGGACACTTGCTCAATCTCATAAATTTGTAAAATCGGATCGGCTGCTTTAACGAGCGTCCATGTGAAGATATCCTATAAGCTCTAGTTGATTCTGTATGTAATACCTTTTCTCAATCATATATAAAAGCATAAAACAAATGATACCGATTGAGTTGTTGTTCCAAAACAGGACCTTTCTATTATCATTTTTAATAGTCGATCAAACACGACCCATGTGTATGACTAAATTAAAAATATATACCAATTAAGCTGCGCGCTGTCTTGAAACTTGCAAAATGTGAACATATATAGCCAACCAAACATGACAGTGTGTATGATTAAATTCCAAAATAAACCATTTGAATTGTTGTCTCGTATCTTGCAGCCAAAACCCTATAGAATCCACATACTAAAACCTTGAAGAAACCAAGTAACCACAAAATTTAGAATCAAAATCCATTCAAGTGAAATTACTATCTCAAACATAAAAACCAAACCAGCAATACACTACTACTCAGAATCTCAGATGTATGTAGACAAAACAACAAACATACCCGCAAACTAAACATAGGCATGCAAGCTGGCACCACAAACAAATTTTATTATCTGCTCCTATTTACTTTTCATTCATTTTAAAGATATAAATCTTACCTTGTATGGCGTATAATTATTTTGGTATTCTTAATATCAGATGAAGATTTCACCACAAATGGATCATTGTCAAATGAAGGAAAGAAGAAAATATTGTTCCTTGATCGGTCGCACACCATCACAACATCATCCTATATTGCTAGTGCCTCTATCTCAAACGAGACCAAGGGAAAGATGAGTGAGCGAGAAACTACCAAATCAACACATACTAACACTCTGTTCTCGAGTTCTTTTTTAAAAGAATAAAAAGAGAAGGGACAGGAAGGGGAAGGGGAATGGATTATATTAGAAAGGGAGCACTGCATTATATCATGTTCTCCAGTTTATTTTTATAGTTGGTAAGAAAAGAAAGGGAACCAATCATAATTACTAAATTACCCCATTTTTTATGCACATCTTGATTCTTGAGAAATTGGTGAACAACAACAATTTAAATGCAACACTACTAGAACCAAAGAATTCACCCACAATTTTGAACAACAGATACTTCAAACTAACACCAAATGCGTATCATTTACTACAAAAGTGACTAACTAATAAGCATTACAACATAATAATTCAATTTAATCATTTGACTACATACAGAGCATTACAGCAGCCCTACTAATGCAAGTATCCAACATTTCTAATTCTTTTGTTTTACTTTATTTCATATTACAAACCCATTTAAATCTTGATTTAAATTTGCTTTCTACTATTCGTATCATAGAAACAGTGACTGATAACCAAATAACCAAATTCACATTTGATATGCACTTGATTTAAATTTGCTTTCTATGTCCCATTCTCATGTTTTTGGTTTGACCAGGCCTACACCAATAACCAAATTCACATTTGATATGCAGTTTTGAATCATTTCTATATCTAATATTATTATTGTAATGATTTAGATTCTGACTAAAAGATCAAAATTACATACGGTTTACAGCTTGTGTAATTTTAACTCGATCGACAAACATTTTCACCTTCATTTTATTTACAACATGTGTAAATTTAACCCCATTTGTACAACTAATAAAACAAGGACGTATTAGTTTCCTACCTGCAGAACTGAAGTGCAAAAAAAAACCCTTCAAAATGTCTGACCTATGCCACAGGGAATGATGATGCCATATAACTCATACCATAAGCAACTGGAAGCCCTCTAGAGACATAGTGAAAATTGATTAATGGTACTTTTCAAGTAGGATATATAGGTCTTTCGTTTGATCCTTCAAGACTGAAGACCCTCCATCTTACTCGTTGATGAACAAACTGCTGCATATTTTTGTTTTACTGTCATATTTGTGTTAAGTAGGTTAATACATATATAAAAAGTGAGGGTATAAATGTAATTTAAGAAAACCCTATTTTGTTCATTCACGCTTCCTCTCCTGATCATCCCAATAATGGAGGGATCAATATTACAAAGAAAAGCCCATCCCATCCCTTCCCTTCCCCTTCCCGTCCACTACCATTCCTTCCTTAAAAAAACTTGAGAACACAAAATTTTTGTGATTTCCCTTCCCTTCCCTTTCCATTCTTTTAAAAAAAAACTTGAGAACAGAGCGTAAAAGAAAATCCAAAAGCAAAACATAATATGGGTCAATCACTGGCATTTGCTTACGCGCCATCCCCAACAAATATGTACAATATCATTTAAGCAGTTTTAGAAAACCCTGGCCAATCAATAAAACCTAGTATACCTTATAGATACATGTAGTTACAAGGGTTTTTTCTTTTTTAATTAAATATGTTTAATTTCAAATATGTAGAAAAATAATTCTAATCTTATATCTTGTTCGTGTATAGAAGGCTACATTGCTTTGAGGTACTTTAACAAACGAAAGTTGCACGTGGGGAGCTACAAAGAAGATGTCAAGATTTCTATAATTTTAATTAGATAAATTTTTTTATCAAGTTATGTACATTAGCTATTTTACATTGAAAAACTTGTTCAAAGTGCATTAATGTATTTAATTATTATTATCAAGGTATGGAAATATCAATTAATATAGAGAGAATTGCATATATATCCCTCCAGGCACTCTATATTTCATATATATCCCGCCTAAACAAGTATTTGCATATATAAACTCCCCAAACACAAAAGTTGTCACTTATATCCAAATAATCATTTTAGATATTTTTAAAGCAACAAAACAAAGAATAATTGTAATTTTAATATAAAATATCAATTATACCCATGTCACTATTATCAAGATAATAATCATTTAAGTCTTACACAAACATATCTTATACATGTTTAGTTATCATAGAAAGTGATTAACCTCAAAACTCACATTTATACAAATGTGACAAAATATTTTAATGAACTTTATTTTTTAAGAAAATGTTTTGTTAAAATAGAATAAAATTTTGAATTTGGCAAATTCCAAATGGCCTAGGAATATACCCTTGATGTATAAACTACCCTAGATGGAATTTCCCCATTACATGATAAAAAGAAGCAGATTCTAGTGCCGCGGTTCGAAATAGGTAGGTGCGGTTCCTTAGTGATATGGAACCACGGGCTTATTTATTGAATCGCGCTCAGAGAGCCGTTATTCCTTGTCCCCTATAAATAGTGGATCAAATTTTCATTTTCCAATGAACCCTTTTGGACAGTTTCTCAACTTCTTATCTTCTTTCTATCTCTCCAATCATTAGTAAATGATCACTTAATTTGTTAAGTATGTTTACTTATGATTATCCTCTTGATCCTCTCCTTTACTTGTCGTAAGAGAAGATCACTCATAAATTTGTGATGTGATTAAAGATGAAGCCTTGCTGAAGATCATCCTTTCTTAGATCTAATCATGTTCATCATTTTATATACTTGAGTCTTGTGTAGATCTAGTGTATTTGTGAATACTTGGATTAGTCTTGTGTAGATCCAATGTATTTGTGAATAGTTGGACTAGTCTTGTGTAAATCCAATGTATATGTGTATACTTGGATTTGTCTTGTGTAGATCCAAGTTATATGTGTATACTTGGATGTATCTCGTTTTGTAATAAGTCTTGTATGTTAGTTCTCACTAAGCTACAAAGTTATGTGTGTATGTGTCTTGTGAGTTCTCAATCAACTTGAAAGTGAAAATTTGCGAAGATTAGTTCTAGCTTTGGATTAGAACTCCACATCTAGCCTTGTGTCAGAAAAATATGAAGTAGGCGACGTGTGTAGATTTGTCCTAGCTAAGATTAGGTCTCGACATTTAGCTTAGTGTCAGAAAACAATGTAAGCGACATTGTAAGATTTTCTCCACCAAGAAGGGAGCTTGTGGATATAGTGGAAATCTCGAGTGAGGTGTACTCGAGGAGTGGAGTAGGAACGAAGAGAGAGCTTCATTGCTGAACCACTATAAATCTTGGTGTCTTGCCTTAGAATTTTTATTTCCTTACTCTTTACTCATTCATATCTACTTTCATGTATAGCATTTTTATAATCACTAGATATAACAAATGGTATGAAAATTGAATTAACATCTATGAAACTAATTTTCATATAAAAGGCAATTTTGGGACAAACTAAATTGAAAGGATTTTTAATTGAGACCTTAATCATATAAACTATTCAACCCCTCCCACTTCTAGTTTCTACAGTTGGTATCAAAGCGATAGTCACACAAGATCTTTGAATTATATTGTAATTTGAAGCTTGGATCAATCTATTGTCTCTATTAGTTAGAACGGTCAGTTGCTCTAAAGTTTAGTTTTGGTCAAAACTATTTTCTATATAAAAATAGACCTTTTTGAATATTGCTATATCAATTCATCTTGATTAAGATCTAGTTAGTAGTTATTATGCATTTGAAATTTTCTCTTGAAATGTATATACTAGTTTGTATCTTGCTTTGTGTAGGTACTCACGAAAATTAATCATTAAGTTGATTGTGGATTGAGTTACTTACATTTGTTGAAGAATCATCTCCTTTTGATCTCCAACATCATGGGATGTTGATATCAAGATTGGTGAATGTGATACTAGTCCTTGAAGACTTAGTATGCACTTTGGTCGAGTTTGGGTGTTGAATTAGTCAATTGAAGACTTGGGATGCACTTTGTGGTTAAGGTACGTTTTCGTCCTTCCACACGCCCTTTGATCATTCTTTTGATCATTACTTGCATATGTGATTGTTCTTGGCATCCTTGCCTTGACGTTTATTTGTGGTATGTGATTCTATTCTTTCACCCTCTCAAACCTTCATGGTCTTGGATACTTGACTAACTTATGGGTTATGGAGTGAGTTACTAGTAGCTTAAAGTATCAAGCATTATTTATAGGATTGGCAACTTAATACGGTTAGTAGGCCTGATATCATGTGTAGTATGTGAAACTGAACTTATCTCTAACTTTATTGATTAATCCATTGAGATATCGAACTACATCATATGTTGTAGTTAGGATACTACAAATTTAAAATTGAAATATTCCAAGGTTTTTGTCATTGTAACCCTTAACAATGATATTTGTTCGGTCACGTGGGAGAGAAAGTGAATTTATACTCTTGCTCATGTTTTGTAAAAGTTTAAGAACATTATTAGTAAGTGTAGTTACTCTATATAACAAAAATAGCTTGGTATGGTTCATTACCAAAGCCGTTTTGTCTTATGCCGGAAAGGCACGTCTTAAACCACTATATATGTAACACCCTATTTTGATAAATGGAATGTCACGCGTGATTATGGCGTGTCATCAAAGCATACAAGGATAAATGTATAAAACATCACATCACCATAAAGGAAATACCAGAATCAAACATCGGTACCCCAAAAGTAGAACTCATCACACACAAACATAAGTACTATAAATGAAAAGGACTAAACAATGTCCATGGAAATGAGTATCAAAGTATAAAGAAATGCATAAAGTAAAGCAGGCTAGGAAGATTCCAATCCATATGCACATACGCTTAAAGTCTACGAGCGTCCCAGAGTACCTGCCGTTTTGGGAACATGAAAGGAAAATAGCTGAGCATAACGCTCAATGCACAGATATACAAGTAAAGCATGAATAATATAAGCATATAAACATAGAGCAGCGGAAAAGACTAAGTCCTGGATAACCTGGTATATCATAGTAAATACTGGTTTTATAGTTTGAAAAGTCTTATGTTTATCTTGTAACTGTTTAACATATTTACCATTAGCCAATATAGGTCATGAAATATCAACGTGCATGAATACTTGGAGGGGTGACCTCGTCATGCAAATTAGAGGGGCTGCCTCTAATTTAATATACTGGTTTGGGTAGGAGGGATCAGCTCCTTGTGAAGGATGCAAGGCACACACCACATTTACCTGAATAATCTGCTAAAAAAATATGTAAACTAGGATGCACCCATACGCCCTACCTGATAATAATAATATGGCCAAAAGCTGATGGGACGCCACGAGCTATCACTCCGTCGTGGTGGAGTCATAACACTGGTGCCTCCAGTGCTATGGTTATGGTACCTCCATAACTAGGTGAAACTGGTCATGCATGTATATGGCTTTAGGTATCTAATTAAACATAATCAATTCAAAAACATATGAAACATATATCGGGGAAAACAGTTGGCTGCATACGGAGAATCCTAATAAGGAAGAATGTCCATACTGAAAGGACGGAGAATCCGTACCTTGTGTCCAATAAACGAAGAAGAAGAACGGAAGAGAGTCCTACTTCGGTATCACTAATGCTACATAAATACATACGTGTATAAGTATCTGTTTACTGAGTACGTAACTGGTTTTATATCATGTCTTAGCTTGTTTTATATGTTCATGTCATGTTGTACTGATTAAAGCTTTATATTGTGTTTATCATGTATCCTGTCTATTCTGATTAAGTATTTCTTGTATTTCTTGTATTATTATACTTGTTGTGTAATAATAAGTAACTTTCTAAAAATAACAGGTTTCCTAAAATAGAAAGTTTCCATAAATAGAAAGTTTCCAAAAATAGATTAGGTGCCTTAATTAAATAAGTTTCTAAAAATAGAAAGTTTCCATAAATAGAAATACGCTGGATTATTAAGCTAATTATATACGCTTAAGTGTTTACTGATTAATATTCTAAGTCATGTAATTAAATAGTATAGTTTATTAATTATTTCATGTAAATTAAATAAACTATAGGTTAAAGTGTTTAATTAAATATAACATGATTTAATTAAACAAAGGTAAAAATACTTAGGTTAAAACATGTATTATTATCTATTAATAATATAACCTAAGTCATGTAAATTAATTATTTATAAGTCATGATTTTATTAATTAATTAATTATATAGTCTAAATAAAATGGTAATTACTTAGGTAAAAATTCATGTATTAATAATAATATTAATAACCTAAGTCATGCATAAATTAAATTAATCATGTACATGTTTTAATTAATTTAATTTAAATCTTGTTAAAATAATTAACCATGTAAAATAATTAACTTGCAAAATAACCCATGAACCGAACCCGTGTTTTAATTTAAACATGTCGTGAACCAGACCGGTTTAACCCATGAACCGGCCAACCAAACGCACCCTTGGTCTTGGCTAACCCCCGGCTAGCATGAGTTCCCACCGGCTAGCCGGTGTTCCCCCTGCTGCCGCGGCCTACGTTCCCCCTGCTTTCATTATTTAGCCACCGGCTGAAGCCGGTGGTGGTTCCTTGTTCTTAGAAGAGACCCACCATGCCAAAAACACACCCCGACCGAGGTCGGGGTTCCCTTGTTCCTACGGCCGAGACACACAACATACACCGAGACCTTGAGGTCTCGGTTGATGTGAAAACAAAGCAAGCCGAGACCCCCTTTGGTCTCGGTTCCATGTGTCGGCCAAAACAAACACCCCTTAAACCCTAATTAATTTACCCCCATGATTTATTAACATGTATTTTACTTGTTTTTAAATAAACCATGATTTCATGTGTTCTTGATTAAATAAAAACATAAAGAAAAGAGGTTTAAGGATTTACCGATTACGTGAAACAAAGAAGAACGATAACACTAACACACTTGCAAGAAATCAATCACCAAAAATCAACCAACACCCCTTTGGTGTTCTATACCCGGTGGCCAAGAGAGAGAGAGCAAAAAGAGATTAGGATTTTGTTTATTTTCTAATTTCTGTAATTATGAAAATAATTTTTCCCTTTATTTCTTGTTTAGTAAAAATTGCATGCCACGGGTAGGATGGGGCCCACAAGGGTAATCCATAGTTTTCTCGTTCTAATATTAAGTCTGTTCTCGTGTTCGTGTTTACATGATTTAAATAGTTATCGTTCGTGTCCTATTATATTTATTCATGATCGTAATAAATATACATAAATACGTAATACTAAGCTCGTGATTATTTAAGTTCATGATTTCATGTTCGTATGTTCGTGATTATAATTATTATTGAAATAATTATCGTGTCTTAATACGTATTAAATACTTATCGTGATATAACACGTACGTAATACTTGTAAATCTTGTTCGTGAATCGTAAACGTGCTATAAAAGGAAAGTTCTAATCATGTAGTACGATCATAAGGGTACTATTCATGGTAAAAGCATGCGGGTTTTATAACTCTTCCCCCCTAAAAAGAATAATTCGTCCCCGAATTATATATAAAGTAACTGAAAAAGAAGAACATACCCGAATTCAAAATATGAAATGAGGGTAAGAAGCCCAGATAGACTCCTCTGTTTCCTAAGTGGTTTCCCGCTCGGTATGATCCCTCCAAAGGATTTTGACGAATGGAATCGTATTCCTTCTCATGACTCGTTCTTGTCTGTCAAGAACTCGTTCGGGTTCTTCTATGAAAGTGAGATCTTCACGAATCTGTTCCAGTGGACACTGAACCATGTGAAGGGGATGATACTTGTACCCTCTGAGTAAGGACACATGGAAAACATCGTGAACATGAGAAAGCTGCGGAAGTAATGCTAAACGATAAGATACTTCACCGACTCGTTCAATGACATCAAACGGTCCGATGAATCGAGGACTGAGCTTCCCTTTGATTCCAAAACGTCTAACACCACGTGCTGGCGAAACCTTAAGGAAAACGTGATCTCCTACGTTAAAATGTAAGTCCCTACGATGCTTGTCTGCATAACTCTTCTGACGTGACCGTGCTTCTTGCAGTTTCTGCTTAGCTACTGCGACCTTCTCATTAGTCAAATCTATCATTTCTGGTCCTTCAAGTGTTCGCTCACCAACCTGATCCCAGTAAATTGGGGCGCGACACTTTCTGCCATACAACATCTCGAAAGGAGAACACTTGATACTTGCGTGCCAACTGTTGTATGCAAACTCTACCAAACAGATGTAATCGTCCCAATCTCCCGTCCATTCCAGCGCACATGACCTCAACATGTCTTCCAATGTCTAAATCGTTCGCTCTGACTGCCCGTCTATTTGAGGATGAAAAGCCGTGCTAAGCATAAGTTTTGTACCCCAAGCTTTCTGTAGACTTCTCCAAAATCACGAAGTGAACCGAGGATCTCTGTCTGAGACGATGCTGGATGGAGCACCATGAAGTCTCATGATCTCCTTCTTGTAAGTATCGGTGAGTTTACTGACCGAATCTTCCTTGCGGATCGGTAAGAAATGAGCTGATTGGTAAGTCGATCAACGATAACCCAAATCGCATCTTGCTTCTTCCTTGTCGGCGGAAGACCAGTAACAAAATCTATGGTGATTTTGTCCCACTTCCACTCTGGAAGATCTAACGGTTGAAGAAGACCGCCAGATCGCTGATGCTCAATCTTAACCTACTGGCAGGTAAGACATTTGGAGACGTAAGTAGAAACATCCTGTTTCATACCACTCCACCAAAAGTACTGCTTGATGTCATGGTACATCTTAGTCGAACAAGGATGGATAGAGAATGGGGAGCTATGAGCCTCCGCTAACAATGCTTCCCGGAGTTCTTGATCATCAGGAACACAAAGTCTCGTGCCCTGCCATAAGATACCATCTGCGTCTACTCGAAATTCTGTCTGCTTCTTCAAATTCTGAATTATAGCCCAGATTTCTCCATCATCTTTCTGAGCTTCCTTGATCTTAGATAGTAACTCGGGTTCCACTCTAAGATTAGCCCAGTAACCGTGCTGTCCACGTACCATGATCTCTTTGTCTAGTCGCTCCAATTCTCTTATAATTTCCTCCTCAATTTTAATGCCGTTTATCATTCCGGACTTTCTGCTAAGTGCATCTGCTACTACATTCGCCTTGTCGGGATGATACTGCAGATTAATGTCATAATCCTTCAACAGCTCTAACCATCTCCTCTGTCTCATGTTCAATTCACGTTGAGTGAAGATATACTTCAAGCTCTTGTGGTCCGTGAAAATGTCACATGATTCTCCATACAAGTAGTGCCTCCATATCTTCAATACAAACACGACTGCTGCAAGTTCCAAGTCATGCGTAGGGTAATTTTCCTCATAAGGCTTAAGCTGTCCTGAAGCGTACGCGATCACTTTCCCATGTTGCATGACAACACAGCCAAGTCCCTTCCCCGATGCATCGCTGTAGATCTGAAATCCACCTGTACCAGATGGGAGAGTAAGAATAGGTGCAGATACTAACTTCTGCTTTAGGTCTTCAAAGCTCTTCTCTCGTTCTTCAGTCCAGACGAATTTCTCCCCTTTCCGCATCAGTTTGGTCAATGGTAGTGCTAAACGGGAAAAGTTCTCCACGAATCTACGGTAATAACCAGCTAAGCCTAGGAAACTACGGACTTCAGTCGCCGATGTCGGCCTTGGCCACTTAGTAATAGCCTCAACCTTTGCTGGATCCATCGTGATTCCTTCTGCTGATACAATGTGACCTAAGAATGCCACCTTGTCTAACCAGAACTCACACTTGGATAATTTAGCATACAGCTACTTCTGGCGAAGAATCTGTAGTACTGTACGAAGATGGTCTTCGTGTTCCTCCTTGGACTTACAGAAAATCAGGATGTCGTCAATGAAGACAATGACGAACTTGTCCAAAAATTCATGGAAGATTCTTTTCATCAAATCCATGAACACTGTTGGAGCATTGGTAAGGCCAAATGGCATGACTACAAATTCGTAGTCGCCATAGCGTGTACGGAAAGCAGTCTTGGCGATGTCCTGCTCCTTCACCCGTAGCTGATGATAGCCCGACCTAAGATCAATCTTGGAGAAATGTTTGGCCCCTTGGAGTTGGTCAAACAGATCGTCAATACGTGGTAGTGGATACCTATTCCTGATGGTAATCTTGTTGAGCTCGCGATAGTCTATGCAAAGACGCATACTGCCGTCCTTCTTCTTAACGAATAAGACCGGTGCGCCCCATGGAGATGCGCTCGGTCTAATAAAGCCTCGTTCCAGGAGTTCTTGCAATTGATCCTTCAGCTCCTTTAACTCTATGAGAGCCATGCGATAAGGAGCCTTGGAAATCGGCTCAGCTCCTGGGATGAGCTCGATATTAAATTCTACTTCACGTGCATGTGGTATGCCCGGGAGCTCTTCTGAAAATACATTTGGAAATTCTGACACTATCGGCTGATTCTGAATTGATGGAGATTCAACATCCATGTCATGAACAGTAGCTAGATAACCCTCACAACCATGTTAAAGTAATGCGCTGCTTGCAGGGTTGATATGATTTATACAGACCTTCC
This sequence comes from Glebionis coronaria, assembly GCA_025667525.1. Lineage (NCBI taxonomy): Eukaryota > Viridiplantae > Streptophyta > Magnoliopsida > Asterales > Asteraceae > Glebionis > Glebionis coronaria. The sequence goes on along the minus strand of CM046878.1, from coordinate 446,059,436 downwards.
GGGTACGAACCCGTTGTGAATGTACTCTGGTGCATTAACATCACCGAAGATGACTCGATATGAATGGCAGTCTATGGTAGCATGATGCTTGGATAGCCAATCCATGCCCAAAATCATGTCAAAATCATTCATGTCCAGCGAAAGTGCGTCAACAGGACAAATCATGTCGTCAAACTCTAGGGGAAGGCTCTTGTACACATGGGTTATGCGTACAGAGTCTCTCAAGGCGTGGAAATACTCAATATATTTTCTAGTGGCATGGGGAGTATCCTAACATTCTTGGCATAATCAGTAGAAATGACCGAGTGAGTAGCACCCATATCAAACAGAACACATGCAGCTTGACCATACATATACAAGATTCCAGTGATGGTACCTGTAGACTTGTTGGCCTGATCGCGAGATGTCGTGTAAACGCGTCCACTAGTAGGAGGCGGCTTGGTATCAGCATGTCCTGATGTACCCTCCATCTCGCCCTTGCGGCAATCCTTCATGCGATGGCCAGGAAGACCACACTTGTAGCATGCGTTGCTGTCGCGGCGACATGGCCCTGGGTGCCTACGGTGGCAAGTAGAGCAAAGAGGATGAGTATATCCTCCAGCAGGTGTCCTGACTGGCTGAGGGCCTGATAAGAACAATATACATGAGACATGGTAAAAAGGTACAAAGGACAATGCGGATAAATCGTAAGATGGAATACCAGTGATAGCTGGACGGTTAGGCTGTGAACCTCTCTGGTTCTGGTCCCTCCCGTTACCATGATTCCTGGTAGAAGATTCTCTAATGTGTCAGGATTAAGAATTATAGCATGTAATCATAAGAAAATGAGTAAGTATAAGGACCTGCTGATGTTGGAGTGTCCAGCGTTGCTACGGTAATTATCGTTACTGCCACGACTATCCGTAGCAGAATGGTCGTGAGTCTGACTGTTTCCCTTGGGCTGATTAGGCTGTTGCTGAGTAGCAGACTGAGACCGGTCCCCAGTCTTCTGCCTGGAAGATACAGTTTAAAGAGATGAAATATTGACATATACGGAAAGAATACGGATTGGTCACTGTTTGAATACGAATATTTGCCTCTTATTGGGTCTCTCTGCTTCCTCGAACTCATCTCTTTCCTACAGCATCTCCAACTTACGTGCTGCATCGGCCACTTGTGCTACCGTAATGAACGTAGCACACACCAAGTTGTTTTCGACCGATGTACGAAGAGCCCACCTAAAGTGGTGTGCTTGCTCTTCAGGAGTACCTGCTGCTGAACCAAGAAAACCAGCCAAGCGAAGAAAGCGCTGCATGAACTCGTTGCTATTCTCCCCAGCTCTCTGTCGGATTCCATGGTACTCCCTCTTCAGCTTGTCTTGCTCAGCCTTGGGAAAGAACTGTCCCATCACCAAATCCCTGAACTGAGCCCAAGTCAAACCAGCCACCCAATTATCACCTCCCTCTGACTGCTTCAGTGCCATCCACCATGATAGCACATCACCTTCGAACCTGTAGCAGGCCAACCTCGACTTGAAGACAGGGTGACAGCCCATATCATCGAAGATCTTCTCAATGTGAGCCAACCAGCTTTCAGCTTCACTGGGGCTATCTATTCTCTCGAAAGCTCGAGGGCGGAGCTTATTGAATCTCTCCAGCCATGTGACCAATGTTGCTGGAGGAGGAGGAGGAGGTACTATGTGTTGTTGCTGGTTGTTGGCAGCCTGAACCTCAGCCCTGATTTCGTTCCTCAGCTGAGGAAGCATAGCTTGCATTGCAGCTTGGATTGCTGCATTGAGTTGTTCCTGCTCGTGTGTGAGAACCATCTGACAGTATAACATAAAATACATGATTAAACTGATTAAAACATAAACTATATACATGAAAAAAATTTATACCAATAAATCATGAGAAAAATTTTATGCAAGAAAATTTATACATGAATGCATGATGCGGTTTTATGAAAACTTTTGTATGCGCGAGAGTGAACGCCTATGGTCAGTTCACTCAAAACAAAAGACATGGCGAGGGGACGCCAATGGGTCGGTCCCAAATTTAAAAGTTCCGATAAAAGCACATGCGACTAAATAGGGCCAGTCATGTACCAACCATTACTTAGTCATAAACCTGCAACAATGACATATATATGTATGCATGAAAATGATGAATGCATGAAAACCGACTGTCAGTTCTAGGAAGACCATAGTGACTACCCACTAATCACAGGTCGTGTTTTGAGAGCCTATAGGTCGAAGCCTTGGCTCTGATACCATAATTATAACACCCCATTTTGATAAATGGAATGTCACGCGTGATTATGGCGTGTCATCAAAGCATACAAGGATAAATGTATAAAACATCACATGACCATAAAGAAAATACCAGAATCAAACATCGGTACCCCAAAAGTAGAACTCATCACACACAAACATAAGTACTGTAAATGAAAAGGACTAAACAATGTCCATGGAAATGAGTATCAAAGTATAAAGAAATGCATAAATTAACGAAGGCTAGGAAGCTTCCAATCCATATGCACATACGCTTAAAGTCTACAAGCGTCCCTGAGTACCTGCCGTTTTGGGAACATGAAAGGAAAACGGCTGAGCATAACGCTCAGTGCACGGATATACAGGTAAAGCATGAATAATATAAGCATATAAACATAGAGCAGCGGAAAAGACTAAGTCCTGGATAACCTGGTATATCTTAGTAAATACTAGTTTTATAGTTTGAAAAGCCTTATGTTTATCTTGTAAAAACTGTTAACATATTTACCATTAGCCAATATAGGTCATGAAATATCAACGTGCATGAATACTTGGAGGGGTGACCTCGTCATGCAAATTAGAGGGGCTGCCTCTTATTTAATATACTGGTTTGGGTAGGAGGGATCAGATCCTTGTGAAGGATGCAAGGCACACACCACATTCACCTAAATAATCTGCTAAAAAAACATGTAAACTAGGATGCACCCATACGCCCCACCTGATAATAATAATATGGACAAAAGCTGAAGGGACGCCACGAGCAATCACTCCGTCGTGGTGGAGTCATAATACTGCTGCCTCAAGTGTTATGGTTATGGTACCTCCATAACTAGGTGAAACTGGTCATGCATGTATATGGCTTTAGGTATCTAATTAAACATAAGCAATTCAAAATCATATAAAACATATACTGGGGAAAACAGTTGGCTGCATACGGGGAATCCTAATAAGGAAGAATGTCCATACTTAAAGGACAGAGAATCCGTACCTTGTGTCTAGTGAACGAAGAAGACGAACGGAAGAGAGTCCTACTTCGGTATCACTAATGCTACATAAATACATACGTGTATAAGTATCTGAATACTGAGTACGTAACTGGTTTTATATCATGTCTTAGCTTGTTTTATATGTTCATGTCATGTTTTACTGATTAAAGCTTTATACTATGTTTATCATGTATTCTGTCTATTCTGATTAAGTATTTATTGTATTTCTTGTATTATTATACTTGTTGTGTAATAATAAGTAACTTTCTAAAAATAGCAGGTTTCCTAAAATAGAAAGTTTCCAAAAATAGAAAGTTTCCAAAAATAGAAAGTTTCCAAAAACAGATTAGATGCCTTAATTAAATAAGTTTCTAAAAATAGAAAGTTTCCATAAATAGAAATAAGCTGGATTATTAAGCTAATTATATAAGCTTAAGTGTTTACAGATTAATATTCTAAGTCATGTAATTAAATAGTATAGTTTATTAATTATTTCATATAAATTAAAAAAACTATAGGTTAAAGTATTTAATTAAATATAACATGATTTAATTAAATAAAGGTAAAAATACTTAGGTTAAAACATGTATTATTATCTATTAATAATATAACCTAAGTCATGTAAATTAATTAATTATAAGTCATGATTTTAATAATTAATTAATTATATAGTCTAAATAAAATGGTAATTACTTAGGTAAAAATTCATGTATTAATAATAATATTAATAACCTAAGTCATGCATAAATTAAATTAATCATGTTCATTTTTTAATTAATTTAATTTAAATCTTGTTAAAATAATTAACCTTGTAAAATAATTAACTTGCAAAATAACCCATGAACCGAACCCGTGTTTTAATCTAAACATGTCGTGAACCGGACCAGTTTAACCCATGAACCGGCCAATCAAACGCACCCTTGGTCTTGGCTAACCGTCGGCTCGCATGAGTTCCCACCGGCTAGCCGGTGTTCCCCTTGCTGCCGCGGCCTACGTTCCCCTGCTTTCCTTATTTAGCCACCGGCTTAAGCCGGTGGTGGTTCCTTGTTCTTAGCCGAGACCTACCAAGCCAAAAACACACCCCGACCGAGGTCGGGGTTCCCTTTGTTCCTACGCCCGAGACACACAACACACACCGAGACCTTGAGGTCTCGGTTGGTGTGAAACAAAAGCAAGCCGAGACCCCCTTTGGTCTCGGTTCCATGCGTCGGCCCAAACAAACACCCCTTAAACCCTAATTAATTTACCCCCATGATTTATTAACATGTATTTTACTTGTTCTTAAATAAATCATGATTTCATGTGTTCTTGACTAAATAAAAACATAAAGAAAAGAGGTTTAAGGATTTACCTATTACGTGAAACAAAGGAGAACGATAACACTAACACACTTGCAAGAAATCAATCACCAAAAATCAACCAACACCCCCTTTTGGTGTTCTATGCCCGGCGGCCAAGAGAGAGAGCAAAAAGAGATTAGGGTTTTGTTTATTTTCTAATTTCTATAATTATGAAAATTAGTTTTCCCTTTATTTCTTGTTTAGTAAAAATTGCATGGGCTTGGCCCTTTGTCTTGTGTTTAGCCGCGGGTAGGATGGGGCCCACAAGGGTAACCCATAGTTTTCTCGTGTCTAATATTAAGTGTGTTATCGTGTTCGTGTTTACATGATTTAAATAGTTATCGTTCGTGTCCTATTATATTTATTCATGATCGTAATAAATATATAAATACATAATACTAAGCTCGTGATTATTTATGTTCATGATTTGATGTTCGTATGTTCATAATTATAATTATTATTGAAATAATTATCGTGTCTTAATACGTATTAAATACTTATCGTGATATAACACGTACGTAATACTTGTAAATCTTGTTCGTGAATCGTAAACGTGCTATAAAAGGAAAGTTCTAATCATGTACGTACAATCATAAGGGTACTATTCATGGTAAAAATATGCGGGTTTTATAATATATGACATAAGCTCTTCGTTTCTACAACTTGGAGATTTTCATTCATCTCTTGAGAAATGATACATGGCTTTGATTCAGTCCTCTTGGTTTCTCTCTTCTCTCTTATTTCTTACGAGTAGTCGTTTTTCCATCTCGGTCTAATTCGGTCTTTTTCGGTATCTATTCCACTTGTAATCCCTCATTAAGGCATTATAACCTAGTCTTGAAATGGTCCAATGATTTCCAAAAGGTATAATATATGTTTTAAGTATTTTAGATAAACTTGGTTTAAAAAACTTTTTCATTTTCTTGGTTAAAACACATGCTCTGCCCGCGGTTCCTTAATTGGGCGCGGTTATTTGTGCGGTTCTTTATATATAAGGAACTGTAGTCCCACTGAGCATAAAGTAATCTCGTTTTATTATTTTACATTTTTTCAAAAACACCCTCTTCTTCCTTTTTCTCTGTGGAGACGAGGAATACCATAAAACCTTCATTAATAAGTTTCAAAAGCTTCCAAATCAATCAAATTAATTGATTTCAAGACAAGGTTTTCACTCATCCTTCATCTAACATCGATTAATTATAAGTATCTTCATTCAATTTCAATCAATTGGCTCTAGGGTTCTTAATTTCATAATTGGGAATTTTCGAAATTAAATTAAATTAGAACCAAATTAGATATGTGGGTTACCATAGTTTTAGTGCTATGATTCCTTTAGGTTCATATTCCTTGTGATTTCACTAAACTAACTTATAGAACAAATCTTAATTTTAATGAAATTAATTTGGTTTAATATTGGAAATGATGTGAACCTTTGAACACATTGGTAATTGTATTGTTAATGCTTACCTTAAAACGGATTTTTGAAAACCAATGTTCAAGTTCATGTTTGATTCGCATAGTTCATATACACTTGTCAAAAATGAAATTGTTACATTTTGAACATAAGAATGATAAGTAATCATCAATTGGATAGTCAAGAAATTGATTAAACACATTCTTGTGATTTTTATTCTTATTAATCCTCATGTAACAAAGAGTGATTGTGGAAATATTTTTTGTTTTATATAGGTACTAACTATGCCTTTGGAAACTCGAAACGATCATGAGAAAACTATAGAGTACATGCCTATTCTTTCTAATTCGTGTCATTCTTTGTTGGAAATACGTTTTTATGTATTTAGAAAGGATCGGTCACTCCAACGATATATACGTAGTATGGGCTCGTGATCTTGTTATGTAAACATATAACCCATAAAGACCACATGTAGGGTGGGCTATATATACCACCTCTTAGCATGTTAGGAGGGGTTATTGGTTCACACACTTTCACTTTTCTAATCTAATCTTTCATTATTCTCTCAAACCTCTCTTAACTTTCTCTCTCTAAGTTCTTCATCTATCTCTCTCTCTTTAGATCATTCCAAGGTTTAGATAATCCAAGGATTACGTAGGCTTTCAATTGGTATCAAGAGCCATGGGATGATTGCTTTGTTTTGTGTTTGTGTTCTTGATTTTAGTGATTTTTTTATCTAAAAAACCTACGTCCAATTTTTTTTTGTGTTTTTCGTGGTTTGATCTTTACCAATATCATCTACATAGTCATGGTAGTGATTTGGTATTTTTTTGGTCAAAAACACAAAATATTTGGGTGTTTGGATCATTTTTGGCTTAAAATCTTGAATTCGGTGAGTTTTATCCGAGAAAAGTGGAAGTTGGAATACTTTTTGTTAGCCTTAAAATGTGAGCGACTAACGGAATTACATTAGTTTCATAGTCGGGACTTGCAGGGACTAATATTGTCATATGTAATAGTCCAAGTCCCGGGCTATATAAACCCCTCCATACTTCCATGGAGGGGTGAGGTTGTTCATTTCTTTCTTGTCTTTCTCTCTCTAATAAACACACATTTATTAGAGCATCTCTTTCTCTCACTAACAATGGCTAAACACCTCTTTCACCCTCCTCGACCTCCGGATCGAACCCGTGTTCTTAGTGAATCCATGTTTAACACTTTTGTACTATTGCGATACTTTAGCTTCCATTTCTGTCGCAATCCGCTAGGGTTTATCTACTGCGACGCAAATTACGATAGACATTGCGACAGACCATTGGTTTGCATATTGTGATAGACATTGCGACAGATCATTGGTTTGCATATTGCGATAGACATTGCGACAGATCATTGGTTTGCATATTGCGATAGACATTGCAACAGATCATTGGTTTGCATATTGCGATAGACATTGCGACATATCATTGGTTTGCATATTGCGATAGACATTGCGACAGATCATTGGTTTGCATATTGCGATAGACGTTGCGACAGATCATTGGCTTGCTATTGCGATAGACATTGCGACAGATCATTAGCTTGCATATTGCGATAGACATTGCGACAAATACAACTATTCTGAGATTTTTCAACATTATTTCTCGACTTCTACACACGTCAACAAACACAATTACTTCCTTTCATTCCTCGATCAAAAAGTAATCCTTACCTTTTTTTTCCATAAACTATCAAATGGAACCGTTGAATTCAACATCGTAAGAGGGAGAATTGCATCAAATGCAAGACAAAGCTAGAGAAAGTGGTACAACATTATTTCGACTACTTCAGTCTCATCTAGTAACCCATTCATGGATTCAAGGAGGAAGCGAATTTATGACACTCTTCGTTCAAGATCGTAACATATTCATCGACTTAATATTCTTCAACTTGAACCAACGAGCTGAGAAACTTCACAAAGAAGACTTTAATCACTCTGCATCAGAATCTGCATATAAAGCTCTCGTGACCCAACTTACGCACTTCCTCGAATTCAACATCGCTAAGTCTAACAAATCAGGGATATGCTAGTCATTTTTTCAATACTCACATACCGAGGTTCAAGATTTCCGTGGTACCCTACTAAAATTCATCACATTGGTCTCGTCTTCGATTTATGAAAGATCCCTACTTCAGCAAGCGTATGATAGTGGAGTGCAAGAATCTACAATGCATATGCAAAAGGAGAACGGTCATACGATTGACTAATTGGAGCCTAAAGATTGCAAGAGCATGGAATCGGGAGGAAAGCCTACAATCAGCATGTCTGGAAATGATATAGACATCTCTTATGATGACACCATACCCGTATTTAATGAAGAGTCTACAAATACGGTACAACGGAATGTGGTATATGATGTCTATGTCGATGAACTACCGCATGTTGAGCATTCGGAACCTAATTATGACAAACATGGGATGGAAACGGGTGATAGTTTTACCACTTCAGATTCATCCGATGTGAGTCAAAATGGGGGAGAGATTGTTTAGAATGCTATAGTACATCATGATAAATGCTTTATGACTGCTTCGTTAACTGATTCCGATTCCAAGATTAAAGAGCTTGAAATGATTATAGCTCAACAATCTAAACATCTTGAGGATGCCCAATTTGAATTTTTGAAGAAAACGGACAAATTTGAAACATATTTTGAAAAACTTGAAAAGTCAAACGTTGTTCATCAACGAAAATTGGATCAAAAAGTTCTAGATTCTAAAGCTGAAAAAGATAATCTTTTGAAACAAATTAAGTTGCTACAATCTAAGTTGGCATCCTGATGAGACTACAATTATACATAGTCTCATCGTCCAAATCGGGCTTAAAACGCTTAAAATATCATGAAAATACCCCTATATATGCTTGTATTTGTGTCTTATGTATTTTAGGTACGGATATCGTGTAATCAACAAAAGATCACAAGAATAGAGCAAAAACGAACACGGGAAACGAAGCCGCACAATGAACCGGACCCGAATCATGAATTTCCAAAGAAGTCCTTGAAGATTTGAAGATTGGCAAGATTGGTCCCTCACTTTTTGAAGACTTGTCATTTTTGACCCTTGTAAACCTCAATTATTACAAGTTTGGTCCTAAAGTTTCAAGACATGACATTATTAGCCCTTGAAGAATGCAAATATTGCATGAATAGTCCTTATTCAAAGTTTGAAAGTACTTTGGGCCATTTTCAGCAAGTTGATGAAAGTTGTTGTGAAGAAATGGGGCGTTGACAAGTTTTAAACAGAAGTGACAAGAAAAGGGGAATTGGGGGGCCTTTCCTGGCCAGACAACAAACTCACCTCACCCTATCACCACACGCCACCTCATCACACACTCACTCCTCCACCAATTCCATCTCTCCTACCCTCCACGTCTACATTCCACCACCACTACTTAAATAATATAACTGAATATTCAGTTATATTAAACTTCCCTCCTAAACACCCAATTTAAATGTAATTAACCCCAAATCAGATTAAACTCGCCCCATAAACCCTAAAAATTCCATTATCAATTAATCACAAATCAAAGGGGAAATGGTTTAAACTTTCCAGAATGTTAATTTAGCATTACCTCACTTAAACCCACACTCAAAACACGTCCCCAACCAACCCATGTGAGCAGTAGGGACCTCCCCTGCTGCGTCACTTTCATCCCCAAACCCAAAATCGACAAGATGAACGATTATGATGAGACTCCTTGTTCCCCACCCCAAATAAACGCCCCAGATCAAAAAGCACAGCTGGCTATCACTCTCATGTCACAAGACTCCCATTTTGACCAAGAAATCAGCCAAAGACCAAGGGCATTCTGGGCATTCATTGGATTAGGGTTTAGCATTTTTTATGAGTAGAATAGTCTTTCAGCATTATATATACTTGTGGCATGTCACAAGTATAGTCGTTCCAGATTTTTGCTATAATTTTTGTAATCTTTTTTATTTAAATGAAAGTTGGTATTAAATTATAAATGTAATCCCTTTTTCTTTATAAAAATTTGGTGTTAAATTTAGCATAATCTGAGTTCCAAATTGTTCTTGATTTTAAAAAGTTGAAAATCAGTTTGAGAGAGAAGTTTTCTAAAAAAAACGATTTCTTAAAGTCTTCTTGACAAAATCTTTTAAAAACTCAAACCAATAATGAAATGAAGTGAAAGTGGAAATTCATTATTGGTTTACGTGGTTTTGATAAGTTTCTGTTAAGAAGCTTCAAGTTTTCAGTGTGGTTTCAATGGTTTGAGGAGAAACCAATTTCAAAAAGTTTTTTGTATTAAGCCAAAAGTGATAAGCTGTCTTAATCAATAAGCTAGGCTTATACACTTTTTGGTGGCTTATTCCCAGGTCACTCTTTCTCTTTTTCCTTTTGATCTTGACAGGTACACGAATTATGCATATTGGAGGGTGGATTTCTTCTTGAATTCATCATCATCATCTAACATACCACAAGCCCTTTTCTGAGATTGGTCAGCTCAAGCCCGAGCTTGATGGAGAAGGCAAAAGCTGCCTTTGTGATGCCTGGATGTAGGGTCACAAGGTAAAGACCTTTTCTTTCTTTCTATACTTGCTTGGAAGTTTTATTTGAGCTATGTTGATTTGGAATATTAGGCTGTTAGGATGTTGATCAAATGCAGGATATTACTTATCAGTTGATCTTAGGCATGTTAGGATAGAGTAGACTGGATTTGGTTCAAGATAGGTCACAATCTCTTGTTTAATTTTCATGTTTCTGTTTTAAAGGGGTGTTTGGATCCTGGTTTTAAATTCAAGTGGTGAAGTGTAATTGTTTTGAAATCTGTTTAAATGCACCCATTTGATTAGCTTTGTGTTTTATCAACCTTAGGTGTTGGATTGGGTACATTTTTTAATGAATTGCATGCAAGATTTGGTAAAAACTAGTTCAAAAATCAGTAGGCTATAGATCTGCCTTGATTTTGTGAAAATTGGCATTCAAATCTTGAAGATAGGCAAGAATTAGGATTTAGGACTTGAACTTGATTTGGGGTAGCTAGGGAGTGAATTGAGTGAGTTTTGGCCAACCAAAACTCACCCAATTGCACTTTGCATCAGCAAAGTCCCAACAGGCCCCCTAGTCTTGATACAGTGACTGAGATAGGGCAATTTGGGCTTGATTTTGTTAAGTGGCCTTGTGTTTTTATAACTTTATTGACTCCCCACAACCCAACTGGTTGTGGGGGTGCCTTTGTTTGCCCATAAAACCAAGTAACCAACAAGATCTAGGCACAAAAGTGCCCAGACCTGAATTCTATTGAAAGCAGTGGGAACCAACTTCCTACTGCTAGGGTAAAAGTTCCCCCTGCTGAGCTAACAGACAAAAACAACCCACATGTTACTGTCAGATTCTTAAAATTTTGTCTTTAGTGGGTCAAAATAGGATTTAGAACTTGATTTTTGTTTCATAATTTTTCTTATTTATTTTCTAATTTTTTTATTAATTTTATTTTCTATCTACTGTTCATTTAGTATTTTTTAGGTTAAATAGCATTTTAAATTACCTTTTAAGTTTCTGTTTTTTGTCTTTTAGTGTGAAAATTTTATATTTTTCAGTTTTAAAATTTTTCTTAGATTTAGAAAAACATTTTGAAGATTTTTAGTCCAAAAAGATTTCACTGTTCACTTTTTAATTAATTTTTAGAATTAATTTAGTTTAATTAGGGTTTTAATTATTATTTGTTTTGTCTTTTAGTGAAAAATTTTACATTTTTGAAAGTTTTTCATTTTTCTACTATTCATTAGTATAATTTAGGATTTTTAAAATAGTCAAATAATTTTTAGCATTATTTTATTATTTTTAATCATTATTTTAGTTTAAAAATAGTTTTTAGAGTTTTAAAAATAGAAAAATAGTTTTTAAAATTTAGGAAAAATACTTTTTAGTCTTTAAATAATATAAGTGAGTTATTTGTTCAATAAAATAATATTTTGGGCTTTTTCTTAATTATATTTAATTTTTGGGCTTTAATTAGCATTAAAATTTGAATATTTAATTAATAAAAGGTTTAAAAATATATTTGTTGGATTTTTATTCTTATTTATATTATTTTAGACTTAATTTTCATTTATAATTTGTTTTAGCTTAAAGTTTTTAATTTTTCACGTTTTACGTATTTACGTTCGCGTTTTACGTCATTCGTCGTAGTTTAATTGTAGTCGTAGCTCGTCTTTATTTTTCTTTCTTTTCTCATCCAAAAACGACACTACCCCAAACCCTTGATTTTTATATAATTGGCACATTAATACACACACCTCCTCGAGAATGAACCCGCATTTATTCGATTCGTCGGTTTTCCTAAATCGTCGAGTTTAATACTTGCCCATTATACACTCTTTTTCCTAAAAGACGTATTTCTACGACTATCAAAATGGCGCCGCTGCCGGGGAGGTGTTTTTAGTGTGCCATTATTAGTATCGTGTTTGTGTGAGTAGTGCGTTTTTGCTTTTCAAATTTTGGAAAGCGTGAATATCGTACATACTCATTTTTGTTATTTTCCCTTATTATATTATAGTTCCAAATAAATTGTGTTTAGTTTTCCTAAACTAAACACACAACAACCATTTTACTATATTGTAGATATCCCATTATTTTTTTCGTTTTTCTTTGTGAATATATTACTATATTGTACTTACGTAGAACAATAAATATACAAGTACTCCAAAAGCGTGAAAACGCAACCTTGATTCGAGATTTCATCACTCGATCATTGTATTCGAATCCAAAGCAAAAGTGTAAAGGCAACATAGATAAATACTTTCGTGAGGCTTAATTTCAATTAACACAAACTATAAGGTAGGTATAAGGCGGTTGTATTTCACGACCTAAGGGAAAAAGGCTCTTAAGTGCTTTGCGCCACCTCGTTTCCCCCGCTTGCTTGTGCGTGTTTTGAGAAAAAGGGCTAATCGAGGGTTTGCCAACCAAAGTATTATCTACGTATATATATTTGCTTGTTTTCAAGATTAAACCCTCTTGAACGTTTTGGTGTTCCACCAACGTTCTAAAGTCATCGAAGGCGTTCACTTCACGTGATCGTTTTCATTCCTTGAGGCTCCTTTAATCGAGAAAGTTGATCGAGGAGAGATTTGTAGATTTGAGTCTACGTAATACAACAAAAATCCAAAAAAATTAAAAACAATCAAAAATCAAAAATATTCTTCTTACCCTTATCCACTAATTCTATTTCTAACCCTCTAGTGTTTAATTCTCGTAACACCGTTCTCGTTGCATCATGTCAAATAATGATGGATATTATTCGTGTCTATATTGTGGAGGCCCGCCTGATGGTGCCAATTGTTTTTATTGTGAGGTTATTGGAGGTCGAGGAGGTTATATCTATAACCCCGCTCCACGTGATCATGGTAACAATTTTCAATCTTACGACCAAGGTCACCCATCGTCTTCGTTTATTCGTCGTATGATCCGTCTTTTAATTGCAATGATGAGTCTATTCATAATGCCTTTAATGATTTTGTGAGACGAAATAATGAGAAATTAACGATGGTGGAAAAACAAATGACAAGCCTTACGGAAACTTATAATAAACGAATGGCAACCCAAAGGGAAACTTTCAAAAAAATGGAAAACGATTATGATACCCTTTTTGAAGAGCAAAAACGTTTGTATGATCAAAATCAAGAGATGTGGAAAGGATACGTGGACAACATTAAGGAAAATCATGCTAATGAGCGAGATAAAATTCTTTTAATGTTCGAGGGCTTAGTGGAAAAATTTAATTCTTTGTCAAATAACACCAATCCTAATTCTGAGGGAGAGGTTAAAGCCTTATCGACTCCTAAGACTCGCACGTCTCGTATTGATCCATATCTCTCGAATTTTAGAGTCGTGCAACCTTCGTCGTCTTGCAAAAACATAGAGGAAACGAAAAATGTTTTTGAAAATAAACCAAAGGAAAAACACGTAGGATACTTGGGAGTATTAAATATTGTACCTTCTAAACCTAATTTTTCTAATGAGGATGAAATTATTGAGGATTTTCTAAATCAATATACACTTAATTTTGACAAAGAAATTCCATTAAATGATTTTAAAAAAAAAATGTGAAAAGGTTTTAAAGGAAATCATTGAACCCTCGTTTTTACAAGATGAGCGAAAATTAATTCCGAAGGGACGTGTTAGTAGTTTTGCTAAAATGTTCGAGAACCCACGTTCGATCCCTTCGAGGGACAAAGTTGAAACCGTCAAGGCAAAATTGTCACGAGACGAGCCTTTTACTCCTAATCCCACATCGAGTGAGATTTTGGATTTATCATGTGAGAAGTCCGCCGATGGCCTTGCTCACATCGATACGTTTTTCGATGTCGAGGTCGAAACGACAAAGGCAAAATCTTCAATCGAAGAGCCTTCTTTTCCTAGTTTCATGACGGTTAAAGCTAGCGACTCGATTATCGACAATTTTATTGCTCAACCTCTTCCACGAGGAAGAGAAGACGTTTTTGATCCCGATGGCGATTTTTTCGAGATCAAACGTATTCTTGGTGATCCACCTTCTATTTTCGAGTTTGATGAGGACCGTTGCGTTAGCCCGGAGGGGGATGATTTATTAATTGATTCACATTTTAAAAATTCAAATCCTCCTCCCGCCTTCAAGATAAATGTGGAAATTTTAAGTGTTCCTAGAATTGTTTTAGAAACACCAAATATTTTCAATTTAATCAACTTGGGTTTTCGTAACAAAGAGTTAAAAAATGAAAAAGGAAATGATTTTAAAATCGATTTGAAATTTTTTCCAAAGATTACTCCGTCATCACCTCTCTTAATTGAGCTTGCTACAAACGCGTCTACTTCTTTTGACGACGTTTTGAGTGGATCTAGTATGGGGGAAGCCCCATTTGTTCCCTCACACTTCTCCATCGAGGACGAGATTTTTGACCCCGGTATCACATTTAAGATAAAATCTCGGTCTTTCACCGAAGTAGTCACTAGAAAATCCTTCTACACTTACGGTGTGAGTTTACCTCGAGTAACTCGATTTTTATGCCCACCCAATGTCCCACCTTTCTCTTTTCATTCTATTTTCTTATGTCCCTTTGGGACGATGATGTTTGAAGTCGTGTTGTTTCGTTTATCATCCGAAAATGAAGACACGATCTTTGATCCCGGTATAAAGGCTTTGCCTTTATTCACGGTTGCTTTTGGGCCTTGATTACATGTAAGTCCCACCAAAAATGACCGAACCATGATTATCCCTAAATGATCACATTTATGGGGATTCGAGTCGAGCTTTTGACTCGGTTATCAAAAACAAGGTGCCTCGTGGGGGAGACCCATGCTTATCCATGTACATATTATTGCTTTCTAATTAGTTTAATGTGAGGGGATTTGTGCCCTTCCAACCTTTTTTCCGTGGTTGTTCGTGATTGTGATTCATTAGCTACATCGACATCATTGAAGCCTCTCGTGTTCGTTTTATGTAGAACTCGAGCTTCGATCGTTGCCTTTGGAGATTCCGATATCCGATGACATCCTTTTATGTTCTAACGTTTATCTTATTAGCATAATTCATAAACGGCTTTTAGGTTATTCGTTTTACCCTTTCCATGCTCGAGATTAAGCATTCGACTACGTCTCTAGTATGGGGGTGTTTCACCCCTAGACTCGAAACATTGAGGACAATGTTTAGTTTTAGTATGGGGGTGAGTAGATACTTCACCCTGCTTACGTCAACACGCAATCCAAAATTTCATCTTTTTGTTATCGTTTTGTTGCAAAATAAGGCTAAAAATGGCCAAATTTTAAAATTTTTCGTATTTTTCATAAGTGTGTAAGACACGAATGTAGGTTTTCCGATGGTGAGAATAAGAGTAATTTTTTACTCGACCGTGCGTGTTGAGCACTTAGCTTCGATTCCTTAACTTTTTAAGCTAAGTCTCTTAAATGAGGACGAGAAATGATAGAGTTACTTATAAGTCTCGTAATCGTCACGATCTCATATGTAGTAATTATTAGCTTATTCTCCCCACGCTTTTGATAATAAATTGATTAATAAATATTTATTTAGCGGTTTAGTCACTATTGTTGGTTTCTAATTTGTTTTAGTAGCTTCCATGTAATTAAATTGGGAAAACATTAAGGTATCCCCAGCGTCACGGTTTTGAAGTATTGGCACCCGAATAATCGAAAGTTTCACCTAATAATAAGATTTCAAGTGCTCACCTAAATTAAGCAAACAATTTGAAGCCCCACAAGGCCGAAAAATCTATGCAAAATTGAAAGTGAATCAAGCCTTAATCTTCGAAGCTTTAAAGATCCAAAATTCGCCTTAGCGTGAGGATATACGTCTTTGGCTAATAAAACCACCGATGAGGCGGATAATAAAAGGCAAGGCAAGACCGAAGTCATAATAAAAGCTTCATGGCGAAGTTGAATAAAAGATGGAGGTAAACCAAAGATAATAAGGCCCTTCCGTTAGGGGGCGTATAAAAGTCTTGGTAATAAGTCTCATGTTCAAAACCGTTATAAAACCGTGTTTATCGATCCTTCTTGTTGACTTAATTTTTTGACATCGTTGTCTATTAGGATGAATTATTAATTTAATGATTTTGGTTACACCGATAAAGCTCTATTTTTAGACCTAAATCTCTATTCACGCATAAGTAAATGATGTATCCTCGTGATCATTAAGACAAAAATAAAATATAAGAGATACCAAGTAGGAATAAGGGAGTTTAGGTTCGTAATTAACACTCATGAGATAGGATTGTGTTGCTAACTTATAACAACAATGATCTCGTTGCACGCTTGGCATGGAATTGGGGTGAAAATCGAGGATTACGAAATTATTTCTAACGAAGCATTCATGTGTTCTTGTTCTATGATCCCAAAAGTCACTTTATTGTGATGAAAACAATACATTATGTCTAAAACACATGTAGTAGTTTATTTAAGTTTACGTTTTCAATAAATGTCATTATAAAATGAATGTTAGAGGTGCTAAGATACTTAATTCTAGCATTGCGTAGGGACACGACAATGGTTTAGTATGGGGGAGTGATGAGACTGCAATTATACATAGTCTCATCGTCCAAATCGGGCTTAAAACGCTTAAAATATCATGAAAATACCCCTATATATGCTTGTATTTGTGTCTTGTGTATTTTAGGTACGGATATCGTGTAATCAACAAAAGATCACAAGATAGAGCAAAAACGAACACGGGAAACGAAGCCGCACAATGAACCGGACCCGAATCATGAATTTCCAAAGAAGTCCTTGAAGATTTGAAGATTGGCAAGATTGGTCCCTCACTTTTTGAAGACTTGTCACTTTAGACCCTTGTAAACCTCAATTATTACAAGTTTGGTCCTAAAGTTTCAAGACATGACATTATTAGCCCTTGAAGAATGCAAATATTGCATGAATAGTCCTTATTCAAAATTTGAAAGTACTTTGGGCCATTTTCAGCAAGTTGATGAAAGTTGTTGTGAAGAAATGGGGCGTTGACAAGTTTTAAATAGAAGTGACAAGAAAAGGGGAATTGGGGGGCCTTTCCTGGCCAGACAACAAACTCACCTCACCCTATGACCACACACAACCTCATCACCCACTCACTCCTCCACCAATCCGATCTCTCCTACCCTCCACGTCTACATTCCACCACCACTACTTAAATAATATAACTGAATATTTAGTTATATTAAACTTCCCCCCTAAACACCCAATTTAAATGTAATTAACCCCAAATCAGATTAAACTCGCCCCATAAACCCTAAAAATTCCAGTATCAATTAATCACAAATAAAGGGGAAATGGTTTAAACTTTCCAAAATGCTAATTTAGCATTACCTCACCTAAACCAACACTCAAAACACATCCCCAACCAACCCATGTGAGCAGTAGGGACCTCCCCTGCTGCGTCACTTTCATCCCCAAACCCAAAATCGACAAGATGAACGATTATGATGATACTCCTTGTTCCCCACCCCAAATAAACGCCCCAAATCAAAAATCACAGATGGCTATTACTCTCATGTCACAAGACTCCCATTTTGACCAAGAAATCAGTCAAAGACCAAGGGCATTCTGGGCATTCATTGGATTAGGGTTTAGCATTTTTTATGAATTCTAGAATAGTCTTTCAGCATTATATATACTTGTGGCATGTCACAAGTATAGTTGTTCCAGATTTTTGCTATAATTTTTATAATCCTTTTTATTTAAATGAAAGTTGGTATTAAATTATAAATGTAATCCCTTTTTCTTTATTATAATTTGGTGTTAAATTTAGCATAATCTGAGTTCCAAATTGTTCTTGATTTTCAACAGTTGAAAATCAGTTTGAGAGAGAAGTTTTCTAAAAAAAACGATTTCTTAAAGTCTTCTTGACAAATCTTTCAAAAACTCAAACCAATAATGAAATGAAGTGAAAGTGGAAATTCATTATTGGTTTACGTGGTTTTGATAAGTTTCTGTTAAGAATCTTCAAGTTTTTAGTGTGGTTTCAATGGTTTGAGGAGAAACCAATTTCAAAAAGTTTTTTGTATTAAGCCAAAAGTGATAAGCTGTCTTAATCAATAAGCCAGGCTTATACACTTTTTGGTGGCTTATTCCCAGGTCATTCTTTCTCTTTTTCCTTTTGATCTTGACAGGTACACGAATTATGCATATTGGAGGGTGGATTTCTTCTTGAATTCATCATCATCATCTAACATACCACAAGCCCTTTTCTGAGATTGGTCAGCTCAAGCTCGAGCTTGATGAAGAAGGAAAAAGCTGCCTTTGTGATGCCTGGATGTAGGGTCACAAGGTAAAGACCTTTTCTTTCTTTCTATACTTGCTTGGAAGTTTTATTTGAGCTATGTTGATTTGGAATATTAGGCTGTTAGGATGTTGATCAAATGCAGGATATTGCTTGTCTGTTGATCTTAGGCATGTTAGGATAGAGTAGACTGGATTTGGTTCAAGATAGGTCACAATCTCTTATTTAATTTTCATGTTTCTGTTTTAAAGGGGTGTTTGGATCCTGGTTTTAAATTCAAGTGGTGAAATGTAATTGTTTTGAAATCTGTTTAAATGCACCCATTTGATTAGCTTTGTGTTTTATCAACCTTAGGTGTTGGATTGGGTACATTTTTGAATGAATTGCATGCAAGATTTGGTAAAAAGTAGTTCAAAAATCAGTAGGCTATAGATCTGCCTTGATTTTGTGAAAATTGCCATTCAAATCTTGAAGAGAGGCAGGAATTAGGATAGGTTAGGACTTGAACTTGATTTGGGGTAGCTAGGGAGTGAATTGAGTGAGTTTTGGCCAACCAAAACTCACCCAATTGCACTTTGCATCAACAAAGTCCCAACATGCCCCCTAGTCTTGATACAGTGACTGAGATAGGGCAATTTGGGCTTGATTTTGTTAAGTGGCCTTGTGTTTTTATCATTTTATTAACTCCCCACAACCCAACTAGTTGTGGGCGTGCCTTTGTTTGCCCACAAAACCAAGTAACCAACAAGATCTAGGCACAAAAGTGCCCAGACCTGAATTCTATTGAAAGCAGTGGGAACCAACTTCCTACTGCTAGAGTAAAAGTTCCCCCTGCTGAGCTAATAGACAAAAACAGGCCACATGTCACTGTCAGATTCTTAAAATTTTGTCTTTATTGGGTCAAAATAGGATTTAGAACTTGATTTTTGTTTCATAATTTTTCTTATTTATTTTCTGATTTTTCTATTAATTTCATTTTCTATCTACTGTTCATTTACTATTTTTAGGTTAAATAGCATTTTAAATTACTTTTTAAGTTTCTGTTTTTTGTCTTTTAGTGTGAAAAATTTATATTTTTCAGTTTTAAAATTTTTCTTAGATTTAGAAAAACATTTTAAGATTTTTAGTCCAAAAAGATTTCACTGTTCACTTTTTAATTAATTTTTAGAATTAATTTAGTTTAATTAGGGTTTTAATTATTAACTGTTTTGTCTTTTAGTGAAAATTTTTACATTTTTCAAACTTTTTCATTTTTCTACTATTCATTAGTATAATTTAGGATTTTTAAAATAGTCAAATAATTTTAGCATTATTTTATTATTTTTAATCATTATTTTAGTTTAAAAATAGTTTTTAGTGTTTTAAAAATAGAAAAATAGTTTTTAAAATTTAGGAAAAATACTTTTTAGTCTTTAAATAATATAAGTGAGTTATTTGTTCAATAAAATAATATTTTGGGCTTTTTCTTAATTATATTTAATTTTTAGGCTTTAATTAGCATTAAAAATTGAATATTTAATTAATAAAAGGTTTAAAAATATATTTGTTGGATTTTTATTCTTATTTATATTATTTTAGACGTAATTTTCCTTTTTAATTTGTTTTAGCTTAAAATTTTTAATTTTTCACGTTTTACGTCATTCTTCGTAGTTTAATTGTAGTCGTAGCTCGTCTTTATTTTTCTTTCTTTTCTCATCCAAAAACGACACTACCCCAAACCCTTGATTTTTATATAATTGGCACATTGATACACACACCTCCTCGAGAACGAACCCGCATTTATTCGATTCGTCGGTTTTCCTAAATCGTCGAGTTTAATACTTGCCCATTATACGCTCTTTTTCCTAAAACACGTATTTCTACGACTATCACATCCCAATATAGATTGCTTAAAGATAATGAGACCTTAAAGGCTCAATTTCAGGAAAAGGTTTTTGCTATAGCTGCGTTGAAAAACGAATTAAGGAGAACTAAAGGAACTAGTGTGGACACTAAGCTGGAAAAACCATCAATCTTGGGGAAACCGCCTACAAATCAGTCCGTTAGACAATCGATTGCATTTAGATCCGAGCGACCACAATCCTCGAGACCGCGGTTTGCCTCCCAAGTTGATATGGTTCATATTTCTAGAACAGTCACTCCACCAACTAGGCCTAATGTGACTAAATCAGCTTTAGCAAGACCTAATCACATGATTGCCTCTAGTTTCTCTACGAATACAAAGAAAACGTCTAGAACTAGTTCAAATGACATTCGCCATAAATTTGGTCTGAGGGAAGCTAAGAAAAAGACACAAGTAAAAGATAGGAATTTAAAACCTAGTCAGATGCCTTCTAGATTACCCAACACTACTAACTGTAGCATGTCATATCCTAGGAAAATCAATCAATCATCTAGGAGTTCTAGATCTTACTCGGACATTAAATATGCTACTTGTAAATTGATGAGATGGCATTTATACATGATCTTATCGTTCTTTTCGGGATTTAAATGCATAAAATGTCATAAAAATACCATATATATGCTTGTGTTTGTTTACTTGTGTATTTTAGGTATGGATATCGTGAAAAAGACAAAAGATCACAAGAAACAAGGAAAAACGAACACGAGAAACGAAGCCGTACAATGACCCGCGCCCTAGTTATGGATTTCTTAAAGAATATAACTTGAAGACTTGAAGATGTATAAGATTGATCCCTCATCTATTAAGAAATGACACTTAATACCCTTGTATATTCATAATTACAAGTTTGGTCCCTTAAGTTTGTGAAAATTACAAAAAGGTCCTTCAACTTTGAAGATTTGGCAAGTTTAGTCCCTCAACAATTCTAAATTATCAACAATGGTCCCTCATGAAGTCAAACATACAATGAAGACCTTCAAAGATGAGAAATGTCCAAGATCAGCCCTTGAAATATTCAAAAATGGCAAAAATAACCCTTGAAACCCTTTCACCAAAGTTTTGGGGCAAATATGTGAAATTGGAAAGTTATTTAACAAAGGAAATCGTTTTATGGGCTGAATAAACATAGTTTACAACTATTGCCAAAGACCAAGGACTGAAGTAACACACCAAACATTTGAATCCCATAACACGCGCCAAACACTTCCTTTTTCGGATCAAAAAGTGTTACTATTCACCGTATGAACCCAGTTACCACCTTACTTAAAACAAAGGGTAAATACAAATTACCTTGGCACACGTTTGATTCACATGCCCAGAAACTCATCCCACACCAAAAACCTTCAATCCCACTCACCAAAGGACCCCACCAATCAACCCGTAAACCAATCATAATCCAACTTCCTCTCCAAGGAATGACTAATAACTGATTTTTGGTTAGTTAATAAAAAGGTTTGTTGCAAGATCTTTCTTCGTGTTGCTCATACCCAATTATATATGTCGTTGTTTCGTTCTCGGTATCTTCTCGAATCGATCATGGTTCAAAGTGGAATAGTTGTAATTGGTAACTAAAAAGGGAGAGCTTTTGATCTATATCTACTAAAACGATAAATGCGAGAAGTAATAAAATTAAACTAAAAGCAATTACTAAAAATAAAACTAGAATTAAAATTAAACAGTAAAATACCTAAACTTTGAAAAACAGCTGATTTGGAATGTTATGCTGTTGATCCGGAATATATTAGCTCATGAGGAATAACCTAAAACTGAATCATTCGGAAAATTCAACAAAACATCCTTCGTTCGGAAAAACTGCTTAATTCGGAATATATGGTGATCCGGAATAAGTGCTTGATCTGGAATATAATTCCTTTACTCGGAATATTGCTTTACTCGGAATAATTTGCTCATTCGGAAAAACCTTTCATCCGGAATAACAGCTGATGCGGAATGTACCCTTCATGCGGAATAATCACTGGTTCGGAATGCTTAGTTTGATTCGGAATGTCTTTAACAAAAATGCTTCATTCGGAACACTGGGTTTATTCGGAATAATTAATAAAAAGGGCTTGATTCGGAATGTTTACTGATTCGGAACAATAGCTTCATTCGGAACATTGATTTGGTTTGGAATAAAAATTACAAAAGTACTCATTCGGAATATTTGGCAAAAAGCTTCATTCGGAACTTTTAAGAAAACTGACTCGGAATATTTGGCAAAACTTTGATTCGGAACTTACCTACTCATCCGGAATATTGATTATTCCGGATGAACTGCTGGTTCGGAATAATATGTCCAAATCCTTGATGCGGAACAATTAATTCAGATTCGGAATCTGGGGATGAGAAACAGTAACGAGAAACGAAGAACAGGGGGATAACAAACACCACGAATTTAACCAAAATCCACCAAGTTTTTAACCAAAACTCAAACCAATTTAACCACTAATCATTTACTAATGATAATCATCAATCCAAAACAACAAAAACTCAAAACCCACTTACTTTGAAGATCAAAACCAATAAAATAAAACCTTAGAACTTTGAATCAACAAGAGAAGAAAGAAAGATTAAATGGAAACTTGTATTAATGATTAAGATTCAAACAAACAAAATGGAAAGATTAAACTTACAAGATTGGAAGAATCAAAGAAAATGAGAACCACCAATCTCCTTAAGGGAGTTGGTTCCTACGAACTAGGAAAAGAAATAACAGAAAGGAAAAACTAGTTTCCAAAATGTGAATGGGAAGGGTATTTATAGGGATTGGCTTGGTTTGGTGAGTGGGCTTTCTCACTTTCTTTTTGTCTTCTCGTCTTTTCAGAAAAGTCGACGTTTTTTATTTCGATTCGGGATTTGTCGACGAATAAATTCAACTCGTGTTTAAATTTCTTCAATTAATAGACTTGAGTTCTTCGACATATGTAAATCTTCCATCTTTCGTCCTTTTCTTCGATAAATCTTCAAATAGGCCCATTGACTTCAAATCTTTTGCATCTCTTGGATTATAGACTTTGTCTTTTCATCTTTTTCTTCGATAAAACCGTGCAATCCCATGTTTTCTTCAATATTTATCCGGTTGGCTCTGAAAACACAACAAACACACAAACCACGCATAATTCCAAACAAATGACATTAAATACGCGTTTTGGTCTCGTTTTAGCAAGAAATAAGTGGTAAAAGGATGGGTGTTTTCACACCTATCAAATCCCCTACACTTAACCATTGCCATGCCCTCATGCAATGCTATAATTTTAAAGCATGGTTTACATTCCTCATCATAAATAACCACCTTGGCCTTTATCAAATTCTAAACACTAAGGAAACCAAAAGAACAAAATAAGTAAATTATTTAAAAACTTACATTGGGGTTTTAGATTGTCATGAATGTTCATCATTCTCAAGTTTCACGTTCCCCATACCAAGCTTAAAAACGAGAACATTGTTATTATAAGTTAGCAAACTAACACGAACTCATGTGGCCCAATTATTCACTTAGACTCCCTTATTCTTAGGTGTATCTCTTATATTTTATTTTTGTCTTGAATGATCACGAGGATGCATTGTTTGACTTATTTCGATAGTTATTTAGGCTGAAAACAAAGTGGGACGATTTAATCAATAGTTAGCTAAAGGACAAAATCTTTTAAAACTGCTTCTCGGGACCTCATAAAGTTCATATCTTGGCATAACTCGCTTCACGATTTGAGACCTTTCTTGGACCGATATTTGGCAGCGACTTCATACTTCGAATCTTTGAGAGACGTTCTTGAAATTATGGTCTTCTCTTCATAATAGGAATTTCTTCACTTGTTGTTTTGAGAGATTCTTCATCTTTGGACCACGACTTCTTTCATTTTTCTCCAATCTTTATTTTGGACTTTGATATACAACGATCCGCCTCCTTTTAGGACTTGGATCTATTTATCCTCATACCTTGCTAGGGTATTTTTGGATAGACTTCTCCATGATTTAGGGGAGTTTTTGCTTTTCGTCGTGTGTCTCGATCCTTCATATTGATTTTCGATAAATGATTCTTCACATCACTTTTGGATCTTTAGCAACAAAATGTAGCCCTCATGCCTTGTTAGGGCCTTTTCGGACTCGCCAATCTTCGCATCCCACTTCAATAAGTTATGCCTTGGCTATGAACTCTAATTAATATCGAGCAACTTTTAAACGATCTTGGGCTAGAAGCTAAGTAACTTTTCAAATTGTACAACCTTATTTATTGCAGATAAATTTATTAGCAAGCGATGGGAGAATAGGCTTATAATCAACTCACATTAATTCACGAAAGAATACCAAACTTATAATTGACTCTATCATCTCTCGTTCTCCACAATTTAAAATCTCAAGGAATGAGACTCGTAGATGCTTAGCCAATTAAGTCAAAGTTTTGGGTTTTCGAGTCGCCTATAGGATCTTGCATCTTCTTAGACTCTTTCAAGTTTAGAATTTACGTTTTAAAGTTCCCTTGATAAACGACTCTCTAGGATCAATTATAGGAACTTGCGAAAAGTTCTTGTTCTTAACCCGTGAGAGTTAAGACTTTCGCGTTTTAAAGCTCCTTATATAAAAGCCTAGCAAAACTTGACTTAAACACGTTAAGGATACTAGCTAGAGTAAACTTAGATAAGTAAACTCGGGTTGAGTCAAAATATTCACGACTTTGAAAAATTTAAATACACTTTATGGAAATTTTATTCTAGCAAGGAGAGAAAATAAACATAACAAAGGAAAATGCAACTATACAACTAGGCCAAAATAGATTAAAAATTTTGAAAAATGTCGAAAAATCGAATTTTCTGGTTAAATGAAGGCACTTTAATGGAAAAGTCCACTTAAAACTTCGATAGAAGTCTCCCCTACACTTAATATAAACATTGTCCTCAATGTTTAAGCATGTGGGAAAAGTCTCCCCTACACTTATGACATTGTGCACGTTGGTTAAATCAAGTTAAGGAGGAGACAACTAAAGTGATCAATTTCAAAGGTGAGTATGAAGAAGATTGAATCACGATAGTTGAGAGATAGAACACATCAGATAACATGGGAGCACGGTTCTTCAAAGATTCTAAGAGTGCACTTATCCCTGTAATCACATCACCATACAAACACAAGCAACCTATATAGCTCCCCCTACACTTAGGATGAAAAACGGGAAAGGGGGATAGATACTCGAGTTGCCTCCCGAGGAGCGCTTGTTTTTGTTAACCGAGTCACGAGCCTGACTCGGTCCCGAACTAATTCATGGGAAACGTGGTGAGGGATGGAATCATCTCATGAGAGATGTCCTCACCAAAATACAACTTCAAACACTGGCCATTCACCTTAAAATTGGGCCCATTTGGCTGAGAAAGCTGAATGGTGGCATAGGGAAAGACATTGGCGATGGTGAATGGACCAGACCAACGGCTCTTCAACTTGCCCGAGAAGATCTTCAACCGAGAGTTAAAAAGTAAGACTTGATCACCAACGTGGAACTCTCGGTTCTTAATTCTAGCATCATGGATAATCTTGGTCTTCTCCTTGTAGATCAATGAGTTCTCGTAAGCTTCATTCCTCAATTCATGTAGCTCGTCGAGTTGAATCTTGCGAAGATCACCGGCTTTGTTGATGTCGAAGTTATCCCACTTCAAGGCCCAGTATGCCTTATGTTCCAGCTCGATAGGGAGGTGGCATGCTTTCCCGTACACAAGACGATAAGGTGTACAACCAATCGGTGTCTTATAGGCGGTACGGAAAGCCCACAGAGCATCATCAAGTTTATCGGCCCACGAGGCACGATGCTCTCCCACAGTACGTTCCAAAATTCGCTTCAATCCACGGTTGGATATCTCGGCTTGGCCGTTGGTTTAAGGATGGTAAGCGGTGGAAAAATGGTGATTGACACCAAACTTAGCCATGACTCTTGCAAATTGATCATTGCAAAAATGAGTCCCGCGGTCACTGATTATAGCACGAGGAACACCGAATCGAGCAAACAGTTGTTTCAAGAAATTACAAACCACCCTTGCGTCGTTAGTGGGTAAAGTTTTGGCTTCAACCCATTTAGAAACGTAGTCAACAGCGACAAGGATGTATTTGCTTCCTTTAGAAGAAGGGAATGGCCCCATAAAGTCGATGCCCCATACATCAAAGATTTCACATTCTTGTATGAAATTTTGAGGCATCACATCTTTATGTGTGATCTTGCCTTGTTTTTGGCAAGCATCACAATGTTTAACCATCTCGTGAGCATCACGATAAATGGTGGGCCAATAAAATCCTGAGTCAAACACTTTTTTAGCGGTGTAGTTGGGACCAAAGTGACCACCGGTGGGTCCTTTGTGGCAAGCCTCGAGAATGTCTAAAGCTTCCGGTCCGTCAACACATCGGTGAATAATCAAATCAGCGCATTGTTTGAAGAGAAAAGGGTCATCCCAAAAGTAAGTCTTAACATCATTCAAGAACTTTTTCTTCTGTTGGGATGTTAACCCTTTGATGAGAAAACCACCTGCTAAGTAGTTTGCAATGTCGGTAAACCACAGGGTGTCATACAGATTGAGATTTATAGACATTAAGGTCTCAATGGGAAAAGAGTCATTGATCTCTTTGTTCGGATGATCCCCTTGGTATGGATCCTCAAGTCTACTTAGATGATCCGCGGCTAGGTTTTCGGCTCCCTTCTTGTCACGAATTTCAATTATGAATTCTTGAAGGAGTAAAACCCAGCGAAGAAGTCTTGGCTTAGAGTCGTGCTTAGTCATCAAGTACTTCAATGCGGAATGGTCCGTGTATACGATTGTGGTGGATAAAACAAGATAGGGGCGAAATTTTTCAAAAGCATAGACAACAGCTAAAAGCTCTTTTTCGGTTGTCGTATAATGCAATTGAGCCCCCGTCATTGTCTTGCTAGCATAATGGATTGGTTGGAAGTGTTTATTCACTCTTTGGCCCAAAACCACTCCAATAGTAAAGTCGCTAGCATCGCACATCAACTCAAAAGGTAGCTCCCAATTAGGGGTAACCAAGACCGGTGCCTTAGTTAGCTTATCCTTAAGAAGATTGAAGGCTTCGATACACTCTTTAGAAAAGATAAAAGGAGTATCTTTTTCCAAGAGGTGGGTCATCGGGCGAGCGATTTTAGAGAAATCCTGAATGAATCGACGATAGAAGCCGGCATGACCCAGAAAACTTCTCACACCCTTCACGGTTGAAGGTGGAGGTAATTTGGCTATGACATCTACTTTAGCACGGTCGACTTCAAGACCGGCTTTTGAGATTTTGTGTCCTAGCACAATGCCTTCTTTTACCATAAAATGGCATTTTTCCCAATTGAGAACAAGGCGAGTGTCTTCGTACCGCTTAAGCATACGTTCTAAATTGGCAAGGCAAGAAGAGAAGGAATCCCCAAAGACCGAGAAATCATCCATGAAGACTTCCATGGTTTACTCAACCATGTCATGGAAGATAGCCAACATGCACCTTTGGAAAGTCCCGGGGGCATTGCATAAGCCAAAAGGCATTCTTTTGTAGGCAAATGTGCCATAGGGACAAGTGAATGTTGTCTTCTCTTGATCTTGGGGATCGATGGGTATTTGGAAATAACCCGAGAAACCATCTAGAAAGCAGTAATATTCATTACCCGCTAAACGTTCGCGCATTTTGTCCATTGATATGAGTGTAATTACTCATATCATTTGTAGTTTAAAACGATGAAATATTGCATGATTTATATCAAATATGCCTTGGAAATGCTTGTTTCTTGTTTGAATATGTGTAGGTACCAAGTTCACGAAAACCGGCAATGACCGACACGAGTTTGATGAAAAAGATCGTGGAAGCCAAAACCGAGCTCAACTTTAGCGGATTTAATCATTTGTCAAGAAAATGAGCCAAGTGGGACCCACGGCTGCTTAATGGGCTTGAAGGCCCATTTATGGATAATGAATATTTGTTTTTTTTTACAAAAAAAAGCCGTATGTAGCCAAATACAAAGGAAATGGACGTTTGTTTTTGCTCTGGGCCCAAGCCCAACTGCCTCAATTAAAATAAACGAATGTGAAGAAAAGTATTATGGGCTTTAGGGTTTACTCACATTTACTCAATAAATTCCTTCCCACATACGTTTCGTCCACTCGTTTTCCATTAAATATATAAAACAACCGTACACCCATTCGTCCCATTCACACACTTTTATTCATTAATCTTTCGATATTTCATATGAGATTTTCTCTCACCTTCCCCATCTCACTTTTCTTCCTCACACAAAAAAACCTGTAAAAGTTACTGTGCTTCAAACCCTAAGCCAGTAAAAAAAGTCCTTATAAATTTGGGCTTTTCATTTAATTAAATAATTCACACCAAGGGGATTAAAACCTCCATGGTTTAAGGAAGAGAAGGTTTGGAACGAAAGAGCTACGTGGCTAAATGTGATTCGAAGGAACACCTCAACCATCTTTTTCCACCAATCAAAAGCCAAAGAAGAAACACAACTAGCACACGGATGCCACGTTGGCGATCCGTGTGCTATTTGGAATCATCTCAGCCATCCAACAAGAGAGAGAAGAAGGATTTGAAGATCAAAGGCTCAAATTAAAAAGGGATATCCCAAGAATATTCGAAGATACCGCTCAAGGATGCCTTGGGGGGGGGCTATAAATACCCCCAATTTCTTGTGTAATTTTATCCCTTCTTTACTTTATTGTTATGCTGTAGAAATAGATTTAGAGTAAAATCTTGTATTTCATTTTTAAAAGCTTTGTAATATTTTTATGGAAATCAATAAAAGCTCAGTTTATTTTATATATATTGGTGACTCGTCTCTTTTTATTTCTTGTTTTATTCAATTTATGAATTGATCTCTATATATTATTCTACAAGTATAATTTTGTGATGTTAATTATAAACTAATTAATAGTTTATAATTAATATTGAAAGTTTAAGATTGGATAATATTTTTTCCCTACTGGAAAAGTATAAATAATTCTGTGCGAGTTCGATTCGTATGGGGGTTCAGACGTTTGATGGTGAATGGTGGTTGCGGTTTTGTTTTTAGGATGCTCAGCGCATTTCCTACTTCCCAATGGCATCATCAAAAGGTGCAAGTCTCTTTTAATTTATTGTTTTAACTTAAAAAGTGTTGTTTAATCTGCTTGTTTTGTTTAATCTGCTATAGTTTGATTGTTAACTGACTGAGATTTGGTAGTTGATTGAATCTGTTTACTGATATTAAATACTTGATAGGACTGAGTTTTAGTCATAATCATTGTAGAGTGTGTAGTTTGTCTGATTTAAAATTAGTCGTAGGATTTGTAAGGTTCATATTAACTGTTATAAATCTTAGGTTGCTTGCGTTTTAATTCTGTCATACTTATGTATAAATCTAAGTTGTTTTGAGTGGAAATTAGGTAATGTATATGTTCACTATATCTGGATCTGCAAACGTAAGCTTGGTATGTGGGTTTGTACTCCGTAAGTCTGTCTTTTTTAGTATCCACAGAATTTGCTGATTTTTGGTTTCATAACTTAATAATACAACGGGGAAGTTGAGTTTGTTTTCTTGATAGTTTCCTGTACTAATTATGTGATTTCAGTTAAACTCGTTAGAATAAATTCTGAAATAATGAACTGGATGTAAATTTTGGCATTGCCTGCTCAAATTAGAATTAAGATTTTAGTTCATCTGTTGTTCTTTTGAACTGTTTAGTTTGAATGAAATTACTGTATGCGCTGCAATGTTATTTGATTAAACTGAGGACTTGGGATTCTTGATATTTCGAATACTGATACTTATGTTAGATCAGAATTTAGCTGCTATCTATTTGAATTTCTATAAGTGTGTTTGGGTTGTATGTTATTTTTAAATTGCTTTGGATTAATTGCTTAATGTATTTTAACTGTAAGTGTTCTATGAATGATAGATTGGTTTCACTGATTATCTGTTTTAATTTGGTATGGATATATAGTCAATTGATGGCATAGTAAATATTATAGCAGTTCAAAATAAGTCACTCCTGTGACCTAACTCTTCAATAATCTGTCAAAAAGTATTATTTCCAAAAATAATGTCCCTCACGGGACTTGAACCCGTGACCTCCTGGTCACACACCCAACGTGATAGCCATCTGAGCCAAGTGCTCTTTTGATTTTAGTGTCTCTTATTTCATTTATATAGTATTAATCAGTTTGGTAGTTTTTGTTTAGTTCAATTATTTTTTTTATTGTCACGTTTTTTTATTTAAAATAAGTTTTTATTTCTTTAAATTAAAGTAAATTCTTTATTAAAAAAGTAGTTTAAATAATATATTTAAAAAAAATAAAAAATAAGAAAAATAAAAAAAATGTTTTTATTTAAATAGTTTAATTGGTTTAAAGTTTAATTAGTTTAATTTTTATAACTTTAGATTTAATAAAAAAAATAGTTTTTAAATAATTTGTTTAAAGTAAATTTTAATAAATAAAGTAAATTAGTTTAAAAGTTATTTCATTAAGTAGAATTAAATTTTTAGAGTATAAATTAGTTTAATTTTTTTTAATTAGTTTTATTTTTATGTAATTAATTGTTTGTTAAAATTTTAAATAGGCGGGGTTTACGATTCATGCACTTTAGGATCATTTTAAATAGCTTAAAAATTGTAGATTTTAATTTTAGTTTAAAAAACGAAAACCAATTCAAATCGATTGTCCAAATCAAAACAAAACGTCTCAAATTCATAAGATCTTCGTGTACAACGAACTCGACTCACTCACGTGTTTAATTGAATTCGTCATTGGTAATATTGGACTATCACTTTTTCCTAAAGGTAATTTTCTAATTTACCCTATAACGTATCAAATAAATCACTATACACATCCACACACATAAAAAAATTTGGCGCCGCTGCCGGGGATCTTGTGTACGATTCGTCTTTGTGGAGATTTGTTGATCGTTGATTTGAAGACCCTTTCCGTCCTCGGAAAGTTTTGTTATTTTCTTATTTTATAGTATGTATCGTTTTTATGAAAAATACCAAAAATAATCTTCTTAATCCTCTATCATGTTTAATTCTTTTTCTCCTCACCCTCTAAATTTTAATTCTTCCTTCGTCAATTGTGAAGGGTGTGGAGAACCGTTATATGGTTTTTCACCATGTCGGTGGTGCACGTGTGAGCGTTGTGGAAATGACTTACGTCACGATATACGTGTTGGATTTTGTCCTTATTGTAATGATATTACTTCATGTGGAAATCCGAATTTTTCAAATAATTCTCTCGATTTCAATCCACCTCCACACCCTACATACGAGACACCCTCGTGTGAGTTTTGTGGAAACGAATCTCATTTTGGTGATGATTGTTCGCATCGATTCTCGCTTAATTACGAGCAACAACCGAGCTACAATCAAAACTTTAATGATAATTGTTATCCACAAGATTCGACGAGTTTATCACAACAACATCTTTGTTGTGAGTATTGTGGAGGTCCTCACGAGAGCTTTAATTGTCAACCGAGGGATAATAATTTTTATGAGCCCTTTTCTCGCGTGAATGAAAATTTTAAACGACTTGAAACAATGTTCCAACAAATAATGAATCAAAGAAATGTTGAAGTTGTTGAAAAAAGTATTGAAGACTTGTTGCTTGAAAAGAGACAAATTAATCAAGAAATTAATGACATTTCAAATGAATTAGGGAGTCGACGATTTCATGGAGAAATAATTGATAAGGGATTAAAAGAGATTGTGAACTTAAGATTCGACAACTTTCGCAAGATTATAATGGTTTAAGCATTGAAATTCGTGAAAAAGAACGAGCTCAAGCGGAAGCAAAATCTCTTGCTAATCGTGAACTCGAGCGTTCTCTTCTTTTGGATGATGACGAGGATAGTACTATTTCTTTGCGAGATCTTATGGCTCTTCATCCTTCGTCTAGTGCTATCGTGTTTCCTATTCGTATCTTGCCGGCTATTGAGCCCGAGGATTCTCCCATCCTAGATGATGAGGAAATCTCTCATGACATCACCACTCCTATTCATGATTCTTCCATCGTGGAACCCGAAAATTCTCTAAGCAAGGGGGACGAGCATATTAGCACTATTCTTGTCCAAAACCCAAGAGAGTTTGACGGTATTTCCAATGAGATGTGTGATTTGCCACATTATGATGACTCGACTTCTTCCATTCACTTTGATATATTCACTAAATCTAATGATGAAAATTGTGATGGAAATGAAGATTTTGAGGATGATTCTACTTCTAGTGAATATTCTAATGAGGAGTTCTCTGATGAACTTTCTTATAAAGATGACATTCACGACTCGGATTTTGAGGGGTTTACCGACGAACCTACTCTTCTTCACCCATTTCCACCGGGAAATGAGGATGATAGTGATCCGTTTTATGAGAGGTTCACTTTTGAACTTGCTCCTTTAGACCCATTTCCACCGGGAAATGAGGTTGATTTGACTATTCCGATCCTTGAGAAGTTCTCCGATGAACTTACTCATCTAGATGTGGAAGACGTGATTCTTCGTGAGAAATTATCAAACGTCTATCTTCTCATATCTAAGATCGAGCCTTTAAATTCTAAGCCTAATCCCAAGTCTTTCTCTCCATCTCCTATTCCCGTTGAGAATAGTGATCCGCTTATGGAGGAGATTGATACTTTTCTTGCTTCTCATGATTCGATACCACCGGGTGTTGATGATATCGACCCGGAGGGGGGCGCTCTCTTTTTAGAGAATTTACTTGATGATGATTTCGTCCCAAGTCCTCCTTCCACCCACTTTGACCTTGATGTGCGGGTTTTTCATGTGTCTCATATTGAGTACCATGAACCGATTGATCACATTCCTAAGGGTGAAATGGTCGTTAAAGCAAAGAATGTTCATTCCATTATGGATGAAATTTTTATCCCACCATTACCATGTGCTTTATATGATCTTGAATTAGCATGGGGGGACGACACCGTGTTATCCTTTCCTTTCTCCACCGAGGACGAGGTATTCGATCCCGGAATCGTTGATTTAGGGAAATCTCGGCCTTTCACCGATGTAAGAAATGAAAGATTTTTCTATCATTTTGGTGCGAGTTTATCTCGGGGAGCATGCTATGTCCATTCCATTAGTTGTGACTACCATCTCTTTTTAGAGATTTGTGTTGGAGTTTTATCCTTTTGTTTGTCACTCGACAACAAGGATGAAATCTTTGACCCCGGCATCGTGCTTTATGTTGGTTTCTACTCCAATATGCCGGTTTTCACCACTTTCCCTAAGGACCAATGAATGCGGGGATCGAGTCAAGCTCATGACTCGGTGAACAAAAACGAGTTCATTCTATCTTCTTTCTATTTTCTAACACCTAATAAGGCTTGATCTTTCAAGCTCGTGTTCGTGTTTTGTTGTGTTGTGATCTTAGGTACGACCCTAATATTTGAAGATTCTCGTGTTCGGTTTTTGCCGGTCCACTTGATCTTCCATTCTTTGAATGCCAAAAAGGGGCACACTTTCTTACCCTTGATTTTTATCGACTAACGTTTTATCTTGAGGCATAATTAATAAACGGCTTATAGATTTGCGTACTCTTTCCATGCTAGGAGTTTGCATTAGACTCTTCGTGTCTTCGCAAGGGGGTGTTACTCTTGAGCTAAGAAACATTGAGGACAATGTTTGGTTTTAGCATGGGGGAGTCAATCGATATAATCGCTTGCAATTGCTTTTGTCGTGTCCAAACGTATTGTTTTTCTCATTTTTCAATAAAATTTTAAATTTTTAGTGTTATTTTTAAGTTTTAATAAATAAAATAAGTGTTTTTGACACGAATGTAGGCTTTCCGTTGGTGAAAATAAGAATAGTTTTTGACTCGACTTGGTTTTTAACCTTAGCTTTTCCTTAACGTATTTGAATTACGTTTTGCTAGGCTATTATATAGGGAGCTTTAAAACGCGAAAGTCTTAATTCATACGAGTTAAGAACAAGAACTTTTCGCAAGCTCCTATAATTGATCCTAGAAAGTCGTCTATCAAGGGAACTTTAAAACGCAAATTCTAAAACTTGCAAGAGTATAAGAAGTTGCAAGATCCTACAGATGACTGGAAAACCCAAAACTTTGATTTGATAGGCTAAGTATCCATTGATTTCATTCTTGGAATTTTACAATATGGAGAACAAGAGATGATAGAGCCAATTATAAGTTCGGTATTCTTTCGGGAATTTATGTGAGTTAATTATGAGCCTATTCTCCCATCGCTTGTTAATAAATTTAATTGCAATAAATAATGTTGAACGATTTGAAAAGTTACTTAGCTTCTAGCCCAAGATCGTTTAAAAGTTGCTCGGTATGGATTAGAGTTCATAGCCAAGGCATAACTTATTGAAGCAGGATGCGAAGATTGGCGAGTCCAAAAAGGTCCTAACAAGACATGAGGGCTATGTTTTATTGCTAAAGATTTCAAGTGATGTGAAGACTCATTTATCAATAATCAATATGAAGGATCGAGACACACGACGAAAAGCAAAATACTCCCAAAAAGTCATGGAGAAGTCTATCCAAAAAGACAAAAATAAGGTATGAGGATAAATGAAGCCAAGTCCAAAAAGGAGGCGGATCGTTGTAAATCAAAATCCCAAATAAAGATTGGAGAAAAATGAAGAAGTCGTGGTCCAAGTATGAATCTCTCAAAACTTCAAGTGAAGAAATATTATGAAGAGAAGACCATTATTTCGTGAGCGTCTCTCAAGATTGGAAGTATTAAGTCATTGCCAAATATCGATCCGAGAAAGGTCTCAAATCGCGAAGCAAGTTATGCCAAGATATGAACTTTATGAGAGCCCGAGAAGCAGTTTTAAAAGATTTTGTCCTTTAGCTAACTATTGATTAAATCGTTCACTTTATTTTAGGCTTAATAATTATCGAAATAAGTCAACAATGCATCCTCGTGATCATTCAAGGCAACAATAAAATATAAGAGATACAATTAGGAATAAGGGAGTCTAAGTGAATAATTGGCCCACATGAGTTCGTGTTAGTCTACCAACTTATAATAACAATGATCTTGTTTTTGCACTTGGCATGGAAAAGTGAAAAGTCGAGGACGATGAATCTATTTGAGCTTTTATGATCCTTAAAGTTATTTTATGTCTTTATAAAATAAAATGTCAAGAGTTGAATAATGGTGTAGCTATAGTTTTATTTTATCATTGCGTGAGGACACGGCAATTGCTTAGCATAGAGGATTTTGATATGAGTGTAATAACTCATATCATTTGTAGTTTAAAACGATGAAATATTGCATGATTTATATCAAATATGCCTTGGAAATGCTTGTTTCTTGTTTGAATGTGTGTAGGTACCAAGTTCACGAAAACCGGCAATGACCGACACGAGTTTGATGAAAAAGATCGTGGAAGCCAAAACCGAGCTCAACTTTAGCGGATTTAATCATTTGTCAAGAAAATGAGCCAAGTGGGACCCACGGCTGCTTAATGGGCTTGAAGGTCCATTTATGGATAATGAATATTTGTTTTTTTTTACAAAAAAAAGCCGTATGTAGCCAAATACAAAGGAAATGGACGTTTGTTTTTGCTCTGGGCCCAAGCCCAACTGCCTCAATTAAAATAAACGAATGTGAAGAAAAGTATTATGGGCTTTAGGGTTTACTCACATTTACTCAATAAATTCCTTCCCACATACGTTTCGTCCACTCGTTTTCCATTAAATATATAAAACAACCGTACACCCATTCGTCCCATTCACACACTTTTATTCATTAATATTTCGATATTTCCTATGAGATTTTCTCTCACCTTCCCCATCTCACTTTTCTTCCTCACACAAAAAAACCTGTAAAAGTTACTGTGCTTCAAACCCTAAGCCAGTAAAAAAAGTCCTTATAAATTAGGGCTTTTCATTTAATTAAATAATTCACACCAAGGGGATTAAAACCTCCATGGTTTAAGGAAGAGAAGGTTTGGAACGAAAGAGCTACGTGGCTAAATGTGATTCGAAGGAACACCTCAACCATCTTTTTCCACCAATCAAAAGCCAAAGAAGAAACACAACTAGCACACGGATGCCACGTTGGCGATCCGTGTGCTATTTGGAATCATCTCAGCCATCCAACAAGAGAGAGAAGAAGGATTTTAAGATCAAAGGCTCAAATTAAAAAGGGATATCCCAAGAATATTCGAAGATACCGCTCAAGGATGACTTGGGGGGGCTATAAATACCCCCAATTTCTTGTGTAATTTTATCCCTTCTTTACTTTATTGTTATGCTGTAGAAATAGATTTAGAGTAAAATCTTGTATTTCATTTTTAAAAGCTTTGTAATATTTTTCTGGAAATCAATAAAAGCTCAGTTTATTTTATATATATTGGTGTCTCGTCTCTTTTTATTTCTTGTTTTATTCAATTTATGAATTGATCTCTATATATTATTCTACAAGTATAATTTTGTGATGTTAATTATAAACTAATTAATAGTTTATAATTAATATTGAAAGTTTAAGATTGGATAATATTTTTTCCCTACTGGAAAAGTATAAATAATTCTGTGCGAGTTCGATTCGTATGGGGGTTCAGACGTTTGATGATGAATGGTGGTTGCGGTTTTGTTTTTAGGATGCTCAGCGCATTTCCTACTTCCCAATGGCATCATCAAAAGGTGCAAGTCTCTTTTAATTTATTGTTTTAACTTAAAAAGTGTTGTTTAATCTGCTTGTTATGTTTAATCTGCTATAGTTTGATTGTTAACTGATTGAGATTTGGTAGTTGATTGGATCTGTTTACTGATATTAAATACTTGATAGGACTGAGTTTTAGTCATAATCATTGTAGAGTGTGTAGTTTGTCTGATTTAAAATTAGTCGTAGGATTTGTAAGGTTCATATTAACTGTTATAAATCTTAGGTTGCTTGCATTTTAATTCTGTCATACTTATGTATGAATCTAAGTTGTTTTGAGTGGAAATTAGGTAATGTATATGTTCACTACATCTGGATCTGCAAACGTAAGCTCGGTATGTGGGTTTGTACTCCGTAAGTCTGTCTTTTTTAGTATCCACGGAATTTGCTGATTTTTGGTTTCATAACTTAATAATACAATGGGGAAGTTGAGTTTGTTTTCTTGATAGTTTCCTGTACTAATTATGTGATTTCAGTTAAACTCGTTAGAATAAATTCTGAAATAATGAACTGGATGTAAATTTTGGCATTGCCTGCTCAAATTAGAATTAAGATTTTAGTTCATCTGTTGTTCTTTTGAACTGTTTAGTTTGAATGAAATTACAGTATGCGCTGCAATGTTATTTGATTAAATTGAGGACTTGGGATTCTTGATATTTCGAATACTGATACTTATGTTAGATCAGAATTTAGCTGCTATCTATTTGAATTTCTATAAGTGTGTTTGGGTTGTATGTTATTTTTAAATTGCTTTGGATTATCTGCTTAATGTATTTTAACTATAAGTGTTCTATGAATGATAGATTGGTTTCACTGATTATCTGTTTTAATTTGGTATGGATATATAGTCAATTGATGGCATAGTAAATATTATAGCAGTTCAAAATAAGTCACTCCTGTGACCTAACTCTTCAATAATCTGTCAAAAAGTATTATTTCCAAAAATAATGTCCCTCACGGGACTTGAACCCGTGACCTCCTGGTCACACACCCAACGTGATAGCCATCTGAGCCAAGTGCTCTTTTGATTTTAGTGTCTCTTATTTCATTTATATAGTATTAATCAGTTTGGTAGTTTTTGTTTAGTTCAATTATTTTTTTTATTGTCACGTTTTTTTATTTAAAATAACTTTTTATTTCTTTAAATTAAAGTAAATTCTTTATTAAAAAAGTAGTTTAAATAATATATTTAAAAAAAATAAAAAATAAGAAAAATAAAAAAAATGTTTTTATTTAAATAGTTTAATTAGTTTAAAGTTTAATTAGTTTAATTTTTATAACTTTAGATTTAATAAAAAAAATAGTTTTTAAATAATTTGTTTAAAGTAAATTTTAATAAATAAAGTAAATTAGTTTAAAAGTTATTTCATTAAGTAGAATTAAATTTTTAGAGTATAAATTAGTTTAATTTTTTTTAATTAGTTTTATTTTTAAGTAATTAATTGTTTGTTAAAATTTTAAATAGGCGGGGTTTACGATTCATGCACTTTAGGATAATTTTAAATAGCTTAAAAATTGTAGATTTTAATTTTAGTTTAAAAAACGAAAACCAATTCAAATCGATTGTCCAAATCAAAACAAAACGTCTCAAATTCATAAGATCTTCCTGTACAACGAACTCGACTCACTCACGTGTTTAATTGAATTCGTCATTGGTAATATTGGACTATTACTTTTTCCTAAAGGTAATTTTCTAATTTACCCTATAACGTATCCAAATTATCACATATACTATCCACGATACATCATCTATAAAAGGAAGAGGGAAATGATCCTTTCTCGTGGCATCATTGAGTTTGCGATAGTCTATACAAACTCTCCACCTAGTAACGAGACGTGTAGGAATCAACTCGTTGTTTTGATTGGGCACAACGGTGATTCCGCCTTTCTTAGGCACACAATGGACTGGACTAACCCATGGTGAATCCGAGATAGGATAAATCATACCCGCATCAAGAAGTTTGATAACCTCTTTTTTGATAACGTCATGTATTTTAGGATTCACCCTTCGTTGGCTTTGAATTGTGGGCTTAAAGTCGTCCTCCAAGAGAATTTTATGTGTGCAAAAGTGAGGATCAATTCCGCGAATATCGGAGATTTTCCAAGCGATAGCTCTTTTATGTTTCTTGAGAACTTCAATGAGACGAGTTTTCTCATCGGCTTTTAAGTCCTTAGCAATGATAACGGGAAGTTGATCAATGCCTTCTAAGAAAACATACTCGAGATGAGGAGGTAGGTCCTTAAGCTCAAGAGTAGGAGGATCCTCAATAGATGGTGTAACTAACGATGGATCATCATTAGTCACCTCTTTAGGAGAAGGAGGAGAAAACGGGTCTTCATTGAGAAGTTACTCAATTGTACGAATGTCTTCATCCCAATCGGTGGAAGAATCATCATACTTAAGATCGAGAGGACCCAAGCTAGCTTCAAAATCATCCAAGTCACTTTCTCCAAAAGGAGTCAATGACGGAGCAATTGAGGCAACGGTCTCAACATTGGGTAGAGAAGAGAGAGTACTTTTGCAAGCATCATGAAAGTGTTCTTCACAAGCCTCATCGAGAACATCAATAGCATTAACACTCTCATATGAATAAGGTTGCTTAGAAATCTTACCCATGTTGAAGACAATTTTATCGTCACCGACTCTCATGATTATTTCGCCCGCGGCTACATCAATGAGAGTGCGACCGGTCCTCAAGAAGGGACGTCCAAAGATTAATGGAACACGAGGATCCATCTCGTAGTCAACGACAACAAAATCCACCGGGAAGGTGAATTTGTCAACGCCAACGAAGACGTCTTCGGCTATCCCCACTGGATAAGCAACCGTACGGTTGGCAATTCCAAAGTCATTTTGGTGGGGACTAGCTCGGGGAGAGATAATTGCTTCCAAACACTTAAAGGCATTAAGTTTATACTGGCACCTAGATCGGCTAGGGCCATGCAATTCTCTACTCCCGAGAAGTTGCAAGGAATCAAGAAGCGACCCGGATCACCAAGTTTGGTGGGTAATTTCCTTAAGAGAACCGCGGAGCAATTCTTATTAAGTTGGGTCTGAGCAATGTCAAGAAGCTTCTCCTTGTCACTAAGAAGATCTTTAAACATCTTCGCATATTTAGGCATGTGAGCGAGAGCCTCGGCAAAGGAGATGTTAAAATTCAATTGTTTAAACATTTTGAGAAAGTTTGAAACTTGAATATCATCCTTGCTCTTTTGCTTCTCTTTCCTCAACCTTGAAGGATAAGGTATATCGGATGAAGAGGAAGGCTTTATGGGAGTAGGATCACTCACAACCACGGGTGGTGGGGGAATGGGGGTAGAAGGAAAAGGAGGTGAGGAAAGTTGCTCTTTTTCCTTGTTCACAATCATGGGTGGAGGTGTAGGAAGCTCGGGTTCCATATAACCTTTTCCACTACGAGTGATGATTGCTTTCATCTCCCCTCTTGGATTCGCAACGGTGTTACTCGGAAGAGTACCCGAAGAAGAGGGTTGATTACCTTGGAAGAGCGAACCGATCATATCACGAATGTTATCCGCTTGAGTGCTGAAAGAGTCTCTCATGTCTACACGAATATCATTGCTTTGTTTCGCCATGTCATTCCTTAGCTCGGCTCGAATATCGCTCCCTTGTTTCACCATTTCTCCCTTCAAGTTGATGAATTGACTCTAAAGATTCGTCACCATCTCTCTATTAGTCCTCATGAATGTCTCGACATCTTGATTCAATGCCATCAGTGGATTGAGAGGTGGAGCTTGGTAAGCTTGAGAATTTCCTTGAGGTGGGTATGGGTTTCTTTGGGAATGATATTGATTGTTAGCACGAGGTTGGGATTGGTTATTTCGGTTGTAGCTTTGTTGTTGGTTTTGGTTTGGAGGAGTAAAACCAGGTGGTGCAAGATAGTTGTTTGAACGATAACTTAGCAAGCTACGGTCTCCTTGAGGACGAGCTTGATAGCCTCCCGTGGGATAAGTACCGTATGCCGCGTTAACGTTTGCACAAAAATTTCCTTGAGTGGAAGGACAATCATTGTAGGAATGAGGACCACCACATGTGTCACAAGAAATAGCAACGGCTTTAGCTTGTTGAGTTTGGTTAGAAGCTAAAATTTGTATACTTTTGTTAATTTCAAGAATATCACGTTCCATGACAGACATGTCGGTGGTGGAAGAAGTAGATGAAACATTGACTCTCGGATTAGATCTTGAGGATGCGGATGAATCCCAATTCTTGTGGTGAGTAGTCATGTTTTCAATCAACTCTCTACACTCCTCCGGTCTCCTTTTCATAAAAGTACCACCAGCGGCGGCGTTGATCGTGTCACGATCACAAAAAGTGAGACCATTGTAGAAAGTATCAATGAGAGTGGCGGGGAGCATGTTGTGATTTGGACAACGGTCGATCAAATCATTGTATCGTTCCCAAGCATCAAAGAGCGATTCATCATTGTCTTGCATGAATCCACTAATTTGGTTACGAAGGCTTGTTACCATGGATGGTGGGAAGTAGCGCGACAAAAAGAGTTGAGTCATGTCATTCCAAGTATGAATAGAATTCTTTGGGAGACAGTCAAACCATTTTTCGGTATGGTGAGAAAGAGAGTGGGGAAATAGTTGAAGGTGAAGGTCATCCATAGAAACACCGGGGGACTTCATGCTTTGGGTGATGGTAATGAATTTGTCGAGGTGCTTGTTGGCATCATCATCCGGAATTCCGCGAAATGGATTAGTTTGCACTTGTTGGATCATGTGATGCTTCAACGAAAACTCCTGAGCCGTGGTTTGCATCGGTGCAATCGGGCCTCCACGTCCATTCATCGTAGGTTGGCATAGCTCCTCCATGGTTCGTAGGTCGGGTAGGGGTGGATTATTCATGTTGGGGTGAGGTGGATTATTATTGTTGTTGTTGTGTACACCGGCCATGTCTAAATCTTCGAGAGTCTCGGGCTCTGAATAAGACGTTGATCGAGTACGCATACACTAAAAAGAAAATGCAAGAGAAAATATTTTTGGTTTTTATAGGTTTTTTAATTTTTTGTGTTTTGAAAATTTTATATTTTTATGGGTTTTTGAAAATTTTTGAGCTTGAAAATAACGTTCCCGAAAGAACGGATCCCAAAATCCAATTTTTCTCACAA
This sequence comes from Glebionis coronaria, assembly GCA_025667525.1. Lineage (NCBI taxonomy): Eukaryota > Viridiplantae > Streptophyta > Magnoliopsida > Asterales > Asteraceae > Glebionis > Glebionis coronaria. The sequence continues at coordinate 446,017,003 of CM046878.1, read as the reverse complement.
GAAACCGTTGATCCTTACGAAAAGAGCCGGCAGCGGCGCCATTTTAATAACTGATTTTTGGTTAGTTAATAAAAAGGTTTGTTGCAAGATCTTTCTTCGTGTTGCTCATACCCAATTATATATGTCGTTGTTTCGTTCTCGGTATCTTCTCGAATCGATCACGGTTCAAAGTGGAATAGTTGTAATTTGTAACTAAAAAGGGGGAGCTTTTGATCTATATCTACTAAAACGATAAATGCGAGAAGTAATAAAATTAAACTAAAAGCAATTACTGAAAATAAAACTAGAATTAAAATTAAACAGTAAAATACCTAAACTTGGAAAAACAGCTGATTCGGAATGTTATGATGTTGATCCGGAATAAATTAGCTCATGCGGAATAACCTAAAACTGCTTCATTCGGAACATTCAACAAAACATCCTTCGTTCGGAAAAACTGCTTGATTCGGAATATATGGTGATCCGGAATAAGTGCTTGATCCGGAATATAATTCCTTTACTCGGAATATTGCTTTACTCGGAATAATTTGCTCATTCGAAAAAACCTTTCATCCGGAATAACAGCTGATGCGGAATGTACCCTTCATGCGGAATAATCACTGGTTCGGAATGCTTAGTTTGATTCGAAATGTCTTTAACAAAAATGCTTCATTCGGAACACTGGGTTTATTCGGAATAATTAATAAAAAGGGCTTGATTCGGAATGCTTACTGATTCGGAACAATAGCTTCATTCGGAACATTGATTTGGTTCGGAATAAAAATTACAAAAGTGCTCATTCGGAATATTTGGCAAAAAGCTTCATTCGGAACTTTTAAGAAAACTGACTCGGAATATTTGGCAAAACTTTGATTCGGAACTTACCTACTCATCCGGAATATTGATTATTCCGGATGAACTGCTGGTTCGGAATAATATGTCCAAATCCATGATTTGGAACAATTAATTCATTCGGAATCTGGGGATGAGAAACAGTAACGAGAAACGAAGAACAAGGGGATAACAAACACCACGAATTTAACCAAAATCCACCAAGTTTTTAACCAAAACTCAAACCAATTTAACCACTAATCATTTACTAATGATAATCATCAATCTAAAACAACAAAAACTCAAAACCCACTTACTTTTGAAGATCAAAACCAATAAAATAAAACCTTAGAACTTTGAATCAACAAGAGAAGAAAGAAAGATTAAATGGAAACTTGTATTATTGATTAAGATTCAAACAAACAAAATGGAAAGATTAAACTTACAAGATTGGAAGAATCAAAGAAAATGAGAACCACCAATCTCCTTAAGGGAGTTGGTTCCTACGAAATAGGAAAAGAAATAACATAAAGGAAAAACTAGTTTCCAAAATGTGAATGGGAAGGGTATTTATAGGGATTGGCTTGGTTTGGTGAGTGGGCTTTCTCCCTTTCTTTTTGTCTTCTCGTCTTTTCAGAAAAGTCGACGTTTTTTATTTCGATTCAGGATTTGTCGACGAATAAATTCAACTCGTCTTTAAATTTCTTCAATTAATAGACTTGAGTTCTTCGACATATGTAAATCTTCCATCTTTGGTCCATTCTTCGATAAATCTTCAAATAGACCCATTGACTTCAAATCTTTTGCATCTCTTGGATTATAGACTTCGTCTTTTCGTCTTTTTCTTCGATAAAACCCGTTCAATCCCCTGTTTTCTTCAATATTTATCCGATTGGCTCTGAAAACACAACAAACACACAAACCACGCATAATTCCAAACAAATGAGATTAAATACGCGTTTTGGTCTCGTTTTAGCAAGAAATAAGTGGTAAAAGGATGGGTGTTTTCACACCTATCAATGACACGTGGCCAAATCAACAGCCCACACTCCTTGCTTGGTCACAAAGCTAAAATGAACGACTTGGATGCATTTAGACATCTTAACAACAAAAAACGTCTAGAAGGATTCAAGGTCATTTTAGGGACTTCTTAGCTAGGGTTTTCATTGTAATCTCAGCCCTTGTGGCCTATATAAGGACTCCTCAACATGTGAGAGAGCCTTGTTCCAGTTTTACTCTTTAAACATTGTAATCCCTTTTTAAATTTAAAAGTTTGGTATTTTTTAGAAAATTGTAATTCCTTTTTATGTTTTTAAAAGTTGGTGTTGTTTAAGAGTGATTCTGAGTTCTATTTGATGTTATAAAGGTGCTTTGATCTTGTGGTTAAAGCACGTTTATGTTTGGTAAGGTTTTCAAGTTTAAAAAAAGATTGAAATCAGTGATCTGTTTTGATATTTTACTTGTACTAACCCTTAACCATAAGCCCTAAGCTCTTACCAGCTTGTTGACACCAAGCTTGTGAAGGGATTTGATCCTTTGGTTAGGCTGTTTGTTGCCTTGTGTTGAAGATCATACATATCAAGGTCTGGTTCTACTTTGAACCATCAACAGACCTTGACCGTTCTTGTTTCAAGGACCTTGGTCACTCTCTAGCTGTTGAGAGTGGTCCAAGGAGCATAGCTGATCTCTCTAGGAAGTTGTGGGGGATAGGTATAAGCTCTTTTTCAGTTTCCTCTAAAAAATATCATGTTCATGTCTGTTATGAGGTTTTCCATGTGATTTGGTGTTCTTGTGTTTTTGCTTTGTGTTTTATTGTTTGTTTATGTTATTTGTCACCTAGGTAAGATATTTGAATCACAAAATCAGTAGGTTGTGTGTTGGAATCAAAAGTTTGTTTGAAAAGAGGCTAAAACAAGGTTGTTTGGTTTTTGGGATCATAAGGCCTTGTGGCCTTGTGCCCTTGATTCTTAGGGTTTGGATAGTCTAAACAAGTCATTTGTAACTGGTTTTGGTCATTGTTAAGTCTCAAGTAGTTTGGAAAAGGATTTCAAAGTTTTGGAAAAATCTGAAAATTTTGGTTTGAAATTGGTCAAACACATCAGATCTAATAAAATCTTTGTTTGTTGGATCTAGGGTTTGAATTTTGGTTTGGGAAGAGTTTAGGTGATAAGCTATCTGTGCAATATCTGTTTGTTGATTTTGGTGGCTTATTGTGGGTGCTAGAGCTTATCAAAGTTGACTGAAGTGGTCATTTGCATCAGCAAAGTGATCACATCCTTTTAGGCTTGCCTTTGTTATTCTAGTGTATGCCTTGTTGTTTAACTGCTTGAATCTTGTTATTGTGTTGCTTGTGAGTGCTTCTTGCTATTTGGTTTGCTTATTTGCTGGCTTATAAGCTAACTGGCTTATTGGTTTGATTTTTCCAAAATCTGTCAAGGTTTGGTCAATTGACCACTTGATTCACAAGGGCTCAACCTTGAGTTCTTCACAAAAGTTGCTTAAAACAAGCTTATAATCAATCCCTAATCATTTGGTAACATTTGGCGGACTTTGACTTTTGGTCAAATAAGCACAACTTTTCTTATTTTTCAAAACTGCTTATTGGTACATGCAACAACTTGGTTTTTGTGATAGGTGTCATTTTTCTCAGCTTAATATCATATTTGAGAAGTTACAAGTCTTTTGGTTAAGCTTTTGCTAGGAAACTAGCTTATTTTGCTTTTTCAGCCAGTTTATTTGCTTCCACAGCTTATTCTACTTGGTTTTTTGTGATTTTTCTTATTGATTATTCTTAGTTAAGCTATTTGTGAGCTTTTGCAAAAAGAATGAGCTTTTGAAACCCTCTAGAACTCAAACCCGACTATTTTGTCGTTTAGTGAAAAAGTTCTTTTCAAAGTTCTGGCTTATTACTTGAGCCTTTTCAAAATTTCTTTTTGCAGATTGGTTTAGAATCTCAATAAGATGTTGTGTGTTCAATTAGAGCTTATGGCATTGGCTTATGGCTTAATGGGCTTATTGGCCCATTAACAATAAGCTGTTGACTTATTAAGCTATGATACGCACATTTTCAGCTTTTAGGCCTTTACACTTTTGTGCTTAAAATCAAATTTCAAGTCAGACTGGTGATTTCAAGCTTATTTGGTTGAGTTTGATTTTATTAGGCCAAAAAGCCCATTTAAGTGGACTGTTTTTATTTTTAGCCCATTTGGGGGCCCATTAGGGGTATTTTGGTAATTTCACTCTCATTTTCTGATTATTTAGGTTACAATAAACTAGTTTGCAAGTTTTTAGAATTTTTTTATAATTTTTGGATTTTTAATAATATTTTAATATTATTTTATTATTAAATTTGATTTTTTACATTTTTGAAACTTTTATATTTTTCTTAGGTCAAATACATTAAAATAGGATTTTTAAAACTCTTAGATTAATTTTAGAATCATTTTCTTAAGTTTTAGAATTATTTTAATATTTAAATAGTTTTTAATCATTTAAAAATAATTTTTCTTAGTTTAAAATTTTTTACAAATAGTTTTTAGTCTTTTTAAGTCATTTAAGAGGTTTACAAGGTGAGAAATCTTTATTTGGACTTTTTAATAATTAATTGGATTTTTAGGGCTTTAATTAGCCTCTAAAATTAATATTTAATTAATTAAATGGTTTGAAAAAGTTTTGATCGTTTGTAAACTCTTAGTTTATTTAATTTGAATTTTGGTAATTTTTTGGGAATTTTTAGAATTAATTGTTATTTTAGCACTTTTTACGTTTTTTTTATTTAGTCGTCGTAGTAATAATTTTCACGTATCTGTCATTCTATTTTCTCATCCCTTCGTTAATATTAATCTCAAATCAATTACGAATTATTCACATATATACCTCCTTGGGAAACGAACTTAATTGGGTCATTAACACTTGATTTTCCTAAATCATTTGTTTAATACTTACTGCTTTTATGCCTTTTTCCTAAAAGGTCGTATTTTACAACAATCATTTTGGTGCCGCTGCCGGGGAGGTGTGTCGTGATTAATTTGTCATTTTGTTTTTAATATTAGCCATAAATAGTATTTGTATTAGTAGAACTCTACTAATATGTATTATCAGTTTTTTCGTTTTCCTTGTGAAAATATTATTACTATATTGTATTAAGTATCACAACAAATACAAAATATCTTCAAAAGTGTGAAAACACAACCTTAATTGGGGTTTGATCTCCTGATTATTGTATTCGAATCTCAAACAAAAAGAAAAAGGCAAAAATAGATAAATACTTTCACGAAGCTCGATTTTGAAAAATACAAATTATAAGGTGGGTATAAGGCGGGTATTATAAAATATACCCTAAGGAAAACGGCTCTTAAGTGCTTCGCGCCGCCTCGTTTCCCCGCCTGCTTGTGAGTATTTTGAGATTGAAAGCTAATCGAGGGTTTTGCCGCCCAAAGTATTATTACGTATCATATATATTTGCTTGGTTTCTTTGTAATTAAACCCTCTTGAACAATTTGGTTTTCACCAAAGTTCTAAAGTCATTCGAAGGCGTTCACTCCACGTGATTGTTTTCATTCTTTTGAGGCGTCTTTAATCAAGAGTTTGATTCGAGAAGAGATTTGGTAGATTGTTGTCTACGAAGATACACAAAATAAAAAAAAATAAAAAAACAATCAAAAACACAAAAAAAAATTGAAAATCCACAAAACACCCAAAAAATCTTCTTTTCCTAAATCTTTGCTCACCTCCCATTCTTCGTCAAGTTATGCTAACTCGTAATGAAGCAAAACGAGCTCGTAAACGTCGTTAAAGTCAAGGAAATCAAGAGCCTTTGATTGAAAAACAAACTCCAATTGTCGAACCCATTGTAGAACCAATAGTCGCCATGGCTAATCGTACTATGATGGAGTTGCTTCAAGCACCCACCGAGGGTTTTGGAGAAGCTATTGTGATTCCCGCCATCCTTGCGGAGAATTTCGAGATTAAGACGGGCTTAATGTCGATGTTGCAAGCAAATAAGTTTATAGGTCATGAGAAAGACAACCCGCATTATCACATACGGAATTCTAATCGTCTCACTGCAACAAGCAAGTTTAAGGATGTTCCACATGACGCTATTAAGATGATGTTGTTTCCATACTCGTTAGATGGACCCGCTAAAATTTGGCTCGAGAAAGAACCGCCAAATTCGATTTTGACATGGGGTGATCTCGTCTCTAAGTTTGTGAACCAATTTTTTCCACCATCTAAAACAACACATTTGAAAAATGAGATTTCAAGGTTCACACAACGGAATAATAAATTTTTTTCAGTGGCATGGGAACGATTTAAGAAAATGTTACATGAATGTCCACACCATGATTTTTCAGAATTGCGTCAAACTGATACTTTTTATAATGGTCTTAATGATCATGAACGAGATTATTTGAATGTCGTTGCGGGTGGTAATTTTTTGTGCAAAACGACCGATGAGGCTTTAAAGATTATCGAGAATAGATCTAAGGTTTATAACCCTCGTAACACACCGAGTGTTGCCAATATGGGTTCGTCATCGTCTCGTAACATGTATACCTTACGTGATGAAGCAAATGAGGAGAATCGGTTTTTCGATAGGTTTTCTAATCTTATGACTCATTGGAAAGCACAATATGCTTTGAATTCCGCATAGGATAAAGCGGTTGAAAAGAGTTGTTTATCTTGTGGTGGAGCTCATGATCTTTCCGAGTGCATTACCGCCGGTGGTAACACTTCGAGTGCTTACGTAGAAACGGGAACTTACAACCAAAACGGCCAAGGTTCCGGCCCAAATCAAGCTCTATCAAATCAAAATGCTAACAACTATCAAAACAACAATGAAAATGGTGGTTATCAAGGCAATTCACGTAATTACAACAAAGGGAATTATCAAAGTGGGAATGGACAAGTTTCAAATCAAAACCAAAACCGTGATTTTCAAAACACTACACAAGGTTTTCAAAATGCTCACACTAAAAATCTTAATGGAGAATTTTTGGATTATGCAAAAGCAAACGATGCTAAGTTTGATAATATGCAACGTGAGATGATTAGCTTAAGATCCGAGTTAAAAAAACGAGCTTAAAAACGAACTTGCTAATGAACTTAAGACTCATGCTAATAAAATGGAAGGAAACGTTCAACGTCTTCAACACAATCAACAAAAGATGGAACAAGGACAACATGAGATTAAGCAAGAATTATTAAAAGCGGATGCTAGGCAATCAAAATTTGAAGACCGAATGGCAAAAATGTTTGAAGCAATCATGTGTAAACCCTCTTCCTCGGGTGGTCTTCCTAGTGATACCATTGCAAACCCGAAGGGAGAAATGAAGGTTATTACTACTCGTAGTGGTAAAACTTTCAAGGAACCAATCTCTCGTCCAAGTACTTCTACGGAGAAGGAAATCGAGAAAGAGCCCGAGGTGATGGTTGAAAAGGAGCATATCACAAGCCCACGAAGTACCGCTCATACCACACATACTGTTGAACCAATACCAATCATGGAACCCCAGATTCCAAGGCCGTTGCCTAATGTCCAACCCACACCACCCTTACCTTACCCTTCGAGATGGAACAAAGATAAATTACAAGAATGTAACAAACAACAAATCGAGTTTTTTATAAAAATGTTTCAACAAGTTCATTTTGATGTTAGTTTAGCCGACATGTTGTTATATATGCCTCGTTTCGCTTCCACTTTTAAAAGTATGATGAACGATAAGGAGAATATTTCAAAGCTTGCTAATTGTTCTTCGGTTTATCTTAACCGCATACCAGAAAAAGTTGGTGACCTCGGGAAGTTTCTCATTCCTTGTGATATACAAGATATGAAAGAATGCCTCGCCTTGGCCGATCTTGGTGCGAGCATTAATTTGATGCCATTTTCCATTTGGAAATCGCTTTCGCTTCCGGCTCTTACTCCTTCGAACATGTCTATCGAGATGGCCGATCATTCTATGATTTTAGCAGGTGGAGTAGCCGAGGATGTTTTCGTGAAAGTGGGGAAGTTCTACTATCCCGTTGACTTTATAGTAGTTGACATCCCCGCGGATCCTCAAGTTCCTCTAATTTTAGGTCGTCCATTTGTAGACACCTCGAGGTCGCTTATCAACGTTCATGCAAGAACTATTACTTTGAGATTCAACGAAGAGGAACTTGTTATAAACGCTACTCAAAAATCGACACCTTCTCATGTTTATGCAACCGCTACCATCAATCACATCGACTTAGTTGATGTGGTTTGCGATGAGTTTTCACAAGAAGTGTTAGGTTTTTCCGATAGCTCATCAAGTGGCAATCCCACTATTTTGGATCTGATTCTTGCTAATTCTACACCAAATCTCACTCCATTCCAAGGAGGCGATTTTATTTCAAATGAAATCGACAATGAAGATGAGGTGAGTACAAAATTTTGTGAGTACAAGTCTTAAAACTCCTTGACGCGGGAATGATTTATCCTATCTCCGATAGCCCATGGGTGAGCCCAATCCATTGTGTCCCTAAAAAGGTAGGAATGACCGTTGTGCCCAATGAAAACAACGAGTTAATTCCCACTCGTGTTATGACCGGTTGGAGGGTGTGTATTGACTACCGAAAGTTAAATGACGCCACTCGTAAAGACCACTTTCCTTTGCCCTTCATGGATCAAATGTTGGAGCGACTCGCGGGAAATGAATTCAATTTCTTTTTAGATGGTTTTTCCGGTTACTTTCAAATCCCTATCGACCCTCGTGATCAAGAGAAAACTACGTTCACGTGTCCTTATGGAACATTTGCTTATCGTAGGATGCCTTTCGGACATAGAAATGCACCGGGTACATTTCAACGGTGTATGATGGCTATTTTTCATGATATGATCGAGAAGTCGATGGAAGTGTTTATGGATGACTTTTCGGTGTTTGGCAATTCGTTCACGTCGTGTTTATCTAATCTTGAGCAAATGTTAAAACACTGTAAAGAAACCAACCTTGTGCTTAATTGGGAAAAATGTCATTTTATGTGTAAACAAGGAATCGTCTTAGGGCACAAGGTCTCAAAAGCGGGGATTGAGGTCGATAAAGCTAAGGTAGACGTCATCGCCAAGTTACCTCATCCCAAAACTGTTAAGGTAATTAGGAGTTTCCTAGGCCACGCGGGCTTTTATCGTCGTTTCATCAAAGACTTTCCAAAAATATCTCGACCAATGACACACCTTCTCCAGAAAGATGCTCCTTTTAATTTCAATGAGGATTGTGTTAGAGCTTTCGAAACTCTTAAAAGGAAACTTACTGTAGCTCCCATTCTTGTTGCTCCTAATTGGGAATTACCCTTTGAAATCATGTGCGATGCAAGTGATTATGCTATAGGCGCCGTTTTAGGGTAATGTTATGAAAAGCATTTCCGTCCTATCCATTATGCTAGTAAGATGATGACCGACGCTCAATTAAAGTACACCACAACGGAAAAGGAATTCCTTGCCGTGGTCTATGCTTTTGAGAAATTTTGACCTTATCTCGTCTTAACTAAAAGCATCATGTATACCGACCATACGGCTATCAAGTATCTCTTAGCTAAGCAAGACGTTAAGCCGAGATTGCTTTGTTGGATGCTCCTCCTCCAATAATTTGATGTCACCGTGCTTGACAAAAAAGGAGCCGAGAATCTAGCGGCCGATCATCTCTCTCGTCTAGAAGATCCTCACAAAGATGTTTTCGAGAACAAGGAAATTACCGAAACATTTCCTCTCGAGATTCTCGGTGTAGTGAATTCTAAAGACACCACCCCATGGTTTGCCGACATTGAAAATTACCATTCGGGGAACTTCATAATCAAGGGTATGACGACACAACAAAAGAGAAAATACTTTCGTGACATCAAGTTCTATTTTTGGGATGACCCTTATCTCTTTCGAGTTTGTGCGGATCAACTCGTTCGACGTTGTGTATTTGGTACCGAAGCTTCTAACATCCTTAGAGCTTGTCACGAGGGACCCACGGGTGGTCACCACGGTGCAAATCTCACGGCTAAGAAAGTGTTCGATGCCGGATTCTTTTGGCCTACGATCTATCGTGATGCACACGCACTTGTGAAGTCGTGTGATTCTTACCAACGTCAAGGAAAATCGTCTCAACGTGATGAAATGCCGCAAAACATAATTCAAGTGTGTGAGATTTTCGACATTTGGGGCATAGAATTTATGGGGCCGTTCCCATCGTCTCATGGTAACAAATATATCCTCGTCGCCGTCGACTACCTTTCTAAGTGGGTGGAAGCTAAGGCTTTACCTACTAATGATGCTCGTGTGGTAGTGAAGTTTTTAAAGCAACTATTCTCTCGGTTTGGAACCCCTCGTGCTATTATAAGCGATCGTGGAACCCATTTTTGTAATGACCAATTCGAGAAGGTCTTAAAGAAATATGGAGTTACTCATCGTCTTTCTACGGCTTATCACCCGCAAACGAGTGGGCAAGTCGAGGTTTCAAACCGAGCTTTGAAGAGAATTTTAGAGAGGTCGATTGGAGAAAACCGTGCTTCATGGTCCGACAAACTCGATGACGCTTTATGGCCCTTTAGAACCGCTTATAAGACACCTATCAGTTGTACTCCATATAAGTTGGTTTATGGAAAGAATTGTCATTTGCACATTAAATTGGAGCATAAGGCATATTGGGCCCTTAAGCATGCAAATTATGATTTGAAGACCGCGGGAGATCACCGGAAAATACAATTGAATGAATTGGATCAATTAAGAGACAATGCTTATGAAAATTCATTGATTTTTAAATAAAAGACTAAAAAGTTTAATGATGCAAAGATTAAAAACCGGGTTTTTAACGTTGGTGATCAAGTGTTACTTTTTAACTCTCGATTAAAGATATTTTCCGAGAAATTAAAATCTCGTTGGTCGGGTCCTTTCACCATAACACACGTGTTTCCTTATGGGACCATAGAGCTAGCTCAAAATGATGGTCCTAACTTCAAGGTGAATGGACATAGGCTTAAGCACTACTTTGGTGGGAAAGTTCCTTCGTTGGACGGCCTCGACCAAATCACCTTCCCAATGATAATTCGCATTGAGGGGATCGAGTCGAGCTCATGACTCGGTAATAAAAAACGAGGTGCCTCGTGGGGGAGATCCCATGCTTATCCTTTTATGCTTTCTAATAAAATAATGAGAGGGGATTTGTGCCCTTCCAACTCGTTGTCTTGTGGTTGTTTATGAATGTGTTATCTAGATCATCATCACTACGATTGAAGACTCTCGTGTTCGTTACGTGAGCCTCGATCATTTGCTTGAAGAGTTTTTCACGAATCCATGACATATCCTTTATTATTCTAACATTTATCTTTTAGCATAATTAATAAACGGCTTTAGATATATTGTTGATCACTCTTTCTATACTAGATCCTAAGCATTCGGCTCTTCGTCTCTAGTATGGGGGTGTTCCACCTTTAGACTCGAAACATTGAGGACAATGTTTAATTTTAGTATGGTGGGTGAATAGATACTTACTTTGCTACGCCCTCACGTTTTCCAACTTTCAACGTTTTGTTTTGTTTTGTGCTAATAAGGCTAAAAATGGCCAAATTTTAAAAAATTTCTTAGTTTTCATTAGTGTTTTCAAGACACGAATGTATATTTTCCGATGGGTAGAATAAGAGCTAATGTTTGACTTGATGGGCATTTGGAGCCCTTTACATTCCTTAACCCGCTCGAATCAAGTTTTGCTAGACTTTTATATAGGGAACTTTAAAACGCGAAAGTCTTAGCTCACTCGGGTTAAGAACAAGAACTTTTCGCAAGTTCCTAAAATTGATCCTAGAAAGTCACTTATCAAAGGAACTATAAAATGCATTCTCTAAACTTGAAAAAGTCCAAGAAAGTGCAAGATCCTATAGGTGGCTTGAAAACCTAAAACTTCGATTTGATATAGTCTTAATGAAAGCTAATCCAAGTTTGGCTTAATTTTGACTTGCATGGCTAAGTATTCACGAGTCTCTTTAATTAGAGGTCTTTAAATAGTGAAGAACGAGAAATGATAGAGTTAGACAAGTGATCATGCTAAACGTAAAACATGAAAATGTTCTTTCAAAAACTCATATGTTTTTAATTATGGCTTTTTCTCCCCTAAGATCAATGCATTAGGAATAAAAGTAATTGCAAATAAGTAAGGTCATAGATTTAAAAGGTTACTTAGCTTCTAGCACAAGATCGTTTAAAAGTTGCTCGGGGTTGAATAGAGTTCATAGCCAAGGCATAACTTATTGAAGCGGGATTTGAAGATTGGTGAAGATCCAAAAAGGACCTAACAAGGCACGAGGAGCTCTATTTTGTTGCCAAAGATCCAAGATGATGTGAAGTATCATTAATACTAAATCGATATGAAGGATCGAGACACACGACGAAAAGCAATTACTCCCCTAAAGATCATGGAGAAAGTCTATCCATAAAGACCCTAACAAGGTATGAGGATAAATATATCCAAGTTCGAAAAGGAGGCGGATCGTTGTATATCAAAATCCAGAATATAGATTGAAGAAAAATGATGAAGTCGTGGTCCAAGTATGAAGAATCTCTCAAAAACGTCTAGTGAAGAAATTCCAAAATATGAAGAGAAGACAATAATTTCAAGAACGTCATCCCAAGATTTGAAGTATGAAGTACATGCCAAATATCGGTCCGAGAAAGGTCTCAAATCGCGAAACGAGTTATGTCAAGATATGAACTTAAGGAGATACACGAGAAGCCGTTTTAAAAGATTTTGTCCTTCGGCTAAATATTGATTAAATCGTGCTACTTTACTTTCAGACTAATAAATACTCAAATAAGTCAATACTAATCACTTGTGATCCATGACAAATAGTTAAAAAATTCTAGAAACCCAATTTGGAGGTATGAGTAGTGTTAGCATTGTGACTTGTACCAACAATGATCTCGTTTTTGCACTTAGCATGGAATGTATGACAATCAAGGATGACAAACTTTACTCTATGGGACATTCACTTGTTTCTATTCATTAACCCTAAAAGTCACTTTCATGATTAAAATCATACATTATGTCTGATGAGACTGCTTTTATACATAGTCTCATCGTCCAAAATGGGCTTAAAATGCATTAAATATCATTGAAAATGCCAAATATATGCTCGTGTTTGTTGCTTGTGTATTTTAGGTACAGATATTGAAGAAATGACAAAAAGATCACAAGAATCAATCAAAAACGAACACGGGAAACGAAGCCGCACAATGAACCGGACCTGAATCAAGAATTTCCAAAATTACCTTGAAGAATTGAAGATTGGCAAGAATGGTCCCTCAACTTTAGAAGACTTGTCATTTTATACCCTTGTAAATCCTCAAAATTACTTGTGGGTCCCTAAAATATCAAGTATGTACAATTTAGTCCTTGGAGAATGAAGAAATTACAAAAGAAGTCCTTGTTTAAAGTTTGAGAATATGTTGTGCCAAAATTGACAACTTGGTCAAAGTTGTTAACAAAGGAACCAAAGTTGTTGGCTGTTTATTACTAAGTGAACAAAAGATGAGAATCCAGGGGGCAAACTTGTTGAAACCAAACCCAAACCCATTCTAAACCCGACTGGAGCCCAAATAAAACTACCCAAAGCCCACAAAGACCCCACAACCCGGCCCAAGTCAACACTGGTCAAAACCCCACTTACTTTTTAAAAAACCCGGTTTTAGTATTACTAAAATGTGGGGGAAACACAAAATTTGAACTAATCTTTCCCTAAACCAAATCAAACCCCACCCTGCTAATCATCCTAATCCCATAAACCCTAAAACCTAATTATCACAAATCAAAGAGGTATCACCCCATATCCTGCAGATTGATGATTAGCACCACCCTAAGCCAATCCAAACCCACACAACAATGTCCCGTGACCCCTGGGACCCACACAGACAATCTTGTCTCATCCAAAAATGGCAACAAAGTAGTCCCTCAGTCCAATCAACGACCCAAACGATTTCCTTGGTCCCTAAGGACTAATAAACGTTCAAGATCAAAGATTCCAGCTGGCATGTCAACATCTATCACAAGAATCCATTTTGACTGAAATTCAAAATTTCGTCCAAGGGCAATTTAGGCAGTTCATGTAATAGGGTTTTAGCTTCTAGTTGTTTCTATTTCATAGTATAAATACATGGTGCATGTACCATGTATTCTTTGTTCTAGATTTTCTAAGTTCCTTTGTAATTCCTTTTTATGCAAATAAAAGTTGGTGTTTTATTTTTAACTGTAATTCCTTTTTACTTTGATAAAAGTTGGTAATTTTGAGTCTAGAAAATCTGAGTTCCATAATTTATTTGTTGATTTTTAGGTTCAAGGTTTTTAAAATTATAATCCGTTTTTTTACATTGTTGAAAGGTGATATCTTTTTATAAACACTTGTTCTTTTAATCTGGTTTCAAGTTGTTGAACTTGTTTGGGTTTCAAATATCAAAAGTTTTTGATATACTAAGTTGTATAAGTTTTTGTTTACTAAGATTTTGTCAAAATCTTGGTCATTTCTGTTCATTGATAGCTTAAGGTCATAAGCTCATCAATAAGCTCATTGACACTGAGCTTATTGATCAACTTATTGGCTTCTTCTTTTTCCTGGTTTTGTGGTGACTGTGCAGGAGCAAGTAACAAGGAGTCTCTCTATTTCTTTTTTTTTAATATTTTGAAGACATTTTTAGCTTGGGTCCATTGTGGATTCCACCAACAGCCACTCTCTACAAGTTCTCATAAGCTCTCCATAAGCTCAAAAGTAAACTTATTGAGGAAGTCAGCAGCTTGGTATGGCTTGAACCACTTTTTCCATTTTTTTTAGTTTTATTTGTGACTTATGTAATTTGGTGAAATTTGCATGGAATTTGTCTAAATGGTAGTTTATCTGATTATTCATGTTGTTTTAGGTTTTTATGCATGTTAGATTAAGTTATAATTAATTTGGTTTGAGTTTGTTTTGATTTTGTTTGAAAAAATTCAATTTCTGAAATTTAAGGGGTGTTTGGGATTAGGGATTTAAGAGGCTTAAAGGTTTATAAACCTGTTAAAAACCACTCACACACACTCTCTTTGGTTTACTTAGTGTAAGTGAATTGTTCTTTTTAGTTAGGTGTGTTTAATCAGAAGTTTGTATGTCAAAAATTGAGTAAAAAGAGTCAAAAAACAGTAAGCCCCATTTCATGCCTGATTTTGTGAAATTTGTGCCTTCAATCTTGTTGACTGTTAGATGTTAGGTCCAAGTAGGGATTGAAATCAGTTTTAAGTCATTTGGGTAGCTTGTGTGCAAGTTTTAAGCTGTTGAAATCCATCATTGTGCCATTTGAACCAGATTACTGTTCATCAGATAGGGTATAGCTTAAACAGTCACCTATTTGGCTATTTTTGTGTAGTTTGTGTGATTGATTTGTGGTTTTTTGTGTTGTTCTTGACTCCCCACAACCAAATTGGTTGTAGGGGGTGCCTTATTGCCCAAGATAAGCTCTCACATAAGCTTTCCTATGCTTATTGGTCAACTGACCTTGAATTTGCTATAACAGTGGGAACAAAGTTCCCCCTGCTAACACATTTGTTTCCACTGCTCAGCAAAAGGACAAGACCTAGCACATGTCACTATCAGATCACTCACTTTTTTGTCTTTAGTACCTGAAAATAGGAATTAGGGTTTCAAATTAGTTTCATTATTTTTCTTATTTTATTTTTGATTTTTCTGTTTAATTAGATTTTTTGTTACTGTTCATTTTCTATTTTTAGATTAATTAGCTATTTTTAATTAACTTTTTAATTTCTGTTTTTGTCTTTTAGTGAAAAATTTTATATTTTTCAAACTTTTTCATTTTTATACTGTTCTTTAGTATAAATTAGGATTTTTAAAATTGTCTAATTATTTTTTGCATTATTTTATTATTTTTTATGATTATTTTAGTTTAAAAATATTTTTTAGTGTTTTAAAAACAGAAAATAGTTTTTAAAATTTAGGAAAAATACTTTTTAGTCTTTAAATAATATAAGTAAGTTATTTGTTCAATAAAATAATATTTTGGACATTTTGTTAATTATATTTAATTTTAGGGCTTTAATTAGCATTTAAAATTGAATATTTAATTAATAAAAGGTTTTAAAATATTTTTGTTGGATTTTTATTCTTATTTATATTATTTTAGACTTACTTTTAACTTTTAATTAAATTTTAGGTTTAAAATTTTTAATTTGTAGCTTTTTACGGCTTTACGTGAACGACCTTTTCGTCTTAGCTTAATCCGTCTTCGTAACCGTCATTCTCTTCTTACCCCATTTCTATTTTCTTTTCTCACAACAATAAAATCACAAAGTTAATCATTTCATTACACAACGCACTTGCCTCCTCGAGAACGAACTCACTTTAGGGTCATTTACACACGGTTTTCCTAAATCGTTGTGCTTACCCTACTTTGTGCACTCTTTTCCTAAAGGGTATACAAAAACTCAACCATCATTTTGGCGCCTCTGCCGGGGAGGCGTGTTGTGTTTTGATTTGCAATTGTTGTTTTTATATACTAACCATAAATAGTATTTGTATTAGTAGCACTCTACTAATACGTATTATCGGTTTTTGGTTTTTGTGTGAATACTATTACTATAATGTATACGTAGAACAATAAATTCACAAGTACTCCAAATACGTGAGAAATCACAACCTTGACTTGGGAGGTCATTACCCAGTCATTTTATTCGAATCTCAAACCAAAGAAAAAGGCAAAAATAGATAAATACTTTCGTGAAGCTCGATTTTGAAAATACAAACTATAAGGTGGGTATAAGGCGGATATTATAAAATATATCCTAAGGAAAAAGGCTCTTAAGTGCTTCGCGCCGCCTCGTTTCTCCGCTTGCTTGTGAGTATTTGATTTTGAGAGCTAATCGAGGGTTTTGCCGCTCAAAGTATTACTAAGTATCATATATATTTTCTTGGTTTCCATTGATTAAACCCTCTTGAACGTTTTGGTGTTCCACCAACGTTCTAAAGTCATCGAAGGCGTTCACTTCACGTGATTGTTTTCATTCCTTGAGGCTTCTTTAATCGAGAGATTTGATTAAGGAGGAGATTTGTAGATTTTTGTCTACTTAATACAATTCCAAAATCCAAAAAAAGTAAAAACAATCAAAAACCACAAAAACAATTGAAAAATACAAAACACCAAAAAGAATCTTCTTTGCTCGTCCCCTCGTTGTACGTGACGTTTATGCTAACTCGTAATCAAGCAAGATGTGCACGTAAACGAAAGAACAAAACTCCCACTCCCAATCTTTCTAGTGAGGAGTCTCCTATTGACGAACCCATTGTAAGAGAAGCACCAACCATGGCGAATCGAACTATGATGGAGTTACTTCAAGCACCCACCGAGGGTTATGGAGAGGCTATTGTGATTCCCGCTATCCTTGCGGAGAATTTTGAGGTGAAAACGGGTTTGTTGTCGATGATCCAAAACAACAAATTCGGAGGTGATGAGAAGGACAATCCACACAATCATATCCGCCAATTTAATCGTCTTACCGCCACTTGTAAATTTAAGGATGTCTCGAATGACTCGATTAAGATGATGCTTTTTCCGTATTCCTTAGCGGGGCCCGCTAAAATTTGGTTAGAGAAAGAGCCACCCAATTCTATATTGACGTGGAAGGATCTCGTTTCAAAATTCGTGAACCAATTTTTCGGCCCTCTAAGACTACGCACTTGAAAAACGAGATTTCAAAATTTTCACAAGAATTAAATGAAAGTTTTTCAACGGCTTGGAAGAGGTTTAAGGAGATGTTACATGAATGTCCTCATCACGGTTTTTCCGACTTGCATCAAATTGACACGTTTTACAATGGACTTAATGATCATGAAAGGGATTATTTAAATGCCGCCGCGGGTGGTAATTTTTTGTGTAAAACGGTTGAGGAAGCTTTGGTGATAATTGAGAATAGGTGTAAGGTTTATGGCCCTCGTAACACACCGAGTGTTTCCAAATTGGGTTCGTCATCGTCATCATCGTCTCGTAGCATTAATGCCTTACAAGATTAAGCAAATGAGGAGAATCAGTTTTTCGATATGTTTTCGACTCTTATGTCCCATTGGAAAGCTCAAGAAGCTTCGAATTCCGCTTCGGTTAAAGCGGTTGCTAAGAGTTGTTTGTCTTGTGGTGGAGCTCCTGATCTTTCCGAGTGCATTACCGCGGATGGTAACACTTCGAATGCTTATGTAGCCACGGGAACGTATAACCAAAACGGTCAAGGTTCCCGCCAAAATCAAGCTCCAACAAATCAAAATGCTAATAACTATCGAAACAACAATCAAGGTGGTAATTATCAAGGCAATCAACGTAACTACAACAAGGGTAATTATCAAAGTGGAAATGGGCAAATTTCAAACCAAGACCAAAACCGTGATTTTCAAACTACCACACAAGGTTTTCAAAATGATCACACCAAAAATCTTCAAGGAGAATTTTTTAATTATGCCAAAGCAAACGATGCTAAGTTTTATAATATGCAACGTGAAATGGTTAGCTTAAGATCCGAGTTGAAAAACGAGATTAAAAACGAACTTGCTAATGAACTTAAAACTCATGCTAATAAAATGGAAGGAAATGTTAAACGACTCCAACAAAATCAACAAAAAATGGAGCAAGGTCAACATGAGATTAAGCAAGAGTTGTTAAAAGCAGATGCTAGGCAATCTAAGTTTGAAGACCGAATGGGAAAAATGTTTGAAGCTATCATGTGTAAACCTTCTTCTTCGGGTAGTCTTCCTAGTGATACCATCGTAAACCCAAAGGGAGAGATGAAAGTGATTACCACACGAAGTGGTAAGACACTTAAAGAACCGACTCCTCAACCAATTACTCCAACGGTGGAGGAAATTGAGGAAGAACCCGAGGTGGTGGTCGAAAAGGAGCATATCTCAAGCCAACAAAGTACCGCTCATGCCACACCTACGGTTGACCCATTACCAACACTGGAACCCGAGATTCCAAAGGCTATGCCTATGCCCCAACCCACACCACCCTTACCTTACCCATCGAGACTAAGAAAGGAGGAACGACAAGAGCGCGACAATTATCAATTTGAGCTTTTTATGATAATGTTTCGTGATTTGCACTTTAATGTGAGTTTCGCCGATTCTTTGGTCATGATGCCTCGATTTGCCGCTAACTTTAAGAGTATGTTGAACAACAAGGAGAAATTGCATCAATTGTCTAGTTGTTCGTCGGTTTATCTTAATCGCATACCTCAAAAAGAAGGTGATCCCGATAAATTTTTGATCCCTTGTGCAATCCAAGATATGGAAGAATGCTATGCCTTGGCCGATCTTGGTGCTAGCATTAACTTGATGCCACTTGCAATCTTCGAGTCGCTCAATCTTCCTAATCTTACTCCTTCACTAATGTCTATCGAGTTGGCCGACCATTCCACGATTCGCGCATGTGGATTGGCGGAAGACGTTTTTGTGAAAGTGGGGAAGTTCTACTATCCCGTAGACTTTATCGTTGTCGATATCCCCACGGATCCTCAAGTTCCTCTCATTTTAGGTCGTTCGTTTTTAGATACGTCTATGGCTTTGATCGATGTTCATGCTAGAAAGATCACCTTACGTTTCAACGACGAGGAACTTGTTATAAACGCAACTCAAAATTCTCAACTTTCTCATGTTTATTCCGTTGCTACCATAAACCTCGTTGACATGATCGACGTGGTTTGCGAGGAATTTTCACAAGAAGTTATAGGGTTTGGTGATGTTGAAAATAGTGGCAATCCCACTATGTTGGATCCAATCCTTGATAATTCGACACCAACCTTCACTCCATTTGAAGGCGGTGGTTTAACGTTGGAAGAATTCGATGTTCCACGTACTTGTAACGAAGACCTCGACAACGATGAGGACTTCTCGATTATCAAGGATTTTCTTAACGATTTCCCATTTCCTCCACCCGAGGAGGTTATGAGTATCGAGCCCAAATCTTCACTTGAGGAACCACCTATCCTCGAGTTGAAAGATTTACCTCCTCACCTAGAATATGTCTATTTGGAGGAGGACGACAAGTTGCCGGTTATTATTGCGAAGGAACTTTCGAATGATGAAAAAACCGCACTTGTCGATGTTCTAAAGGATCACAAAGGGGCAATTGCGTGGAAGTTATCCGACATTAAGGGAATCGATCCCAAGTTTTGTACTCACAAAATCTTAATGGAGGAGGATTAAAAGCCCGCAATCCAATGTCAAAGGAGGGTGAACCCTAAAATTCACGACGTCATCAAAAAGGAGGTCCTAAAACTCCTTGACGCGGGAATGATTTACCCTATTTCCGATAGCCCTTGGGTGAGTCCTATCCATTGTGTCCCTAAGAAGGGAGGAATGACCGTTGTGCCAAACGATGCCAACGAGTTGATTCCCACTAGACTCGTGACCGGATGGAGAGTGTGCATTGACTATCGTAAGTTGAATGAAGCCACTCGAAAAGACCATTTTCCCTTGCCCTTCATGGACCAAATGTTGGAGCGTCTTGCGGGAAACGATTTCTATTGCTTTTTAAATGGTTTTTCCGGTTACTTCCAAATTCCCATCGATCCTCGTGATCAAGAAAAAACTACGTTTACGTGTCCATATGGAACGTTTGCCTATCGTAGAATGCCATTCGGACTTTGCAATGCACCGGGAACCTTTCAACGGTGCATGATGGCTATTTTTCATGACATGATCGAGAAGACGATGGAAGTCTTCATGGATGACTTTTCCGTGTTTGGTAATTCGTTCACTTCGTGTTTGTCGAATCTTGAGAGAATGTTGAAACGTTGTGAGGAAACCAACCTTGTGGTCAATTGGGAAAAGTGTCATTTTATGGTTAAGAGTGGAATCGTCTTAGGGCACAAGGTTTCGAAAGCGGGGATTGATGTAGATCAAGCTAAGGTTGACGTCATCGCCAAATTACCTCATCCCAAAACCCTTAAGGGAGTTAGGAGTTTCCTAGGCCACGCGGGCTTTTATCGTCGATTCATCAAGGATTTTTCGAAGATTTCTCGACCCATTACACATCTTCTTGAAAAAGAGGCACGTTTTGTCTTTAATGAAAATTGTGTACGAGCCTTTGAAATCCTTAAGAGGAAACTTACCGAAGCTCCCATTCTTGTTGCTCCCAATTGGAACCTCCCCTTTGAGCTCATGTGTGATGCTAGTGATTACGCTATTGGGGCCGTTTTGGGGCAACGTCATGATAAGCTCTTCTTTCCTATTCACTATGCTAGCAAGACGATGACCGAGGCTCAACTAAAATACACTACAACGGAGAAGGAGTTCCTTGCCGTGGTATATGCATTTGAGAAATTCCGACCTTACCTCGTCTTAGCTAAATGCATAGTGTATACGGATCATTCGGCTATCAAGTATCTCATGGCAAAGCAAGATGCTAAGCCTAGATTACTTCGTTGGATTCTCCTCCTTCAAGAATTTGATCACACCATCGTTGACAAAAAAGGAGCCGAGAATCTAGCGGCCGATCATCTTTCTCGTTTGGAAGATCCTCACCAAAGTGTTTAGGAGCCCAAGGAAATCACCGAAACATTTCCGCTCGAGACACTTGGTGTAGTGAATTCTAAGCTTGATTCTTCCACCCCATGGTTTGCGGATTTTGCAAATTACCATGCGGGTAACTTCATCATCAAGGGTATGACGACTCAAGAAAAACGAAAATTCTTTCGTGACGTCAAGTTCTACTTTTGGAACGACCCTTACTTGTTTCGAACTTGTGCGGATCAAATCATCCGACGTTGTGTATTTGGCACCGAAGCTTCTAACATCCTTAGAGCTTGCCATGAGGGACCCACGGGTGGTCACCACGGTGCTAATCTCACGGCTAAAAAGGTGTTTGATGCCGGCTTCTTTTGGCCTACTATTTACCGAGATGCACAAGATCTTGTGAAGTCGTGTGATGCATGCCAACGACAAGGAAAAGCCTCACAAAAAGATGAAATGCCACAAAATATCATCCAAGTGTGTGAGATCTTTGACGTTTGGGGTATAGACTTTATGGGGCCGTTCCCATCATCTCGTTGTAATAAGTACATCCTTGTTGCGGTTGACTACCTATCTAAGTGGGTGGAGGCCAAAGCCTTGCCCACCAATGATGCTCGTGTGGTAGTCAAGTTCTTGAAAAGCTTGTTTTCTCGGTTTGGAACCCCTCGTGCGATCATAAGCGATCGTGGAACCCATTTTTGTAACGACCAATTCGAAAGGGTCCTAAGGAAATATGGGGTTACACATCGGCTTTCTACGACTTATCACCCACAAACGAGTGGGCAAGTCGAGGTTTCAAACCGAGCGTTGAAGAGGATCTTGGAGACATCCGTTGGGGAAAACCGACAAACTTGGTCGGATAAGTTGGACGATGCTTTATGGGCCTTTAGGACCGCTCATAAGACACCCATTGGGTGCACTCCCTATAAGCTTGTGTATGGAAAGAATTGTCATTTGTCTATCGAATTAGAACACAAGGCTTATTGGGCCCTAAAGCATTGTAATGATGATATGGAGACCGCGGGAAAACACCGGAAAATGCAATTGAATGAATTGGATGAATTAAGGGACATTGCTTATGAAAATTCATTGATTTACAAAGAAAAAACTAAAAAGTTGCATGATTCTAAAATTAAAAACCGGGTTTTTAACATTGGAGATCAAGTTTTGCTTTCTAATTCTCGCTTGAAAATCTTTTCCAGTAAGTTGAAATCCCGTTGGTCCGGTCCATTCACCGTGACTCAAGTGTTTCCGTATGGGACCATCGAGCTAGCTCAAGATGATGGTCCTAACTTCAAGGTGAATTGACATAGGTTGAAGCACTACTTTGGCGGGGAAGTTCCATCCTTGAACTACCTCGACCAAGTCACCTTCCCCAATGATAATTAGTATTGAGGGAATCGAGTCGAGCTCATGACTCGGTAATCAAAAACGAGGTGCCTCGTGGGGGAGTCCCATGCTTATCCATGTACATATTATTGCTTTCTAATTAGTTTAATGTGAGGGGATTTGTGCCCTTCCAACCTTTGTTCCGTGGTTGTTTGTGAATTGTGGTTTTTAGATCATGATCTTCACGATTGGAGCCTCTCGTGTTCGTTTTATGGGAGCACTCGATCGATTGCTTGGAAGACTTTCTCGATATCCAAATGATATATCCTTATGATGTTCTAACCTTAGGTTTATAGCACACTTCATAAACGGCTATTAATTTATTGGTTACACCCTTTCCATGCTAGATTAGGCATTCGACTACGTCTCTAGTATGGGGGTGTTTGCACCCCTAGACTCGAAACATTGAGGACAATGTTTAACTTTAGTATGGGGGGGTGAATAGATACTTGCCTTGCCAAACCTTTACGCTTTCCAAAGTTTATCTTTTTGTTTATCGTTTTGTTGCAAAATAAGGCTAAAAATGGCCAAATTTTAAAAATTTTCTCATGTTTTATAAGTGTTTGAAGACACGAATGTAGATTTTCCGATGGTGAGGACGAGAAACGATAGGGTTAATTATAAGTTACTATGCTAAACGTAGAGTACTCGTATTCTTTCAAAAACTCATGTGTTCTCGTTGTTTGCTTATTCTCCCTTCGCATGTAAATATTTTTTGCTTAATAAATATTGACTTAGCGGTTTAGTTAGGATTGTTGGGTTTCTAGTCTTTTCTAGTAGCTTCCGTGTAATTAAATTGGGAAGACATTAAGGTATCGCCAGCGTCACGGTTTTGAAGTATTGGCACCCGAATAATCAAAAGCTTCACCCAATAATAAGATTTCAAGTGCTCACTTAAATCTAGCAAACAATTTGAAGCCCCACAAGGCCGAAAAATCTATGCAAAATTGAAAGTGAATCAAGCCTTGATCTTCGAAGCTTTAAAGATCCAAAATTCGCTTTTGCGTGAGGATATACGTCTTTGGCTAATAAAACCACCGATGAGGCGGATAATAAAAGGCAAGGCAAGACCGAAGTCATAATAAAAGCTTCATGGCGAAGTTGAATAAAAGATGGAGGTAAACCAAAGATAATAAGGCCCTTCCGTTAGGGGGCGTATAAAAGTCTTGGTAATAAGTCTCATGTTCAAAACCGTTATAAAACCGTGTTTATCAATTCTTCTTGTCAACTTAATTTTTTAACATCGTTGTCTATTAGGAGGGGTTATTGATTTGATGGTCTTGGTTACACCGTTAGGACTCTATTTTTAGACCTAAATCTCTATTATAGCATAAGTCAAACAATGTATCCTCGTGAAACATTCAAGAAAAAATAAAATATAAGAGATACAACTTAGGAATAATGGGAGGATAAGTACGTGATTAGGGCATATGAGTAGTGTTAGCATTACTAACTTATAATGACAATGATCTCGTTGCACGCTTAGCATGGAATTGGGGTGAAAATCGAGGACGATGAAATTATTTCTAACGAAGCATTCACATGTTCTTATTCTATGAACCTAAACGTCCTATTTTGCGATGAAAATCATACATTATGTCTAAAACGCAAGTAGTAGTAATAGTAGTAGTGTAGCTAGTTTATCATTCAATAAAGTAAATAAAATGAATTTTGGAGGTGCTATGATACTTTATTCTAGCATTGCGTGAGGGCACGGCAATGGTTTAGTATGGGGGAGTGATGAGACTGCTTTTATACATAGTCTCATCGTCCAAAATGGGCTTAATATGCATTAAATATCATTGAAAATGCCAAATATATGCTCGTGTTTGTTGCTTGTATATTTTAGGTACGAATATTGAGGAAATGACAAAAAGATCACAAGAATCAATCAAAAACGAACACGGGAAACGAAGCCGCACAATGAACCGGACCCGAATCAAGAATTTCCAAAATTACCTTGAAGAATTGAAGATTGGCAAGAATGGTCCCTCAACTTTAGAAGACTTGTCATTTTATACCCCTATAAATCCTCAAATATACTTGTGGGTCCCTAAAATATCAAGTATGTACAAGTTTAGTCCTTGGAGAATGAATAAATTACAAAAGAAGTCCTTGTTTAAAGTTTGAGAATATGTTGTGCCAAAATTGACAACTTGGTCAAAGTTGTTAACAAAGGAACCAAAGTTGTTGGCTGTTTATTACTAAGTGAACAAAAGATGAGAATCCAGGGGGCAAACTATTTGAAACCAAACCCAAACCCACTCTAAACCCGACTGGAGCCCAAATAAAACTACCCAAAGCCCACAAAGACCCCACAACCCGGCCCAAGTCAACACTGGTCAAAACCCCACTTACTTTTTAAAAAACCCGGTTTTAATATTACTAAAAAGTGGGGGAAACACAAAATTTGAACTAATCTTTCCCTAAACCAAATCAAACCCCACCTTGCTAATCATCCTAATCCCATAAACCCTAAAACCTAATTATCACAAATCAAAGAGGTATCACCCCATATCCTGTAAATTGATGATTAGCACCACCCTAAGCCAATCCCAACTCACACAACAATGTCCCGTGACCCCTGGGACCCACACAGACAATCTTGTCTCATCCAAAAATGGCAACAAAGGAATCCCTCAGTCCAATCAACGACCCAAACGATTTCCTTGGTCCCTAAGGACTAAAAAACGTTTAAGATCAAAGATTTCAGCTGGCATGTCAACATCCATCACAAGAATCCATTTTGACTGAAATTCAAAATTTCGTCCAAGGGCAATTTAGGCAGTTCATGTAATAGGGTTTTAGCTTCTAGTTGTTTCTATTTCATAGTATAAATACATGGTGCATGTACCATGTATTCTTTGTTCCAGATTTTCTAAGTTCTTTTGTAATTCCTTTTTATGCAAATAAAAGTTGGTGTTTTATTTTTAACTGTAATTCCTTTTTACTTTGATAAACGTTGGTAATTTTGAGTCTAGAAAATCTGAGTTCCATAATTTATTTGTTGATTTTTAGGTTCAAGGTTTTTAAATTATAATCCGTTTTTTCACATTGTTGAAAGGTGATATCTTTTTATAAATACTTGTACTTTTAATCTGGTTTCAAGTTGTTGAACTTGTTTGGGTTTCAAATATCAAAAGTTTTTGATATACTAAGTTGTATAAGTTTCTGTTTACTAAGATTTTGTCAAAATCTTGGTCATTTCTGTTCATTGATAGCTTAAGGTCATAAGCTCATCAATAAGCTCATTGACACTAAGCTTATTGATCAACTTATTGGCTTCTTCTTTTTCCTGGTTTTGTGGTGACTATGCAGGAGCAAGTAACTAGGTGTCTCTCCATTTCTTTTTTTTATATTTTGAAGACATTTTTGGCTTGGGTCCATTGTGGATTCCACCAACAGCCACTCTCTACAAGTTCTCATAAGCTCTCCATAAGCTCAAAAGTAAACTTATTGAGGAAGTCAGCAGCTTGGTATGGCTTGAACCACTTTTTCCATTTTTTAAGTTTTATTTTTTATTTATGTGATTTGGTGAAATTTGCATGGAATTTGTCTAAATGGTAGTTTATCTGATTGTTCATGTTGTTTTAGGTTTTTATGCATGTTAGATTAAGTTATAATTAATTTGGTTTGAGTTTGTTTTGATTTTGTTTGAAAAAATTCAATTTCTGAAATTTAAGGGGTGTTTGGGATTAGGGATTTAAGAGGCTTAAAGGTTTATAAACCTGTTAAAAACCACTCACACACACTCTCTTTGGTTTACTTAGTGTAAGTGAATTGTTCTTTTTAGTTAGGTGTGTTTAATCAGAAGTTTGTATGTCAAAAATTGAGTAAAAAGAGTCAAAAAACAGTAAGCCCCATTTCATGCCTGATTTTGTGAAATTTGTGCCTTCAATCTTGTTGACTGTTAGATGTTAGGTCCAAGTAGGGATTGAAATCAGTTTTAAGTCATTTGGGTAGCTTGTGTGCAAGTTTTAAGCTGTTGAAATCCATCATTGTGCCATTTCAACCAGATTACTGTTCATCAGATAGGGTATAGCTTAAACAGTCACCTATTTGGCTATTTTTGTGCAGTTTGTGTGATTGATTTGTGGTTTTTTGTGTTGTTCTTGACTCCCCACAACCTTGGTTGTGGGGGTGCATTATTGCCCAAGATAAGCTCTCACATAAGCTTTCCTAAGTTTATTGTCAACTGACCTTGAATTTGAACTAACAGTGGGAACAAAGTTCCCCCTGCTAACACATCTGTTCCACTGCTCAGCAAAAGGACAAGACCTAGCACATGTCACTATCAGATCTCTCACTTTTTTGTCTTTAGTGCCTGATAATAGGAATTAGGGTTTCAAATTAGTTTCATTATTTTTCTTATTTTATTTTTGATTTTTCTGTTTAATTAGATTTTTTGTTACTGTTCATTTTCTATTTTTAGATTAATTAGCTATTTTTAATTAACTTTTTAATTTCTGTTTTTGTCTTTTAGTGACAAAAATTGTTATTTTTCAGTTTTAAAAATTTTCATAGACTTAGAAAATTGTTTTAAGATTTTTAGTTCAAAAAGTTTTCACTGTTCACTTTTTATTTAATTTTTAGAATTAATTTAGTTTAATTAGGGTTTAATTTCAAACTGTTTTTGTCTTTTAGTGAAAAATTTTATATTTTTCGAACTTTTTCATTTTTATACTGTTCTTTAGTATAAATTAGGATTTTTAAAATTGTCAAATTATTTTTAGCATTATTTTATTATTTTTTATGATTATTTTAGTTTAAAAATAGTTTTTAGTGTTTTAAAAATAGAAAAATAGTTTTTAAAATTTAGGAAAAATACTTTTTAGTCTTTAAATAATATAAGTAAGTTATTTGTTCAATAAAATAATATTTTGGACATTTTGTTAATTATATTTAATTTTAGGGCTTTAATTAGCATTTAAAATTGAATATTTAATTAATAAAAGGTTTTAAAATATTTTTGTTGGATTTTTATTATTATTTATATTATTTTAGACTTACTTTTAACTTTTAATTAATTTTTAGGTTTAAAATTTTTAATTTGTAGCTTTTTACGGTTTTACGTGAACGACCTTTTCGTCTTAGCTTAATCTTCTTCGTAACCGTCATTCTCTTCTTACCCCATTTCTATTTTCTTTTCTCACAACAATAAAATCACAAAGTTAATCATTTCATTACACAACGCACTTGCCTCCTCGAGAACGAACTCACTTTAGGGTCATTTGCACACGGTTTCCCTAAATCGTTGTGCTTACCCTACTTTGTGAACTCTTTTCCTAAAGGGTATACAAAAACTCAACCATCAATGTCTTTACACATCTTCGTAGTATTGTTGCAAGTTTTTACTTTTCAATAAAGGTTAATAAAATTGAATTTTGGAGATGCTTTGATACTTTATTCTAGCATTGCGTGAAGGCATAACAATGGCTTAGTATGGGGGAGTGATGAGATGGCACTTATAAATGATCTCGTCGTTCTTTTCGGGCTTTAAATGCATAAAATGTCATAAAAATACCATATATATGATTGTGTTTGTTTACTTGTGTATTTTAGGTATGGATATCGTGAAAAAGACAAAAGATCACAAGAAACAAGGAAAAACGAACACGAGAAACGAAGCCTTACAATGAACCGGGCCCTAGTTATGGATTTCTTAAAGAATATACCTTGAAGACTTGAAGATGTACAATATTGATCCCTCATCTATGATGAAATGACACTTAATACCCTTGTATATTCATAATTACAAGTTTGGTCCCTTAAGTTTGTCAAAATTACAAAAAGGACCTTCAACTTTTAAGATTTGGCAAGTTTAGTCCCTCAACAATTCTAAATTATCAACAATGATCCCTCATGAAGTCAAACATACAAAGAAGACCTTCAAAGATGTGAAATGTCCAAGATCAGCCCTTGAAATATTCAAAAATGGCAAAAATAACCCTTGAAACCCTTTCACCAAAGTTTTGGGGCAAATGTGTGAAATTGGAAAGTTATTTAACAAAGGAAATCGTTTTATGGGCTGAATAAACATAGTTTACAACTATTGCCAAAGACCAAGGACTGAAAGTGACACACCAAACATTTGAATCCCATAACACGCGCCAAACACTTCCCTTCCACCTTTTTCGGATCAAAAAGTGTTACTATTCACCGTATGAACCCAGTTACCACCTTACTTAAAACAAAGGGTAAATACAAATTACCTTGGCACACGTTTGATTCACATGCCCAGAAACTCATCCCACACCAAAAACCTTCAACCCCACTCACCAAAGGACCCCACCAATCAACCCGTCCACCAATCATAATCCAACTTCCTCTCCAAGGAATGGCACGTGGCCAAATCAACAGCCCACACTCCTTGCTTGGTCACAAAGCTAAAATGAACGCCTTGGATGCATTTGGACAGTTCAACAACAACAAACATCTAGAAGGATTCAAGGGCATTTTAGGACTTCTTAGCTAGGGTTTTCATTGTAATCTCAGTCCTTGTGGCCTATATAAGGACTCCTCAACATGTGAGAGAGCCTTGTTCCAGTTTTACTCTTTAAACCTTGTAATCCCTTTTTAAATTTATAAAAGGTTGGTATTTTTAAGAAAATTGTAATTCCTTTCTATGTTTTTAAAATTTGGTGTTGTTTAAGAGTGATTCTGAGTTCCATTTGATGTTATAAAGGTGCTTTGATCTTGTGGTTAAAGCACGTTTATGTTTGGTAAGGTTTTCAAGTTTAAAAAAAAGATTGAAATCAGTGATCTGTTTTGATATTTTACTTGTACTAACCCTTAACCATAAGCCCTAAGCTCTTACAAGCTTGTTGACACCAAGCTTGTGAAGGTATTTGAGCCTTTGGTTAGGATGTTTGTTTCCTTGTGTTGAAGATCATTCATATCAAGGTCTGGTTCTACTTTGAACCATCAGCAGACCTTGATCGTTCTTGTTTCAAGGACCTTGGTCACTCTCTAGCTGTTGAGAGTGGTCGAAGGAGTATAGCTGATCTCCCTAGGAAGTTGTGGGGGATAGGTATAAGCTCTTTTTCAGTTTCCTCTAAAAAATATCATGTTCATGTCTTTTATGAGGTTTGCCATGTGATTTGGTGTTCTTGTGTTTGTGCTTTGTGTTTTATTGTTTGTTTCTGTTAGTTGTCACCTAGGTAAGATATTTAAATCATAAAATCAGTAGGTTGTGTGTTGGAATCAAAAGTTTGTTTGAAAAAGGCGCTAAAACAAGGTTGTTTGGTTTTTGGGATCATAAGGCCTTGTGGCCTTGTGCCCTTGGTTTTTAGGGTTTGGATAGTCTAAACAAGTCATTTGTAACTGGTTTTGGTCATTGGTTAAGTCTCAAGTGGTTTGGAAAAGGATTTCAAAGTTATGGAAAAATCTGAAAATTTTGGTTTGAAATTGGTCAAACACATCAGATCCAATAAAATCTTTGTTTGTTAGATTCAGGGTTTGAATTTTGGTTTGGGAAGAGTTTAGGTGATAAGCTATCTGTGCAATATCTGTTTGTTGATTTTGATGGCTTATTGTGGGTGCTAGAGCTTATCAAAGTTGGCTAAAGTGGTCATTTGCATCAGCAAAGTGACCACCTCATTTTAGGCTTGCCTTTGTTATTCTAGTGTATGCCTTGTTGTTTAACTGCTTGAATCTTGTTATTGTGTTGCTTGTGAGTGCTTCTTGATATTTGGTTTGCTTATTTGCTGGCTTATAAGCTAACTGGCTTATTGGCTTGATTTTGCCAAAATCTGTCAAGGTTTGGTCAACTTACCACTTGATTCACAAGGGCTCAACCTTGAGTTCTTCACAAAAGTTGCTTAAAACAAGCTTATAATCAATCCATGATCATTTGGTACCATTTGGTAGACTTTGACTTTTGGTCAAATAAGCACAATTTTGCTTATTTTTCAGAACTGCTTATTGGTACATGCAACAACTTGGTTTTTGTGATAGGTGTCATTTTTCTCAGCTTAATATCATATTTGAGAAGTTACAAGTCTTTTGGTTAAGCTTTTCCTAGGAAACTAGCTTATTTTATTTTTTCAGCCAGCTTATTTGCTTCCACAGCTTATTCTGTTGGGAATAAATCTATGCTTACTTGTTTCCCCTGCTAGTTGATTATTCATACCCCTGCTAGAGTAAGTTCCCCCTGCTAAATAACAAAGGCAGGGGGATCCGTTCCCCTGCTGGAGTCAAAGGCCCTGCCGTCAAGATAAACATGGAATAGATTTTTACGCGTTTCAGTTATTATTCCTTAATACTTTCCATAGTTTGTTAGTAGTGATCTTGTACGTGGGTCCTTGTATCTATAAAAGGACTCACTAGGTTAGCATGCAAAGTGTGTCTTTCTCATTTCGTTTTTCATTATTATTACTTTAAGGTTTTGTAAACCCTAATACCACTTTGGGTATTCGTATATCTTTGATATATTAAAGTTCAACGTTTGAATCTCATTTGTTCTTGTGCTAAACATTATATTCCACATCTTGTTTAGTTACTTTGCTTTGCGAAGTTTCTCTAGTGTTAGATTGAATTCTTTCTCTCTATCACAAACCTTAAACAAGCTATTAAGGTTTAAGATCTGACTTTGGGATCAACAAGTGGTATCAGAGCTTGTTGAGAAACTTTGTCTAAATCAAGAACAAAATCCTCATAGTAAACATGTCTTCAGATTCATCCACAAACAGCAACAACCACAATAACCTCAAGTTACCCATGTTGGATCCTGAAAACTTTGAATTATGGGAATTCAGAATCCAACAATACCTGAAAATGGAACACTATGTTCTCTGGGAGATCATAGAGTTTGGTGATCAATTCAACAAAATGGTGGCAGTTGAAGAAGGCAAGGATGAAGGTGAAAGTTCCAAAGGTAAGGACAAGAAGAAATCTGCTGCTCTATGTGATAAGGAAATACTGGCTAGAAGGCATGATGTCAGGGCTCACAGCTCATTGCTGTTGGCCCTACCAGATAGACATCAACTCAGATTCAGGAAATACAAAACAGCTAAGGAACTATGGGAAGCCATAGGCACAACCTTTGGAGGAAATGAAGCCACAAAGAAGAAGAAGA
The DNA here is from genome assembly GCA_025667525.1 of Glebionis coronaria. Taxonomy (NCBI): domain Eukaryota; kingdom Viridiplantae; phylum Streptophyta; class Magnoliopsida; order Asterales; family Asteraceae; genus Glebionis; species Glebionis coronaria. The sequence goes on along the minus strand of CM046878.1, from coordinate 445,985,202 downwards.
AGAACCAAATGCTGGATGATTTTGCTTCTTTCAAAGCAATTGGTGATGAATCAATTGGAGCTATTTACAATAGGCTTCAAGACATGGTGGCCCACTTGGAATTCTTTGATATTCAGGTGTCAAAAGAGCAGGTGAACACCAGGTTTCTTAACAGCCTTCAGAAAGAGTGGTTTGTCTATAAGGCAATTTGGCAGAATAAGGATGATTTGGATGAAAAAGATATTGATGATATATACAATAACTTAAAAGTTTTTGAACCTATTGTCAATGAAATGAAGTCAAAAGGGACAATTCCCACCAACTCAAGTGGAGTCATTGATTCCCCTGCTAACATGGCATTCATATCACAAAGCAGTGGAATCTCCAAGAACAGTGGAATAGAAGTAGCCCCTGCTACTTATTCCCCTGCTACCAGGTCTGGACCTTCCTATGATGAAGAAAGACCAGCTACATTCAGCCTTGATACTGCATGTGCCTTTATAGCATCTCAAGGGCCACAAGGATCTACAGTGTTACATGAAGATCTGAGTCAAATCAGTAAGCAAGCGCTAGAAGAATTGGATATCAAGTGGAATATGGCTTTGCTCAGCATGAGAGCCAACAGGTTCCACAAGAAGTATGGGAAGAAGATCACAATTAATCCATCTGATGTGGCTGGGTTTGATAAAGCAAAAGTTGAATGCTACAATTGTGGTAAGAAGGGTCATTTTGCCAGGGAATGCAGAGGACCTAAGTCTGGAAATAGCCATAGAAAGGAAACAAGAGATGAGGATTCTGGTGCTAAAGCCATGGTAGCAATGCAGGGGATAGATGGAGCAAATGGATGGGACTGGAGTGCTATGACAGAAAGTGTGGAAAGAAATCAAGCTTTGATGGCTGAGGAAAAGGAAGAAGACTTTGCACTTATGGCCATGTCAAGTTCCAGCTCTGACAATGAGGTATATGATGACTCATACTGTACTAAAGCTTGTAGGAAAAATACTGAATCTTTAAATGATCAAATCAGAAAGGTAAAAGCTGACTATATCAATTGTGATAATGATCTTGATAATTACAAACGTGCTTTAGAACAACTAGAGTCCACCATAAGAGAGTATAGGCAAAGAGAAAGTGAGTATAGGGATCACATTGTGATTCTAGAAAGAGATGCCAAGGAGAATAACCAATCTATAAATGTTTTAACTGCTGAACTTGAAATTTTCAAAGCTAACCAAAATATAGATGAGGAAACTGTTGAAAATTTTGGAAAAGCTTCAAAAGATTTAACCAAGGCATTTGAAATTGGTCAATCTCCTAAGGACAAAACAGGGTTTGGAATTAAGAATATGAATGCTACTATACCACCACCCCCTGCTAACATCCATGCTGCCTATCCTAGAAAAGACTTGTCATGGACTGGTCTCCCTTGTTTTGAAAAACAAGATGACATTGAGTTTGATTTGAGTGCTTATATACCTAATAACCTTGATATAGAAGAGTCTCTAGTTAAAACTAGTGTCATTAGGGATGTTAAACAGGAACAGGTTGGCTTAAAGCAAATTGACAACCCTGTTAGATTTTCAAAAGAAGGAATTTCTAGCAGCAATCCAAATTCTAAGAGTATCTCTCCCAAATCTAAGGCTAGGCCACAGTCTCCTAAACCTACCATTAAATATGCTGGTATGTACAGGAATGTCAGAGGTAATCAAAGAAATTGGAATGACCAAAAGTCTCATCAATTAGGAAAAGACTTTGTGATCAATACCAAGCCCTGCTTCACATGTGGCAGTTTTGAACACACTTATCAAGAGTGTAAGGCACCAATGGAGATGGTGGCTGCAAATCCCTTAAAGGATATGCAACCTAAAGCCATTCTTCTAAATGCAGGGGCAAAATCCTTTTCCCCTGCCAAGTATGTTGCCCCTGCCTTGAGAAATAGAGTAACTGAGAAATATGTTGTTCCAGCCCTTAGAAAGGAAAATTATGTTCACCCAAAGCCCAACACTTCTGTGACCACCCCAACACCTTATACTGAATATAGATCTGGCCCAAGACCTTACCAACACATGAATAGAGGCCAAAACAAAAGGTGGGTTCCCTCTGCTAAGCATAAGGATTCCCCTGCTAAAACTGGAGTATCCCCTGCTAGAAAAGTTGCACATTCTAGGAACATGGGAAGATGGGGAAAAGCTGTGAAAGCCTCAGCTCGTTGGGTTTGGGCACCCAAAAGGGGTACTCAATCTAATGGTGTATCTCTAGTTTTCGATAAGCTATCCTACATTGATACACTAGGTAGATCCAAGTCTGTAATGGCTTGGGTCCCCAAGAAAAACTAATTTGTTTTTCCTTTTGCAGGTGACAAAGAAGACAAGGGATGATAGAGCATATTGGGATAGTGGATGCTCAAGAAGTATGACTGGACACAAAGCTTACTTGTCTAACTTTGTACCCCTGCATGACAATGATGGTGTTTCTTTTGGAGATGGGCATGGAACTATAACAGGAAAAGGAACTATTGTCACAAATGGGATGACTTTTGACAATGTGTATTTGGTGAAAGAACTCAAGTATAATCTCTTCAGTGTGTCACAGATGACTGATAACAAGAATTTTGTCTTTTACTGACACTGAATGCTTGGTATTAGGAAAGGAGTTTGTCTTGCCAAAAGACACTCCAATTGTTCTCAGAACACCAAGACAGAAGAACATGTACACAATTGATCTCAAGGACATATCTCTTCAAGACAATGAAACATGTTTCATTGCCAAAGCTTCAGCAGATGAATGTAAGAAATGGCATAGAAGACTTGGTCATCTTAATTTCAAGAACATGAACAAACTAGTAAAGCATAATCTGGTTCATGGTCTTCCTTCCAAGTCTTTTGCCACTGAACATACTTGTGCAGCATGTCTGAAAGGGAAGCAACACAGAGCATCTTGCAAGTCAAAAACAAGTATGTCCACCACCAAGCCATTGGAACTACTACATATGGATCTTTTTGGTCCTACTTCTGTGGCAAGTATAATGAAGAAATGGTACTGCTTAGTGATTACTGATGATTTTTCAAGATTTACATGGACATTCTTTCTATTTGAAAAGAGTGACACTGCTGATACTCATTGGGTTCATCAATCAAATTGAACTGTCAAAAAGCATGAAGGTAGTTACCATAAGATCAGACAATGGTGGTGAGTTCAGAAATCAGAAACTGGATTCTTTCTGCATAAACAAAGGCATCAAGAGGCAATTCAGCATTGCTAGAACACCTCAACAGAATGGTGTGGCAGAAAGAAGGAATAGGACACTCATTAAAGCTGCAAGAACTATGTTTTCTGATTCCAAACTTCCAGTTATCTTTTGGGCTGAAGCTGTATCCACTGCTTGCTATGTACAAAACAGGGCCTTGGTTGTCAAGGCACATAACAAGACCCCTTATCAGCTGTTTAATGGAAGACCTCCCTTAATTGACTTTTTCAGACCTTTTGGGTGTCATGTTATCATCTTGAACACCATTGACAATCTTGGTAAGTTTAGTGAAAAGGGTGATGATGGATACTTTGTGGGTTATTCCTTAAACAGCAAGGGATATAGGGTCTTCAACAAGAAGACAAGCAAAATCACAGAAAATCTTCATGTGAACTTTCTTGAAGACAAACCTGAAGATGTTCAAACAGGTCCTGACTGGTTCTTTGATATAGATGTACTTTCCAAGTCCATGAATTATGTACCTGTTGTCTTGCAGAACACTAACATTTCAGGTACTCAAGAAACAATTGGTGCTGAGAAGTCACCTCTGAGGTACATGAATGTACCCTCATTGTTTCCTAGTGAAGCTGATAAACAAGAAGACAATTCTGCTTCAGGAAAAGAACAGCCAATCTCATCCCCTGCTATGACTGAAGGCAGTGGAATGGCTGAAAGCAGTGGAATCCTGGATTCCCCTGCTAGAGGAATTGATTCCTCTTTCACAAAGGATCATGATGCTAATGAGACTACTGATGTAGAAAGAGAATCCCCACTCATCTCATCATCTACACCCATAAATGATGGTCCTATCATATCCAGCAGTGGAAGCAGAATCATCAGGAGTGGAGGCCCTAGTTATTCAGAGCTTCATTCTGCTCACAAGCACCCATCTTTAGGTCATGCTGTCTCATTTGGAAGTTCCTTTGAGGACTTCTTTCCTAATCAAAATAGCCCCATCAATTCTGATTTGGAAGAAGATGAAACAGAAGTCATCATGCAGCCTACCTATAGAATCAATAAGGATCATCCTATCTCTCAGATCATTGGCGATCCTGAAGCCCCCAGACATACAAGGTATACAGCAAAGGAGCACAGCTTCATTGCTAACATCACCATGAAGTTCAATCATGACAACATGCAATGTTGTCTGTTTACTGCATTTTTGTCACAAGAAGAGCCAAAGAAGATTTTTCAGGCTTTAAATGACCCAAGCTGGGTTGAAGCTATGCAAGAGGAGCTCTTACAATTCGACATACAAGAGGTTTGGATTCTGGTTGATTGTCCCAAATGGGCAAGGCCTATTGGGACCAAGTGGGTACTCAGGAACAAAAAGGATGAAAGGGGAATAGTAGTCAGGAACAAAGCAAGGTTAGTAGCACAAGGGTATACTCAGGAAGAAGGGATTGATTATGAAGAGGTGTTTGCTCCAGTAGCAAGGATTGAAGCTATTAGATTATTTCTTGCTTATGCCTCATTCATGGACTTCACTGTTTTCCAGATGGATGTGAAAAGTGCCTTCTTATATGGAACCATTGATGAAGAAGTCTATGTCATGCAACCACCAGGGTTTGAAGATCCAGAACATCCTGACAAAGTATACAAAGTGAAAAAGGCCATGTATGGCCTTCACCAAGCTCCCAGAGCCTGGTATGGTACTCTTTCCAAATATCTCCTAGACAATGGATTCAGCAGGGGGAAGATTGATCAGACCCTGTTTACCAAGAAACAAAAGGGTGACCTTCTGCTAGTACAAGTCTATGTGGATGACATCATTTTTGGATCAACTAACTCCATGCTTAGCAAAGAGTTTGCCAAATTGATGCAGGATAAATTCCAAATGAGTGCCATGGGAGAACTAAACTTCTTTTTGGGGTTACAAGTTCAGCAGCGGAAAGATGGGATATTTATCTCACAAGACAAATATGTGGCTGAGATTGTAAAGAAGTTTGGCATGTCTGATGGGAAGAAGGTGTCCACTCCCATGGACAAGGATCATCCATGGGGCAAGGATGGTCCTGGAAAGCCTATAGATGTCAGGAATTACAGGTCTATGATTGGGTCTCTTATGTATCTCACTGCTTCAAGACCTGACATCATGTTTGCAGTCTGCTTATGTGCAAGATACCAGGTGTCACCAACAGAGTGTCACTTATTTGCTGTGAAAAGGATTTTTAGGTATCTAAAATGTCATCCTACCTTAGGACTCTGGTATCCAAAGGAGTCACCATTTGAGCTGATAGCTTATTCAGATAGTGATTATGCTGGTGACAACAATGATAGGAAGTCTACAACAGGGGGATGCCAATTTTTGGGGAGCAGGCTTATTTCTTGGCAATGTAAGAAGCAGACTATCATGGCAACATCCACAACTGAAGCTGAGTATGTAGCAGCTGCTGCATGCTGTGGTCAAGTTCTTTGGATGCAAAATCAATTGCTTGATTATGGGTACAACTTTCTTAAAACCAAGATATTCATTGACAACAACAGCACTATTTGCATCATAAAGAACCCTGTTTTTCATAGCAAAACCAAACACATTGAAATTAGACATCACTTTATCAGAGATTGTTTTGAAAAAGGACTGATTGTCCCTGAGAAAATTGATACAGAACTTAATGTTTCTGATCTTTTAACAAAAGCTTTTGATGTAGGGAGGTTTCAGTATCTGGTTGCAGGTATTGGAATGGTTACTCCTTAAAAATCTAATGTCTATTTTGTCATGTATAATCAGGGTTACTTCACTGCTGTTGTTGTATAATTGTTAGTCAATTTTACCATTTCTTTCATTCCACTACTTTTTAACACTGATTCCCCTGCCTGGGGTTCATTCCCCTGCCAAGAGAATTTTTCTCTTAAGCTGGGTGTGTTCTTTTTACAAAAGTGGTTTTATGTGGTTTTAGACTAACAATGCAGAGGTTCATATGGTGCATACTATTCTTGTTGGTGAATCAGGTATATACTCTATGTTTCAGGGGAGGTTAGGTCAAACCTTTAGGATTCAGGGTATTCTTAGGATGCTCATATATGATCTTAGATCATATCCACTGGTGAGTGAGGGTTCAGGTTAATGATGACTTGCTGCAAAGCTTGTCAGAATTCTGAAACCTTGAGGCACTGTAGTGTGTGCTTACATTTCTCTATTAAAACAGCTTGCTGTTCAAATACAGACCTGAGGCACACATTGCCAAGACTGACTGACCATAGGTAAGGGACAAGGTTGGGATGGTGACTGGGGTATGCATGATTTCTTGGGATTACCTGGTGTAGGGGGACTTATGTATTAACTTTTTGTATTGGGACCATTGCTGAATAGAGGACTCTTGAGATTCTATGTATCTATCTTGTGTATACAAGTGTGTGCATTAGAGCAGAGCTAGTTAGCATTAGTCCTTCCATGACTAGTTTAATACCCCTAGGAAAGTGTCCCCTGCTTTTATCTTTTATTCCCCTGCCTTCACAACATTCCCCTGTTTGACCATTGACCGACAATACCGTTACCCTGTTCATAGCCGTTGGGCCTGCTTGCTTAAATTTTGGTTAGGGAATATTTTATTCTTTTTAAAAGATATTTAAGGCGCTTTCTTCGTTGATTGGTAATCTTTTCCTTCTATTTCAAATATATTAATTTTTTATCAAGATTTATCCTTGATATTTTTGCAATTTGAAAATTTTGGTCCAATCACAGCCCTTCAATTTGTCTATATAAACTTAATTCCCTTTACCAGCAGGTCCATAAATCTCTCTCGACCTAATCCCACTTACCTCCCATCTCTATAAACCTCTAAACTATTTTCCAAATTCATCATGACCCTTAAAATTGCTCCTAATCATAACCAAATTGCTTTGCTTCATGATGAACCAGTCGAGTTTGCTGAGGCTGTGGCCTTTCTAAAGTCTTCGTACTTCAGAGTGGCCCTTCTCATCAATCCTCGCATTTATACCTCACACATTCAACAGTTCTGGTCTAAAGCCATGACCAAAACAGTGAATGGAGAGGTCATAATTCAAAGCACAGTTGATGGTCATTCCAAGGTAATCACACTTGCCTCCATCAGGAAGAATCTCCTCCTTGATGATGAGGATGGAATAACCAACTTTTCTGAGGCTGAAATTTTTGAAGGTCTTGATAAATTGGGGTATAAACTTTCTGAAAATCAAAAATTAAAGTTTGCTAAAGGCCAGTTTGCCCCTCATTGGAAATTTTTGATACATACTATTATGCAATGTTTGTCACCCAAAACCACTGCTTTTAATGAGGTTGGTAGTGAGATAGCTTCTGCCCTGATCTACTTTGCAACAGGAAGGAAGTATTGTTTTTCTCAAATGTTTTTTAAAGGCATGGTTAAAAATGTTTCAAGCACCTCAAAGTTTTGTATGTATCCAAGGTTTATAGAAGTTTTGCTGAATATGAGTGATCATGGTCCCATTACACACAGAAACTATTTTTCAGCAACCAAACACACAACCAAACTTTTCACCACATTACTTGCACCATCACCTTTGTTTTCTGGCAGAAACATTCCATTCACTTCAATTATGCTAGACCAAATCAGACGGGAAGAAGCCAAAAATCAAACAGCCATAAATCAACCTGCTGAATCCCCTGCCAAGAACCTACCACCTGCTGATCCACAACAAGAAAGGCGTTCAAAATCCAGGTTTGCCAGGTCTCCCTTGCCTGGTGAATCTTCACAAGCAGCAGAAAGGAGAGTCTCCAAGAGTTTGGAGCAACCTGGGGGTTTGGCTGGCACTATTGTCTCATCCTCAAGGGGTGAGCAGGATAGTGACACCATCAATAAGTCCTCTCCCCCACTCCATGATATCCAACAAGGGGAGAAATTCCCTTCTAGGATTGAGAGCAGTATGAAACCTTTGACAAATCTGGAATTGACGAAAATGTGCATGAGTCTGAAAAGGCAGAATGCACAACTAGTACAAGATGTCAAAAAGCAAGGTCTAGTTATCTCTCACCTGGAAACCAGACTTGCTACTCTTGAGGGGAGAAGAAAGCCCAGACTGATTCTTTCCACAGATGAGGATGCTTCCAAAGGGGAGGAAATTCCACACACAGAAGGATCTACTGAGTATTATTCATACCCTGGTGGGGAGCATGGAAAGATAACAAGTGCTAAGAAAGGAATGGAGAGAGAAAGCGCTGATAAGGGAAGTGACAAGGGGAGTGCAACCAAAGATATTGCTCAAACATTGCTCACCATGGGCAATCAAGAAGAAGCCCCTGCTTCAAAAGTTTCCCCTGCCATTGCTGATCCCACTGGTGTAAGTTTATCCCCTGCTAAGAACATTACTCAAACATTTGTTAGGAAGAACAGAAAGCAACCAGCTCAGAAGGGGATAACAATCAAAGAACCTGCATCTAAAGCAAAACCAGCACCAGCAGTGGATCCAAAAGACAAAGGAAAAGGGATCATGGTGCAACAGCCCAAGAGAAAATACAAGCATCTGACTCCTGAACAGCAGAAGGTCCAAGAAGCACATGATGCACAAGTAGCTCTCAGGCTACAACAAGAGGAAATGGATATGCAGGATCAAAGGATGGAGAAGATGAGGCCCAAAGATATGCTAAAACAGGTTGAGATTATGCATAGGGAACTAGATGACAGGGTACCTCATGTTGGAGAGTTTCTTGATCAATGGGAGAAGGAGTTGAAAAATGCTCCTTTGGAAGACAGGTATGAGTTGACTTGCCTTGTTTACAAATATCAAACTGAATATCTGGAAAGAAGGGCAATGCAAATTAAGAGTGAGAAGTATCGAACGTCAGAGAAAGGGCAACTTGATCACTACAAAGTTCTGCTTAAAAGGCATAGAAAGTGGAAGGATGGTGACTTCAGAGATATGAGCTTTGAAGCCATAAAGAGAGCAGTCAGACCAGTTCTAAAGTTGTATGATGTGGAGGATTGGATGACCATCAACACTCCTGAGGAAGCTGAGTATCTTAGGAGACAAAGTGAAGTGCTACAGAAAGCTAGAGCAACAAAGAAAAGAAAAGCTGGAGAGACTACATAAGCAGGTGCATCATCCCAAGCAGGGGCATCGCACCAAGCAGGTGAAAGTTTTCCAGAAGTACTTGAGAAGTCTGTACTTAATGTACAAAGAGCAGCAAAGAGACTCAAGAGAATGGAGCAAGTGGGCATAATTACTAAAGAGTCTCAAGGGCCATCAAATGATGAAATTGATAAACAGCTGATTTTGAAGGAAAATGATGAAATTTCACCTAGTGAACTTGGAAAGAAGTTTGCTATTATAGAGTATGCTGTTTATGAACATAAAGGGAGAACTTGGTGGAAGCTTACAAGGGCTGACAATACAGCACAGACATTTCTAAGCCTAGATGTCATGTTTCAAATTTTGGATAGTGAAGACTTAGAAGATCTGTGGAAAATATTGAAGAAAACGTTTGCTGCAAAACCTCCTACCATGGATGGTGTGAAGAAGGATTGGGTAATCTGGGAGTGCATGCATAGAATGTATGAACATGAATTATTTGATCCTCTATTTGATGCAGTGAATAAAGGAGATTTGGTGTATTGGAAGCTATTTACAAATTCTGGGGTTTATGAGGTAGTAATGGAAGGTGTGAGTGTTTATTTACTCAATCATAGGTATTATCCCTTCTCTCAGGAAACCTTGAAGAAGTTAGCACAGGCTAAGTTAATTGTTGATGCCAAAAAGCTTGTTGCTTATGATCTGGTAAGAATGGTTCATAGTCAGATTTGGCCAGAGAGTTTGTAAGCATCCTCATCAACTAGCATTTATTCAGAAACTTGTCTTTTAGGGGAAAGCACAAGTTTAGGGGAGGATTGTTGGGAATAAATCTATACTTACTTGTTTCCCCTGCTAGTTGATTATTCATACCCCTGCTAGAGTAAGTTCCCCCTGCTAAATAACAAAGGCAGGGGGATCCGTTCCCCTGCTGGAGTCAAAGGCCCTGCCGTCAAGATAAACATGGAATAGATTTTTACGCGTTTCAGTTATTATTCCTTAATACTTTCCATAGTTTGTTAGTAGTGATCTTGTACGTGGGTCCTTGTATCTATAAAAGGACTCACTAGGTTAGCATGCAAAGTGTGTCTTTCTCATTTCGTTTTTCATTATTATTACTTTAAGGTTTTGTAAACCCTAATACCACTTTGGGTATTCGTATATCTTTGATATATTAAAGTTCAACGTTTGAATCTCATTTGTTCTTGTGCTAAACATTATATTCCGCATCTTGTTTAGTTACTTTGCTTTGCAAAGTTTCTCTAGTGTTAGATTGAATTCTTTCTCTCTATCACAACCCTTAAACAAGCTATTAAGGTTTAAGATCTGACTTTGGGATCAACATATTCTACTTGGTTTTTTGTGATTTTTCTTATTGATTATTCTTAGTTAAGCTATTTGTGAGCTTTTGCAAAAAGAATCAGCTTTTGAAACCCTCTAGAACTCAAACCCGACTATTTTGTCGTTTAGTGAAAAAGTTCTTTTCAAAGTTCTGGCTTATTACTTGAGCTTTTTCAAAATTTCTTTTTTTAGATTGATTTAGAATCTCAATAAGATGTTGTGTGTTCAATTAGAGCATATGGCATTGGCTTATAGCTTAATGGGCTTATTGGGCCATTAAGAATAAGTTGTTGACTTATTAACCTGTGATAAGCACATTTTCAACTTTTGGGCCTTTAGACTTTTGTGCTTAAAATCAAATTTTGAGTCAGACTGGTGATTTCCAGTTTATTTGGTTGAGTTTGATTTTATTGGGCCAAAAAGCCCATTTAAGTGGACTGTTTTTGTTTTTAGCCCATTTGGGGGCCCATTAGGGGCATTTTGGTAATTTTACTATCATTTTCTGATTATTTAGGTTAAAATAAACTAGTTTGCAAGTTTTTAGAATTTTTTTATAATTTTTGGATTTTTAATAATATTTTAATATTATTTTATTATTAAATTTAATTTTTTACATTTTTGCAACTTTTATATTTTTCTTAGGACAAATACATTAAAATAGGATTGTTAAAACTCTTAGATTAACTTTAGCATCATTTTCTTAATTTCTAGAATTATTTTAATATTTTAATAGTTTTTAATCATATAAAAATAGTTTTTCTTAGTTTAAAATTTTTTAAAAATAGTTTTTATTCTTTTTAAGTCATTTAAGAGGTTTACAAGGTGATAAATCTTTATTTGGACTTTTTAATAATTAATTGGATTTTTAGGGCTTTAATTAGCATTTAAAAATTAATATTTAATTAATTAAATGGTTTGAAAAAGTTTTGATCATTTGTAAACTCTTAGTTTATTTAATTTGAATTTTGGTAATTTTTTGGGAATTTTTAGAACTAATTTTTATTTTAGCACCTTTTACGTTTTTTTAATTTAGTCGTCGTAGTAATAATTTTCATGTATCCGTCATTCTATTTTCTCATCCCTTCTTCAATATTAATCTCAAATCAATTATGAATTATTCATACACATATACCTCCTTGGGAAACGAACTTAATTGGGTCATTAACACTTGATTTTCCTAAATCATTTGTTTAATACTTACCGCTTTTACGCCTTTTTCCTAAAAGGTCGTATTTTACCACAATCATAAATCATGTAGGAAATGTGTCTTTAAGGCAAATCATGACTCTTGTGTCAAGAAAGTCCTTAATGAGGTGAACTCCTACGCTAGAGTTAAATCCCAATGGGTAACTAAAATCAAGCCCATTGGTAAAATGTGGCGCCCCACGGCTAGAACTTTCACTTTTGTAGGAAACGAGTGCTCTTTAACTAGGATAGTCTCCAATTCTACCAAGTCTACTAGGGAGGAAACTCAAAAGGATGATCAATCAGTTAAGCCTAGTGATCCATCTACTCAGGTTGCCTCTGGCACAAGAAAAGAAAATTGTAAACCCCCACATGGTTCTAAAATAGATATCGCTAACCCATATGAAAGCATACAAACTCCAAATGATAATTTAGGTACCAAACTCAAGGACCAACAAAAACAAACCGGTCCAATCGTTGTATATCGTTCAACTAAGGACACTCTTAGAGTTTGGTTACTAAAGAAGCTAATATCTAAGAAACAAGTGTCTCAGGGGACTCACAGTTAAGCTTACAACAATGGTTCATCGTTAAATCACAGACGATGACCCATACTCCAAATTAAGGGAAGTTTATCTCGTCGACGATAACTTACCCTCAAAACGAGAAATTAAATTTTCTCAGACATGAGCTTACATTAAAACTATTCAAAGGTTTTAAGCTCGTGTAAATGACGTATAATTATATCTCAGATTATGCCCCGGACTTCAAAGAAAGGAAATTTTATCGCCGATGATAAACTTATCCTAACAACGGGAAGCTTACAACTTCTCGGACTTGAGTTGGTTTAGTAAGATATTCAAATTCTTAAGCTCAAGTAATTGGTTTTCAAAACTTTAAACATAATTTTTCAAGAATTTGTCAAAAGGTTTTTCTAAATCTTTCAAAATTGTGTGTTCAAAATGTTTTTGATAAAAAGAGCATGTCTTTTGGAATCGATGATATTTACGATCCTAGAAATGTCGTTCAATAATGACACGGGGTTGTAAATAAAGTTCGAGCAGAAGTTTAAATGATTTAAAACATGCTCAAAATGGCTTGCTATTATCTCAGATAGTAACCTGCTTTTTATATTCAAGTCAAGCATTTCACCAGAAAGCTTTGACTCAACAACGGGAATTAATTTTCTCGGGCATGGTTTACTTTATAATCTTGTAAGGGATGGTGTTTACATAATAACACAATTTAACACGAATTTATGTACGCTTCAGTGCATTTATTTGTTAAAACGAGAGAAATCTTGTTTTTATGAAGTTATCATCTCCACAATCCGCAACAATTTGTAATTGGTATCTACATACTCGACGATGCGACTACTCAAAAGGCGACTACAGCTCTTTCAATAGAACACGGGTCGAAAATTGAGGGGGAGCAATTGTCCAGCATTCAGAATCTTTGATGCTGACAGTGCCAAGTTCACAAATTGGTGTCAAGACAATGATATCAATCGTACACATGGAGTCAAGAGATAACTTCAGACGTGAAGAGTCGACCAACATTCGTGAACAAGAACCATGTGATTCTATCATATGATGTTCTCCATCATTCAGGTCCAACCTCGTAATTATCAATCTAGTGAATATATTATCATATATGATCTTTGCACGTGATAAATACCTTACACTTATGTTTAAAAGGTATTTAATTTACGTATCAAGTACATCCTCATTAATCTGAGGGGGAGCTTGTGTAAATCATGAAGATAATTGGATTTGCATTTTTCTTCCCAAAATTTCTTAAAATGTTATTAAATCAATTGATATTAAAAACATCGATTGGGTTAATATTTTTAATATGGGGGAGAAAATGTGATTTAATATGGGAAATTATTAATCAAAAATGGTTTGACTTAATGTGATAGCTCATCCTGACATATGCGAAATGTTTTCGGATATCGTGGCATATGTTAAGGGGGAGCAAAATGGATTTGGATATCAAAATGGATTTCATGGTGACATACACTTACCTAAAACATCTCTATTCACGATGGTGAAGATTATGGTGACATAAGGATGGTAGGATAGGTTAAAGTCCAATGATTCTTCTAGAACCGAAGGAATCTTCCCAAGGACATTTCATAGCTGGAAATAGTAGTCCTTAGGAAAGATGGAGAAAGATTGTGAACGTAGCTGAATGCCGACCAAGTACTTAAATTAGCATTGGAACAATCACAACAAGGTGTTAGTTATGACGTATTGGTAAGCATTGAAGGGGTTGAAGAATGAAAAAGAGTTGTAATGATAAAGGGTCTAAAGAAAGAAGCCCTCCTTACAACTTAGGCAGAAACCGGGTCAACACATATGCTATTGAGATCATTTTTAATGATGCTTGATATTGAAGATAAGACATCATGGAACCAGTGATGCAATACACAACCCATCCCAGCTAACTCAGATATCTCTCAAAAGATATTTGTTTTAATCACACGGAGACAACACAGTATCTATTGATTTATTCACTCCGAGTAAATTGGTATTGAAATGGTGGCACTCCTCTCCAGCCTCCGATCACTAAAATCCAAAATGCACGATCGAGTCTAGAGACATCTGAGATCATCAAATATCTCACTAGGACACACTTTAAGAATTCCTTGCTTCTTCACACACTGTGAAAAGTAAGAAAGATCTTAAGAGTCCTATGCAAAATCTTCATGATCTTGCCTAAACATCCGAGTAATACAAAAGTATATACAATGAAGATGGAAATCCTTCTTGAGCAAATATCAAAAAGCTCATGGTAGGTGACTTGTGCGATTCTTTATGAATCAAGCTTGTGATAACTAGAAAGCAACAGTGGTTTAATTCTTAACTAAACTTAAACACGTTCCACGCCTCTACGCAATATCTTAGTGATCTTGCCAGAACACTCAGAGTGACACTCTATAGTGTTCACAGTGATGAGTGGAAATCCTTCTAGTGTTAACATCAAACAGCACTTGGTAGGTAACTTGCAAGATTCTATATGAATCAAGCTCATGACAACTGGAAAGCAACGATAGTGCGATTCTTTAATGAATCAAACTTGTTCCAGGAATCGGATTTGACGGCTTCAAATCATGCGGATAATTTTATCCAAATGATTCAATCTTTATGTTCACAGTCAGCATTGGACGGTCGAGTAAAGAGAACGGGTGCGAAATCTTGTCAAGGAGGTTCTTAATTGAAACTACCTGCCACAAGTACGATATTTAATATCGTCCAACGGTCTTCACCGACCGGAGGTAAAATGCTACCGAATTAGAATGAAATGTTCAAGGCCATTTCATCCGTGTATATGTTTTGTTGCTAACTATCTTATGCAGCGTAACAAGAAGGTGGCATTACGGTGTACAATCCAGAAGAAGTCGTCAAGACATGCTTATACTGTATGCGCTTAATACTTCAACAAATTCAAGAATGCCTAAAATTCAAGTCTTCCGCTGTATCAAACTCTGAAGCTTTCAAGAATTTAGGACGTTGTAACTTGGAGTGACCTCCGTTAGGGGGAGATTGTTGGAAATACGTTTTTACGTATTTAGAAAGGATCGGTCACTCCAACGATATATTGGGCTCGTGATCAAGTTATGTAAACATATAACCCATAAATCCCACACTTTCACATTTCTAATCTAGTCTTCCATTATTCTCTCCAACCTCTCTCTACTTTCTCTCTCTAAGTTCTTTATCTATCCCTCTCTCTTTAGATCATTCCAAGGTATAGATAATCTAAGGATTACGTAGGCTTTCATTCTTGTTCTCTTAAAAATACTCTTCGTTCTTTAGAAAATCGTTGCTTTCATGAAGGACGTGTTGTCTCACCCAGTCTTGATGGGATTAAGATCACTCGTTACATGTTCAAATCTATTGGCTTTGATTGTTTGCTTGACATTCATGAGCTAATATTTCCTTCCTTTCTTATTGAGTTCTTTAGTTCATTCACCTTAATGTGCATCAATAATGGTTTATCTATAGGTTTTCCATTAAGGGGAAAACCATTGTATACTCTCTTGAAGAATTTTGTAAAATCTCAAGGTGCCATATAATAGTCATTGTAGGTTCATCGATGCTTGGAGTATTGACTCTTTGGAATCGACCCCTATTGATGTATATTATGTAACTGGTCTTCCCTCTCCTTTGTTCATTACCAAAGCTATTTCTAAACCGCGTGAACATTCTCTTCTTGTTGATTTTCAAGGAAACATTCGTATTCTCACTCCTTGAAAATTACTAACTAGCGAACTTAATGATTTTATGATCCCATGGGCCGAAATCATTAGGGAAAACATATGTGTCTTGGTTGTAACCGCAATCGAGTACCAGCATGTCTCGCACATATGTTGTATTGTATTGCAACATCCACCCCGTATAATCTTGCATATTTCATCGCTAGTAGGATTAGATTTGTTCTCTTTAAGTCTAAATCTATTCTTCCTTTTGCTATGCTTCTTACTCGTCTTCTTAGAAGAGTTTATCACGACTTTCCTCATCTAAATATTTCATCGTATTGCTTTGTTGATCGTGTAATGCTTCCCATTGAAAGGAACCTTCCACAAGAGCCTAGGTATGAAATTTGTGAAGAGGAAAATGATATTCGAGAAGTATCTCATGATGTTGGGTGTGAATCTTCATCAACCTCTTGAGAGGATTAGACTGAAGTCAACACCGGCATGAGTTCTTCGAGTAACTTCCATCCATCAATATACAGATGCATTAATGGTTCTCCTCTTGAGTCTAATAACTTTCTTTCGTCCTTTAACTCCTTTGTTGCTTCTCAAGACATTGATCTTGAAACTCGGTATTTCCAAAGTCTTTGTCTTCTAGAGAATACAAGTGATGGATCTAGGCACATTGAGGAAATGTTCAAGAGAAAGAGTGAGTAGAAGTATTGATCTTTGGTACCACGAATGTCATTTCTTGTAGCTATTAGACTTTGTTCTATAAAATTTAATACTAATTGTTTGGATTATCTACATTTTAATTTTCAAAATTGTTTCATTTGTTTGAACCTTAGACTTTCATGATTATGTGCAATCATGTTTTATTTAGCTATCTAGATTTTGGTTGGTGATCTATTTTAGCTTGATAAACTAAGGTTCAAGATTTGGGCTTGTGAAAAATGTTAGAAGTCTATCTTCAAAGGGTTCTGTCCTCGGATCATTAAGTCCTTGCGTTTCTTTATCGTTATTGAACAGCTGGTGTGTTTATGGAACCGTGGTAGAATTTTGACAAAATCTTTTCTTTACACTATTTTCTCTAAGTCTTTATAAACATTGATAAAATTTTGCTAAAACCAGCTTTTTCCCAATTAAGCCTAGCAAGTTTCATTATTCACCTAAAACACTTTTAACACATTACTTATTTAGATCATTCTTTTCCCTTCTTAAACCATTGTTGGTTTTTCTTCTTCTTCATCCTCTAAGCCTTTCTAAACCTAAACACACAACCATGGTATACACAAGATCACCAAATTCATCCAAACACTCTTCCACCAAAAAGAGCCTTAAGATAAAGATCAAGATACCTAAACAAGGTTCTTCATCTTTTTTACACCCAAGAATGAGATTATTCCAATTCTCATTTCTTCATCACCTTCACCACCTCTTGCTTCATGCAAGACTAGTTCAACTCATGGTACGAACCACTCTCTTGGTTCTACCTTCTCTTTATTCCAATCTAGGATCAATTAGTTGTCTTAACCCTTCACTACAAGTCCTCTCTTGGATGTGAACCCCATACCCGTCCAAAGCATTCCTTTTGAGAATTACTTTGTTGAGCCTACACCATCGTCACCTATTTCAACTTTAGATACCATATCTCCTCCTCCTCCTAACACTTCAATTTTGGGTGTTCCTATCTCTAGGATGATGGGTGATCCATACTTCTTTGGTTTCTTGAGGCACCTGGTGCCAGTTGTCCATGTTGTCTCTATAACAACTACATCATTCAAAATCTTAGGAGTGAAATGTTTGGGCTTTACGCAAGGGTGCAAGATCTCATGATAACCTTGTTCTCCAATTCTCATCCTCCTTAGGAAATGAATGATGATATTTTCAAAATATCTTTTTCATAAATCTAAGCTCTAGAAAATTACCAAATCAAGAATAGAAATAGCTAGTTTTAGTTTACTTAGTTGTTTTTATTTATCACTTGTACTTCAATTTCCTTCATGATTTTTTCATGAAGATGGATTTAGCTTTTTGTGTTATAACTTATTTTTTTCTCACACTGGTCAACTTCAATTTAAACTAAAATTGAACCTAAATCTATTTGTCACCTCTAAAACTTGACTAAAACTTGATCAAAATGTTTTCTAAATATTTTGTCATTCTTTGTCAAGATACTGTTGTGAGTATGTTACTCTTTATGCAACCATAGCCTAACCTAGTGCTATTAGAGGTAAAAATCCAAGATTTGCTTAATTTTGAAAAAGTCTTGTCTTTTCACAAAGTTTCAAAATTTTGGATTTTTGTGTCCATTGTGGGCGGCTCATTAAATTCGTGCAAACCAACATATATTTTGAACCACAAGTGTGGAAACCTTGGTTTCACGGATCTTTTAGCTACTAGGAATGCATCATGTTCATATGATTAGATAATCAAAGCGGAATTAGAACACGAAACATTAACAAGGTGTTTGGACACAAAGAACATGGATTAAAACAAAAGGATTGCTAATTATATTAATAATCAACAATCACTAGACGTGTATACATTGAATCCCACGTCTAGTCGACACACACTTTTAGGTTTACATTGTGAATATGAGTTATGAAAAACCTAATAACCCTTGGTTCCTTTTATAGTGTAAGGACTAGGGTTTTACAAGAGATAAGAATGAATAAACATATAAATCTTCTATTTAAATAACTATATACATAATATATCCTGCATATATATCCAAATAGAATCTTCCAAAGGCTTCTTGTCTACGTTTCTGTCAATGCTTGGATTGCATGTGACAATGCTTGGATTGCTCTTGACAATGCTTGCTTCCATCAACGCCTAATTTGTTCTTGACAATGCCTGGAATACTCTTGTCAATGCTTAGACAAATGCCTTCATGTTTTCTTCGTTTTTGAGTTTCTGCCACATCAACTTTTTGACCCAACAATCTTCCCCTAGTTGATGTTGGCAAAACTCTTTGTGTATCTCTTGTAAGTTGTACATGATCTTCAAATTGCTTCCCCTCAAGTGTAGCATGTATGTCTTCCCCTTTTTGTCACATCAACAGGGAAGTAAACAATGTATGCAATCTTGAAGATTCTCCAAATGTAGGCTCTGTATAATGATCTTGAAGAAAAACAACTATAATATTCTTGATGTAGAAGTAGAGTAACCCAAACCTATGTTCCATGTCTTGTACTATCCACGTGACGTCGAACTTATATGAAAACGTTAAAGTATAAGCAGACCTCGATCTCTTGTCAAAATACTCATCCTTTGTGAGACACTGAGCACGATAATGTAACTCCTTCAAGTGTTATGACAAGTCTTCGTCACCAACCATATAAAGCACGAACAAGTTATTGTTAAGTCAATGGATGACATCCACAACTTAACAATATGACAAAACACAAACTCGCGAAAATCTTCTTCAATCATCAAACTTACCATAAGAATTCTTCCCCTTAAGCCAACACCTCTTCATGAAGAATTTTAATGGAATAACATCTTCATACCATATGTAAAAGCTCAAATATGGATAACTCTTTCACAAGGCTATCCCGATTACATAGTTTAAAATATCCGTCAAATTCTCATGAATAGTTGCTAACTTACTTAAAAATCATTTACTCCTTGTAAAAAATATCCGAGCCATAAATATCAACTTGATATTTTAAATAAAAACGGAGATCCCATGTACCTTAGCGTGTAAAAACCTCTTTTTGTGTGCTAAAAACGTACCAATATTCTCAACAGCAGCTTTTCCTTTTGTTGTCCAATATCCTTCACTGTCCAAGATATCAACACTGTGTGATGTCCAATATCGGACAACACTTGACAGCGTTTGAAAAACCATATATCGGACAACAAGTGTCAACGCTTCCTGTCAGCGTTTGACTTATTCTTGTTAGCGTTAAATTAACAAACGTCAGCGGCTAACTCGATCTGTGGCTTGTTTAACATAACAATGTCGTTCTGTCATCTCCCACCAAAATAGGAAACAATATATGTCCAAAATATACCATGTTTTAAGCAACTATATATTGTATCACTTACCAGAATGTGAGAGATATATGTAAATCCCTAAACATTAGCACCACATACCAACCACACGTCTGACTTTCTACTTTACTGTTGTAACTTCCTTAATTCTCGTAGCAAATATCAAATGAATATTTGATTCTCCTTTTGTAATCACGTGACCTTTAATGTAACACCCCCAAATTTATACAACTCAATACAGCGGAAGACTAGTTGGTGTTACGGGATAGCACATTACTCACATCATAGACAACGCATAAAAATCGCGTCGTTTATTAATAAAGCATTTCCATTCATAAATATCAAAGTTACATAGGTCCCAAGTCATTGTATTTACTACAGGTTTTACAAAGCATTTGAATGGAAATAAGTATTTAGGTGCGGGCCATGAATTCTTGTTGTCTTCCCGAGAATTACCTTCAAGTACCTGAGATAAAACATGTTAAAAGAAAAGGTCAGCGATAACGACGAGTGAATTCATAGAGTTTAATAAAATCCATCAATATAATATCAGTATAAAATTATTACTGAAAATCATTTTGTACAAATCATTTTAATAGGCCATAAAATAGCTAAAGTCATTTTATACAAATCTTCATCAAAATCATAATATAGGCGTTTGCCTTAAAAATCATTATATGAGCCAATGTCGTAAAAACATCATACAATACGTCTTACGACATTGTATAAAGTTAAATAAAAACCGTTATATGAATATGGTTATGAAAACCAAAACACGAACATAATATCAATAGTATGACCCTGTATTGCTAGTCAGGCAATAAATCGTAATTCGGAGCATCTAGTAGTATTTCGTTAGTTGGATTATTATAAGCCGCATGACATTGTTACCTTACTAAAACAAACAACGGGTAGCTAGCCCGATACTCAGTTTGCCCATCTAAATTAGCGTGTCGTCACAAAGGTCACGCTATGGAAATATTCTCATACATAAATTCGCTTACCAATCAATGTGGCACGACGGGGATCACCGTCAAGGCGCGAACTGGGGTGATCGTCCCCAAATAGTACTATTATATGCATAAGCGTCTACCAAATCCCGGTAGTTCACAATTCATGCTAATAGGACTTTTAGTGACATAACCTAACTTTAATAATCCATTTTATTTCATCTATCGGGTCCTTTAATCATTTATCGGGTCATACAATCGGGTCATACAATCATTCGGGTCCAAATCAATAAGCAAACAATCGGGACAAATGGTGTCCTAATTTTATAAAAACTAACATGTTATCTCCCTCGCGGGTTTATAAAACATTTATAAAAACATTTAAAAGAGTGCGAGGCTATGAACTCACGTTGATGTGGGAGGCGGGTTATCGGCAATTCGGACGTAGGTACGTGCTTCAATCACGAAAACCTAGACAAATAATACTCGTCTTAGACTCATGTCCAATGACTTTATAAAAATAACAATTATGTATACATATGATGATTTTATATATATGATGATCAAGTGGGTTTACATATTCTCATTTGCTCATTTTAGTGTTTATGTTTTGGTAACCTCTTACTAGTTTACTAGTTTTACCTATTTACATGTTTTAAGTCCAACAAGCTTATTATAAGTTCTTAACTTGTATTAATCCATTTTATACTTGTATTATAAGTATTTATACTTTACAAGTTGGGCCTAAATGGGTTAAGCCCAATAAATAAGTTTATAAGTGTTTTAGTCTATTTTGTTGTATTATTAGTCCAATAATGTTAACTTAGCCCGTTAATGTCCGTAGGTTGTATAGTTCGGTTTTATCGGTTTTTACTTGTTATATATGTTTATATATCAGTATATGAGTTTATAAAAGTTTATATTAGACGGGTCCAACCGTCTAAGTTTTATTTAACAAAAACGTTAATTTTACGATAATAGCCGAAAAAGTCGTAAAAATCATGTTTATAGTTTTATAACTTATAAAACTTAACAAGTTACCATTTTTATAAAATGTCCATTTATTTACCCTTGTACATATTTATATAAATGTATTATATAAGTTAGTGGGTTTTATATTACATTTTATACTATTTTTATTTGAGTGCTTATATAATACTATTATACTTTAATTTACAAAATCTGATTATTATTTTCATTTTCACCAAAACTGCCATATCTAGAGTTCTATATGGAGATAGAAGCTCAGATTTTTATGACATAAACTACATGATATGTGCTCCATTTAACTCTTCTATAGCTACTGTTGAATCAGCCTCTAAGTATTTTCTAAAAATAGTCCAAAACAGTGAACTCAGATTTGTACTTTAAACTTGTTTTGATCATATCTCACTCATTACAATGATTCCATTGCATGGCCAACTCTCACATGTGTACAAGACATATTACTTACTGTATATCCATTAATATATGCCATTTTATCAGTTCATGACATGTTTCTTTACTGTTTTATACAGCCATCATTTTTAAGCAAGATTTTAACCTTGTTTCTTATAGTTTTTCACCTTTTTAATCATATTTATCAACACCAAATCCCCACATAATACTTTTATCATCATATAATCATCGTATACATATACAATAGGAAATAAAATACATGATTACATAATCAAAATAACAAGAAGATGGGGAGAACAATCTTTATACCACCATGATGATGTAGGTTGTGATCAAAACATGGATTTTGATGGAGAAACTTGTGAATAACCAAGACCATCTTCAAGACCACCATTCTTCATGAACACCTTGTGGAAAATCAGACCTAATACTCCATGGAAACTCCTCCTTGGATG
Organism: Glebionis coronaria; assembly: GCA_025667525.1. Taxonomy (NCBI): domain Eukaryota; kingdom Viridiplantae; phylum Streptophyta; class Magnoliopsida; order Asterales; family Asteraceae; genus Glebionis; species Glebionis coronaria. Next base: position 445,962,441 of record CM046878.1, on the reverse strand, counting down.
TTAAAACTTGCACCAATCTTCCTCTTTTTGAATGGAGATTAACATATGTAAGTTATAACATATGTTTGTGGTTAAAAATTGTATGATGGTGGTGTTTTGGTTGAGGTGGGACGGCAAGAAGAAGAGCCAAGGGAGAGAAATGAGTGGTTTTGCATGTGAGTTGTGAGAAATGGTTTAACCAAAAGTGGTTTGGTTAGTTTTGGTGTAAGCTTTGCTTACATGTGAAGCTAGCTACAAGTGTTAAGCTTATTAGCTAAGCTTTGACACTTGGGGTGTTTTATTAGCTTGTTTTGTCGTCCCATATTGGGGGTGGGGCAAAAGGTGGTTTTGTCTCATCCCCAGTTATTTACGGGTACTCCTTGATTCTAGTTTCCTCGATTTGTGTGCCCTCGGGTCGTTTTACGAAAAACGTTTTTATAAATTATGAATCAACGGCACAAAACGAATCTAATAAAAATTGTCTCATCAAAACGGAGTTCGAAAACGTAAATACGTAATCCTAAGGTTTCCAGTTTAGTCGTAAAGGACGTTAAATTAAAATCGTAAGTCCTAATCTCTTCTCGTAAATTTGTGAGTTTATGAACCAACACAAATTTAAAACTCCAAAATAATATTCACGGATAAATTTATTTTCTGAAATGTCGGACTGTCACCAAAACGGTGTATGTAAACGTAAGCACGTAACGTAGAATCCTCCGGTTTAGACGTAGTCGATGCTACTTTAAGACGTAAATCCAACTTTCTTCCCAAAAATAAGTGAGTTCATAATATAATATTTTCAAATAAATATTGAGAATAAAATATCAATCATAAATTGACGGATTGTCACAGCATTTACCCTAAACAGGATCTTTGTCCTTAAAGATCATCTTACTACTCGCTTCTTATTGAGTTAAAGCCATGTGGGTACTTCCTCCACATTCGGTCTTTTTCTCACAAGTGTAATTCATCACCACACGCGAGTTTCATCAAACATAACTATGGGAATAAGATCAGGCTTAATGTTGACTTACTTTCTCTATCCATGATGTTCACGGGTTTTTGATGAATGCAACTTTTCGTCGATCTAAACATTACTAAGGAACAATCAGATTCTCACTTGATAGCCATTTTATCAAGTTTGATATACGAAACATAATTCACGCAGCTCTTGAAGTCCTAGGGTAGATCCAGCTTATATGCCTTTCAAACCAATCTTTTACATCATCTCAATGGTCCCATACAACGGGGACTTATATCCCATGATTTGTCAGATCATTAATTCATTTCTCCAAGGTTAAAATTTTTGGCATAACTTCGCTACCCATCTGGCACTTCAAGATCTACATTTCATATTCACATAACCTCTTGCCCACTACCGGCAGTCAATAATCAGATCCTAATTTCAACAATAATTTCAGATCTCGCGGGTCGGGTATTTTGTAAGGTTAGGTTCGCCATCATAGGAGACCTTAAACCTAAAAGACATGTCCAACTCACAATGGGTGTATGTCGGGTGTCTTCATCTCAACTCTTGCTTACAGATGCTCTAATATAGGTCCTAACAAGATTAGATCTCGATCCTAATACGATAATTATCAATGATAATCTCTCCAAAGGAAAACGATTATACGGTCTATTACCAAAGGTCAATCATTCAAACCTAGTACAGCACTTATAGTATTTTGTATCGTTACTTTACCTCGTCCCTTCGATTGGGATGGTACACAGTACTCTCATCAAGATTCGTTCTTAATGACTTCTGAGCAAATCTCTAGAAATTCAATGCGAAGCGAGGATCTTGATAGAGATGATCGATACAGGCACACCATGTTTACACAACTCCTTTAAATAAAAGAGTCTATTTCTTCATCAAGATTCTATCATTAACGAGAATGATATTAGCAGATTTGGTCAGTCTGTCGACGATGACCCAAATCGAATCAAATTCAGATGATGACCTTTGCGATAGCTAGACGTTTACTAATGTATGAGGCAATGTCTGCCTTCATAATTTGCCATCAGTACAACTTCTTCAGATAAGGATACATTAAATCATAAATGTCACGAATAAAATACTTATACTTACACGATTTCAACATAACTATATCTCAAAATTTTCCATATTTAGACAATCACAAGTGGTCTTTAAAACATTTAACGCTATCGGCTTCTCAATTCTAATGGTTCACATTAGCCGTGAAACCTTTCACTATTTATATTATCCTTCTTACAAACATCAGCTATTTTTAAATTGTTCGGCAATTTATTTTGTATTACCATTATTAAGGAACATGTCCTATTTGGTTCTTTATCTTTTCTATATTATGTGTCAGTATCTACATTCACTTTCTCCTGATGAAATATATATAATATGACCGTATTAATTCAAAATTTCTTTCTTCATATCTTCTATATTTTAGTTTCGTCTCAACTATTATTTTTATCTGTTTTACTCAATCCGACGTTTAAAGCGTCGATAATTATTACAACTAATTAAATATTAAATATTAAATATTCAATTTTTATGAAATGTAAACGTAAAGATTTTAAATTTCTTAGTTCGACCAATTATATAAAATGTTCAGAAATAAATTTGAATTTAATTAACAAGATTTTTGTTGATTTACCGAAAATAATTAATAAGATCCGTAAATGTTCGAAAAACCTTTGTTTATATTTTGGTCAAAATTTTCTTAGTTGAAAAGCAAAAATTGTCGTTTCAATTTTTAAGTCATGGTTTAAATGTTTTCCTCAATTCCGCTTAGGTTGTCTTGAGGTATACACGAACATTTACCCCTAAACAGGTGTTTAGTTAAATGTTCTGGGTATAAGGGAATAATCCCTTAAATATCCTTTGTTAAAATATTTGTCAAAACATATTTGCACTTTCTTTTTAGTAATAATCCAAAGTCTTAAAAGGGCTCTAAATTTTTTTTTTAAAGAGTCAATATATTCCATTTTCTATTAATCACACGGTCAAATAATGTAAATGATTAAGTCTTAAATCACATGTTAATTATTCAAGGTACATGTTTTTATTGTTCGGCCAATTTAGGGCAATTTATAAATAATTATTAACTCCTTCTTTTTCTTATAAACAAACAAATGGTCCTTAATGATCACAAGCATGAATTTATCAGTTTACAGCCTTCACACGTGATTCACCAAATTTATGAATACTACATGTGCATTAGTCAATCCAAACGACATCACGTGAAACTCATAATGTTCATTACAAGTACCAGATGTAGTGATTGGAATAGATAATCTTTTTCGCAGATGCGAAGTTGATGATAACCATGCCATGGATCAAATTTTTAAAACATATGCTAGAACCTTGTAAATGATCGAACAAATCTTCCATTTCGAGTTATGGATATCGTTTTCGACTGTCAATTTACTCAGTTCACAGTAATCTATAAATATAAGGAAAGATAACACCATAGCTCTTCATGATGACGAGCTCGGTAGAATAAAATCTTTTTCCGACAACTCGCTTAGTTGTACGGTAATTCCGTTAATTCAGATGGTGCTGTCGTACAGTGCACACGCCACAGGTGCAGCACCGAGTATATAATCAAATACCAAATTCTACTTGCCTTAATGGCGAAAGTCTAGGTAATTCATCAACAAATACTTACTAAAGTTTCAGATAACATAAACATCTTTTAGTATATTCATATTAGGTTCTTTCTATATTATAATATCTATGACTAATTCACAAACATTCACGGTATAATTTTAAGTCTAAATACAGGATATCGTCATCCACCAAGAATTATATATATCACTTTTGATAATCAACATCTTATCTTTTTAGGGGAATTCTACTCGAGTTCCCATCAATTAAGACAATGTCGTCATGTCATAATCAATCAATCCATTCTACTGGCACTATCAACTTTCCTAGTTTTATTGTCGTCGATAAGATGTGAACTTCTCAAAAGACTAATAATAACTCATAATCCTTCACAAGTTCAAGGATATCTGGAGACATAACTACCATTAAAAGAGTAAGGTCAACACATAATCTATGCGAGAGAATTTCAAATCAGATACAGACGAAAACATTTAATGAATATGATTATATTCCATGTTTTCATAATTTGAGTACGCATTCGAAAGCTCCTCGGATCGTTACCCAGGTCATTCAAAAGTAATCAAATCATAAGAAATGATAGGAACGTCGATACATCTAGTCGGGTATCAACACTCGGTAATCAAATACTTTTCCTAAGAATCTCACTACGGGAGAATTGGACAAGAAAGAATTGTCAATTGTCAAATAAGACAATTTCCACAGATGAGTAAATTCGACTAAGAAGAATAGATGCTACAGGCACATATGTAGGTGTCCCTAACACTATGTCCTTATTTTTCACTTCTTGCAGATCTCATAAAATTTATTCTTTCACAATCTTCAAAGAAAATTTAGTGCTTATTAATCAGTTTTATGGTGACTACTAATCAGCCTTGCATGGTCCATTCCAAATTGTATGTAGGCGCGCAACTATATACAATTTCAAGATTAACGATGCAATACTCAGTTCGTCAAAACTTTATCATCATGTTTATAATAAAAACATTTACAAAGATTTTCTTTGTTATGAAAACAATTAAGTTTTCCAAGGTATTTCATAATCAACTTTATTTCAATAATGATTATTTATAAGTCTCACTTTAAATAATCCATATAGTGATGAAAATTCAATTTTCTCAAAGGATATTGTTTTATCTTATAAAAACAATGAGTGATCTGCAAAAGAGTGATGAAAGCTTGTTCACCAAGAACTAACTACAATATGATAGGAAATGAGCTTTAGCCAAGTAATCATGAGGTTCATGACCTCGATGGCACTCAGGAATACAAAGAGGATAATTCACAACGTAACTCAAATCAAGATGAGTACTTGTTCAATGGTTGCATCACTAATGCGAACATTAGAATGAAGCAAATAAAAGATAGATAACATCGATATATGTAGAATTTAGCAATCAAAGGTAGTCTTTTCATTAATCACAAACAAGTCAAATTGTACCATAACACTTTATGTGTCACTATGTCATATAATTCTCAGAACTCATCCTACCAACTGATGTCTCAGTTAGGTTAGGGATTTTTTTTTTAAAAGATACCACAATGAATACTAATCTACAAGAGTCATTAGGTGTCCCACCTGTCCCGGAAGATCCATCGGCCCCAATTTAGAAGAAGATTTCTTCAATTTATTTATTGGACACTGGGCATCCTCGTCAGTGGAAATGGCCTAGGAACAACCCTTAACACAAACCTACAATCAATTAAAACCTTATAATTCAATCACATGACTTAATAATTTCTTCTTAACAATTTCTTATTCCATACAGGTTAAATTTTACTTTATTCAAGTTTCAATCAACTTACACTCAATTCGATATCCTACTTCATTTTCCAATACTTTCAACCTTATTCTTAGACCTTAATAGGGTAATAAAAGCTCAATATGATCAACACTTAATTTCCAATCCTATATCTCTTACAACAACAATTATCAAATGAGTCACTAGTCTAAAATGACTCGATCATTCAATTAGACTTCTCAGAAAGGTACTAGTGCCATGAGGCTTTTGGGTAATGGTTCCAATGACAGCCTCAAGTGCAACATTCACCCTTTCGATTTCAATTTAAGAATTGGATGAAAACGAATCAGATGACATCTTTCTAGGTGGTAACGTTTTGTCAAACTCCACTCTATAAGGAAAGATCGTCATGACATCGATATCGGATTTAATCTCGCCAATTATTCTTCAATATCACAATCAATTAATATCTACATTTCTACGAGTATCAACCATTTGTTGGGATCATAAATATCCACAACTTGGTTTAGATCTAGGATAGCTAGAATTCCTACGAGAATAGCTTCGATTAATTTACTAGGGGATTTAGGGTTTCTTGTGACAATCTACGTCGTATAAATACCTCGTATAAATATCAAAATAATCATCGAACAATCATGTAATAAAATTACATCATATATATATATATATAATCCAAGTTATATATATATTAAAATAACACTTCTCAGTCTGGCCTTGTCGGTAACTCGGGAATTCTTCAGCACCGTTATAGTCAAAAGATTTTTAGACATTTTTAGAAAAATGTTTATAGTTAAAAGATTTTGAAATGTTTTATTCAAAACCTTGGTTTTAAAAATCTTTCGTTCTCTATAACGAGAGCTCTGGTACCAAACTGTAACACCCCCAAATTTATACAACTCAATACAGCGGAAGACTAGTTGGTGTTACGGGATAGTACATTACTCACATCATAGACAACGCATAAAAATGGCGTCGTTTATTAATAAAGCATTTCCATTCATAAATATCAAAGTTACATAGGTCCCAAGTCATTGTATTTACTACAGGTTTTACAAAGCATTTAAATGGAAATAAGTATTTAGGTGCGAGCCATGAATTCTTGTTGTCTTCCCGAGAATTACCTTCAAGTACCTGAGATAAAACATGTTCAAAGAAAAAGTCAGCGATAACGCCGAGTGAATTCATAGAGTTTAATAAAATCCATCAATATAGTATCAGTATAAAATTATTACTGAAAATCATTTTGTACAAATCATTTTAATAGGCCATAAAATAGCCAAAGTCATTTTATACAAATCTTCATCAAAATCATAATATAGGCGTTTTCCTTAAAAATCATTATACGAGCCAATGTCGTAAAAACATCATACAATACGTCTTACGACATTGTATAAAGTTAAATAAAAACCGTTATATGATTATGGTTATGAAAACCAAAACACGAACATAATATCAATAGTATGACCCTGTATTGCTAGTCAGGCAATACATCGTAATTCGGAGCGTCTAGTAGTATTTCGTTAGTTGGATTATTATAAGCCGCATGACATTGTTACCTTACTAAAACAAACAACGGGTAGCTAGCCCGATACTCAATTTGCCCATCTAAATTAGCGTGTCATCACAAAGGTCACGCTATGGAAATCTTCTCATACATAAATTCGCTTACCAATCAATGTGGCACGACGGGGATCAACGGTCAAGGCGCGAACTGCGGTGATCGTCCCCAAATAGTACTTCTATATGCATAAGCGTCTACCAAATCCCGGTAGTTCACAATTCATGCTAATGGGACTTTTAGTGACATAACCTAACTTTAATAATCCATTTTATTTCATCTATCGGGTCCTTTAATCATTTATCGGGTCATACAATCGGGTCATACAATCATTCGGGTCCAAATCAATAAGCAAACAATCGGGACAAATGGTGTCCTAATTTTATAAAAACTAACATGTTATCTCCCTCGCGAGTTTATAAAACATTTATAAAAACATTTAAAAGAGTGCGAGGCTATGAACTCACGTTGATGTGGGAAGGCGGGTTATCGACAATTCGAACGTACGGTACGTGCTTCAATCACGGAAACCTAGACAAATAATACTCGTCTTAGACTCATGTCCAATGACTTTATAAAAATAACAATTATGTATACATATGATGATTTTATATATATGATGATCAAGTGGGTTTACATATTCTCATTTGCTCATTTTAGTGTTTATGTTTTGGTAACCTCTTACTAGTTTACTAGTTTTACCTATTTACATGTTTTAAGTCCAACAAGCTTATTATAAGTTCTTAACTTGTATTAATCCATTTTATACTTGTATTATCAGTATTTACACTTTACAAGTTGGGCCTAAATGGGTTAAGCCCAATAAATAAGTTTATAAGTGTTTTAGTCCATTTTGTTGTATTATTAGTCCAATAATGTTAACTTAGCCCATTAATGTCCGTATGTTGTATAGTTCGGTTTTATCGGTTTTTACTTGTTATATATGTTTATATATCAGTATATGAGTTTATAAAAGTTTATATTAGACGGGTCCAACCGTCTAAGTTTTATTTAACAAAAACGTAAATTTTACGGTAATAGCCGAAAAAGTCGTAAAAATCATGTTTATAGTTTTATAACTTATAAAACTTAACAAGTTACCATTTTTATAAACTGTCCACTTATTTACCCTTGTACATATTTATATAAATGTATTATATAAGTTAGTGGGTATTAATTTACATTTTATACTATTTTTATTTGAGTGCTTATATAATACTATTATACTTTAATTTCCAAAATCTGAATTTTATTTTCATCTTCACCAAAACTGCCATATCTAGAGTTATATATGGAGATAGAAGCTCAAATATTTATGACATAAACTACATGATATTTACTCCATTTAACTCTTCTATAGCTACTGTTGAATCAGCCTCTAAGTATTTTCTAAAAATCGTCCAAAACAGTGAACTCAGATTTGTACTTCAAACTTGTTTTGATCATATCTCACTCATTACAATGATTCCATTGCATGGACAACTCTTACATGTGTACAAGACATATTAATTATTGTATATCCATTAATCTATGCCATTTTATCAGTTCATGACATGTTTCTTTACTGTTTTATACTGCCATCATTTTTAAGCAAGATTTTAACCTTGTTTCTTATAGTTTTTCACCTTTTTAATCATATTTATCAACACCAAATCCCCACATAATACTTTTATCATCATATAATCATCATATACATATACAATAGGAAATAAAATACATGATTACATAATCAAAATAACAAGAATATGGGGAGAACAATCTTTATACCACCATGATGATGTAGGTTGTGATCAAAACATGGATTTTGATGGAGAAACTTGTGAATAACCAAGACCATCTTCAAGACCACCATTCTTCATGAACACCTTGTGGAAAATTAGCCCTAATACTCCATGGAAACTCCTCCTTGGATGTTAAAACTTGCACCAATCTTCCTCTTTTTGAATGGAGATTAACATATGTAAGTTATAACATATGTTTGTGGTTAAAAATTGTATGATGGTGGTGTTTTGGTTGAGGTGGGACGGCAAGAAGAATAGCCAAGGGAGAGAAAGGAGTGGTTTTGCATGTGAGTTGTGAGAAATGGTTTAACCAAAAGTAGTTTGGTTGGTTTTGGTGTAAGCTTTGCTTACATGTGAAGCTAGCTACAAGTGTTAAGCTTATTAGCTAAGCTTTGACACTATGGGTGTTTTATTAGCTTGTTTTGCCGTACCATATTGGGGGTGGGGCTAAAAGTGGTTTTGTCTCATCCCCAATTATTTACGGGTACTCCTCGATTCTAGTTTCCTCGATTTGCGTGCCCTCGGGTCGTTTTACGAAAAACGTTTTTATAAATTATGAATCAACGGCACAAAACGAATCTAATAAAAATTGTCTCATCAAAAACGGAGTTCGAAAACGTAAATACGTAATCCTAAGGTTTCCGGTTTAGTCGTAAAGGACGTTAAATTAAAATCGTAAGTCCTAATCTCTTCTCGTAAATTTGTGAGTTTATGAACCAACACAAATTTAAAACTCCAAAATAATATTCACGGATAAATTTATTTTCTGAAATGTCGGACTGTCACCAAAACGGTGTATGTAAACGTAAGCACGTAACGTAGAATCCTCCGGTTTAGACGTAGTCGATGCTACTTCAAGACGTAAATCCAAATTTCTTCCCAAAAATAAGTGAGTTTATAATATAATATTTTCAAATAAATATTGAGAATAAAATATCAATCATAAATTGACGGATTGTCACATTTAATGATAAAGTTTCTGCATCACAACTCTTCTATATTAAAAGGTACACATCATGTACCTCTCGTGATGTCCCATACAATACTGTTTTAGTAACAGTAAACAGCAATGTACCTGGTGCCTTCTTTATTAATATATCACGTGATATTAATATAAAGATAAGAATTTCAAAAGCTACACAATCCTCCTTTTCTTTGGCTGTCCTGTTGCTACGTGAACATCCACAATTCTAGGTCATACAAATCTCGTCCATAAATAATCTCATAGACATCCACTAACAACTTCCACTATTTTGTACCCATATCACACATTCATATAACAGGATCTTCAGAAACATAGCATAGTAAAATCACATACCATGTATTGTTGATCCTCCATACAGACGAGTCAAGTGAAGGCACAACATGTTGTTGATTCCTATGCATCACAGTAATGAACACCATGAAGACTATATCCTTCACAGATTCTAGGGTTTACAAAACCCTATTACCCATGACAAATTTTGATCTTTATGCTCATCAACCACAGATCGTAATAAAGATTAAACTTGGTAAATTATAGTGAGCAGATCCAAAGTTGACAAATACATATCTTCAACAGCCAAGAACATCATCATGCTAGGGTTCATCATGGATCGAAAATCCATTCACCAAAACTAGCATGATCAATAAGTACAGCCAAGAACACACTTCCTTTTTCTGTTTAAAAATGATCTAGGGTTTGGAGAAACCCTAAATCATTATTTTATGAAGATCAGAAAATCTGAAAACCACCTTTACAGCCCACTTTGACGCCTAATAACTTTTGATTGGGGATAAAACTTGACAATCTCTCTGGTGGATGTCTAGATATATGTGTATAGAACACACACAAGAAGTTCGTGACAATCCAACGGTTCAATCAAAAGTTGTGACCTTCTGAATACTGCTGCGCACACAAAAACGTCCAGAAAAACCTACACGGATTTTTCTTTTCTTCACGATACACGAACACCTTGTTGGTCCTAGCATCATGAGCCACGAGGCTCTGACACCAATTGTGGAAACCTTGGTTTCACGGATCTTTTAGCTACTAGGAATGCATCATGTTCATATGATTAGATAATCAAAGCGGAATTAGAACACGACACATTAACAAGGTGTTTAGACACAAAGAACATGAATTAAAACAAAAGGATTGCTAATTATATTAATAATCAACAATCACTAGACGTGTATACATTGAATCCTACGTCTAGTCGACACACGCTTTTAGGTTTACATTGTGAATATGAGTTATGAAAAACCTAATAACCCTTAGTTCCTTTTATAGTGTAAGGACTAGGGTTTTACAAGAGATAAGAATGAATAAACATATAAATCTTCTATTTAAATAACTATATACAGAATATATCCTGCATATATATCCAAATAGAAGCTTCCAAAGGCTTCTTGTCTACGTTTCTGTCAATGATTGGATTGCATGTGACAATGCTTGGATTGCTCTTGACAATGCTTGCTTCCATCAACGCATAATTTGTTCTTGACAACGCCTGGAATACTCTTGTCAACGCTTAGACAAATGTCTTCATGTTTTCTTCGTTTTTGAGTTTCTTCCACATCAACTTTTTGATCCAACAACAAGTTAATATAATGACCCAGAGACAATCAGCTATTTTTGGCTCGTTTTTGGTCTTTCTTCTTTGACCACTATTGCTTTTCAAGATTCTTTGTTTTCCTAATTGAGCTAAACATTCTTTGAAACCTTTTTATTTTCCTTCTAGTCTTTGCCTTGTCTATTTTCTTTAAATCCTCTTATTTTGGGGGTTCTCTTCTCATCCCTCACCATGTCTTCTTCTAAACTTAACCTTGACATCTCTTTGTCACATCCTTCTAAACCCAAAGCTTCTTCTTCTAAGCTTTCCAAGAACCCGAAAATTTCAGTCAAACCCATTTGGATCAAGAAGAACAAGGATTTCTATGAACCTTCTTTTCCAGACCTTGCAAGACTTCTATTTTCTCTCCAATTGAGTATTGGAATGAGTCCTACTCAATCAATCCAATTACCAGAGAAAGAGAAGCTCTTTCACTACCACCTAAACCTTTCAACACTCCTCAACTAAATGACTTCCCTTATTTCCCTAACCTCACTAAGTATTTTGATGGTAACCTTTCTTATCCACATTCTCCTTTTCCTCCACCACCTTCTTACTATGACGGTCCTACCCCATTGATACAAGGTATTTTGTATGGGTTCAAGATTAATCTCGGTATCTCCTTGAATTAATCACAGCTAAAAGTGGAATGATTTGTTCTTGGTGACAAATAGTGGGTTTGGTTTTCTATTCTATTAAAAAGATAAATGAATAAAGTAAATAAATAAAGCTTAAAACCAAAAACAGTTAATGAAGTTAAACTTGAAAAATTAAACAATTAAACGAATAAGCTGGAAAATACCCTTACTGAAAACTTCCTCTATTCGGAATATTAAGCTATGCGGAATAAGGACCATGCGGAATAACAAAGCTATGCTGAATAATATACTACCCGGAATAATAAGCCCTATGCGGAATATTAAACTCTATTCGGAATAATTGACTATGCTGAATAATGGGTTACTCGGAATAATGGACCATGCGGAATAACTAGTTCTACCCGGAATCTTTGATGCTATGCGGAATAAACAAGACTATGCGGAATACTTGCTCTATGCGGAATAAAGATTGACTATGCGGAATAATGATCTTTACTCGGAATAAACAAGGCTATGCGGAATATGATGGCTATGCAGAATAAATAACTCTATGCGGAATAAAGATGACTATTCAGAGAAGAAGGCTATCCGGAATAATAGATATTCCGGATAGAAAATCACTATGCGGAATAATTTAAGCTATGCGGAATGTAAGAGGCTACGCGGAATAATAAATATTCCGAATAAAGGAAAATGAAAGCAGACTATTCGGAATATTTTGATATTCCGAATAAGGGACGAGGCAATTGGACTATTCGGAATAATAGGGTATGAAGAACAGTAACCAGACGCGAGAAAACAGTGGAACGATTTCAATCCAAAATCGACCAAGTTTTTTACAAAATCATAAACAAAACTAATAACAAATCATCTACTAACCATAAAAATTAATTCCCAATCATAAAAACACCAAACCCATTAACTTTAGAAGATCAAAATCAACCAAACATGTACTTTTAAAACTTTTATTAAAAAGAGAAGATGAACAAGATGAAATGGAAAGATTAAATTGATGATTAAAGTGTAAACAATCAAAGGAAAAAGATTAAAAGCTTACAAGATTAAGGATTCAACAAAATGAAAAATCACCAACACCCTAGTGGTGTTGGCTTCCTACGAAAGAAAAAGAAGAACTGGGAATGAAAAAAACTAGTGCCAAATGTGTGAGGGTTTTTCTTATATATGCTAGTGGTTGGTTGGTGAAGTGGGCTTTCTTCCTCTCTTCTTGTCTTCTCGTCTTTTCAGAAAAGTTGACGTTTTCGATTCTGATTCGGGATTTGTCGACGATTAAATTCAACTCGTCTTTTAATTTCTTCGTTTAATAGACTTGAGTTTCTTCGACATTTGTATATCTTCCATCTTTGGCCCTTTTCTTCGATAAATCTTCAAATAGGCCCATTGACTTCCAATCTTTTGCATTTCTTGGACAATAGACTTCGTCTTGAGTCTTTTTCCTTGATAAAACCCGTGCAATCCCATGTTTTCTTCAATATTCATCCGGTTGACTCTGAAAACACAATAAATACAAAAACCACGCATAATTCCAAACAAATGATATTAAACACGCGTTTTGGTCTTGTTTTAGTAAGAAATAAGTGGTAAAAGGATGGGTGTTTTCACACCTATCAAATCCCCTACACTTAACCATTGTCATTCCCTCATGCAATGCTTAGTGACAAAGCAAAATCTACACTTTTCTCATAATCAATCAACCTTGGCCTTATTAACATACTCTAAACAAAAATTAAGGTACTAAGAGAAATTAAAACTTTAAAGGAAACAAAAGGATAGAAAACCATTTTCACCTGAAAATAGCTATATGGAGATAACTTGCAAAGAGATCAAGGACTTACATTAGGGCTTTGGTGTTGCGAAAATTTATCACCCTCAAGTTTCACGTTCCCCAAACTAAGCTTAAAAACGAGATCATTGTTATTATAAGTTAGCAATTCAAACACTTACACACATGGCTTAATTAAATGCTTAAACTCCCTTATTCCTAGTTGTATCTCTTATATTTTATTTTTGCCTTAGAATGATCATGAAGATGCATTTTTGGACTTATTTCGATAGCTTATTTAGGCTGAAAGCAAAGTAGGACGATTTGATCAATAGTTAGCTAAAGGACAAAATCTCTTAAAACTGCTTCTCGGGATATCAAAAAGTTCATATCTTGGCATAACTCGGTTCACTATTTGAGACCTTTCTCAGGCCGATATTTGGCATGTACTTCATACTTCATATCTTGAGAGATGTGCTTGAGATAATGGTCTTCTCATCGTTAATAGAGTTTCTTCACTTGGAGACTTTTGAGGGGTACTCCAACTTTGTTGACCATGACTTCATGATTATTTCTTCAATCTCTAATTGGGATTTTGAGATACAACTATCCGCCTCCTTTTCGGACTTGGATCTATTTATCCTCATACCTTGTTAGGGTCTTTTCGGATAGACTTCTCCATGATCTTTATGGGAGTTGATTGATTTTCGTTGTAAGTCTTGATCCTTCATATTGATTTTGGGAATAATGCTTTTCACATCACTTTGGATCTTCAGCAATAAAATGGAATCCGCATGCCTTGTTAGGGCCTTTTCGGACTCGCCAATCTTCGCGCCCTGCTTCATAAGTTATGCCTTGGCTATGAACTCTTATCATTACCGAGCAACTTTTAAACGATCTTGGGCTAGAAGCTAAGTAACTTTTCAAATCGTACGACCTTACTTATTGCAGATAAGTTATTAGCAAGTGATGGGAGAATAGGAAAATAATTACACCAAGTGAGCTTGTGCAAGAATACCGACTTATAATTGACTCTATCATTTCTCGTCCTTCACAATTTAAAATCTCAAGTAATGAGACTCGTGGATACTTAGCCTAATAAACCAATTAAGGTCTACATGGTTAAGGATACTAGCTAGAATAAACTTGGATAAGTCTATTTGGGTTGAGTCAAAATAATCGCAACGGGCCTAATATGTCAAAGACTTCAAAACTAGCTACACCACTTTATTAAAATTTTTGACTTTATTGCGGGATATATACATATGAAAGCAAGGATAAAAATTTAAAAATCACGACTAAATGGCCAAAGTTAATTAAAAATTTGAAAAATGTTGAAAAAGATGATTTTCCGGTTAAATGAAGGCATTTTCATGGAAAAGTCCACTTAAAAATTCGATAGAAGTCCCCCCTACACTTAAGATAAACATTGTCCTCAATGTTTAAGCATGTGAGAAAAGTCTCCCCTACACTTATGACATTATGCACGTTGGTTAACTCAAGTTAAGGAAGAGACGACTAATGTGATCAATTTCAAATGTGAGAATGACGAAAATTGAATCACGATAGTAGAGAGATAGAACCGGATTTCGGATAACACGGAAGCACGGTTCTTCAAAGGTGCCAAAAGTGCATTCATCCCTGTAATCACATCACCACACAAACACAAAGAACCTATATAGGTCCCCCTACACTTAGGAGGTTAAAACAGAAAAGGATAGATACTCGGGTTGCCTCCCGAGGAGCGCTTGTTTTTGATAACCGAGTCACGAGCCTGACTCGACCAAAATTAGTTCATGGGAAACGTGGTGAGGGATGGAATCATCTCGTGAGAGATGTCCTCACCAATGTACAACTTCACTCGTTGGCCATTCACCTTAAAATTAGGTCCATTAGGTTGAGCGAGCTCGAGAGTACCATATGGAAAAATTTGGGCAATGGTGAATGGGCCGGACCAACGAGATTTCAGCTTGCCCGAAAAGATTTTCAACCGAGAGTTAAAGAGTAAAACTTTGTCTCCAACTTGGAACTCTCGGTTCTTAATCTTAGAGTCGTGAATGGGCTTAGTCTTCTCCTTATAGATCAAAGAATTTTCATAAGCCTCATTCCGGAGTTCATTCAGCTCATTGAGTTGGATCTTGCGTAGGTCACCGGCTTTGTTGATATCGAAGTTAGCCCACTTCAAGGCCCAGTAAGCCTTGTGCCCCAACTCAATGGGGAGGTGGCATGCTTTCCCGTACACGAGACGATATGGTGTACAACCAATCGGAGTCTTGTATGCGGTACGGAAAGCCCACAGAGCATCATCAAGTTTATCAGTCCATGAGGCACGATGCTCTCCCATGGTTCTTTCAAGAATTCGCTTTAATCCTCGGTTAGAGATTTTAGCCTGGCCATTAGTTTGTGGGTGGTATGCGGTGGAAAGACGATGATTTACACCATACTTAGCCATGACTCTTGCGAATTGGTCATTGCAAAAATGAGTCCCGCGATCACTAATAATGGCACGAGGCACACCGAATCTAGCGAATAGCGATTTCAAAAAGTTACAAACCACCCTTGCGTCATTAGTGGGTGAAGCTTTGGCTTCAACCCATTTGGAGACGTAGTCAACGGCTACAAGGATGTATTTGTTTCCTTTACAGGAAGGGAATGGCCCCATAAAGTCGATACCCCAAACATCAAAGATTTCACATTCTTGAATGTAATTCTGAGGCATCTCGTCTTTATGTGTGATCTTGCCTTGTTTTTGGAAAGCATCACAACGTTTAACCATCTCGTGAGCATCATGATAAATGGTGGGCCAATAAAATACCGAGTCAAACACTTTTTTGGCGGTGTAGTTAGGACCAAAGTGACCACCGGTGGGTCCTTTGTGGCAAGCGTCAAGGATTTCTAAAGCTGCCGGTCCATCAACACATCAGCGAATAATCAAATCAGCACATTGTTTGAATAGATACGGGTCATCCCAAAAGTAAGTCTTAATGTCTTTGAAGAACTTTTTATTTTGCTGGGATGTTAACCCGTCAACGAGAATTCCACCCGCCAAGTAGTTTGCAATGTCCGCAAACCACGGGGTTTCATCAGAAGTCGAGTTGATAGACATTAAGGTCTCAAGGGGAAAAGAATCATTGATTTCTTTGTTCGGATGATCCCCTTGGTAAGGATCCTCAAGTCTACTGAGATGATCCGCGGCTAGGTTTTCAGCTCCTTTTTTATCGCGAATTACGATTTTAAATTCTTGGAGTAGCAAAACCCAGCGAAGAAGTCTTGGTTTGGAATCTTGTTTAGTTAACAAGTACTTCAACGCGGAATGATCGGTGTAAACGATTGTGGTGGAAAGGACAAGATAGGGGCGGAACTTTTCAAAAGCATAGACAACCGCTAAAAGCTCTTTTTCGGTTGTCGTATAATGCAATTGAGCCCCCGTCATTGTCTTGCTAGCATAGTGGATTGGTTGGAAGTGTTTATTCACTCTTTGGCCCAGAACCGCTCCAACAGCAAAGTCGCTAGCATCGCACATCAACTCAAAGGGAAGCTCCCAAATAGGGGTAACTAAGACGGGTGCCTTAGTTAGCTTATCCTTAAGCGAGTTGAAGGCTTCAAGACACTCGTTGGAAAAGATAAAAGAAGTATCTTTTTCCAAGAGGTGGGTCATCGGGCGAGAGATTTTAGAAAAATCTTTGATGAATCGACGGTAGAAGCCCGCATGACCCAGTAAACTTCTCACACCCTTCACGGTTGAAGGTCGAGGCAACTTAGAAATAACATCGACTTCAGCATGGTCTACTTCAAGACCGGCTTTGGAGATCTTGTGTCCTAGCACGATGCCCTCTTTTACCATGAAATGGCATTTTTCCCAATTAAGAACAAGGCGAGTGTCTTCACACCGCTTAAGCATACGTTCTAAATTGGCAAGGCAAGCAGAGAAAGAATCGCCATAAACCGAGAAATCATCCATGAATACTTCCATAGTGTCTTCCACCATGTCATGGAAGATAGCCATCATACACCTTTGGAATGTCCCAGGAGCATTACATAAACCAAAAGGCATGCGTTTGTAAGCAAATGTTCAGTAGGGACAAGTGAATGTGGTATTTTCTTGGTCCTTGGGATCGATGGGAATTTGAAAATACCCGGAGAAACCGTCTAAGAAGCAGTAATAGTCATTACCCGCAAGACGCTCGAGCATTTGATCCATGAAAGGAAGAGGAAAGTGGTCTTTTCTCGTGGCATCATTGAGCTTGCGATAATCAATACAAACTCTCCACCCAGTAACGAGACGAGTGGGAATCAACTCGTTGTGTTCATTGGAAACAACGGTTATTCCGCCCTTTTTGGGCACACAATGGACGGGACTTACCCAAGGCGAATCCGAAATAGGGTAAATCAAGCCGGCATCTAGAAGTTTGATAACTTCTTGTTTGATGACGTCATGAATGCGAGGATTAACCCTTCTTTGGCTCTGGATTGCGGGTTTAAAGTCATCTTCCATGAGAATCTTGTGAGTACAAAAGTTCGGATCAATTCCGCGGATGTCAGAAATTTTCCAAGCAATTGCCTTCTTATGATCTTTAAGCACGGCGATGAGGCGAGATTTTTCTTCTTCTTTCAAGTCCTTCGCGATGATGACGGGTGACTTCTTCTCTTCTTTAAGGAACACGTACTCGAGATAGGGCGGCAACTCCTTAAGTTCTAAATCCGGAGGATTTTCGATGGGAGGCGTATTCAAAGTCGGAGCATCGATAGCAATAACCGTGGGAGATGGTGGAGAAATATTGTCTTCTTTAAGAAGGTTCTCAATGAGGCGAAGATCTTCATCCCAATCGGTGAGAGAATCGTCATGGTCTAAGTTCACATCTCCCATGGTGGCTTCCAAATCATTCCAAAGGAAATCACTTTCTACAAATAGAGATAATGATGAATCAATAGAGGAAACGGTCTCAACATTGGGAAGAGAGGTAGGAATACTTTTACAAGCATCTTTGAAGTGTTCTTCACAAGCCTCATCAAGAACGTCAATACAATTAACACTCTCGTTAGAATAAGGCTGTTTAGAAAGCATTCCCATGTTGAAGACAATTTTATCGTCACCCACTCTCATGATAATCTCACCAGCTTCAACATCGATGAGAGTGCGACCGGTCCTCAAGAATGGAAGACCAACGATCAATGGCACACGAGGGTCCATATCATAGTCGACGACGACGAAATCGGCAGGAAAAGTGAATTTGTCGACTCCTACAAAGACGTCTTCGGCTATCCCCACTGGATAAGCAACCGTACGGTTAGCTAATTCCAAAGTCATTTTGGTGGGGACTAGCTCAGGGAGAGATAATTGCTTCCACACACTTAAAGGCATTAAGTTAATACTGGCACCTAGATCGGCTAGGGCCATGCAATTCTCTACTCCCAGGAAGTTGCAAGGGATTAAGAAGCGACCCGGATCACCAAGCTTAGTTGGCAATTTCCTTAAGAGCACTGCAGAGCAATTCTCATTATGTTGGGTGTTAGCGATATCAAGAAGCTTCTCCTTGTCACTAAGAAGATCTTTGAACATTTTCGCGTACTTAGGCATGTGAGCGAGAGCCTCAGCGAAGGAGATGTTAAAATTCAATTGTTTAAACATTTTGAGAAAGTTCGAAACCTGAATATCATCCTTGCTTTTGAGCTTCTCTTTCCTCAACCTGGAGGGATAAGGTATATCGGAAGAAGAGGAAGGCTTTGGGATCGAAGGATCACTCACATCCTTGGGTGGAGGAAGGGTAGAAGTAAGCGGTGGAGGAATTGGGGAAGTAGAAGTAAGAGGAATAGGAGCAGGTGACTCGTTTTCCTTAGTCACAATCACCGTTGGAGATATAGGAAGCTCGGGTTCCTTGGTACCTTTGCCACTGCGAGTGGTGATTGCTTTCATCTCCCCTCTTGGATTCACAACGGTGTTACTCGGAAGAGTACCCGAAGAAGAGGATTGATTACCTTGGAAGAAACCAGCCATCATGTTCTTTAAGTCATTCGTTTGACTAGCCAAAGTGTTTCTCATATCAGCTCTCAGATCGTTTCCTTATTTCACCATGTCTGCTTTCAAATTGAGCACTTCCCGCTGGAGATTTTCCACAATCACATCATTGGTCCGCATATAGGTTTCAACATCTTGGTGTAATGCGGTGGGTTGGTTGGGAGGCGGAGCATGGTAAGCGGGTGGTTGATAAGCAGGTTGTTGGTAAACTTGGTTGTTTCTTTGAGGTGGATATGGTTGTTTCTGAGGTGGTATGTATGGTGCACGAGGTTTTTGTTGTTGTTGAGGAGGGCGATTGAGGTTTTGTTGTTGGTTTGGGTTGTTAGGAGGAAAACCGGGTGGGGAAAGAAAGTTGTTAGAGCGGTAGCTAAGCAAGTTGCTGTCACCTTGAGGACGAGCTTGATAAGCGGCCGGAGGATAGGTACCGTATGCTGCATTCACATTCTCAGAAGGGTAGTCTTGGGTGGCGGTACAAATGGTGTAAGAGTGAGGACCCCCGCATATTTCACATGGTTGGCTAACAGCATTGACTTGAGCGTTTTTAGCATTGATGTTGTTGGTGTTGCTTGCGGTTTGGGTAGAAAGCGATTCAAGAAGCGCAGTGATTTTGTCAAGTCGCTTGTCGTTGTCACTAGTACTAGCACTAGCGGCATTGTTCCGCACACTCTTGGTTTGCACACGAGACTTATTCTCAATGATATCCCAAGCGGCATTGGAAGTCTTAACCAAAATGTTACCCCCGAGGCACTATTTAGTGAATCTTGTTCATTCATGCTTAAACCATTATAAAAAGTATTAATTTGATGCACTTTGGTAAAACCATGTTGTGGGCACTTTCTTAAAAGATCTTTAAAACGGTCCCAAGATTCACTAAAAGACTCATCGTACTTTTGTTCAAAATTGATAATTTCATTCCGCAAAGCGGTAGTACGAGAGGGTGGGAAAAAGTAGTTGATAAACTTGGTCTCCAAATCCGTCCACGTAAGAATACTTTGTGGCGGTTCCTTAGCAAGCCAATGTCGGGCTTGTCCCTCTAAATAAAAGGGAAAAAGTTGTAAACGGATTACCTCTTGTGGAACACCATTAAATTTGACCGTCTTCGTGAGTTGTAGGAATCTCTTGATGTGGTCATGAGGATCATCAATGGTACGCCCCAAGAATGGTTGAGCAGAGACCATCTGGATAAAACCGGATTTGAGCTCAAAGTTGTTGGCTGCAATCGCGGGTATGACAATTGGATCATTGTTGCCGTCTACATGTGCTTGCAGAAGTTTAATCATCGGGCGATTGTCTGGTAGAGGCTCATTGTTGTTGTTATTATTGTTGTTGAGAGGTGGATTGTTATTGTTTTGAGGTGGGTTATTGTTGTTGTTTTGTACACCGGCCATGTCTAAGACTTCGAGAGGCTCGGGCTCTTGATAAGACGTTGATCGTGTACGCATGCACCTGCAAAAGAACTAACAAAGCAAACAAGAAATATTTTTGGTTTTTATGGTTTTTTTAATTTTTTGGATTTTTGAAAATTATACATCCAAATAGAAGCTTCCAAAGGCTTTTTGTCTACGTTTCTGTCAATGCCTGGATTGCATGTGACAATGCTTGGATTTCTCTTGACAATGCTTGCTTCCATCAACGCATAATTTGTTCTTGACAACGCCTGGAATACTCTTGTCAACTCTTAGACAAATGTCTTCATGTTTTCTTCGTTTTTGAGTTTCTGCCACATCAACTTTTTGATCCAACAACAAGTTCATATAATGACCCAGAGACAATCAGCTATTTTTGGCTCGTTTTTGGTCTTTCTTCTTTGACCACTATTGCTTTTCAAGATTCTTTGTTTTCCTAATTGAGCTAAACATTCCTTGAAACCTTTTGATTTTCTTTCTAGTCTTTGCCTTGTCTATTTTCTTTAAATCCTCTTATTTTGGTGGTTCTCTTCTCATCCCTCACCATGTCTTCTTCTAAACTGAACCTTGACATCTCTTTGTCACATCCTTCTAAACCCAAAGCTTCTTCTTCTAAGCTTTCCAAGAACCCGAAAATTTCAGTCAAACCCGTTTGGATCAAGAAGAACAAGGAGTTCTATGAACCTTCTTTTCCTAAACCTTGCAAGACTTCTACTTTCTCTCCAATTGAGTATTGGAATGAGTCCTACTCAATCAATCCAATTACCAGAGAAAGAGAAGCTCTTTCACTACCACCTAAACCTTTCAACACTCCTCAACTAAATGACTTCCCTTATTTCCCTAACCTCACTAAGTATTTTGATGGTAACCTTTCTTATCCACATTCTCCTTTTCCTCCACCACCTTCTTACTATGATGGTCCTACCCCATTGATACAAGGTATTTTGTATAGGTTCAAGATTAATCTCGGTATCTCATTGAATTGATCACAGCTAAAAGTGGAATGATTTGTTCTTGGTGACAAATAGTGGGTTTGGTTTTCTATTCTATTAAAAAGATAAATGAATAAAGTAAATAAATAAAGATTAAAACCAAAAACAGTTAATGAAGTTAAACTTGAAAAATTAAACAATTAAACGAATAAGCTGGAAAATACCCTTATTGAAAACTTCCTCTATTCGGAATATTAAGCTATGCGGAATAAGTACCATGCGGAATAACAAAGCTATGCTGAATAATATACTACCCGGAATAATAAGCCCTATGCGGAATATTAAACTCTATTCGGAATAATTGACTATGCTGAATAATGGGTTACTCGGAATAATGGACCATGTGGAATAACTAGTTCTACCCGGAATATTTGATGCTATGCGGAATAAACAAGACTATGCGGAATATTTGCTCTATGCGGAATAAAGATTGACTATGCGGAATAATGATCTTTACTCGGAATAAACAAGGCTATGCGGAATATGATGGCTATGCGGAATAAATCACTCTATGCGGAATAAAGATGACTATTCGGAGAAGAAGGCTATCCGGAATAATAGATATTCCGGATAGAAAATCACTATGCGGAATAATTTAAGCTATGCGGAATGTAAGAGGCTACGTGGAATAATAAATATTCCGAATAAAGGAAAACGAAAGCAGACTATTCGGAATATATTGATATTCCGAATAAGGGACGAGGCAATTGGACTATTCGGAATAATAGGGTATGAAGAACAGTAACCAGACGCGAGAAAACAGGGGAACGATTTCAATCCAAAACCGACCTAGTTTTTTACAAAATCATAAACAAAACTAATAAAAAATCATCTACTAACCATAAAAATTAATTCCCAATCATAAAAACACCAAACCCATTAACTTTAGAAGATCAAAATCAACCAAACAAGTACTTTTAAAACTTTGAATAAAAAGAGAAGATGAACAAGATGAAATGGAAAGATTAAATTGATGATTAAGGTGTAAACAATCAAAGGAAAAAGATTAAAAGCTTACAAGATTAAGGATTCAACAAAATGAAAAATCACCAACACCTTAGTGGTGTTGGCTTCCTACGAAAGAAAAAGAAGAACTGGGAATGAAAAAAACTAGTGCCAAATGTGTGAGGGTTTTTCTTATATAGGCTAGTGGTTGGTTGGTGAAGTGGGCTTTCTTCCTCTCTTCTTGTCTTCTCGTCTTTTCAGAAAAGTTGACGTTTTCAATTCTGATTTGGGATTTGTCGACGATTAAATTCAACTCGTCTTTTAATTTCTTCGTTTAATAGACTTGAGTTTCTTCGACATTTATAAATCTTCAATCTTTGGCCCTTTTCTTCGATAAATCTTCAAATAGGCCCATTGACTTCCAATCTTTTGCATTTCTTGGACAATAGACTTCGTCTTGAGTCTTTTTCCTTGATAAAACCTGTGCAATCCCATGTTTTCTTCAATATTCATCCGGTTGACTCTGAAAACACAATAAACACAAAAACCACGCATAATTCCAAACAAATGATATTAAACACGCGTTTTGGTCTTGTTTTAGTAAGAAATAAGTGGTAAAAGGATGGGTGTTTTCACACCTATCACCCATCAAATGACTTTGTTTTGCATCATGGAAGCTCGTGTGCTTGTTGTATTTTCAACAAATTGAACTTTCTCCTGTGTATGAGAAGTTAAATTTTTTTTGAATTCCTCCTCACACGACCTCCTCTTCGAGTATTTACTCCGGTGAGCAAATCTCCAGAAGATGCACCTTCGTCTTAGTTTCCCAATTAGAACACATTTTATGTTCTAATTATTTTAGTCTAAACATAAATCCCTAAGTAATCTTGGAGGACTATCTCTACTAGAATAGTTGTTATGCTTATGTTGATTTATTTTCTCTTATTTTTCTTTTGTATTCATATTTTCAATATGAATCTCTTGTTGTATGTGCTTTCATATTTCTTGTAATATGATTGTTATGTGTGTTATTTCTTGTTTTGCTAAAAAAATTTCACACATATTGTTGAGAGATGATTGCTGTTAAAACTTACAATTAGTATGGGTGATTCTTTTGGAAATACGTTTTTCCAAAGAAAGTCTCGGTCACATCATTATTAGTATAGCTATCTAAAGATCACGAGCTATAGACAATTTAGGACTTTGTAACTTGGAGTGACCTCCCTTAGGGGGGATTGTTGGAAATACGTTTTTACGTATTTAGAAAGGATCGGTCACTCCAACGATATATACGTAGTATGATCTCGTGATCTAGTTATGTAAACATATAACCCATAAATCCCACATGTAGGGTGGGCTATATATACCCTCTCCTAGCATGTTAGGAGTGGTTGTTGGTTCACACACTTTCACTTTTCTAATCTAATCTTTCATTATTCTCTCCAACCTCTCTCTACTTCCTCTCTCTAAGTTATTCATCTATCTCTCACTCTTTAGATCATTCCAAGGTTTAGATAATCCAAGGATTACGTAGGCTTTCAGATTCCATTAATTCTAAGTTTTAACCTCTTGACATTATATCTTCAAATTTTGGATGTTTCTTTTCTACCTTTATTCCAGAAATTGTGAATTGTGCTTGTCAAAATACTCTCCTTGGACATACTTAACAAATACTTACTTCTAATTTGAGAGTTCTTTTCTTCCTCCTCTCAAGTTACTTAGTAAGTAGTGACTAATGCATATACATTGGTGTTTCTTTTCTGTCTACTAAACTTTGTATGTAGCTTGTCACCATAGCTCGATCACTTGGTGCCTCAAGCTAGGACGAGTAAGCACCAAGGGGGAGCTACTAGAAAAGTAGATTATTCTCTTCTTCAAAGACTTGTGCTAACCTTTTTGCTTCGACAAAGGGGGAGAAATGATAGTGATAAACTCGTTAATAATTCAAAAACTTTTGTTTTTATATAAAAGAGTATAGTTTTTCGTAATCAAAGAGGGGGAGATTGTTAATCAACCAATGCCTAAAAACATTAATTGTAATAACTAATCATTCTTAGTTTTGATCACGACAAAGTGTAAAAATATTTATCGTCAAAGACAACCCAAAGACAAATTATTTAACAAACACTATCATCAAGGTAATAATCATTTAAGTTTTACATAAACATATCTTATACATGTTTAGTAATCATAGAAAGTGATTAACCTCAAAAATTACATTTATATAAATGTGAAAAATATTTTAATAATCTTTGTTTTTTATGAAAATGATTTATTAAAAAAGAAAATAAAATTTGAATTTGTCTTGTTCCAAATGGCCTAGGAATATACCCTTAAGGTATAAACTGCCCCATATGGAATTTCTCCACTATAAGACAAAAAGGAGTGGACTCTAGTGCCGCTGTTCGATATTGGTAGGTGTGGTTCCTTAGTGATATGGAACCGCGGGCCTATTTATTGAACCGCGCCCAAAGAGCCGTTATTCCTTGTCCCCTATAAATAGTGGATCATATTTTCATTTCTAATGAACCTTTTTGGACATTTTTCTTAGCTTCTTATCTTCTTTCTATGTTTCCAATCATTAGTAAATGATCTCTTAATTTTTTAAGTATGTTTACTTATGATTATCATCTTGATCCTCTTCTTTACTTTTCCCAAGAGAAGATCACTCACAAGTTTGTGATGTGATTAAAGATGAAGCTTTGATAATGATCACCTTTTCTAAGATCTACTCATGTTCATCATTTTGTATACTTGAGTCTTGTGGATGCAATGTATTTGTGAATACTTGGATTAGTCTTGTGTAGATATAATGTGTTTATGAATATTTGGATGAGTCTTGTGTAAATCCAATGTATATGTGTATACTTGGATTTGTCTTGTGTATATCCAAGTTATATGTGTATACTTAGATGTGTATTGTGTTGTAATAAGTCTTGTGTGTTAGTTATCACTAAACTACAAAGAGATGTGTGTATGTGTCTTGTGAGTTCTCACTTAACAATAAAGTGAAGAGTTGCGAAAATTGGTTCTAGCTTTCGATTAGAACTCAACATCTAGCCTTGTGTCAAAAGATTGTGAAGTGGGCGACATGTGTAGATTGGTCCTAGCTAAGATTAAGTCTCGACATTTAGCTTAGTGTCGAAAGACAATGTAAGCCACGTTGTAAGGTTTTCTCTGGCAAGAAGGGAGCTTCTGGATATAGTGCAAATCTCGAGTAAGGTGTACTCGAGGAGTAGGAACGAAGAGAGAGCCTTGCTGAACCACAATAAATCTTGGTGTCTTGCCTTAGGTTGTTTCTTTACTTACTCTTTACTCATTCGTATCTACTTTCATGCATAACACTTTCATAGTCACTAGATATAGCAAATGGTTTGAAAATTGACTTAACATCTATGAAACTAGTTTTCATATAAAGGCAATTTTAGGACAAACTAAACAGAGATTATTTTTAATTGAGACCTTAATCATTTAAACTATACAACCCACCCCCCCCCCCCCCCCCCCTTTCTAGTTTCTACACATTAGAATTCTACAAAATTAGTTACAATAATACACTCCATTAGAGTTCACGTTCTTTAATGGCTGTTAACATTAATTGTTGAATGAATTTAATTCTTAATGTTATATCGAACTAATGAATTGAATTCATGATGTTATATCAAACGAATTAATGCTTGAAACCTATGATTTCTAATGGGGTATAAAGGAATACAATATAGTGCTGGGAATAGATTAAAATGTAAATTTTTATGTGAAATGTGTTTTGTGATTCTCTGAAATGACATGTGATTTTTGTTAAAAGTTGATGGGAAGTATTGAGGTTGTCAATCTTGTCATTTTGATGTTTTATGAAGTTGTTGATCTTTCAACGTGTATTTGTAATTAATAGAAATTATAAGATTAAGGGTATAATGGTTATTTTATATTTAAATTTCAGTTATATATGCAATTATTAGTTTAGGCTGGATATATATATATATGCAATTTTGAGTCTTTTGAGGGATATATATGCAATTGGCTCATTAATATATGAGACTTGGCAAAACAATTGTATGTTTATATTCGTGTTGCACGGAATAAAAGTGCTACAAATCATCATAAATAGTGTTGCACTAATATGAGAAAATACAATAAAGTGTTGCATACGTACACATCCCAAATAAAAAGTGTTGCACATCAATGTGAAAGTGTTGTTATTGATTCTAAGAGTGTTGTACATGTGTGTATAAGTGTTGTACTTGAGTTTATAAAGTGTTGCCTTTTATTTTAAAAGTGTTGCACCTTTGAAGTATAAAAAGTGCTAAATATGGGCAACACTTTTGAAAAGTGTCACGTAATCGAATATAAGTATTGCATATACCTAAGACGACATTGCATAACGTAGCACTTTGAATAGTGTCGCATTATACGTAATGCAACATTTTAAATGCACAATAAAACACTTTATTGGTGTTTCTTTAACTTCATTTTGATGTAGTGGACAACTCTCTGTTAGTATAAGAAAAAATAGTTCAACAAAATTATCACATATGAATATGCATACAAAAGCTAATCTCATGCAAACTAACATTCAGGCCATCAAATGAAGATGCACAAATTAACTTAATAATCTCATGCAAACTAAAATATTATTAATGACATGTCCGCTTGAATTCAAAGTAACATCAATAATTCGACATATATGCATGCAAACTAACAACATGCACACAAACTCCATAATTTATGTGTTTGGTTGTAAGACGGGACCTGAACGGCATGTTATTGATAATGAAATTGATTATTGCTTCTTACAACATTATGTTTCTTTATAATATAGGCAATGAAAAACGTTTGGCATAGATACCATTTTTAAGTTTCAACTATTTTAAATAACAAGATTATGGTTATTTAAATTCCTGCCTTAGTTTTAAGTTTCAATACAACCCATATTAAAACCAAAAAATTCAAACACCTACCATAATACTCACTTTAGTTTTCTTTTGTATCAATGTGATAATATTCACAACCATAATACTTTTTTTACTCGTCTTACTTATGAAATTTGAAACTGAGAATTTCGTTTTTAACTTACAATCCCGAGTGTATTGCAACTTTTTGAGTATATACTTCTCTTGTTGATTATATTGCAAAATCGAAGTTTAAGTATTCAACTTTTCATATGTCAACATATCATGACTTTCAAGACTTGCCTTAATCAAGTCTTCATTGCCCTAGTATTTAAGACTTACCTTAGTTACAGATTGCATTACATTAACTCGCAATACATTCCAACAATACTTGGCTCGTCTTCAATACTAGCCGTTGCGACGACCGATCGAACTCGGTTGATCGAGAAACATCCGTTCCACCTACGACCCTCTTATTATATCCAAAACTAGTTTAAGACCGTGTAATACACGGGTTGTTTTATGGTTACTTGAATATAAATATAACTAAGAGAAATGTTAATTGTATAGAGTTGACATACATCCCAAACGATAAACATATAACCTCTCATTAGTTTACCGATCTATTGAATATACATCTATACTATCTATCAACTTTTTACTCACTATCACAATGTAATATTGTAGCATATTGCAACCATGAGTTGATATTGTAATTATGTTGCCTTTTATGGTAACACATTTCATGCAAATGCTTCAAGCATAAAAATATTTAGATATTAAATAGTGAATCGATAAGGATGAACATGAAACAAAGATAAGCGACTGTGTGTTCTGTACTTGGTCAAACAAAAAACACTAAAAAATCATCAAAGATTACAAAATGAGCATATAATGATATCAAGAGTTCTCGACCTCGAACAAAAGAAAATATAGATCAAAACATCAAGTCCCATCGCGGTTCCAAGATCTCAACTTTCACAACCTTTACGAACAATCATTTCCCATTCAAAGGTAACATCATGAGACAAACATAAGTTCTTATTCTGTAGCATAACATTTTTATGTTTGAGAGATCTTAATACTATAAACAACAATAATTTTATAAATAATGAAATAAACTCAGAAGTAATATCCATTATTGATATAAGCACATCTTTGATTTGTTTGCATACCAGCTTTATTGTTGAGGAACAAAATCAAATTCAAATGAAATAAAATAGTTTCCTTAATTATTATGAATAATAAATTTTACAGTAGATAATTTGGAACATGTAAATTGAAGGACATAAGTTCAATTACATATACATCATTTTCAAGGTTGGATCAATGATTCAAAATTTAATTTTTAATACACTGAATGTCGAGTTCATAAAATACGTAAAACTTAGGATTCAAAGAAAGTAAGTAGATTACAAAAATCTTGGTATGTTTATTTACGTCCCTTTCACATTTTGGCATAATAAATAGACGTGCATTTGCTGATTCTACTCTTACCACTACTTCTGTAAATAGATGATGCAAGAAAAGTATATCCAAAATTATTCCACAAAATGTTAGGGACTGACGTACTTAGTGTTTTGAGTGTTTCAACAATATCAAAACTCGCCTGCTCCAAAAAGAAAGGAAAAATATACATGCATCACCAAGTAGCTTTAGATCTTCAACATTTTATTACCCTACACAGTGGCTGCACACCAAAAAGAATAAATAAAAAATGATATTATAAATGGAGCAAAATTATGTTAAGGGCACTAGGTGTAGTAACGCCATTGTAAAACCTCTGATTTTACCTCTTTGACCTTGTCACCTTATGTACTCATCCTTCATGCAATCTATGTATTTACACTCTACTTGATTTTATGAAACTTCAGTCTTTTATTTGATTACATTATCAGTTCATGTTTATATATATATATATATATATATATATATATATATATATATATATATATGGACTTTTAGTCACCTTTAACTACTTCAACTTTCACCTAGTCACATTATATCCGTTAAATATCTACAAACTACACCAATGAATATGAATAACTTCCATATTATAACTAAACCTAACCAAATAAATTATACTAGCCATACACTATACTAGAAACACTAAAAAGGTTACATTTCTCTCTTGAAACCATGTAGTTACACGAATTATGTATACATACTAGTATACACATACTTAAAAACTGTACTAACTTGAAAACTTGCTACCTACTTACTCCTTAGCACTAGATATTTTTGAAACACTCCTTTTCCCCCACATGCTTCATATAACATACGACTAGGAGAGCTCCAACAAATGAAAACATAAACATTCCTTGCAAAGATCTTTTACTAGGATTCATTCATTAAAAGAGTGTACTAGGTTGTCCCCTCTTGCCCCCTAGTTTCGGCTAACAAACCACCAAAGGTTCAAGTGTACAATTTTTGCATTTAAGAGTATGTACTCCGTCCTTACTGTACAAGCATACCCTCATACCATTTGCAACACCAAAAACCACTCCTTGTTTGCTATAACCCACGGCTAGGAGCCCACATATAGCAAGACTTCACTAAATCCTTGAACTCATACTTCATTTACTCCCCAATCATCATACAACACTTACACAACCATCTCTGATCTTATTTAATTCGGTCAAGCACGTCTTAAAAGGGAAAGAGGGTCGTGACTTATATATAGCTAGGGTTCCATATCACGTTCCTTAGTAGATTCAAGGCACTAGCATTTTCATTATCATCATCTTCCTATACTAATCAAGTAAGTACCATAACTCATCTTTCCATTATCTACTTTTAAGCATACACTTGTGTCCAAGATAAACACTTGCATTTTAAATACCATTACTAATAAAGCATGAATAAATCTATGGAACACCTAAAACATAACCATAAGCCTCGGCATGGATTATTCTATCACATGAACACACATATTTTCGGCTAGATATTATCATGGGACATAGATATGCCGTGTGGAATAGATTTAAAATAGGTGAAGCCCAAAGTGTACTATTAGCCGAGACCCATTAAAGCTTGTAGTATGTTATGTAAATTTTTTCTAAGTCGTGTACTAACCTATGAAACCCTAACAAGTTTTACTAGCTTATAACTTCCTATAATGAATATATAAACATTGATATTATGGGCCTTAAAGTCCATACAAATTTAACGGGCCTAACCTAAGCCTAATAGACTTTTGCCGAGAGCCACATAAGCCCACTAGGCCCATAAGCGTATAATAGGCCCTAAATTATGAAGCCCATGCTTGTTGGACCCAAACAATAACTGTAGGCCCAATAGGGTACCCACAACCCACTTTAAACATGTGAAACGATTTTGGGCCGTGTGAGGCCCAATAAGCTCAAACTAAGCCCATAAGCTTTTTTTAACTTATCAAATAAGTTAGGGTGATGTTTTAATCTTATCATAACTTTTTGAAACCTTAAAAACATATTATTAAAGTTTTGGACAAAAAATGAACAATTATAAAGTTTAAGGACTAAAACTGTTACTTTAAAAGGGTAAGAATGGCGAAAAGATAAACTACAAGGGTTGGGTGGCACTTATATGAAACTATAGGAACTATTTAAGCCTTATTCAAAACTTAGAAAACCCTAGGGACCATTTTTGCACTTAACCGAAAGTTATTTTGAATATTTATAAACTTAAAAGGCTATTTGTGACAATAGCCGAGACTTATAGAAGCCCTAGGAGTTCCTTTTGTAAATTCAATAAAGTTCTAAACTTGTTTATCTCGAGGGACCATTTTTGCCCTATCTTGAAACCTATACAAGCCCTAGGGGTTGTTATTGACAACTGAGGAAAGTTCTAAAAACCTAATTATACCCGAGGGGCTATTCATGCCATATACCGAAAGATATACAAGCCATAGGGACTAGATTTGCCATTAGCCAAAAGTTATATAATATTAAAATAGAGAGGGACTTGTTTTGCCAAAGCTCGAAAGTTAATGAGCCCTAGATATCATCTTTAATTTATATATAATATTTTGATAAAACCCTAAACTATAAGGATTAAAAACCTTCATTTTCCCGAACTTATAATCAAAGGACTATTTAATAAATTATTAAAACTTTAGGGACATTAATCTAAATTAAATAATAAGTTATACCTTTTATAAATATCATTTACCTATGTTATATAAATTAAAACGAGTATAAATTATAAAAGTGAAAATACTAAATATCTTACTATTTTTCCCATCATTTTAAATAAGAATAAATCACCCTTTTTATTAATCTATGAAAGTAAAAGTACGAGAATAATAAATAACCAAATCATTTATTTAAATGGTGTTATTAACTACGTAGTTAGAATGGACAAATTTCTTTAATACTTGTACATCTATTAATTAAAAACACAGAGATCATAATAACATGCTTAAAACTAGTATAAGCATGTACGGATTTATCTCAAGACCTTTATGCGTTATTTTTATGCATCTACTGAGACTGTACTATTATTTAGACAGTTGACTCTATATCGTGAGCATCTCGTTGGATTCTTTGTGACTTATTGCTATTCATACTACTGAGGTGAGTTCATGGCCCCACATTATATATTGACAAACTTTTA
The DNA here is from genome assembly GCA_025667525.1 of Glebionis coronaria. NCBI lineage: Eukaryota > Viridiplantae > Streptophyta > Magnoliopsida > Asterales > Asteraceae > Glebionis > Glebionis coronaria. The sequence continues at coordinate 445,929,942 of CM046878.1, read as the reverse complement.
AATCCTTTATGGGGAAGAAAACATGCAACCATTTTATGGACCTAAACTGAACTATGTTATACCTTGATTACATTTTCCTATTGCAGAATGCCTCATGATCCGTGAACTAAAGCTGTTAAAATTGTTGAATTGCCTGAATGTTATAAATAAATCTATTTGGGATTGACCATCCCCGTCTGGGTGAATAGCGCTCACTATGCCTTGGCAGGGACAACAGATGTTTATCATGTCGGAACGGAATAATGGGTGCATTATTATAATGCGAAGGGTTGATAGGTGTGAAAACACCCATCCTTTTTACCACTTAAAATAATAACCGAGCCAAAACGTGTATTTTATGTCATTTATGTCGGAATTATGCGTGGTTTGTGTTTTTGTTGTGATTTAGGACGAAAAGGTGAAAAGTGGAGAAAACACGGCATTCACGGGCTTTTATCGAAGAAAAAGACGAAAGATGAAGTCGAAAGATCAAGAGTGGAAAAAGAACGGAAGTCCAAGACCAATTCTGAAGATTTATCGAAGAAAAAAGTCAAAAGACGGAAGTTTACTAAAAGCCGAAGAACTCGAAGCTTATTTATGAAGAAAATACAAGGCGAGTTCAAAGAAATCCCGAGACAAAATCCTTTAAGTCCAAGATTTAAGAAGATTAAAGAAAGGAGGGACCTAATGACGCAATTAAGGAAAAGAGGAAAGAGGGAGGAAGCTTCCTAAGCCCCTCCCTAATCACCACTATAAATAGCCATTAGCTAGTTCATTTTTCAAGTTGTTGGTGGCTTGACAAGCCACTCTTCCACCATTTTCATTTCTTGTCATTTCATGTCTTTCACCTTAATTAAATGTTATGCACTTTTAATTATTTAATTTTCAAGTAAGTTTTCATCATTTGTTCTTTAATCTTTAATCTTTACTTTTCTTGTCTTAATCTCTCATCTTCCTTTCTTGATTCTAATTTACTTTTGGTGCGATTTACATATGATCCGTGTTGTTCATTCATGTTTACGCGCCTAAAAAGTTCATCTTTTTATGTTTTGATTCTAAAAGTTTGTTGATTTTAAGTTTTGTTAAGTTATATTTTTGCTTATTCGATTTGTTTCACTTGAGATTCGTCCTAGTTTTGGTTTGAGCTTATTTCCATAGCTTATTTCCTTTGCCTTTATTTTCGGATCAAAGAACCAATCGGAAAGGGTTTTAAAACCCTTTTCCGACCATAGCTTTCCGACCAAGTCACCCCACTTTCCGATTGAGTCCAATCGGAAAGGGGTTTCCATTTTCCGATTGGTGCCAGCAAATATTCCGATCAGCCCAGTTTTACTCATTCCGATTGTACTTGTTTCTCTATATTCCGATCATGCCTTTTGCATATTCCGATTTGGTGGATTTTAAACATTCCGATTGGACCCACAAGCATTATTCCGATTGGGACTTTTCCCAATATTCCGATCGGAATGATTTGCCTCGTTTTAATATTTTGCTTTAGTTAAAGGGTTAATGTTTCTCGTCTTATTTTCTTTAAGTCATTTTAATTTCGCTTGGTGTTTTTTATTTAACTCTCGATTTACTTTTTCGCTAAGTTTTACTTTTACGTCATTCAAGTTCTCGTCATTTACTTTTTACGTTTTTAATATGCACCGTTTACGTTTCGATTAGTTTTAGTTTTAATTTCCCGTCATTTATTTTTAAGTCTTGCACATTTATTTCTCCAAAAACAACGATATTATTTCCACCAAGAACAACTAATCTCGCACAATTAACCGGAAATCAATTCGATTAGACACCGAGAAACGAACTTTTCAACTTAGTAAAATCTTCATATTAAATGGCGCCGCTGCCGGCTCTTTTCGTGAAGATCGAAGGTTTTTTGTGAGAGAAGCGTTGGCTTTTGGGACCCGTTCACTTGTGAACGTTATTTTTTTTGTCAAAAATTTTCAAAAATCCAAAAATATTTGAAAAATCATAAAAAGCATTTCTTTTTCTAAGTTTTGCACCAAAAATATTCTTCTTGCTTATCTATCTTTCTTTATGGATTTTTATGTCCATTGCGTCGGGTGCGGGAGACGATTGTACGGGAACGACTCTTGTCAATGGTGTACATGTGAGCAGTGCGGAAACGATATCAAAGATACACAATTAATACCAGGATTTTGTCCTTTGTGCCACTCGCTTAATTCGTCCTTTTTGAACCCACCTACTCTTTCCCCGTGCATCTATTGTGGAAGCGATTCTCCTTGGCATGTTTCGTGCCCGGTTTAATACTCGTATGATTACGGGCAAGAACCGGGGTACAATTATGACAATGAAAATAGCTATCCACAAGACGCACCCGACTTTTCTCCTGACCCTTCTTGCCAAACTTGTGGGGGTCCTCATGATTCTTCTTATTGTCAACCAATGAATTATTATGAGCAAAATCCGTGTCCTCAATTTTCTTCACCAATGGATTATTATGAACCAAACCCGGTTTCTAATTCTTCTCCACCGATGAACTACTATGAGCCACAACCATGCTATAATTCAGGTTTTCAACATTTTGAACCCCCACAACACATCATCGATCATCAACCCTCCTTCGAACAATTGAGCTCTAATGAACAACGGGACAATCTGGTTCAGCAAGTTCAACAAATTCAAGAAGCTTGGAACAAGATCATCGAAAAATATCAAGAGGATCAACGACAGGAGCAAATATCGAATATCGAGACTTATACTCCTCCCCCGGTGTATCCATACTACTATGATGATGATGACGATGAGCCTACTATTTCCTGGAATGATCTTACTGCTCAATGTCCTAGTGCTATTGTCATCCCTCCTCTCAATATCCCAAACGTATCTACGAATTGTGATACATTGAATGCGCTTGGTGATATTGGTCTCGACAAAGTGTTGGATGATGAGGTTTGTGACATACCAGCTGCTATGGAGCCTGAGGACGACGTTGCTCTCTCAGAAGAGGTCGATCCTAATGATGTCGATTTTTCTCCAAGATATGAGAACTTCACTTTTGAAATTTCTCAATCTCCACCGGGAGATGCGGGCGATGACAATTTATTCTCTCCGGTTTACGAGAAGTTCACCGATCATCATGATCTTGTGGATGAGGTGGAAGACGTGCTTCTTCGCGATCGATTACGGAAAGTGCACCTTCTTATTGCTCAAATCGAAGCGTTGACTTCTCCTCCTCTTTCCGAGTCTTTGCCTCCATCTATTCCCCCCGTTGAAGATAATGACCCTTTGCTGGAAGAAATTGACATTCACTCCATACCACCAGGTAATGATGACGATGATATGGAGGGGGACATTATTTTTAATAATTTGCTGCAGGAAAATATTGTCCCAAGTCCCCCTCCCGAGCACCTTTCATCCTCCCCTTTAGCCACTATCACGGAGGATGAGTGCTTTGACCTGGGAGGTGCAATTCATTATGCTATGATTGATAACAATACGGCTTTGCCGTTTGCTCAGCATCCATTGTCTTTGGGGGAGGACAATGTGCTTACTTTACCCACCCCACCTCCCGTGGATCTTGAATTCACATACTTCTCGTATGTTGAAAGGACCTTTCTCCCATTCAAGACTTATCCCCCCGCCTCTCCTTTGTTGATGTCCTCCGGGAACGAGGACAAGGTCTTTGATCCAGGTATCACATTCGAGGCTTCCCCATGGACCATTTAATTCGGGGACGAGTCAGGCTCGTGACTCGGTCAACAAAAACAAGCGCTTTTTGGGAGGCAACCCAATTATCTATCTATATTTCCTGTTTTCACCATAAGTGTAGGGGGGAGCCCCGTGGTGTTTCTTGTTCTCTTTCTTATCATGTGCAGGGATTAGAGCTTCAAAGACACACTCTTGATGACTTTTTGACGAACCGTGATTCCGATTCCCTTCTTCCCGGTTCTATCCTAAACTCTTTTGATTCACTATTTTATATTTTCCAATATTAAAATAGGAATCTCTTTAGTTGTCTCTTTCTTAGCGAGATTTAAACAACGTGCACAATGTCCTAAGTTTAGGGGAGTTTACTCCCACATGCTTAAACATTGAGGACAATGTTTATATTAAGTGTAGGGGGGACTTCTATCGAAGTTAAGTGGCCTTTTCCTTGTATTTGTCCTCATTTTAACCGGAAAATTTGATTTTTCGACATTTTTTAAAATTTTTGATCTATTTTGGCCTAGTTGTATAGTTGTTTTTACCTTTGTATAGTTATTTTCTTTCCTTATTAGAATAAATTTTTAAAGTGGTTTTAATTTTCAAACGTTGTGAATCTTTTGACTCAACCCGAGTTTACTTATCTAAGTTACTCTAGCTAGTATCCTTAACATGTTTAAGTCAAGTTTTGCTAGGATTTTATATAGGGAGCTATAAAACGCGAAAGTCTTAACTCTCACGGGTTAAGAACAAGAACTTTTCGCAAGTTCCTATAATTGATCCTAGAGAGTCGTTTATCAAGGGAACTTTAAAATGCGATTTCTAAACTTGAAAAAGTCTAAGAGTTTGCAAGATCCTATAGGCGACTCGAAAACCCAAAACTTTGATTTAATAGGCTAAGCATCCACGAATCTCATTACTTGAGATTTTAAATTGTGGAGAATGAGAGATGATAGAGTCAATTATAAGTTTGGTATTCTTTCGTGAATTTAGGTGAGTTAATTATAAGCCTATTCTCCCTCCGCTTGTTAATAATTTTATCTGCTAATAAATAAGGTTGTACGATTTAAAAGGTTACTTAGCTTCTAGCCCCAGATCGTTTAAAAGCTGCTCGGTACGGATTAGAGTTCATAGCCAAGGCATAACTTATTGAAGCGGGATGCGAAGATTGGCGAGTCCGAAAAGGCCCTAACAAGGCATGAGGGCTATGTTTTGTTGCTAAAGATCCAAAGTGATGTGAAGAATCATTTATCGAAAATCAATATGAAGGATCGAGACACACGACGAAAAGCAAATACTCCCCAAAAGTCATGGAGAAGTGTATCCGAAAAGACCCTAACAAGGTATGAGGATAAATAGATCCAAGTCATAAAAGGAGGCGGATCGTTGTATATCAAAGTCCAAAATAAATATTGGAGAAAAATGACGAAGTCGTGGTCCAAATATGAAGAATCTCTCAAAACTTCAAGTGAAGAAATTCCTATTATGAAGAGAAGACCATAATTTCAAGTACGTCTCTCAAGATTTGAAGTATGAAGTCGCTGCCAAATATCGGTCCGAGAAAGGTCTCAAATCGCGAAGCGAGTTATGCCAAGATATGAACTTTATGAGGTCCCGAGAAGCAGTTTTAAAAGATTTGGTCCTTTAGCTAACTATTGATTAAATCGTTCACTTTATTTTCAGACTAAATAACTATCGAAATAAGTCAACGATGCATCCTCGTGATCATTCAAGACAACAATAAAATAAAAGAGATACACCTAGGAATAAGGGAGTCTAAGTAAATAATTGGCCCACATGAGTTCGTGCTAGTTTGCTAACTTATAATAACAATGATCTCGTTTCTAAGCTTGGTTTGGAGATAGTGAAAACTTGAGGATGATGATCATTCGCGACATTTCCAAAACCCAAGGTATGTTTTTTATTTCTTTACTTTGTATGTTTATAATTTTCTATTTCTTTAATAAAGGCCAACGTGGATTGATTATGATGGAAAATGTAATCTTGCTTTGTAACTAATGCATTGCATGAGGACATTGCAATGGTTAAGTGTAGGGGATTTGATAGGTGTGAAAACACCCATCCTTTTTACCACTTAAATACAATAATAACCGAGCCAAAACGTGTATTTTATGTCATTTATGTCGGAATTATGCGTGGTTTGTGTTTTTGTTGTGATTTAGGACGAAAAGGTGAAAAGTGGAGAAAACACGGCATTCACGGGCTTTTATCGAAGAAAAAGACGAAAGATGAAGTCGAAAGATCAAGAGTGGAAAAAGAACGGAAGTCCAAGACCAATTCTGAAGATTTATCGAAGAAAAAAGTCAAAAGACGGAAGTTTACTAAAAGCCGAAGAACTCGAAGCTTATTTATGAAGAAAATACAAGGCGAGTTCAAAGAAATCCCGAGACAAAATCCTTTAAGTCCAAGATTTAAGAAGATTAAAGAAAGGAGGGACCTAATGACGCAATTAAGGAAAAGAGGAAAGAGGGAGGAAGCTTCCTAAGCCCCTCCCTAATCACCACTATAAATAGCCATTAGCTAGTTCATTTTTCAAGTTGTTGGTGGCTTGACAAGCCACTCTTCCACCATTTTCATTTCTTGTCATTTCATGTCTTTCACCTTAATTAAATGTTATGCACTTTTAATTATTTAATTTTCAAGTAAGTTTTCATCATTTGTTCTTTAATCTTTAATCTTTACTTTTCTTGTCTTAATCTCTCATCTTCCTTTCTTGATTCTAATTTACTTTTGGTGCGATTTACATATGATCCGTGTTGTTCATTCATGTTTACGCGCCTAAAAAGTTCATCTTTTTATGTTTTGATTCTAAAAGTTTGTTGATTTTAAGTTTTGTTAAGTTATATTTTTGCTTATTCGATTTGTTTCACTTGAGATTCGTCCTAGTTTTGGTTTGAGCTTATTTCCATAGCTTATTTCCTTTGCCTTTATTTTCGGATCAAAAAACCAATTGGAAAGGGTTTTAAAACCCTTTTCCGACCATAGCTTTCCGACCAAGTCACCCCACTTTCCGATTGAGTCCAATCGGAAAGGGGTTTCCATTTTCCGATTGGTGCCAGCAAATATTCCGATCAGCCCAGTTTTACTCATTCCGATTGTACTTGTTTCTCTATATTCCGATCATGCCTTTTGCATATTCCGATTTGGTGGATTTTAAACATTCCGATTGGACCCACAAGCATTATTCCGATTGGGACTTTTCCCAATATTCCGATCGGAATGATTTGCCTCGTTTTAATATTTTGCTTTAGTTAAAGGGTTAATGTTTCTCGTCTTATTTTCTTTAAGTCATTTTAATTTCGCTTGGTGTTTTTTATTTAACTCTCGATTTACTTTTTCGCTAAGTTTTACTTTTACGTCATTCAAGTTCTCGTCATTTACTTTTTACGTTTTTAATATGCACCGTTTACGTTTCGATTAGTTTTAGTTTTAATTTCCCGTCATTTATTTTTAAGTCTTGCACATTTATTTCTCCAAAAACAACGATATTATTTCCACCAAGAACAACTAATCTCGCACAATTAACCGGAAATCAATTCGATTAGACACCGAGAAACGAACTTTTCAACTTAGTAAAATCTTCATATTAAATGGCGCCGCTGCCGGCTCTTTTCGTGAAGATCGAAGGTTTTTTGTGAGAGAAGCGTTGGCTTTTGGGACCCGTTCACTTGTGAACGTTATTTTTTTTGTCAAAAATTTTCAAAAATCCAAAAATATTTGAAAAATCATAAAAAGCATTTCTTTTTCTAAGTTTTGCACCAAAAATATTCTTCTTGCTTATCTATCTTTCTTTATGGATTTTTATGTCCATTGCGTCGGGTGCGGGAGACGATTGTACGGGAACGACTCTTGTCAATGGTGTACATGTGAGCAGTGCGGAAACGATATCAAAGATACACAATTAATACCAGGATTTTGTCCTTTGTGCCACTCGCTTAATTCGTCCTTTTTGAACCCACCTACTCTTTCCCCGTGCATCTATTGTGGAAGCGATTCTCCTTGGCATGTTTCGTGCCCGGTTTAATACTCGTATGATTACGGGCAAGAACCGGGGTACAATTATGACAATGAAAATAGCTATCCACAAGACGCACCCGACTTTTCTCCTGACCCTTCTTGCCAAACTTGTGGGGGTCCTCATGATTCTTCTTATTGTCAACCAATGAATTATTATGAGCAAAATCCGTGTCCTCAATTTTCTTCACCAATGGATTATTATGAACCAAACCCGGTTTCTAATTCTTCTCCACCGATGAACTACTATGAGCCACAACCATGCTATAATTCAGGTTTTCAACATTTTGAACCCCCACAACACATCATCGATCATCAACCCTCCTTCGAACAATTGAGCTCTAATGAACAACGGGACAATCTGGTTCAGCAAGTTCAACAAATTCAAGAAGCTTGGAACAAGATCATCGAAAAATATCAAGAGGATCAACGACAGGAGCAAATATCGAATATCGAGACTTATACTCCTCCCCCGGTGTATCCATACTACTATGATGATGATGACGATGAGCCTACTATTTCTTGGAATGATCTTACTGCTCAATGTCCTAGTGCTATTGTCATCCCTCCTCTCAATATCCCAAACGTATCTACGAATTGTGATACATTGAATGCCCTTGGTGATATTGGTCTCGACAAAGTGTTGGATGATGAGGTTTGTGACATACCAGCTGCTATGGAGCCTGAGGACGACGTTGCTCTCTCAGAAGAGGTCGATCCTAATGATGTCGATTTTTCTCCAAGATATGAGAATTTCACTTTTGAAATTTCTCAATCTCCACCGGGAGATGCGGGCGATGACAATTTATTCTCTCCGGTTTACGAGAAGTTCACCGATCATCATGATCTTGTGGATGAGGTGGAAGACGTGCTTCTTCGCGATCGATTACGGAAAGTGCACCTTCTTATTGCTCAAATCGAAGCGTTGACTTCTCCTCCTCTTTCCGAGTCTTTGCCTCCATCTATTCCCCCCGTTGAAGATAATGACCCTTTGTTGGAAGAAATTGACATTCACTCCATACCACCAGGTAATGATGACGATGATATGGAGGGGGACATTATTTTTAATAATTTGCTGCAGGAAAATATTGTCCCAAGTCCCCCTCCCGAGCACCTTTCATCCTCCCCTTTAGCCACTATCACGGAGGATGAGTGCTTTGACCTGGGAGGTGCAATTCATTATGCTATGATTGATAACAATACGGCTTTGCCGTTTGCTCAGCATCCATTGTCTTTGGGGGAGGACAATGTGCTTACTTTACCCACCCCACCTCCCGTGGATCTTGAATTCACATACTTCTCGTATGTTGAAAGGACCTTTCTCCCATTCAAGACTTATCCCCCCGCCTCTCCTTTGTTGATGTCCTCCGGGAACGAGGACAAGGTCTTTGATCCAGGTATCACATTCGAGGCTTCCCCATGGACCATTTAATTCTGGGACGAGTCAGGCTCGTGACTCGGTCAACAAAAACAAGCGCTTTTTGGGAGGCAACCCAATTATCTATCTATCTTTCCTGTTTTCACCATAAGTGTAGGGGGAGCCCCGTGGTGTTTCTTGTTCTCTTTCTTATCATGTGCAGGGATTAGAGCTTCAAAGACACACTCTTGATGACTTTTTGACGAACCGTGATTCCGATTCCCTTCTTCCCGGTTCTATCCTAAACTCTTTTGATTCACTATTTTATATTTTCCAATATTAAAATAGGAATCTCTTTAGTTGTCTCTTTCTTAGCGAGATTTAAACAACGTGCACAATGTCCTAAGTTTAGGGGAGTTTACTCCCACATGCTTAAACATTGAGGACAATGTTTATATTAAGTGTAGGGGGGACTTCTATCGAAGTTAAGTGGCCTTTTCCTTGTATTTGTCCTCATTTTAACCGGAAAATTTGATTTTCGACATTTTTCAAAATTTTTGATCTATTTTGGCCTAGTTGTATAGTTGTTTTTACCTTTGTATAGTTATTTTCTTTCCTTATTAGAATAAATTTTTAAAGTGGTTTTAATTTTCAAACGTTGTGAATCTTTTGACTCAACCCGAGTTTACTTATCTAAGTTACTCTAGCTAGTATCCTTAACATGTTTAAGTCAAGTTTTGCTAGGCTTTTATATAGGGAGCTATAAAACGCGAAAGTCTTAACTCTCACGGGTTAAGAACAAGAACTTTTCGCAAGTTCCTATAATTGATCCTAGAGAGTCGTTTATCAAGGGAACTTTAAAATGCAATTTCTAAACTTGAAAAAGTCTAAGAGTTTGCAAGATCCTATAGGCGACTCGAAAACCCAAAACTTTGATTTAATAGGCTAATCATCCACGAATCTCATTACTTGAGATTTTAAATTGTGGAGAATGAGAGATGATAGAGTCAATTATAAGTTTGGTATTCTTTCGTGAATTTAGGTGAGTTAATTATAAGCCTATTCTCCCTCCGCTTGTTAATAATTTTATCTGCTAATAAATAAGGTTGTACGATTTAAAAGGTTACTTAGCTTCTAGCCCCAGATCGTTTAAAAGCTGCTCGGTACGGATTAGAGTTCATAGCCAAGGCATAACTTATTGAAGCGGGATGCGAAGATTGGCGAGTCCGAAAAGGCCCTAACAAGGCATGAGGGCTATGTTTTGTTGCTAAAGATCCAAAGTGATGTGAAGAATCATTTATCGAAAATCAATATGAAGGATCGAGACACACGACGAAAAGCAAATACTCCCCAAAAGTCATGGAGAAGTGTATCCGAAAAGACCCTAACAAGGTATGAGGATAAACAGATCCAAGTCATAAAAGGAGGCGGATCGTTGTATATCAAAGTCCAAAATAAATATTGGAGAAAAATGACGAAGTCGTGGTCCAAATATGAAGAATCTCTCAAAACTTCAAGTGAAGAAATTCCTATTATGAAGAGAAGACCATAATTTCAAGTACGTCTCTCAAGATTTGAAGTATGAAGTCGCTGCCAAATATCGGTCCGAGAAAGGTCTCAAATCGCGAAGCGAGTTATGCCAAGATATGAACTTTATGAGGTCCCGAGAAGCAGTTTTAAAAGATTTGGTCCTTTAGCTAACTATTGATTAAATCGTTCACTTTATTTTCAGACTAAATAACTATCGAAATAAGTCAACGATGCATCCTCGTGATCATTCAAGACAACAATAAAATAAAAGAGATACACCTAGGAATAAGGGAGTCTAAGTAAATAATTGGCCCACATGAGTTCGTGCTAGTTTGCTAACTTATAATAACAATGATCTCGTTTCTAAGCTTGGTTTGGAGATAGTGAAAACTTGAGGATGATGATCATTCACGACATTTCCAAAACCCAAGGTATGTTTTTGATTTCTTTACTTTGTATGTTTATAATTTTCTATTTCTTTAATAAAGGCCAACGTGGATTGATTATGATGGAAAATGTAATCTTGCTTTGTAACTAATGCATTGCATGAGGACATTGCAATGGTTAAGTGTAGGGGATTTGATAGGTGTGAAAACACCCATCCTTTTTACCACTTAAATACAATAATAACCGAGCCAAAACGTGTATTTTATGTCATTTATGTCGGAATTATGCGTGGTTTGTGTTTTTGTTGTGATTTAGGACGAAAAGGTGAAAAGTGGAGAAAACACGGCATTCACGGGCTTTTATCGAAGAAAAAGACGAAAGATGAAGTCGAAAGATCAAGAGTGGAAAAAGAACGGAAGTCCAAGACCAATTCTGAAGATTTATCGAAGAAAAAAGTCAAAAGACGGAAGTTTACTAAAAGCCGAAGAACTCGAAGCTTATTTATGAAGAAAATACAAGGCGAGTTCAAAGAAATCCCGAGACAAAATCCTTTAAGTCCAAGATTTAAGAAGATTAAAGAAAGGAGGGACCTAATGACGCAATTAAGGAAAAGAGGAAAGAGGGAGGAAGCTTCCTAAGCCCCTCCCTAATCACCACTATAAATAGCCATTAGCTAGTTCATTTTTCAAGTTGTTGGTGGCTTGACAAGCCACTCTTCCATCATTTTCATTTCTTGTCATTTCATGTCTTTCACCTTAATTAAATGTTATGCACTTTTAATTATTTAATTTTCAAGTAAGTTTTCATCATTTGTTCTTTAATCTTTAATCTTTACTTTTCTGTCTTAATCTCTCATCTTCCTTTCTTGATTCTAATTTACTTTTGGTGCGATTTACATATGATCCGTGTTGTTCATTCATGTTTTCGCGCCTAAAAAGTTCATCTTTTTATGTTTTGATTCGAAAAGTTTGTTGATTTTAAGTTTTGTTAAGTTATATTTTTGCTTATTCGATTTATTTCACTTGAGATTCGTCCTAGTTTTGGTTTGAGCTTATTTCCATAGCTTATTTCCTTTGCCTTTATTTTCGGATCAAAGAACCAATCGGAAAGGGTTTTAAAACCCTTTTCCGACCATAGCTTTCCGACCAAGTCACCCCACTTTCCGATTGAGTCCAATCGGAAAGGGGTTTCCATTTTCCGATTGGTGCCAGCAAATATTCCGATCAGCCCAGTTTTACTCATTCCGATTGTACTTGTTTCTCTATATTCCGATCATGCCTTTTGCATATTCCGATTTGGTGGATTTTAAACATTCCGATTGGACCCACAAGCATTATTCCGATTGGGACTTTTCCCAATATTCCGATCGGAATGATTTGCCTCGTTTTAATATTTTGCTTTAGTTAAAGGGTTAATGTTTCTCGTCTTATTTTCTTTAAGTCATTTTAATTTCGCTTGGTGTTTTTTATTTAACTCTCGATTTACTTTTTCGCTAAGTTTTACTTTTACGTCATTCAAGTTCTCGTCATTTACTTTTTACGTTTTTAATATGCACCGTTTACGTTTCGATTAGTTTTAGTTTTAATTTCCCGTCATTTATTTTTAAGTCTTGCACATTTATTTCTCCAAAAACAACGATCTATTATTTCCACCAAGAACAACTAATCTCGCACAGTTAACCGGAAATCAATTCGATTAGACACCGAGAAACGAACTTTTCAACTTAGTAAAATCTTCATATTAAGGGTCCTTATTTGTTGAGGGCTTAACGTGTCAAAGTTTCAGTTTCGGGCAATAGGAAATGTAGTTACCTTTAAGTATTGATGCTATGTGCATTACTACTTCAGTGAAATGTGTTACTGTTCAAACTTATTTTATTAAACCTGTGAATTCACCAACTTTATGGTGACTCTCAAAGCATGTTTTTCTCAGGAAATTGAAGCAGGTACTTGTCATGTGCATGGAAACCAGCATCAGGATAGGCAGCATTTTAGCACTCATCCAGGGATTTTATAAATGGGGAATAACAAATAATCTATTTATTTATGTTGAGACAATTTTAATAACAACTCGCACTACTGATCATGTAATAAATGTTTGGTAATCTTTTATCTGATGCTCTATGTACTATATGCTATTGATCCACCTACGTGATACCCAAATATTATTTCCGCTGCATTTGACCAATTTGAGGGTGTCACAGAATGGTATCAGAGCGATAGTTATAGGGATCCAGACCAAAATTTAAATATATAGAAAAATAAATTTTTTATATAAACTGGACTATAACTGAATAAAAATCTTTTTGGGATTTTCGGGACTAGAATAGTTAAGCATATAGAACGTAGAGCATGCATTTATTATGTGATCTATGTGAGCATTGATTATTTACATTTGGTTAAATAATCTTATAAGTATTAACTAAGCCTTTAACTTGCGATGTTAAAAGGACACTCACTACAACCCTTACAACTTAAAATATTTTTGAAACCTTTTAACTTGAGTAAGCTTATACTTACCTCAATTAAAAATGATGTTATTTTCGGATTTACTATGACTTCACCAGTTACATATCCGACTGCTGTACCAGAGGTAGACCCCACTCCGGTTAACCCACCATCACCCACATCCGTGCTTCCAGGATGGTTGTCCGCCTCTGAGTCTGAGGACAGCCAGACTGACGGAGTCGTCCCGCCTGCTGATTCTCCACCTGCTGCTTTGGTTCCCCCTGCTGAGGAGGATGGTCAGATGAATTATGCCTTACCACCTTTACCACCATCATCTTCTCTTCAGGGCTATGCTCCCGGATCTCTGCCACCTCGTAAGAGGAGGTACGAGACAGCCCCCGACTCCACTTTTAAGGTCAGAGATGGTTCCGGGACTGGACGTGTTGATCCTGTACAGGCCCAGATTGCTGCATTGGCTGCCCGCCAGGCCCACGACATGGCAGATGCCCACAGCTTGCTAATAGCCGGCCAGACTGGGCGCTCCATCTTATAGGAGCGTGTAGATTCCCTTACTTGGACTACCTGGGTAGAAGCCCAAGTTGCACGAGGGACTTGGGCCACGGTCCACGATGCCCTACAATGGCTTATGGAGGAGAATGATTATCTCCACCATCGTGTCTACACTTTGGAGAGCCTACATTATCAGACCCATACTTCCCTCTCATCTCAGGAGCAAACGTTATCCATGTTCTTTGACCTAGCGGTTGTTCACCCTAATGGAGTGACTGCAGAGACAGCTCATCTTAGAGGAGCTATGGACACTCTTCGAGCTCAGTTACTGGAGGCTCTTCGGCACATCAAGAAGACTCGAGTTGCTATGATTGCTTTACAGGATGCCATGCCAGCACCTGTAGCCCCACCAGCACCACCTGCATCAGCCACTTCCAGCGGATCTGTTAGGCGTGCATAGATTCGATGTACTAGATCTTATGTACATCTTGATAAGCTTTTGGGTTTCATCCCATCTATCATGATATAGGACCTCATGTACTTTTATTTTCATGCATCTTTTGTATCCTATCTTGTACCGTACTCCCTTAGATAGGTGTCTGTATATATTGCACTTTAGACTGTGCGTACCACCATCCCAGACAAGCGTGTTGTACTTTTGTCTTGGATTGGTTGTGCCTGATGTTATGTTTACATTCTACTAGAAATGACATGTACTCACTCTCTTTTGTTAAATATCATATTCTGTGCTATATTATTGAAATCTTGACAGGTTATCTAGTTTGTTTTAAATTTTTGTGCATTAGTATTCCCGTGAAAATACTATATAAACTGTACTAACACTGAAGCTAATGACCTCATTTTGTGTATGACTACAGACAAATGGCAATCACTATAACTAACCCCAACAATGTCGATGCTACTCATAATGTCACTACTGCCCAACTTAGGGAATTGATTGATCAGGGTATCGCCACTGCTATGGCCGCTAGCAGAAATATGGACGATAGCCAAAACTCTAATGCGCGCGGGAATAACAATACCGCTAGAGGCTGCTCTTACCCTGATTTCCTAAAATGCAAGCCCTCATACTACCGGGGCAGTGAAGGCGTTGTGGAATTAATGCAATGCTTTGCAAGACTAGAGACTATGTTCCGCATCAGAGACTATGCTGACGAGAACAAGGTCAAATTCACCACCCGCACATTACTCGAAAGTGCTCTCACATGGGAACTCTGTGGTTGCTACCCTTGGACACGATGCTGCTTACACTCTCAATTGGACCAACCTGAAAGAGAGAATGACTGAAAAATACTGCCCAAGAGGTGAAATGAGGAAACTAGAAGTCGAGCTATGGGATCTTATGTGTAAGAACAATGACATTGTGTCATACAACCAGAGATTTCAAGAGTTGACCTTAATGTGTACCAGGATGTTCCTTGAGAAGGAAGAAAAGATTGAAAAGTATGTTGGTGGACTCCCTGATGCCATTCATGATAGCGTGCTCGCATATCGACCCACCACTATCGAGAGTACCATGGAGTTTGCTACTGAATTGATCAACAAGCGGGTCCGTACCGTATCTGAGAGACAAACTGAAAACAAAAGGAAGGCAGATGAAAATGTTCGCATCCATTACCAGCCGCCTCCTAAAAGGCAAAATACCGGACAGGTTTATAGTCCTATCGCCACCGCAGGGACTAAGACATATGGATGTACCAAACCTATGTGCCCGAGGTGCCACTATCATCATATTGTTGGTAGTCCATGTCTGTCCTGCTACAAATGTAGACATATTGGTCATTTTGCCCATACATGCCAAGTAAATGCTGTCACCCAGGTCCGACCCAACAACAATACTAGGAACAATAATCGGGGCGGACATAATGCCCATGGAAACGGGAATGGGCAGCAGGGAAACCGCAACACTGCTGGAGGAAATAACAATGGTCCAAAGAAAGGAGTTGTGTGCTACGAATATGGAGCACCCGAACATGTGAGACCAAGTTGCACCAAGTTGGCCAGTCAGAATAAGAACAATGGAGGAGCCTCATCAAGGGTGTACGTGGTGGGCAATGCGAAGGCCAATCCAGACTCCAACATTGTTACTAGTACATTCCTACTAAACAATCGTTATGCATCCGTTCTATTTGACACTAGAGCAGATAGAAGTTTTATATCTACTGAATTTAGTAACGTACTAGAAGTCATCCCATCAATTTTTGACCACCACTGCTCTGTAGAATTAGCCGATGGTAAGATTGTAGAGGCCGATGCCATCATTAGAGGTTGTACACTAAATATTTCCAAACATCCATTCAACATTGACCTAATCCCGGTAAACCTTGGTAGCTTCGACGTTATTATCGGCATGGACTAGTTAGCAAAGTATCACGCAGTCATTGTTTGTGACGAGAAACTAGTCCGTTTGCCATGGGGAAACGAGACCTTGATCATTCGAGGAGACGGAAACACGGATAATACTGACACTATACTTAGTGTTATTTCTTGTACAAAAGCCAGATATATTTTTTGAGAGGATGCCCTATCTTCTTGGCTCACATCTCTCAGATCGACGAAGAAGACAAGCCCGAGAAGAAACAAATCAAGGACGTACCGATCGTTCGAGACTACCCGGAGGTCTTTTCTGATGAGTTACCAGGCTTACCACCAGCTCGACAGGTTGAATTCCAAATTGACTTAATTCCAGGAGTTTCACCAGTGGCTAAAGCTCCATACCGGTTGGCACCATCAGAAATGAAAGAGCTAGCTGAACAACTGCAGGAATTATCTGACAAAGGATTTATCCGACCTAGTTCCTCTCTGTGGGGAGCTCCGATGTTATTTGTCAAAAAGAAAGATGATTCCTTCCGAATGTGCATTGACTACAGAGAACTGAATAAGTTAATTGTGAAGAATCGTTATCCACTTCCTCGCATTGACGACCTATTTGAACAACTGCAAGGGTCAAGTGTGTATTACAAGATTGATCTGAGATCTGGATGCCACCAATTGAGGGTCAGGGAAAAAGATATTCCAAAGACAACTTTCAGAACTCGTTACGGCCATTACAAATTCTAGGTTATGCCATTTGGGTTAACCAATGCACCAACCATCTTCATGGACCTTATGGATCGTGTGTGCAGACCCTACCATGATAAATTTGTGATAGTCTTCATTGATGATATACTCATCTATTCCAAGAACGAACAAGAACACGGGGAACACCTCGCACAAGTACTAAAGGTGCTCAAGGAGGAACATCTTTACGCCAAATTCTCCAAATGTGAATTCTGGATTCCCAGAGTGCAATTCCCCAGTCACGTTATTGATTGACGGTATCTGTAAAACCCGCATGCTTTTATCATGAATAGTACCCTTAAGATCGTACGTACTAGATTAAGACTTTCCTATTATAGCATGATTACGATTACATGTTAGGATATTATGTATTACGTACGTGTTAGAACACGATAAGTATTTACTACGCACGAGCACGCAATAAATATTTGACAATAATTAATCACGAACATGCGATCATGAAATCATGAACGTAGTTAAATCACGAACTATTATTAATTACGTATATATATTTATTACGAGCGTAAATAAATATATTTGGTCACGGTAAATATTTAACGAGAACACATTAAACATGAACACAAATAAACACGAACGAACAATTAAACATCGAGACACGGAAAATGGTACGGGTACCCATGTGGGGCCCCTACCCGCGACAACCATAAGGAGATGGGCCAAGCCCATCTCAAAATTCACTAAGAGGGGTTATGGTAAAAGTTACTAGTCATTTTTCACTTTACAGAAGATTAAACAAAAAACCTAAAAAAGTTTTTCTCCTCCTCCTCTTTTCTTTTTTTGGCCACCACACATAAACACACCAAGGAGGGTGTTTATTTGATTTTGATCTTGGTTTTGGTGCAAGTGTTCGTGTTTGTTCATCCTCGTTTAGATCCACGCATTCGGTATATTCTTTTACCCTTTTTCTTTTTGATTTGATCTAATAATTAATTAAGGACATGATGTTTTTAAAACCTAATTAAAAACATAGATCTAACATGAAAATGGTTATTGGGTAAATCAAAAAGGGATGTTTTAGGGGTGTTTGTTTGGCCTGCGCCTAAACCGAACCCCAAGGGGTCTCGGTTTGGCTACTCGACCACCACCGAGACCATATGTTCCCGGTTGGGTGGTGTGGGTCCCACGTCATCAACAAGACAAGGGGAACCCCGAAGTGGTTCGGGGTACGGTGTCGATTTCATGTCCGGTTCATGGTTTCTAGTCAAGATCCGGTTCACGGTGTATGTTAAGATTATTTTTTTTTATAATCATATGTTAAAATTAAATTAATAAATATGACATGATTAATTTAATAACATGACTAAGGTTATAATTTGATTATTAGATCATGAAATTATTAACCTAAGTATTTTATATTTTTAGACTTATAATTAATTAATTATTTAAAAACCATGGTTATAATTAATTAATTAACATGACTTAGGTTATATTATTAATAAATAATAATACATGTTTTAACCTAAGTATTTAAATTTATTTAACTAAAAACATGATATACTTTAATTAAATATTTTAACCTATAGTTTATTTAAATTACATGAAATAATTAATAAACTAGACATTATATCATTATGACTTAGAAAATAATCATGAAAACACTTAGGCTTATATACTTAGCTTATTTAACCAGCTTATATCTAATTATGGAAACTTTCTATTTTTAGAAACTTATTTAAATAAGGCAGCTAATCTATTTATGGAAACTTTCTATTTTTAGAAACTTATTTAATTCAGGCAGCTAATCTATTTATGGAAACTTTCTATTTTTAGAAACTATTTAATTAAGGCAGCTGATCTATTTATGGAAACTTTCTATTTATAGAAACTTATCTATTTTAAGCAGTAATTCTATTTTTGGAAACTTTCTATTTTTGGAAACTTTCTATTTTTGGAAACTTTCTATTTTTGGTAACTTTCTATTTTTGGAAACTTTCTATTTTTGGAAACTTTCTATTTTTGGAAACTTTCTATTTTTGGAAACCTGCTATTTTTGGAAAGTTACTTATTATTACACAGTAAGTATAATAATACATGAAATACCAGAAATACTTAATCAGAGTAGACAGAGTATAACATAAACACAGTTTAAGGCTTAAAATAGTAAAACATGATATGAACATATAAAATAAGCTAAGACATGATATAAAACCAGTTACGTATTTAGTAGTCAGATACTTATTCATGTATGTATTTATGTAGCATTAGTGATACCGAAGTAGGATTCTCCTCAGTTCATCTTCTTCGTTCACTGGACATAAGGTACGGATTCCCGTCCTTTCAGTATGGACATTCTTTCCTTATTAGGATTCCCCGTATGCAGCCAAATGTTTTCCCGTAGTATAAGTTTATATGTTTGATTTGCTTATGTTTAATTTAGAATACCTATAGCCATATACATGCATGACCAGTTTCACCTAGTTATGGAGGTACCATAACCATAACATTAGAGGCACTGATGTTATGACTTCACCACGGTGGAGTGATTGCTCGTGGCGTCCCTTCAGCTTTTGGCCATTTATTATATTTATCATGTGGGCGTATGGGTGCATCCTAGTTATATGTTTTCAGCAGATTACTCAGTGTGAATGTGGTGTGTGCCTTTCATCCTTCACAAGGAGCTGATCCCTCCTACCCAAACCAGTATATTAAATTAGAGGCAACCCCTCTAATTTGCATGATGAGGTCACCCCTCCAAGTATTCATGCAGGGTGGATTTTCATGACCTATATTGGCTAATGGTAAAATATGTTAAACAGTTTTTACAAGATAAACATAAGGCTTTTCAAACTATAAAACCAGTTTTATCAAGACTTAACCAGGTTACTCGGGACTTAGTTTCTTCCGCTGTTATATGTTATATGCTTATCCTATTCATGCTTTATTATACATCCGTGCACTGAGCGTATTGCTCAGCCGTTTTCCTTTTCTATGTTCCCAAAACGGCAGGTACTCAGGGACGCTCGTAGACCTTAAGCGTATGTGCATATGGACTGGAAGCTTTCTAGCCATTCTTTACTTTATGCATTACCTTTCTTTTGATACATTTGCTATGGACATTGTTTAGTCCTTTCCTTTACAGTACTTATGTTTGTTTGTGATGAGCTTTACTTTTGTACTACCGATGTTTGATTCCGGTATTTTCCTTTTATGGTCATGTAATGTTTAGACATTTTTCCTTGTATGCTTTGATGACACGCCATAATTACGTGTGACATTCCATTATCAAAATAGGGTGTTACAGTATCTACGTAGACCCAACAAAGGTTGAATCTGTCAAAGATTGGGCATCCCCTATATCACCGACAGAGATCCGTCAATTTCTAGGCCTTACCGGGTACTACCGCAGATTTATTAAAGATTTCTCCAAGATAGCTGATGAGATGGCATTTATACATGATCTCATCGTTCTTTTTGGGCTTTAAAATGCATAAAATGTCATAAAATACCATATTATGTGATTGTATTTGTTACTTATGTATATTAGGTATGGATATCGTGAAAAAGACAAAAGATCACAAGAAACAAGCAAAAACGAACACGAGAAATAAAGCCGCACAATGAACTAGGACCAAGTTGTGATTTTCCAAGAATAGGTCCTTGAAGAATTAAAGATATATAAGAGAGATCCTTCATCATTGAAGAATTAACACTTAATACCCTTGTATATTTATAATTACAAGTTTGGTTCCTTAAGTTTTTCAAAATTACAAAAGAGTCCCTCAACTTTGAAGAATTGACAAGTTTGGTCCTCACAAAATGAAGACTTGTCAATATTAGTCCTCCTCAAAGTCAAACATACGACGAAGACCTTCAAGTTACAAGAAAGAACAAGTTTGGTCCTTCAAATATCAAGAAATGACAAAACAAGTCCTTTAAATATCTTTTGGAAAGTTTTTAGGGCAAAAGTGTGAAGATTAAAACTTGGTTAACAAAGGAAATATAGTTTCGGGCTGCAAAGTCATAAACGAAGAGAAGATAGAAGAGAGGGGACCGAAGCTACCAAGACAACCTAAGATACCTAGACTAATCACATGCTGCCACCTCACCCACTCAATCCCACCAACCAATCACATTTCACCCTTCCTCCACATCACCATCCACGAAACTGATTAATATTTATTAATCACGTTTAAAAAATAAATGGCGCCTAATATATTTAATTAACCAAAACAAGATCAAAAGGTATGCTCATCAGCCAAGAACACAATTTGGGGATTTATGATTAAGCACGAATTAACCCATAACCATCTCCAAATTTGTGATTAACCATATGCTTAACAAAACCCAAACTTTACTTTGCCCCCCCCCCCCCCCCCCCCCCCCGCCCCCATGACACAAGAAGGCTACACGTGGCTCCCCTTCTCACACCTCATTCGTCTTCAACATACAGCCAAAACAAAAAGTGAAATCCAACGACTCAAGGTATTTTCTTGGTCCCTACACCTCATTGGACGACTAAGATCACCCCAAGACACCTCATCATCAGCAAAACGCCAAGGAATCTTCACATGATAACCAAAGTTCAAAATTCACAAGGGCATACTTGGAAATTCAGTAGCTAGGGTTTTATTGTTTCCTTAGCATTCTAGAACTATTGTAAGGTCTATATAAGGCCAGTAGTTGAGTAGCTTAGTTCTTGCTCTTAGTTTTTCTTTTGACAAAACTTGTAAAGCCCGTTTCTGAATTTATGAAAGTGTGGTATTATGTTATGATTAAAAACTAAGTTTCATATTCTTGTTATTGTGTTAAGCTTTTGTTGTCATGTTTTTGTACTTAATCAAAACCTTGAACATGTCCAAAAGCTATCATATAAGCCTGTGAATCCCTTGTTCTTTGTGGATAAATAAATTGGTCTGGCTTGGATAGGGATTGTTCATTGAGGTGTTTAGTTAAGTGACATAAGTCACATTCAAAAGGCTTAAACAAGTTGGAAGTCTGTTACAAAGTTTTGTAATCAAAATCTGTCAAGTGGTTTGCTAAGTGCTTGTGGTTTAACATCTTGCTTATTTGAGCTTAAGGGTGATCATAACCTCCTAATCTAGACTGATTAAGGGGTAGTGAGGCCATAAGGTAGGATTCAAGCTTTGTGGGAACCTAAGTCTTGCAAAGACTTTATCTTTTGTCACTTATTATCATTTTACTTGTACTAACCTAGGTTTAAGCCTTTGGCTAAGCCTGTTTCTTGTTCTTAGCAGTGGAAAGCTGGTGCTTGTTAAGCTAGCACCTCAACTCATTGATTCCAAAGTGTGGATGCACATTTTGGAGGTTTTAATACTCAATCCTTATTTTACTGATTAAGTCTTGTATGCTATGTGATTTGGTGTTCTAAGCTTGAAAGTTGAAATCTTTGTGCTTGAATCTATCACTTAGGTCCATATAAACTTAGATCAGTCATAATATTGCATGCTTAAAGGTTAAGTTCAAAAATTACTTTGAAATCAGTTGTTTAAACGGTTTTTTGGTTTTGCCTGTTGTTAGGGATTAAGGCCTTGGGCCTTTGTTACTTGTGCTCTTGCTTCATTTTGTGGTCATTTTAAGTGCTAAAGGGTGTATGCTAAGTCTTGAAAATTGATAAACAAAAGTTTGCATGATTAACCACTTTTTCACTTGAAAATAGGTCAAACACATCAGATATCCTAATTCGTTTGTTTGATTGATTTAAAGTCTGAAACTTGGTCTGATTATAGTTTTGTTGGTGTTCATCTCTGCATAACCTGGTTTTTCATTTTGTTGGCTTATTGAAAAAGTTCTGGCTTATTGAATCTCAACTTTTTGGTCAAGTATATCACTATATGCATGCTATGTGATTTTGATGTTCTTGGACTGAATTGTGTTGGTTATTGCTTGAAACTTGTTCATTATTGCCTGTTTAGTGTGTGTGAAGTATTTGCTGCTTATTTCTAAAGCTCATAAGCTCACTGGCTTATTAGCTTACTTGTGCTCAAAACAAGTCAAGTCCACCCAACTGATGGGCTTTGATTCACAAGGTTTGTACTCAAGCCTTGACCAACAGGGTTAAAACAAAGCCATTACACTTCATTAAGGCTGTTAGTGCCCAAAATTGCACTAGTCAACGTTTGGATTTCATTTGTTAGCGTTTGACCATTGGTCAAACTTGTTCAACAAGCTTATTGAACCTGTTTTGCTTATTGGCTTATGCAACAACTTAGTTTTTGTAATAGGTCTTATTTTTCTCAGCTTATTATTGATATTAGAAGTTTGTAGCTCATTTGGTTAAGCTTTTACTAGAAAACTACCTTATTTTGCTTTTTTGGATTGCTTATTTGCTTCTATAGCTTATTTGACCTGGCTTTTGGAAATTTTATCATTGATTATTCTTAGTTAAGCCATTTAGAACATTTTGCAAAAAGAATCAGCTATTGAATCAGCCTAGAACTCGAAAATGACTATTTTGTCATTTTGTGTAGAGAACTTTTGCTTATTTCACGCTTATTTATTGAGCTTTTTCAAAATTTCTTTTTACAATCTGCTTTAGTATCACAAGAGAAGAATGTGTGTCAATTTCAGCTTATGGCATTAGCTTATGGCTTAATGGGCTTATTGGCCCATTATGAATAAGTTGAGTGCTTATTAAGCTGTGATAAGCTCGCTTTCAGCTATTGGGCCTTTAGAGTTTTTTGTTTAAAATCAATTTTTAAGCTAGACTAGAACTTCTTAGCTTATTTGGTTGACTTTTTGCTTATTGGGCTAAAAAGCCCATTAAGGTGGACTGTTTTCATTTTTATCCCATTTGGAGACCCATTGTGGGTATTTAGGTAATTTCACTTTCATTTTCTGATTATTTATACTTAAAATAAACTAGTTTGTAAGTTTTTAAAATTTTTTATAATTTTTGAATCTTTTTAATATTTTAGTATAAAATTTTTTTTAGGGTTTTTAAATAGATTTAATAGGTTTTAAATTTTGGAAAAAATAGTTTTTAGCTTAATTAAGTTATTTTGGAGGTTTACAAATTGAAAAATCTTATTTTGGGTTTTTTTATTAATTAAATTGATTTTTAGGGCTTTAATTAGCATTAAAAATGTTAATATTTAATTAAATAAAAGGTTTGAAAATGTTTTGATTGTTTGTAAACTCTAATTTCATTTTTAGGGATTTTTGGTAACTTTTTGGGAATTTTTAGAGTAAATTTTTATTTTATCACTATTCACCATTTTACGTTTTTTAAGTCTTAGTGTAATTTTCACCGTAATCCGTCATTTTCTTTTCTACTTTTTCTCTTATCAATATTAATCCAAAATCATACAAATTAAACACACACTTTAGTCCTCCTTGGTGAACGAACTTAATTTGGGTCATTAGCATTTGATTTTCCTAAATCATCTCGCTTAATACTTACCATATATACGTTGTTTTTCTAAACATGTATTTTTACCACAACCATTTGGCGCCGCTGCCGGGGAGAGGTGTTATGTTTTAATTTGAAATTTTGTTTTTGATATTAGCCAATAAATAGTATTTGTGTGATTAACACTCTAATCACACGTATTATCGGTTTTCGTTTTCTTTGTGAATATTATTACTATATTGTATATGTATCACAATAAATCAACAGTATCTCCAAAAGCGTGAAAACGCAACCTTAGTTGGGATTTCATCACTCAATTATTGTATTCGAATCTAAAGCAAAAAGAAAAAGGCAAAATAGATAATTACTTTCGTGAAGCTTGATTTTAATCAGCACAAACTATAAGGTGGGTATAAGGCGGTTTAATTTCCCGACCTAAGGGAAAAAGGCTCTTACGTGCTTAGTGCCGCCTCGTTTCCCCCGCTTGCTTGTGCGTGTTGAGAGAAAAAGGGTTAATCGAGGGTTTGCCACCAAAGTATTATCTACGTATCATATATATTTTCTTGGTTTCGAAGATTAAACCCTCTTGAACGTTTTGGTGTTCCACCAACGTTCTAAAGTCATCGAAGGCATTCACTCAACGTGGTCGTTTTCATTCCTTGAGGCTCTTTTAATCTAGAAATCGATTCGAGGAGAGATTTGTAGATTTGAGTCTACGTAATACATCACAAAACTCAAAAAAAATTGAATATCATCAAAAACACAAAAAAATTGAAAAAGTAAAAACACCAAAAAGAATCTTCTTTGCTCTTCTCCACGTTGTACGTCACGTTTATACAAACTCGTAATCAAGCAAAACGTACAAGTAGACGTCGTAATCGAAAGGAACAAACACCAAGTGAAGAATCTCCAAGTGAGGAACCTATTATAGAACAAGAAGCTCCCATGGCTAATGGTACTATGATGGAGTTTCTTCAAGCACCCACCGAGGTTTTTGGAGAAGCTATTGTGATTCCCGCTATCCTTGCGGAGAATTTTGAGATAAAAACGGGTTTAATGTCTATGCTTCAAGCAAACAAGTTTCGCGGACATGAAAAAGACACCCCACATTATCACATTAGGCATTTCAATCATCTCACCGCGACTAGCAAGTTTAAGGATGTGCCACATGACGCCATTAAGATAATGTTGTTTCCATACTCGTTAGATGGACCCGCCAAGATATGGCTCGAGAAAGAACCGCCAAATTCGATTTTGACGTCGGGTGATCTTGTTTCTAAGTTTGTGAACAAATTTTTTCCACCATCTAAAACGACACATTTGAAAAACGAGATTTCAAGGTTTACTCAAAGATCTAATGAGAGTTTTTCTATGGCTTGGGAAAGATTTAAAGAAATGTTACATGAATATCCACACCATGATTTTTCCGAATTGCATCAAATAGATACTTTTTATAATGGGCTTAACGATCATGAACGAGATTATTTGAACGCCACCGCGGGTGGTAATTTTTTGTGCAAAACGACCGATGAGGCTTTAAAGATAATTGAAAATAGGTCTAAGGTTTATAACCCTTGTAACACATCGAGTGTTGCAACTATGGGTTCATCATCGTCGTCTCGTAACATGTGTGCCTTGCAAGATGAAGCAAATGAGGAAAATAGGTTTTTCGATAGGTTTTCAACTCTTATGACTCATTGGAAAGCACAAGATGCTATGAATTCCGCATCAGTTAAGACGGTTGAAAAGAGTTGTATATCGTGTGGTGGAGCTCATGATTTTTCCGAGTGTATTACCGCGGATGGTAACACTTCGAGTGCTTATGTAGCAACGGGAACTTACAACCAAAACGGTCAAGGTTCCCGCCCAAATCAAGCTCCACAAAATCAAAATGCTAACAACTATCGAAACAACAAAAACCAAGTTGCTTACCAAGGAAATCAAAGGAATTTTAACAAGGGTAATTACAATAATGGTGGGAACAATGGGAAATTGCAAAACAAAAATCAAAACCGTGACTTTCAAAACAACAAAGGTTTGCAAAACATGAAAGATCTTCCAAATGAATTTGTTGATTATGCAACGGCTAATGATGCTAAATTTGATAATATGAAAAAGGAGATAATTAGCCTAAGATCCGAGATTAGGAATGATTTGAAAAATGAGTTGAAAAACGAGCTTGTAAATGAACTTAAGACTCATACAAACAAAATGGAAACTAATGTGAAAAGGTTACAACAAAATCAACAAAAGATGGAACAAGGCCAACATGAAATTAAACAAGAGATGCTTAAGGCGGATAAAAGGCAATCTAAGTTTGAGGATAGAATGGCAAGCATGTTTGAGGCTAGAATGTGTAAACCGTCTTCTTCGGGTGGTCTTCTTAGTGATACCATTGCAAACCCGAAAGGAGAAATGAAGGTTATTACTACTCGTAGTGGTAAAACTTTCAAAGAACCCATTTCTCGTCCAAGTAATTCTAAGGAAAAGGAAATAGAGAAAGAGCCCGAGGTGGTGGTAGAAAAGGAGCATTTTACAAGCCCACGAAGTACCACTCAAACCACACCTACGGTTGAAACTATACCAATCATGGAACCCGAGATTCCAAGGCCATTGCCTACGCCTCAACCCACACCACCTTTACCCTACCCCTCAAGACGAAACAAGGAAAAATTTCATGATCTTAACAATCAACAAATCGAGCTTTTTATGAAAATGTTTAGTAAGGTATATTTTGAC
The DNA here is from genome assembly GCA_025667525.1 of Glebionis coronaria. Taxonomy (NCBI): domain Eukaryota; kingdom Viridiplantae; phylum Streptophyta; class Magnoliopsida; order Asterales; family Asteraceae; genus Glebionis; species Glebionis coronaria. The sequence continues at coordinate 445,902,878 of CM046878.1, read as the reverse complement.
TTAAGTTTAGCCAACGCGTTGTTGTATATGCCTCGTTTCGCCTCCACTTTCAAAAGTATGATGAACGATAAGGAGAAGCTTTTAAAGCTCTCAAATTGTTCTTCGGTTTATCTTAACCGAATACCGGAAAAAGTGGGAGACCCCGGGAAATTCCTTATTCCATGTGACATCCAAGAGATGGAAGATGCCTCGCCTTGGCCGATCTAAGCTCGAGCATTAATTTGATGCCTTATTCCATGTGGAAATCGCTATTAATATTGAGTATTTGCATGTTCGTTGATTCTCGACTCAAGACAATTTGAAAGGCCCACTAATATCAAGTTGAAATTGTTTTTGGTTGTTAAAATGTTATTTAGATTCTAAGTCTAATTCGAACAAACACGTAAAAAGAGAAAATATTATAGCTCTATAATAACTGTAAAACAAAGTGCAAGTACCACAAAGTATTCACAAAGTACAAGTATTCAATGCATAAAAAGTAAAAGTGCTTGAATGTAAATGAAATGAAAATATAGAGACTAGAAATGCAAAATCAGAAACTATAGGGACCAAGTATGAAAATTGTAACAAACTAATCCAACAAACTAACAAACTTAAAAACTAACTAACCAAAATTGTAACAAACCAAATTTCAGTGACCAAATAATGCAAACCCTAGAATAATGAAACTTTCAAAACTGATTAACAAGTCTTAGAAAAGCTAGGGACCAAATTGCAATAAAAGTAGAAACTTTTCACAAAACGGGCTATAGAACTCGAATAAGCTAGAATGAGCTTATTTCTCAACCAAAAACATTCTGGTTTTTCCTAAAATGCTTAAAACTGAAATTTAACTAGACTTGTAAAAGGAATTTTGCTAAAAGCTGTTAAATCTTGATTTAGCTTATCACAATAAGCTCACAATAAGCTCAAAACGAATCTAGACATCCATTAGCTGATTTTCATGTTAAAACTGATTATTCAAGTTGAAAGAAGCTTGGAATGTCTTTTGGTTTTGAAAATCATCAACAGAATAAGCTGGAATCCAAAATAAGCCAAAAGTGCTTATGTTGACCAAGGTTTGACCAAAATTATCAAAAAACTGAAAATCACAAAAACTACTCAGAACATGTTTGCCAGTTGATTTGTGAAAGAAAATCAAGAGATTAATGAAGTAGATTGTGAGCTATAAGAAATCAGTAAGCTTTTTATCACAGAGAATGCAGTTTGGTCTAGTGTGGATTAATAAGCTAAAAACTCACTCAAATCTTAATACTGTAGCATTTCCTAATAAGGTATGAAAGTCTGGATGTTAAGCTATAAGTAGAAACACTAGTCTTACTGATGAACTTTACAAAGAACTTGACCCAAAGTTTTTCAAGGTCAATTGCCTGCTTGACCTTTATTTTGACTACAAAGCTTGACCAAAATACTCACACTAACTGATTTAGTGTAAATGAACACTATACAACAGGTTTTACTAACTGATTCAACAAAAAGGACTTGATCCAAACACCTTCTTAATTTTGCTACCTGAACTTTTTCAAAGACTTTTTGAGCAATTGGCTAAGACAGCTAAAGGCTTTTATCAAACTTTGTTTGTAGAATGAAATGAACCAGTTTAAACTCAAAAACCAACAAGTTTACTTGTTAAACCACAAATTGAGCAACTAATTACTTCTACTGATATAAACCAAATGTAATCAAGTAATACTAAAGGATAAGCTATAAAACTACTAGAAGACTATCAGAACAATAAAATTACACTACCAGTAAGCTAATCACACTCTCAGTTCAACAATTAAGAGCTATACTAGGAATTTAGCATGCAGAGACAGTTTAAGGGAATTTAAAACAAGGGACAGTGTTCCTTTTAGCTTTGAAGCCTCCGTTGATGGAGTAATAAGCATTGAGCTTACTAGAACTTACAAGACCACCATGAATTAAAAACCAATCACCATCATATTTTCACCATTATCTGCTATAATCATCTCCCTTGCTACATTGCTTCAAATGAACTAAATTGATACTGAATGTAAAATGAAATCCAAAACTCAAACACAAGCTCTATTGATCAAATCAGATCAATAAAACTCCATAGTAATAGTAACTGATGGAATGTAGTAGAATGAGGAAGTGATTTGCAAAGAAATGAAGTGAGTTTTATTATTGAATTGGAAATGGTTACAAGGTAGTTACTAACTGACTAACTAACTTACTTAGGGTGATTGTCAATCACCCTAAGTAGTTATAACTAGAAATCTGCTAACAACTAGAGAAAGATTGATAGGTGTGTGTGTTTTCACACCTAAGCTACATACATGAAATGAAATGAGAACAGGGTATTTATAGACTGAATTGAGAGAATGTTGGGGATGGTTGACGTGTCCAAGCTAATAAGAATCCTCCACGTGTAATAATTTGGTCAACTGCAAATTCCAGCTCATGAACAAATTTGGGGATTTTTGAATGAATGAATTTCAGTCCAATTAAGTTGTTGGGTTGAATTCCTTGTTTGATTTCGAGCAACTTTCATGTTTATATCTTCACTTGATATGCAGTGTAGCGAAATCTCGTTCCTGGGCTTGTATTAGCTTGAAGATGATACGTGGCATGTTGTGATTCATCTGATAATGCTCACACGGATCGTTATCCATATTGGATATATTTATTATTGCATGGCGAGTTCATATTGGTCAAAATTAAGCTGAGTGGGTATTATTGTTTGGATTCTGCTTATTTATTACTGGCGGCTGAGTGGAATATGTGGCAATCCAAGTATCACTCATACTTGCACCTCATTGGTCCATTCCATTTCACTCAGATTAAGCCCAAACATAGCCACATTTTGTCAAGTTTAACCCTTGTAGTTTAGCAGATTATACAATTAAGCTCCAAGCTTCATTTCTTTGGCAATTTTGATCCTTCCAACTTCAATCTTGTTCATAAATCACCCTTTAACTTGTTGACTTGAATGTTGACCAGATTTGACTTTGATCTTTGACTTTCTCAAAATTTCACTTTATTCCTTCATCTTTTGAATGTTGTCAAGATAGGTCCTTTTCTTTGCAAGGCTTGTCACTTTTGATCCTTCTCTTGTCTTTTCTTCATCTTTATAGCTTGATTTCACTTGTTTGCTCCAAATTTGTATCTTTGCTACCTAAACAAGCACAAACACAAAACATACCCCATAATACTACTTTTATGTATAAAAGATAGGTATTTGCTATGTGTTTTAAGGTGATTTGTGATATTATTGATATGAGATTTTGCTTATATCAAATCCCCTACACTTGATCGTTGCCATGACCTCATGCAATGCCACATTTTAAAGCACCAATTTACATTTTTCTCATAATTAATCCACCTTGGCCAATATGAAATGCTTTTACACTATTCTACACTATATGATGCATGATTTTGATTTTATACAATGCAATGCAAAGGAAAGAAATTCTATTTATATATATTTGGATTTTCTTGAAATGGTTTGATGGAAATAACTCATAAAGAAATCATTGACTTTGATTAGGGCTTTTGGTACCATGAACACTTATCACCCTCAAGTTTCACTTTCCCCAAATTAAGCTTAAAACAAGATCATTGTTATCCACAAGTGAAAGTGCGTCAACTTATTCATATAGATTAATTGTGTTACTCTCATACCCCCACTTATTATGCCTCTAAGACCGGTTATTATTTGAGCAAATTGCTTGGGAGCAAATTTGTCGTTATTTAAAGCGTGAAATATAAGAAATGTAAAATCTCAAAATAAAGAAGCACGGTTTTAATCCTAAGTAATCCTCTCATCCATTACTCGAAAAACCGCCCACAATTAATATAAGTCCGACTCAAGAATAATAAGTCATTCGCCTTATGTGTAAGATCCTTATGTCATGCAATAATAAGTAGCTACACACTAGCTAAGGAAAGAAAAATAAAAATCACACAAATAATTTATATCCGCCGCCTTTTTGAGACCTTGGATCTTCAATCCCGCAACCCGTCAAGGTAATATTGGAATTCAATAGTTACTACAATTAACACTTCACTGCCCCTCTTGGGAGTCTTGTATAATAATTATTTTTTTCTTCTTTTTCTTTTTCTCTTTCTTTTTCTATCCACTCATTTTTTTATAAGCCGCTCTTATTTTTCTTTATTCCTCACAAAGAAAGTTGAAAAGAATAAAAGGAAAAACACCCGCTAAGTATTAAGCATGACATAAGACTAGTACACATAAAACGTTCTAACTTAGAATCTTAAGACGTACTTATACCAACCATGAATGATTAGTCAAAAATGCATAAGAGACTACAAACCAATTAAAACCGTTTTGATTATTTATTAACATATATACATGCGTTGACAAAAAAGTAAAGGTTACGAAAGGGGATATAAAAGCCACAATTAATTAATATGAGGTTCATCTAGCCCTTAACACTTACTTCAAACTCTATCATCTCTTGTTCTCCACAGTTTAAAATCTCAAATAATGAGACTAGTGGATGCTTAGCCTAATATACCGATAAAGGTTTACATGGTTAAGGATACTAGTTAGAGAATGCTTAGATAAACAAACTCGGGTTGAGTCAAAGTATCCATGGCGGGCCTAATATGTCAAAGAAGTCTAAGTTTGTTAAACCATATCCTTTATTATATTTTTTTCTTTTTATATATTTTTGATGAAAAACAAAAGAAGAAATATATACAATGCAAATGTGTTATGCAAATGAAAAATGATTAATGCAAAAATTATGAATGTATATTTTTGGTGGCCAAAGTAGATCAAAAATTTGAAAAATGTTTGAAAATTAATTTCCAAGTTATCATGAAGGTCAATGACAAAGTTCTAGGTAAGGTCACTTCGATAGAAGACCCCCCTACACTTAAGATATACATTGTCCTCAATGTTTAAGAGTATTAGAGTAAACTCCCCTACACTTATGACATTGCTAACTTTGTTTAACTCGAGCTAAGGAAAGATCAGCTATAGTGAATTCATTTTTAAGCACAATGTGGTTATGAAAAATCATAATAGTAACGAAGTGAACCGGATACAAGGGCCTCCTCTATAAACTCCAATACACGTGATGAGAGAGAGCAACCCTACAAACAACATGAAGACAAAAGGAAGGTCTCTCCCTACACTTATCCTCAACTATATACCCTTATTTCGATCCTACCACACTCTAAGTCTAAAAACTCTAAGCCTAGTTATTCAAGCTTGATTTATGGAGTCTCTAGCTCGACTCTTCCCACAATGAATTAATTCATGGGGAAAATGGGGATCTCTTGGACCATTTCTACGGAAATGTCCTCCCCAAAGTAATGCTTAACACGATGACCATTCACTTTGAAATTTGGGCCATTCGGTTGTGACAACTCAATAGTCCCATATGGAAACACTTGAGCGATAGTGAATGGACCGGACCATCTTGACTTAAGCTTACCCGCAAAGAGTTTCAACCTTGAGTTAAAGAGGAGAACCAGCTCTCCAACTTTTAAATCACGGTTCTTGATCTTAGCATCATGCAATTGCTTAGTCTTTTCCTTGTAAAGCAACGAGTTCTCATAAGCTTTGGCTCTCAATTCATCCATTTCATTGAGTTGGTCCTTTCTATGTGAACCGGCTTGGTTCAAATCAAAGTTTGCCCATTTGAGAGCCTATGAAGCCTTATGCTCTAACTCAAATGGGAGGTGGCATGCTTTTCCATAGACAAGCCTATAAGGAGTACAACCAATAGGTGTCTTAAAAGCCGTCCTAAAAGCCCACAAAGCATCATCAAGCTTATCCGACCAAGAAGCTTGATTCTCTCCCACCGTTCTTTCCAAAATTCTCTTTAAACCACGATTTGTGACCTAGGTTTGCCCATTTGTTTGAGGGTGATACACGGTAGAAATTATATGGTTAACACCATACTTCTTTATGACTCTTGTAAATTGATCATTACAAAAATGAGTCCAACGATCACTTATGATAGCCCGAGGTACACCAAATCTGGCAAATAATTGCTTCAAGAATTTATCTACAACTCGAGCATCATTAGTAGGCAAGACTTTGGCCTCAACCCACTTTGAAACATAGTCCACGACTACGAGTATGTACTTATTTTCCTTAGATGATGGAAAAGGTCCCATGAAATCTATTCCCCATACATCAAAAATCTCACACTCTTGTATGAAGTTTTGTGGCATCTCATCTCGTTGATTAATTTTTCCTTGTCTTTGACATATCACAAAATTTCACCATCTCTTGGGCATCTTTGTATATGGAAGGCCAATAGTAACCCGAATCAAAGACTTTCTTGGCGGTGTAGTTGGGCCCAAAATGGCCTCCCGTAGGTCCCTTGTGACAAGCTTCTAAGATTTTGAATGCTTCGGGCCCATCTACACACCGTCTAATGATTTGGTCCGCACATTGCCTAAAGAGGTAAGGGTCATCCCAAAAGTAGTATTTTGCTTTCTTAAGAAACTTTTTCTTTTGTTGTGAAGTGAGACCCTCTATTAGCACATCCCCCACAAGATAGTTTGCAATATCCGCAAACCAAGGGGTGGCATCCTCTTGTGAAGAGATAGACATGAGCTCCTCTAATGGAAAGGATTCATTAATTTCTTTATGAGGCAATTCACCTTGAAAAGTATGCTCAAGTCTACTCAAGTGATCCGTCGCTAAATTCTCGACTCCTTTCTTATCACGTATCTCAATGGATAACTCTTGTAGCAATAAAACCCATCTCAAAAGTCTAGGCTTAGCATCTTGCTTCGTCATGAGGTACTTGAGAGCGGAGTGATCCGTATACACTATGGTCTTCAAAAGCATAACATAAGGTCTAAATTTCTCAAAGGCATAGACTATAGCAAGCAACTCTATTTTCCGTGGTGGTATAGTGAAGTTGAGCACCTGTCGTTGTTTTACTAGCATAGTATATAAGTTGAAAATTCTTATTCACTCTTTGTCCTAACACGGCCCCCACGACATAATCACTAGCGTCACACATGATCTCAAAAAGCAAATCCCAATTTGGAGAAACCAAAATGGGAGACTTAGTCAACTTTTCCTTAAGTATCTCAAAAGAGTCTAAACACTCTTGGGTGAAAATGAAAGGAGCCTCTTTTTCCAAGAGGTGGGTCATCGGTCTTGCAATCTTAGAAAAATCTTGTATAAAACGTTTATAGAATCCCGCATGACCCAAAAACTTCTAACTCCTTTCACCGTGGTAGGTGGGGGAAGCTTAACAATAACATCAATTTTAGCATGATCCACTTCTAAACCCTTATTAGATATCTTATGTCCCAAGACAATCCCCTCTTTGACCATGAAATAGCACTTCTCCCAATTAAGAACAAGACATGTTTCTTCACACCTCTTAAGCATACGTTCCAAATGGGAGAGACAAGAAGTGAATGAATCTCCACAGATCGAGAAATCATCCATGAAAACTTCCATAGTGTGCTCAATGATGTCATGAAAAATTGCCATCATACACCTTTGGAATGTCCCCGGTGCATTGCACAAGCCAAAAGGCATTCTCTTGTAAGCAAATGTACCATAGGGACAAGTGAATGTGGTATTTTCTTTATCCTTTGGGTCAATGGGTATTTGGAAATAACCCGAGAATCCATCTAGAAAGCAATAGTACTCATTTCCCGCTAAGCGTTCAAGCATTTGGTCCATAAAAGGAAATGGGAAATGATCTTTACTAGTAGCATCATTGAGCTTCCTATAATCGATACAAACTTTCCAACCCATGACAAGTCTAGTAGGAATAATCTCATTGTCCTCATTAGGTACTATGGTGATTATACCCTTCTTAGGAACACAATGTACCGGGCTAACCCATGGAGAGTCGGAAATAGGATAAATCATACCCGCATCAAGGAGTTTGATAACTTCATTTTTGATGACCTCATGGATTTTTGGGTTAACCCTTCTTTGGCTTTGAATGGCGGGTTTATAATCATCCTCCATAAGGATTTTGTGTGTACAAAAATTTGGATCAATTCCCCTTATGTCGGATGTTTTCCATGCTATGGCTTGCTTATGTTTCTTAAGCACCTCTATGAGTTTTTCCTTCTAATCATCTTTCAAGTCTTTTGCAATGATCACGGGTAATTGGTCTTTTCCCTCTAAGAAAGCATATTCAAGGTGTGATGGAAGATCCTTAAGTTCAAGGGAAGGTGGACTCTCAATGGAAGGTTTCACTATGGATGGATCATCAATGGTAACTTCTTGTGGAATAGGTGAAGGAATGGGATCCTCATTGAGCAACTTTTGGATAGTGAGAATGTTCTTCTTCCTAATTGATGGTAGAATCATCATTACCAAGGAAGTTGGACTCAAATTCCTCCAAAAGGAAATCACTCTCTCCAAATGGTGTTAAGGAGGGAGCAATTGAGGCAACGGTCTCTACATGAGGCATGTTTTCACTATCATTCTTACAAGCTTCATGAAAATGCTCATCACACACCTCATCAAGAACATCCACTATGTTAATTGTTTCACAAACTTGAGACTTCTTAGTTACTTTTCCTAGTATAAACACCACTTTCTCATCCTCAACTCTCATAATTAGTTCTCCTTCCGCCACGTCTATAAGAGTACGACCCGTCCTCAAAAATGGTCTACCAACAATAAGAGGAACTCTCGGGTCTATATCATAACCAACCACTACAAATCCGCGGGAAAGGTAAACTTATCAACCCCTACAAACACATCCTCCGCAATGCCTACCGGATAAGCTATGGTACGGTTAGCTAACTCAAGGGTCATCCTAGTAGGAGTGAGCTTGCGAAGAGAGAGTTGTTTCCAAACCAATAAAGGCATGAGATTAATTCTTGCCCCAAGATCCACTAGTGCCATGCAATTTTCCACCCCGGGAAAGTTACAAAGGATCAAAAACTGCCCCAGATCTCCAAGTTTTGTAGGTAAGGTTTTGAGCAAAACGGCGGAGCAATTCTCATTAAGTGATGTGTTAGGTAAATCCACCAACTTTTCCTTATTTTAGAGGATATCTTTGAACATTTTAGCAAACTTTGGCATATAGGCAAGAGCTTCCGCAAAGGATATGTTTATGTTAAGTTGCTTGAACATCCTCAAAAAGTTAGAGACTTGAATATCATCCTTGTTTTTAAGTTTCTCCTTTCTCAATCTTGATGGGTAAGGAACGCTTGGTTTTGGTGTAGGTTGAGTAGTTGTTTTTGTGGAAGGGTTCTCTTTGTTGGTTTCTTCATTGATAGGTGTGGAAGGTAAAGGAGTAGTGGTTGTAGGATCAGAAGGTGTATGTGTTGAAGTTGTAGAGCTTGAAGGTGGTGAGTTTGATGTTGAAGGCTTATCACAAGGTGGAACTATAGTAGGCTTAATGATAGGTGTGTAAACACCCATCCTTTTTACCACTTAATTACAATAATAACCGGACCAAAACGTGTATTTTATGTCTTTTATGTCGGAATTATGCGTGGTTTGTGTTTTTGTTGTACTTTAGGACGAAAAGGTGAAAAGTGGAGAAAACACGGGCATTCACGGGCTTTTATCGAAGAAAAGACGAAAGACGAAGTCAAGAATTCAAGAGTGCAAAAAGAACGGAAGTCCAAGACCAATTCTGAAGATTTATCGAAGAAAAAGTCAAAAGACGGAAGTTTATTAAAAGTCGAAGAACTCAAGTCTTATTTATTGAAGAATTAAAAGACGAGTCCAAAGAAATCCCGAGCCAAAAGTCATTAAAGTCCTAGATTTAAGAAGATTAAAAGGCTTAAGGACTAATGGTGCAATTAACAAAAGATTAAGAAGAGAAGGACTAAGCATGCAATTAAGGAGAAAGGAAAGAGGGGAGGAAGCTTCCTAAGCACTCCTTAACCTCCCCTATATATAGATTAGGAAGTTAATCATTTCATTTTGTTGGCTAAGTGTGACAATTAGTCTTCCACCTTTTAATTACCTTGTAATTTAAATTCATGTCCATTTAAATACATTGTCTTGCACCTTAAATACATTTAATTTCAAGTAAGTTTTCTTTTAATTATTGTCAATCTTTACTTTTCTTGTCAATCTCCTATCTTCCTTTCTTGTTTGATCTTAATCTTTATGCGTTATTGTTCATGTTCATGTTTTTATGTTTTTATTGATTTGATTAAAGTGGGTTTTGATTATTGTGGTTATATTGTTAGTTTTATTGTTTTGGTTTGATAGATTATCATTAGTTGATTATTTGTTATTAGTTTGATTTAATCTTGTGGTTGATTTTGATTAGTTTAGATTGGATTCGTGTTATTTTTTGTTCTTGCGTGTTCTTCGTTCGTGTTCATTTCCCAGGTATATTTCGGATCAAAGATTTGTTCAAAAAGTTCTGAACCAAGCAAAAGTTTTGAACCAAGCAAAAGTTCTGAACCAAAGTTCTGAACCAAGCAAAAGTTCTGAACCAAGCAAAAGTTCTGAACCAAAGTTCTGAACCAAGCAAAAGTTCTGAACCAAGCAAAAGTTCTGAACCAAAGTTCCGAACCAAGCAAAAGTTCTGAACGAAGCAAAAGTTCTGAACCAAGCAAAAGTTCTGAACCAAAGTTCCGAACAAGCAAAAGTTCTGAACGAAGCAAAAGTTCTGAACGAAGCAAAAGTTCTGAACCAAAGTTCTGAACCAAGCAAAAGTTCTGAACCAAGCAAAAGTTCTGAACCAAGCAAAAGTTCTGAACCAAAGTTCCGAACCAAGCAAAAGTTCTGAACGAAGCAAAAGTTCTGAACCAAGCAAAAGTTCTGAACCAAAGTTCCGAACCAAGCAAAAGTTCTGAACGAAGAAAAAGTTCTGAACCAAGCAAAAGTTCTGAACCAAGCAAAAGTTCTGAACCAAGCAAAAGTTCTGAACCAAGCAAAAGTTCTGAACCAAAGTTCCGAACCAAGCAAAAGTTCTGAACGAAGAAAAAGTTCTGAACCAAGCAAAACTTCTGAACCAAAGTTCCGAACCAAGGAAGTTCCGAACCAAAGTTCCGAACCAAGCAAAATTCCGAACGAAGGATTATTCCGAATGAGCTGTTTTCAGGTTCTTTTAATTTTAGTTTTTAAGTTTTTATTTTTAAGCTTTATTTTTCCCGCCTCTTTCCTTAGTTGCACTTTAAGTTTAATTGCCTTAGATTTATTTTAGCGTTGCCTTAGTTTAAGTTTTAGTTGCATTTTAAGTTGCCTTATATAGTTTTAAGTTTGCGTTATTTACTTTTAGTGCCTTTTAATTTTTGTCACGCTTTTAAATACTCGCCATTTATTTTTAAAATAGAGTTAGATTTTAAATTACCTGCCTTTTACTTTAATTGTTTTGCACTTTTAATATACTACAACGACACAACTTTATTGTTTCACCAAAGAACAGACTGAGTCGCACTTTTCACTGTTATCAATTCGAAGAGAACTCTAGAACGATAATCTTTTTAATTAGGTAAAAGCCTAGTTATCAAATGGCGCCGCTGCCGGCTCTTTTCGTAAAGATTAACGGTTTTCTGTGAGAGACGCGTTGCTTTTTGGGATCCGTTCACTTGTGAGCGTTATTTTCTTGCCTAAAAATTCAAAAAAACCATAAAAATAAAAAATTGATAAAAATCCATAAAAATTAAAAATTTCAAAAATCCAAAAAGATTTTATTTTTATTGTGTATATATATTGTCTTTGCATTTGGTATTGTTTTCTTTTGTCTTTGTAGGTGTATGCGTACTAGATCTTCTAATTATCAAGAGCCCGAGACTCGAGAAGATTTAAGTATGTCAGGTGTTAACAACAACAATAATCCACCGCACCTCAACAATAACAACAATGTTCTTCCACAGCCCGATCTTCGGAAAATGGAAGAGCTTTGTCAACCTACCATGTTTGGACGAGGAGGACCGATTGCGCCGATGCAAATCACGGCTCCGGAGTTTTCGTTGAAGCACCACATGACTCAGCAAGTGCAAACAAATCTTTTTCGTGGAATGCCTGACGATGATGCCAACAAACACCTCGACAAATTCATTACAATCACCCAAAGCATGAAGTTGCCCGGTGCCACAATGGATGTTCTACGCCTTCATCTCTTCCCACCTACTTTATCACATCATGCCGAGAAATTGTTTGATCGTCTCCCGAAGAATTCAATTCATACTTGGGATGACATGACTCAACGCTTTTTGTCGCGCTACTTTCCACCATCCATGGTCACGAGCCTTCGCAATCAAATCAGCGGTTTCATGCAAGAACCTGATGAATCTCTCTTTGATGCTTGGGAAAGATATAATGTCTTGATCGATCGTTGCCCAAACCACAACATGCTCCCTGTCACATTGATTGATACTTTCTACAACGGATTGACTTGTCCTGATCGTGATACGATTAATGCAGCCGCCGGTGGCACATTTATGAAAATGAGACCCGAGGAGTGTAGAGAGATTATTGAGAACATGACTACTCACCACATAAACTGGGATTCCTCCGCTTCTTCAAGGAACAACCCGAGAGTCAATGTTTCTTCTACCTCAGCAAGCCTTGATATGACCGAATTCACCCGCATGATGACTGAAATGGACAAAAGTATCTTGCTTCTCGCTTCAAACAAACAACAACAAGTTAAAGCGGTTGCTAATCCTTGTGAAACATGCGGCGGTCCTCACTCATACACCGATTGTCCTTCAACACAAGGAAATCCGGAAAATGTGTATGCAGCTTATGGTAATTATTCACCGGAAAATTACCAAGCTCGACCTCAAGGGGATAGAAATTTGCTGAGTTACCGGTCCAACAACTACCTTTCACCCGGTTTTTCTCCTCAAAATCAAAACCCCGCCAACAACTACAATAGAAGCAACCAAATCCCACCAAGAGCTTCTAATCCTTATAACCCACCCGCCCAACAAGCCCCACCCATTAACCCCGATGTTGAAGCCATCATGAGAAAGTTCTCCCCTGATATGGTTGAATTGGTTGAACCATTACCCTGCCATTCTCAATTGTAGCTTGTTGGCGAGAATTGGATGAATTCCTCAACTGATTGTTGGTAGGAGCTGATCCTCTGAATCCTCGTTTGCTTAAAGTTCTTGTGAGATAAGCAGACATAGTAGTTAGCACTTCAACTGGGTCAGCTCCTTGTTGGAATACAGGAACTGGGACTTCCTCATCATCACAATAAAGTGCTTGATCTGGATAAGCTGCATAATCAGTAGAAGGAATACTCATTTGATCAGGGTAGCTTGTCGGATATGCTGCATAAGGTGCAACATTTGCTGGATGAAGTTGTGAAGCATACTGTGGTGAGGGTGCATTGAATCGATATTGTTGCTGATGTGAGGTCGGTGGTTGTGGTAGAATCGAGTATTGGGGAAAGGCTGGTGTCATGTAAGGTGATTGATGATAAGCTTGATGTCCCAAGATATAAGGTGTGTTGTTGTGAGACAAGCTTGGTTGATTCGCCATCAAAGCTAAGGAATCTGGATAGATACCACGAGGAGAACGGTGCATAATCACATGCTTCTCATGCTGCTGAAGGAAGGCATATATTTGATCCAAATTGCACTTATGCAGATCCCTGGTTAACTTGACATCGGTAATGTACTCACCCCATTCAGCTTGAGGTAGAGTATTCAAGAATTTGGTGTTAACCTGGAATGGTGCAATCACAAGATTGTATACATTCAGATCATTCATGAGTGTGGTGAATCTGAAGTAATAATCGTGAAGTGTTTCCCCTGGGTTGTAGGTGAATCTATCAAACAGGTCATACAACTGACATTCCCTTTCCTGTTTGGTGAGAGACGTTCCTTGTAGCAACACCTTAAGATGTTCCCATAGATCCTTTGCCACCGTATACTGACTCACCATCCTATAGATGTCATGGGGAAGAGCTTGGAGAATTGTTTGAAGAGCTTTTTCATCTGCATCTGCAACAAGTTGTTGAGCTGGAGTGAGTTCTTCAAATTCTCGTGGTCTAGTCACGTTGTCAACCGTAATGGTACCATAGTCGAGTGGACCATTCAAAATCGATTTGACCATAAGCCTTCCGTATGTCGGTTTTCCCTTTAGATATTGCATCATTTGACCTTGCCATGCCTCAAACACCTCTTTAATAAGCATCGGTGGACGGCTATCAGTTCCCGTTATGATCGATATATCCGTAAGAGATGTCATCTGAGGCATTACTGAATTTGGATTCATTTTGTTTTTCTTCAAAGAAACAGAGATTATCGGTTGATCGAGCAGTGAAGTAAAGCTTGTGAATTGTGTTGTGTTTTTGTTGTAAGAAACCAAGATTAAATCCTCTAAAAAATCGTCGAAAAAACAAGCAAAATAACCCTTGATTCGGAACTTTTTGTTGATTCGGAAGTTTGATTCGGAAGATTACCTTGATTCGGAACTTTTTGTTGATTCGGAAGATTACCTTGATTCGGAACTTTTGGATTGACCCGGAACTTCTTGGTTCGGAAGTTCTTGGTTCGGAACTTTGGATTGATCCGGAACTTCTTGACTCGGAAGTTCTTGGTTCGGAAGTTTGGCCTGATCCGGAACTTCTTGACTCGGAAGTTCTTGGTTCGGAAGTTTCTTGATCCGGAACTTCTTGGTTCGGAAGTTTCTTGATTCGGAACTTCTTGACTCGGAACTCCTTGATCCGGAACTCCTTGATCCGGAACTTCTTGATCCGGAACTTCTTGATCCGGAACTCCTTGATCCGGAACTTCTTGATCCGGAACTTCTTGATCCGGAACTTCTTGATCCGGAACTTTTGCTGAGTTAATCAGAAACTCCTTACGATGAACAGTCGAACAGTGAATATGAAGATTAAGCCCATATTTTGACCAAATTACCCAAAAAGTTTTGTGCTTTCGACTAAAATAAGTAACAACTAATACTTATCCACTAATCCCAATCACAAAAGCACCAAAAACACCAAGAATCAAGATGATTTTTCTTAAAGAACACTAATACAATCAAAAACTAAAAAACCACACAAATCACCACCTTAAATCACCCCATAGCTCTGATACCAAATGTAGAATATTAATAATCAATGAATCTATGAAGGGGTTTGTTGATTTCTAGAGAGAGAAAGTTAGAGAGAGAAAGTGAGAGAAACTATGTGTATTTTATTAATATGGAAAACATGAAATGACAACAACCAACCCCTTTCCTTAGTGGAAAGGGGTATTTATAGTCCAAGCTAAACATTGGGCTTGGGCCGGTCCATGACAAGCCCATGGACCGGTTCTTACTTAAGTTAATAAGCAAATAATAACTAATTACTAACTACGAGCTATTACAACATAAATCATATTGTGGAGCGACCGATACTTCTAATATACGTTAAAACGTATTTCTAACAAACCCAAGGTAAGCAAATCAAGAATCTTCAGAGCCAAATTATCAATTTGAAAGGAGATATCACCAAGCAAGGGAATGAGATAAGATCCGAGCTTTGAGATAATATTCAATCCTCCTTCAGCACTCAAACAAATGATATAAAGAATATGCTTGCTAGTTTCTTGCCCACAGCTCAACCTTCTACTTCAAGTTCTCTACCTTCAAACACCGTCACCAATCCGCGAGCTAATGTGAGTGCTATTACTACCCGTAGTGGAGTTACCATCGTAGAACCACCTATCCCACCCCCATCATCTACACCTCCTCCACCACCATTTATCCCTACTCCTCCTACACCTAGTATTAGTACACCATTACCGTCTCCGCCTCGTCATGACGATGTTCCTAAGAAGAACCCTTCAACATCTCAACCTTTACCTACACCTACATCTTCACCACCCAAACCCAATATCCCATATCCTTCTCGCTTAGGCAAGACCAATGAGCTAACCAAGAATGATTGTCAAGTGTCAAGCTATGTGAAGATGCTCTCTCAAATGAACATAAACATGATCCTTGTTGAAGCACTTGTCCACATGCCGAAATTTGTTAAAGCATTTAAGGAATTGCTTAACAAGAAGGAGAAGCTGATTGAGCTCGCCAACACACGCTTAAATGAAAACTGCTCTGCAGTTATTCTTAAAGAACTTCCGGAAAAGCTTGGAGATCCTGGTCGTTTTGTGTTGCCTTGCCTCTTTAACAAAACCGAAGAATTTACTGCCCTTTCTGATCTCGGGGCTAGTATTAATCTTATGCCATTGAGTGTTTGGAAAACACTATCATTACCCGACCTTACTCCAACAAAGATGACTCTTGAACTTGCAAATCGCACTCTCGCTTACCCCGTTGGTATAGCCTAAGACGTGTTCATTAAAGTTGGCACATTTACTTTCCCGGTCGACTTTGTCGTTGTTGATTATGAAATGGACCCTCGTATTCCTTTAATACTTGGTCGGCCATTCTTGAGAACCGGACGAGCTCTAGTTGATGTTGCCGAAGGTGAGTTAATCTTAAGAGTCGGGGATGATTCACAAGTTTAATAGGGAAGCTTACAAGCAAATCCTATGGAAGAGCGTCAGTGAATATGATTAATGTGCTCGATGATTTTGTCATCTACAATAATCCTCTATTCGAGTCTTGCAATGATAATCTACTTTTTCACGATGATGTGGATGATTCTCTCTCCAATTTGGAACCTTCTCCCATTTATGATTCTCCACCGATCTTTGATGCTTATGATGATGATTCTAGCTCAGATTCGGATGATTATGATGACCTTACTTCTGAGTATCCCGAGATGCCCACTTTTGATGATTTCGAGGAGGCCGATACTCTTTCGAGTGATTCTTCACATGATGAAGATCCTTCGCCATCACTCGATCCTACTTTGGACGATTACTCATTTGAGGAAGACTTTTCAACTTTTCTAAATACCTACTTCCCTCATGAGAGTGATGCACCTCCTTTGGACTTTGAAGATTATCGTCTTGATCCTACTTTGGATTTGAAGAAAATACTTTCAAAGGAGAAGAAACCGGTCGACACCAATATCCGCAGCACGTATGATTTAACACCTCTTTGTCCACCTTCTGAGGACGAGGTTGTACATCTTCTTCGCGGATCTTCTTCACACTCTACTGAGCCTGAGTGCTATTTTCCCTTAAAGGAAAAGGTGTTCGACCCCGGTATTGATATTCTTCAGCCATCTCAGTATCCACCTGATGAAATAAAAAGAAAAATCTTTGGAACTATTGAAGACATGCTTGCACCTCACCATACTTGCTCCCACCGTGCTCCATCGCTGCTTAAGGGAACCTTGCCTATTCTTCTTTGGCTTGCCCTGTTCGCCTTAAGCTTGTGCTATTTGATGGACGAAAACTATGTCTTTGATCCCGGTGGATATGTTTCATGCTTCTTCCTATGGTAATCAAGGTCGAGTCAGGCTCACGACTCGGTAATCAAAAATCAAGCGCTTCTTGGGAGGCAACCCATGCATCTATCTTTTAGCTTTCTTTATCCTGAGTGTAGGGGAGACCCGTTGGTGTTTGCTATTTCCTCTCCTCTCTTAATCAGGGATTCGAGCGCTCAATGATCCACTCTTGATGATTCTTGACGACCCGTGATTACGTGTTCCATTTTCCCGGTTCTATCCTAAACTCTTTTCGATTCACTATTTTATATTTTCTCAATATTAAAATAGGAATCTCTTTAGTTGTCTCTTCCTTAGCGAGATTTAAACAAAGTGCACAATGTCCTAAGTGTAGGGGAGTTTACTCCCACATGCTTAAACACTGAGGACAATGTTTATGTTAAGTGTAGGGGGACTTCTATCGAAGTTAAGTAGCCTTTTCCTTGTATTTGTCCTCATTTTAACCGAAAAATCAATTTTTTCGATATTTTTCAAAATTTTTGATCTATTTTGGCCTATTAGTTTTTCCCTTTGTATAGTTATTTTCTTTCTTTGCTAGAATAAACTTTAATAAAGTGGTTTTAATTTTCAAACGTTGTGAATCTTTTGACTCAACCCGAGTTTACTTATCTAAGTCACTCTAGCTAGTATCCTTAACGTGTTTAAATCAAGTTTTGCTAGGCTTTTATATAGGGAGCTATAAAACGCGAAAGTCTTAACTCTTACGCGTTAAGAACAAGAACTTTTCGCAAGTTCCTATAATTGATCCTAGAGAGTCGTTTATCAAGGGAACTTTAAAATGCGATTTCTAAACTTGAAAAAGTCTAAGAATTTGCAAGATCCTATAGGCGACTCGAAAACCCAAAACTTTGATTTAATAGGCTAAGCTTCCACGAGTCTCATTCCTTGAGATTTTAAACTATGGAGAACGAGAGATGATAGAGCCAATTATAAGTTCGGTATTCTTTCGTGAATTTATGTGAGTTAATTATGAGCCTATTCTCCCATCGCTTGCTAATAAATTTATCTGCAATAAATAAGGTTGTACGATTTGAAAAGTTACTTAGCTTCTAGCCCAAGATCGTTTAAAAGTTGCTCGGTATGGATTAGAGTTCATAGCCAAGGCATAACTTATTGAAGCGGGATGCGAAGATTGGTGAGTCCAAAAAGGTCCTAACAAGGCATGAGGGCTATATTTTGTTGCTAAAGATCCCAAGTGATGTGAAGAATCATTTATCAAAGATCAATATGAAGGATCGAGACACACGACGAAAAGCAAATACTCCCGTAAAGATCATGGAGAAGTGTATCCGAAAAGACCCTAGCAAGGTATGAGGATAAATAGATCCAAGTCGTAAAAGGAGGCGGATCGTTGTATATCAAAGTCTAAAATAATGATTGGAGAAAAATGAAGAAGTCGTGGTCCATTTATGAAGAATCTCCCAAAACTTCAAGTGAAGAAAATTCCTATTATGAAGAGAAGACCATTATTTCATGAACGTCTCTCAAGGTTTGAAGTATGAAGTCGCTGCCAAATATCGGTCCGAGAAAGGTCTCAAATCGCGAAACGAGTTATGCCAAGATATGAAATTTATGAGGTCCCGAGAAGCAGTTTTAAAAGATTTTGTCCTTTAGCTAACTATTGATTAAATCGTTCACTTTATTTTCGGCCTAAATAACTATCGAAATAAGTCAAAAATGCATCCTCGTGATCATTCAAGACAATAATAAAATATAAGAGATACACCTAGGAATAAGGGAGTCTAAGTGAATAATTGGCCCACATGATCGTGTTAGTTTGCTAACTTATAATAACAATGATCTCGTTTTTAAGCTTGGTTTGGATAAAGTGAAAACTTGAGGATGATGATTATTCATGACATTTCCAAAACCCAAGGTATGCTTTTTGATTTCTTTACTTTGAATGTTTGTAATTATCTATCTCTTTAATAAAGGCCAACGTGGATATATTATGATGAAAAATGTAAACATGCTTTGTAACTAATGCACTGCATGAGGACATTGCAATGGTCAAGTGTAGGGGATTTGATAGGTGTGTAAACACCCATCCTTTTTACCACTTAATTACAATAATAACCAGACCAAAACGTGTATTTTATGTCTTTTATGTCGGAATTATGCGTGGTTTGTGTTTTTGTTGTAATTTAGGAAGAAAAGGTGAAAAGTGGAGAAAACACGGGCATTCACGGGCTTTTATCGAAGAAAAGACGAAAGACGAAGTCAAGAAGTCAAGAGTGCAAAAAGAACGGAAGTCCAAGACCAATTCCGAAGATTTATCGAAGAAAAGGTCAAAAGACGGAAGTTTATTAAAATCCGAAGAACTCAAGTCTTATTTATTGAAGAATTCAAAGACGAGTCCAAAGAAATCCCGAGCTAAAAGTCATTAAAGTCCAAGATTTAAGAAGATTAAAAGGCTTAAGGACTAATGGTACAATTAACAAAAGATTAAGAAGAGAAGGACTAAGCATGCAATTAAGAAGAAAGGAAAGAGGGGAGGAAGCTTCCTAAGCACTCCTTAACCTCTCCTATATATAGATTAGGAAGTTAATCATTTCATTTTGTCGGCTAAGTGTGACAATTAGTCTTCCACCTTTTAATTACCTTGTCATTTAAATTCATGTCCATTTAAATACATTGTCTTGCACCTTAAATACATTTAATTTCAAGTAAGTTTTCTTTTAATTATTATCAATCTTTACTTTTCTTGTCAATCTCCTATCTTCCTTTCTTGTTTGATCTTAATCTTTATGCGTTATTGTTCATGTTCATGTTTTTATGTTTTTATTGATTTGATTAAAGTGGGTTTTGATTATTGTGGTTATTATTGTTAGTTTTATTGTTTTGGTTTGATAGATTATCATTAGTTGATTATTTGTTATTAGTTTGATTTAATCTTGTGGTTGATTTTGATTAGTTTAGATTGGATTCGTGTTATTTTTTGTTCTTGCGTGTTCTTCGTTCGTGTTCATTTCCCAGGTATATTCCGGATCAAAGATTTGTTCAAAAAGTTCTGAACCAAGCAAAAGTTCTGAACCAAAGTTCTGAACCAAGCAAAAGTTTTGAACCAAGCAAAAGTTCTGAACCAAAGTTCTGAACCAAGCAAGTTCTGAACCAAAGTTCCGAACCAAGCAAAAGTTCTGAACGAAGCAAAAGTTCTGAACCAAGCAAAAGTTCTGAACCAAAGTTCCGAACCAATCAAAAGTTCTGAACGAAGCAAAAGTTCTGAACCAAGCAAAAGTTCTGAACCAAAGTTCCGAACCAAGCAAAAGTTCTGAACCAAGCAAAAGTTCTGAACCAAGCAAAAGTTCTGAACCAAAGTTCCGAACCAAGCAAAAGTTCTGAACGAAGCAAAAGTTCTGAACCAAGCAAAAGTTCTGAACCAAAGTTCCGAACCAAGCAAAACTTCTGAACGAAGCAAAAGTTCTGAACCAAGCAAAAGTTCTGAACCAAGCAAAAGTTCTGAACCAAAGTTCCGAACCAAGCAAAAGTTCTGAACGAAGCAAAAGTTTCTGAACCAAGCAAAAGTTCTGAACCAAAGTTCCGAACCAAGCAAAAGTTCCGAACCAAGGAAGTTCCGAACCAAAGTTCCGAACCAAGGAAGTTCCGAACCAAAGTTCCGAACCAAGGAAGTTCCGAACCAAAGTTCCGAACCAAGCAAAATTCCGAACGAAGGATTATTCCGAATGAGTTGTTTTCAGGTTCTTTTTAATTTCAGTTTTTAAGTTTTTATTTTTAAGCTTTATTTTTCCCGCCTCTTTCCTTAGTTGCACTTTAAGTTTAATTGCCTTAGATTTATTTTAGCCTTGCCTTAGTTTAAGTTTTAGTTGCGTTTTAAGTTGCCTTATATAGTTTTAAGTTTGCGTTATTTACTTTTAGTGCCTTTTAATTTTTGTCACGCTTTTAAATACTCGCCATTTATTTTTAAAATAGAGTTAGATTTTAAATTACCTGCCTTTTACTTTAATTGTTTTGCACTTTTAATATACTACAACGACATAAATTTATTGTTTCACCAAAGAACAGTTGAGTCATACTTTAAGCCGGAAATCAATTCGTTAAGATACCGAGAACAAGAACTTTAATTTTTATACGGGCAAAAGCCTTGTATCACTTAACCATAGAAGGTGTAGAAGGTGAAGGATCATTAGTTGTCTTTCCACTTCTTGTTGTGATAGCATTGACATTAGCCCTTGGATTTGTTTGTGTGTTTGAAGGTAGAGCCCCTTGTGGTCTTTGATTAATCATCATTAAAATCCTCTTTGTAGTCTCCTCATTCATAGCTCTCATTTGATCTTGTGTTCTCTTTTCACTTTCACGAATTCTTCTTTCATTTTCTTGGTTCATCTTTTGAAGTAGCTCAAAGGTATCATTTTGCCCATATCCTTGATTATAACCTTGATGGTATCCTTGATTTTTAAAGGGTGGAGGTGGTTGGTTAAATCCTTGATTGTTTGTATGAAAGTTATTTCCTTGATCTTGAAAGTTATTGGGTGCTCTATAGTTGTTTCCTTGGTAGTTTGGCCTAGGCCCTTGATTTCTTTGAAGCAATTGAGGAGGGTTGGGTTGATTCTGGGTAGGTGGATGGGGTGGAAAGTCGGGTGGAGCAAGGTAGTTATTTGACTTGTAAGAGAGATTTTTTGGTTTGATGTTAGGTTTGAAGTGCTCTCTATGTTCATCTTGATAAGCATAACATTCACCTTGGTAATTTTGAACCTTGTCACATTCTAGGTAAGAATGAGGACCTCCACAAGTCTCACATGAAATAGCAATGCCATGCACATCATTGGAAAAGTTTTTCAAGGAAAGGTTCTTAAGAGCTTGGGCTATGTCTTGATTTGTCTTTAGATTCATCTCTTGATTTCTTTCCATTGTTTTAAGTATCTCTTGGTGACTGTTGAGGATTTAATTATCAAAGGATGTGTGAGAACTATCTTTCACAACATGGACTCTCTCATCATTTTGGGTATTTATTTGCACCATGGATTTAGTCTCAATAATTTCCCATGCCTCTTGAATGGATTTTCAAAGAATAATCCCACCCGCGGAGGAGTTGAGGGAGTCTTGATGATGTGGTCTTAATCCATTGTAAAAGTTATTGATTTGGTAACTTCATTGAATCCATGATTGGGGCATTTTCTCAATAACTCCTTGTACTCTTCCCAAGCATCACTAAAGGTTTGATTATGTTTTTGTTGAAATCCAGTAATTAGGTTTCTCAAAGTCGTGGTCTTAGATGAAGGAAAGAACTTGTTCAAAAACTTCTTAGTAAAGTCATCCCAAGTGGTAATGCTCTTAGGAGGTTGTTTTCTAGCCAATACTTAGCATTGCCCTCTAAGGAGAATAGAACTAGGATCAACTTAATGGCATCATGGGGAACTCCATTGTACTTAAGGGTATTGCAAAGGGATAGAAACTTCTTGATATGATCATGTGGATCATCATTAGGTCTCCCGAAAAATGGTGTGTTTGAAACCAAGGTAATCATGGATGTCTTAAGCTCAAAGGTGTTTGTGGGTATCTCGGGTATAACAATAGCATCGGCATATCCTTGAACATTTGATTGAAGGTGCTCCATCAAAGGTCTATTGTCAACGGTGGCCATGGCTTCTTGTGTGTTGTTGAAAGCACGATTCTCGGGATCGGCTTGATGGACGGTGTTGTTCTTACTCTTTCTCTTTTTCTTCCTTTTGGGAGGAAGGGGTTGTACACCAAAAGGTATTTGTGCACGCCCGCGGGTGAGCATGCAACTCAAATCAAGGAGTGAGAGAGAAGATCTCGTTCGACTTTGGAAAAGAAGGGATTATCCTTTTCGAGGTTCAATAAGTAATATCCATAAGAAAGTATAGTATATGTAAGTAATACTTAGGTGCAAGACCCCCAATCAATCTTTCCTTCTTAGAATACTCACTAGTGAACGGGGGTAAGGTGGCGCGAAGCACTTAAGTACATATTAACCCTTAGATGGCATTTTATAGCACGTCGCCTTTCTATTCACTATGTAGTTTGTACTCTTTAAATTCTTGCCTATTGGAAGTATTTATCTATTCTTGCTTTAATTAAATTTGATCGATACACGTGTCAAGGAATGGAGCGCTCCCGAACACGGTGTATTGCAAAAGCAATACTTATGGAAGTATGTGTATTGAGTGTTCGTATACGTATACGTATCAACATATAATAATATATCAAAAATATTTTTGTATTTATTGGGTTTTTTAAGAAAAATACTATATGTACATAAAAACGATGAAAACCGATATAATATATTTTTTGGGTGTAATCTTTTAGGAAAAAGATTACTTTTTGGGATTTTTATTTTTTTGGTTCAATTCTTTAGGAAAAGAATTGATTTTGTTATTTTTTTACTTTTTATATTTTTATATTTTTGATTATTTTTATCTTTTGGATTTATGATACGTAAAAATAACGTCCACTTGATCCCAAAATCAAATCAAAACCGTCAATCAATAGTCTCGCGTAATGTCATGAACCGGCAGCGGCGCCATTTAATATTGAGTATTTGCAAGTTCGTTTTTTCTCGACTCAAGACAAATTGAAAGGCCTACTAATATCAAGTTGAAATTGTTTTTGGTTGTTAAAATGTTACTTGGATTCTAGGTCTAATTCGAACAAACACATAAAAAGAGAAAATATTATAGCTCTATAATAACCGTAAAACAAAGTGCAAGTACCACAAAGTATTCACAAAGTACAAGTATTCAATGGATAAAAGGTAAAAGTGCTTGAAATGTAAATTAAATTAAAATATAGGGACTAGAAATGCAAAATCAGAAACTATAGGGACCAAATATGAAAATTGTAATAAACTAATCCATCAAACTAACAAACTTCAAAACTAACTAACCAAAATTGTAACAAACCAAATTTCAGGGACCAAATAATGCAAACCCTATAAAAATGAAACTTTCAAAGCTGATTAACAAGTCTTAGAAAAGCTAGGGACCAAATTGCAATTAAAGTATAAACTTTTCACAAAACGGGCTATAGAACTCGAATAAGCTAGAATGAGCTTATTTCTCAACCAAAAACGTTCTAGTGTTTTCTAAAATGTTTAAACCTAAAATTTAACTAGACTTGTAAAAGGAATTTTGCTAAAAGCTGTTAAATCTAGATTTAGCTTATCACAATAAGCTCACAATAAGCTTAAAACGAATCTAGACATCCATTAGCTGATTTTCTTGTTAAAACTGATTATTCAAGTTGAAAGAAGCTTGGAATGTATTTTGGTTTTGAAAATCTGTTAGCCTCAAAATATTGAGCCAAACAAGAATGCTCGGTCATATGTTTATTATGTATCGTATTTTAGAACGTTGTAATAGGTAGTATATTAGTCGTGTTATTACGGGCTTAACTTTAAGCTAAGGTTCATTAATAAGTAACCAAAGCCCAAAAGGAAAGCCCGGCCCTAACCATATAGTCCATAAAGAAGCCCGCATGTGGGTGGACTATATATACCCTTCCTAGCATGTTAGGAAGGGTGTTGGTTCATTTGTATTTCTCACTTCTCAATCTAACATTCACCTAGTTCCAACCATTTTCTCTCTACTTTATCTCACTACTTTCTCTCTCTAGAATTCTTCTCATTTCTACCTTTCTTTCTTTAAATTCGTGATCATAACATCATATATTAGGGACAACAATTGGTATCAATCGTCATGGGGTAGTTTTGTGATTGGTTGTTGTGTTTTCATATGATCCGTTTGATTTGATCCATATTTCTTCCTCGAATTCAATATTTTTCTTGTTTTTGATTGTGTTTCTTAATCGTATAACTTCTTTAATCTTGTTGTAGAGATTTGGTTGTTTTGGTTTGGTTAAAAACACGATCTTGTTGCCTAAAAGTTGCTAAATTTGTTGCCTAAAAGTTGCTAAAATCGTTGCCTAAAAAGTTGGAAAAAAGGTCCCTTACTGCGACAGCTACAATTTCGGAAAAGGTAAGTACGGTTTTGATCGCAATAACCCTAGGGTTTTACTTTGCGATCAGTATTGCGATAGCCCCTTATTCCGATCTGGACATTCCGATCGTTATTGCGATCTGGATTGCGACGGATTTAAGGCAATCTTGAAACGTTACTCTGCCCACATTGCGACAGCCACATTGCGATAGGTACACATTCCGATCTGGGATTTCGATAGGTACACATTGCGATCTGAATATTCCGATCTGGGATTTCGATAGGTACACATTGCGATCTGAATATTCCGATCTGGGATTTCGATAGGTACACATTGCGATCTGAATATTCCGATCTGGGATTTCGATAGGTACACATTGCGATCTGAACATTCCGATCTGAAGGATTTCGATAAGTACACATTCCGATCTAAGGATTTCGACAGTACATTGCGATCTAAAGGACATTCCGATGGACATTCCGATGGACATTCCGATGACATGTTTAACTAAATTTTGTTTGAGTATTTTTTAGATTTAGCCACCATCTAGACTAGTTTCGGAACGTAGTTTACACGAAGATTAAAAAAAAAATTTTAAAAAAAAAAGAGTTTTTTGGCGGGAAAACCAATGTAAAATTTATTTTTTCCTAGACCATTTTTAGGTCATTTAAGCTTCAATTTCACATTTTGGTGATGCGAAAAATTTTTCGACCAAAAATTCAAATTTTCGGACCAAAATTCAAATTTTTAGGCCATTTTTAGGTTTTATTTTTCGTAAAAATTTTCATTTTTCAAACTTTTTCCCTACTAGTTATTGGCTATTTCTAACTCGTTTTCAAAATTTGGTTATTCAAAATTTTCCGGTTTACCGTTTTAGTCGGACTGAGGAATTTATTGTCGGACTGAGAAAAATTTCAAATTTTCGGAATTTAAACCACAACAACAATCACAACACATCTACTTAAGATCCATTTTCACTTCATCAACTGAGAAACCATCATCATAGAAACGAGCAATGCGTGTTCCGACAGAGAAGAACGAGAGATGCAACTACAAGAACAAGTCCTTAAACAACGTTGTATGCAAGCTTTCAGTGATCTTAAAACGAATCTGAAACGTCTGGAAAGAGAGACCTTCTCGTACAATCCTTTGTATATGCGTGCTTTTCATTCCTTTTTCGGAAATGATCATCGCACGTTCACTTATGACTTAAGAGACCACTTGCAGAATCTTGAGAATGAGTTACTCAACAAAAACCTTCATGAGACAAATTCCAGGAATGCCTTCAAAACACTCAGAACACCGTTTCAACCATTCTTTGCTTCACAGCTATTCAAGAATCCCAATTTTGAGTCAGAAGTTCGAGATGCAAATCAACACTTCAAAGACTACACTACAATGGAAGCAAAATCATTCAGAGATTTGATATTTGGAAACATGGAATCAATTGAAAGGCTTTTGGATGAACGCCTACTTCATGCAAAAGACATGATCAAGAAGATGAATGACACAAGGCTGAAAATGCAAGAGTGCACGGTGGCAAAGATTCATGTAGTGGATACGAGTCCAGTCTCAACTGTAAGTAACAAGACAATATCGAGTAATGCAACTGACAGCTGCAGAACAGGGAAAACAACGCATGGTGAGCAGAATGAACATAACAGCTCAGGGAAAGACAACAACAGCTCTGACAAACAACACATCGACTCTGAGAATGTCATCAGCAATACACCTTCCTATGAAAATGGTCCTGTTTACGATTCTGAGCCATTGGAAGAGGTACACAATGCTGAATTTAATGTGTTTGCCAATGCCAATACGCATGAGCATAGTGATCAAACAACAAACCTTATTGACACATGTATGACGGAAAAGGTTGATAGCAATACCACACCCAACTCATCAGACATGTGCAATAATGAGTTTGAGGATGATCAACATGCAAATGAGTATGATGATGAGGAGCGTGTCGCGCTTGCTAATTTAATTGCTAGTTTACAAAAAGATGTCAATGAAACTAGAAAGAGTCACAAGCAATTAAAGAAGGCAAACACAGCGCTCACTCAAAACTTTGAAGAATGCAAAGCCGCTCTAATTAAATCTAATGAGACCCTTGAAAGTAATAGGGCTGAGCTTATTCAAAAGACCAAAGAGCTTGAGGGGTACAAGGGCAGTACGTTACAAAGTCAAAAGGACGATTTTGAAAACAAATATAATACAACTCTTGAGTTATTAGCCAAAGAGAAGCGTCAATATAATGTTTTCTTAATGGATGAACGTCAAAAAACGTACCTTGCAAATACCAAACTTAACGAACTTGAACAAAAGCTCTCTATGACCACTACCGATTCTGCTAAAATTCTTGAGGATAAGAAACAAGAGGTAGATGCGTTAAAACAAGACTTCAAAAGTAGATACGAGAAAGAAACTGAAAAAGTAACAAAATTAGAAGAACAAGTCGAATTTTTGAAGAACGTTGTTTATAAAACGCATGATTCTATTCAATCCGTAAGAATGCTAGCACCTCCATCGATGTTTAAGGGTCAAGCTAGCTTTGCATGTCCTGAGTACCCTGCCAAAGCTCAAGCTGCAAACCCGTATCTTTATCTTGATGAGACTGAAAGGATAGATCTTGATTGCATGCCTGTTAGTGCCAATATTGAACAGACTGCCCTTTGGGATGATGATAGTCAACCACTTGTCAATAAGGAGTTTCTGAAACCATATAATTATGCTTATGAGAATAGTCTTTATGGTCTTTTCAACAAACAAACTCAGAAAACTCGTGAGGAAGTGTTTCTAGAATGCAAACAAAAGAGAATTCAATGGAAGAACGCATTTGCCCCTAAGAAATCTAATGTTTACAAATACATAAACTACCTCCCTCTAGATGAATCTAAAAGCAAGAGTAGGAAAACATTAGGTATTCTTAAACATCACATAGATAATGTTAAATCTATTGTTGAAAGAGACTGGGCCAAACGTGAAATTGCTGAGTGGACACGTCCGATTCCTCAAGATATTACCTTGCTTGTGAAAGAACTCTTAATTCCTAACACGGCGGTGATTAAAGAAACTGTTCGTCAACTTGAGGAGTTCATTCGGACTGAAATGTTTGATGATTTAAAATACGTTGAATCTCTTGAGAAACACATTGATGATCTTCAAATGGAGAAGTCTGATTTTTCAGATGAATATGATTTACTCTTGCAAGAATGCGTTTCTAAAGATGTTATGTGTGCTTATTTTACATCTTGTGCTGATATAGATGAATATTCTGAAGTTGCATGCCAATATCTTGATAAGATCAAAGAATGTGAACGTCTTGAAATTGAGCTTTCGAAACGTAAAGAAAATGTTGACAAAAAGGCTTTTGAGTTACTTCAACACAAAACTGATTTCCTTCAAAAACATTGTCATTCTCTTGAACTTGCTTTGCAAAAAGACGTTGGTAGTTTTCCACATGATAATAAATTGCAAGAAAAACTTTCCCAAACGTTTCGAGAAATGAATGAACAGAATTTGGAAATTAAAGGGTTGAAAGCTCAGTTACAAGACAGGGACAGAGCGATAGCAGAGTTGCAGAAACTCGTTGCTAAAATGGGTGGGAAAATCGTTGAACCTAAAGTTGTGAAACCTGTTGTTCGACAACCCAATGCCTACAAGGATCCAAAGCCGTCTATCTTAGGAAAACCGACTCCGTTCTCCAATTCTTCTCATATGAAATCTAGGTTACCCCCTAAGACTGATATGCAACCAAGTGTTCCAAAACCATCCATATCACCCTATGTTCCTCCATTTAGAAAGCATACTGTTGTTAAACTCAACCATGTGAATGCACCTAGCACTTCTAGGACTCCTCCAAAACGTGTGACATTCACGTCCACAAAGGAATCTGTAGGTTCAAATGCCCTCGTTCATACCCACAACCTAGAGGATGCGAAACAAAAAGGGAAGATTTAGAAAGACAAACCAGTGTATGAAAAACCTAGTTCACCAAATCCCGCTAGAGTTCTACACACTCCTAATGGTAGTCAACCAAAACCTAGGATCTCTCTTCAGCAATCTAGGAATTGGAAACCATCCATGAATAGTCGTGTTTCAAACACTACGCCTGAACGATTTGGAAAACAAAGGAATACAAGTACTTTCGTGAATCCCAAATTCCCTGTATGTCCCACATGCAAAAAGGGCATTCACAATGGAAATCATGACCATTGCATTTTGCAATACCTCTATGAGGTCAAATCTCGTTCCTTTGAACGGAGATCGAATACAGAATCCCATAAGACAATAAGGAGATACAAACCCATCGTAAAGCAAAGCAACCACACCAAATCTGAAATGTGGTTTCAAAACGGACATAGTTTCTCTCCAAAGAAGCCTTCCGCTGTGCAAGAGAAAGCTACTCCTAAATCTAGTCTTCAGTGGAAACCAACGGGTCGGATCTTCACAGAAGTTGGTCTTAAGTGGATTCCAATAGAGAAGAGTGATGACACCTGCACCAGCACTAATGCTACTGTTCTACACGCTGAAAAGGAATTTGTTACTCCTAATTCTAGTATTTGTGCAAATTCTTCTTCTGTGATTGCAGGTACAACAGCGGATTCTGAACCCTCTTCTCCTTCTTCAAAGGGTTCCAATTCTGTATATTCAATATCACCTTCTTCTGCTATACAAAAGTCTATTTTGGATTATTTTCGAAAAAATTGAGAAAACACAAAAATATAATAAAATGTAAATATCCATACAAAAACAAAATAAAAAATGGAAAAACTTTCAAAAGACTAAAAATATTCTTTTCGACATGTCTTTCAGTATCGATAATATGGACGTACCTAGAAATGTCGCTCAATAACGACACGGGTGTGTACATAAAGCTCGAATGAAAGTTGTAAATATTTTTCAAAACATGTCATGTCAATGATTTACAATTACCTCAGATTGTGACTCGTACTTCAAAGAAAGGAAAGTTGATCACGATGATTACTTATCCTCAACAACGGGAAAATAAAATTTCTCGGTCATGAGCTATCGATAAAAACATTCAAAGTTTTTTAAGCTCATGTAAACGACTTACAGTTAAATGTCAGACTGTAACTCGAACTTCAAATAAAGGAAAGTGAATCTTTAAAGATAACTTATCCAAACCAACGGGTAGAGCAATCTATCTTGGGTTGAGCTTGTCACAAAACATTCAACGTTTTGATCTCAACACAATGGCTTGTAATCACTTTCAGATTGCAACCCGGATCGATATTCACGGGGGAGTGTACGATTTAGTACCCTTACCCTCAGCAAAAGAAGAGCAATCTTCTTACACTTGAGTGGATTTGTCAAGACATTCAAAGTCTATGAACTCAAGTTTATGCTTTAGAAAAACCTTTCGACAAAAAGAATTGATTTTTCAAAAAGCGTTGAACACAATTTTTTCAAGAATTTTTCAATGATATTCAAAATCTTTCAAAAATTGTGTGTTCAACAACTCCCATCCTCAAAAAGCGAAATGTGGATAATATCCTCACAATGACAATTCAATTGGATCAATTTTTGAGGGGGAGAATTTAACTTCATGCAAAAGATTCACACATCTTTCTCCCAGAGATTTCAAGACTATTTTTCAAAATATATTTTAATCAAATTTGGTATCTCTAATACCAAAAGATTTTATATATTAGAGATAGGGGAGAAAATGTGATTAAAATGTGATCTAATATAAGACTCAAGCACTTTAACTCTTACCCACATGTGCAAAATGTCTACTTAAATTCTTTCGCATTTTAATGCACATGTGAAGGGGGAGCTTTTCTAAAACGACAAAACTAGCAAGGTGTTAAATATTTTCAAACACTTTGTTAGAATTTAAAGTGGTTTTCATGGTTACGATCAAATACCCACAACATCTTTAATTCACGACGTTATTGGTGTCAAAAGGGTGGTTAGGTTTAAGTCCTATGATCCAACCAGAACCGGAGGGATCTTCCCAGGGACAATCCAATAGATTATTAGAAGTCCTTAGGAAAGATGGAGTAGAATGTGAACGTAGCTGAATGCCGACTAAGTACTGATGATAGCACTGGAACAATCACAACAAGGTGCTATTAATGATGTCTTGGTAAGCATTGAAGGGGTTGAAGAATGAAAAAGAAATGTAAGGATAAAGGGTCTAAAGAAAGAAGCCCTCCATACAACTTAGGCAGAAACCGGGTCAACTCATCATGAAGACAAACTCATCATGGACCCAGTGATGTGAAGCACAACCCTTTCCTAGCTACTCAGGCTTCTCTCAAAAGAAGTTTGTTTTATTTTCACGGAGAACAACATGACTACTATTGACTTTCTCACTTCGAGATAGTTGATATTGAATAGGTGGCATCTGCTCCAGCCTCCGACCACTAAAACTGCACAAATCGAGTCTAGAGCCAAGAGATCAATCAAATCTCGTTAGGACACACGGATGAAGATCAAGAGAG
Source organism: Glebionis coronaria (assembly GCA_025667525.1). Lineage (NCBI taxonomy): Eukaryota > Viridiplantae > Streptophyta > Magnoliopsida > Asterales > Asteraceae > Glebionis > Glebionis coronaria. The sequence goes on along the minus strand of CM046878.1, from coordinate 445,871,221 downwards.
TCCTACGCTATATCCTTGTGATATTGATAGAACACTCAGAGTGATACTACTTAGTATTCACAATGATTAGTGGAAATCCTTCCAGTGTTAACATCAAACAGCACTGCGGTAGGTCATATGCAAGATTCTTTATGAATTGAACATGTGCAAAACTGAAAAGCAACAGTGGTTTGATTCTGAATTGATTCAAACTCGTTTCAGGTTTCTACGCAATATCTTTATGGTCTTGCCAGAACATTCAGAGTGATATTCATTAATATTCACAGTGACGAATGGAAATCCTTCTAGCGTCAACCTCAAACAGCGCTACGGTAGGTAACTTGCGAGATTCTTATGAATCAAGCTTGTGTCAACTGGAAAGCAACAATGGTAAGATTCTTAATGAATCAAACTTGTTCCAGGAATTTGAATTGACGACTTTAATCAAGCGGATATTTATCCAATTGATTCACTCTTTATGTTCGCAGTCTTGCTTTGAGACGGTCGAGTAAAGAGAACGGCTAGTACAGCCGCGAAACCCTGTCAAGGAGATTCTTAATTGAATCTACCTAATCACAGGTACGATATTTAATATCGTATAATGGTCTTCACCGACCGGAGGTAAAACGCTACCGATTTAGGACGAATGTCAAAGCCATTCGATCCGTGTCTATGTTTTGTCTCGAGAAGGTGGCGTCACGGTGTACACAGCAAAGTCAATGATTCAGAAACCACATACTCATGCCTAAAGATATATTCAACAATCAATAGTGTGAGCATGTGGATGAAGACACAAGATCGCAAGATGGCAAAGACAAGTCAAGGATGATTTAAAGATCTCAAGCTTAAAGACAAAGTCGAAAGACAACGACAAAGGCTCAAAGATCACAGCGTGAAGGAACAAGGCTACGATTACACGTTCAAGACTCATTTATGGCGAGATTAGTAATCTCTACAAATTTCCTAAATGACTAAAGTTTATGACCTCTCATTGGGGGAGATTGTTAGCCTCAAAATATTGAGCCAAACAAGAATGCTCGGTCATATGTTTATTATGTATCGTATTTTAGAACGTTGTAATAGGTAGTATATTAGTCGTGTTATTACGGGCTTAACTTTAAGCTAAGGTTCATTAATAAGTAACCAAAGCCCAAAAGGAAAGCCCGGCCCTAACCATATAGTCCATAAAGAAGCCCGCATGTGGGTGGACTATATATACCCTTCCTAGCATGTTAGGAAGGGTGTTGGTTCATTTGTATTTCTCACTTCTCAATCTAACATTCACCTAGTTCCAACCATTTTCTCTCTACTTTCTCTCACTACTTTCTCTCTCTAGAATTCTTCTCATTTCTACCTTTCTTTCTTTAAATTCGTGATCATAACATCATATATTAGGGACAACAAAATCATCAACAGAATAAGCTGGAATCTAAAATAAGCCAAAAGTACTTATGTTGACCAAGGTTTGACCAAAATTATCAAAAAACTGAAAATCACAAAAACTACTAAGGACATGTGCCAGTTGATTTGTGAAAGGAAATCTAGAGATTAATGAAGTAGATTGTGAGCTATAAGAAATCCATAAGCTTTTTATCACCGAGAATGCAGTTTGGTCTAGTGCTGATTAATAAGCTAAAAACTCACTCAAATCTTAATACTGTAGAATTTCTTAATAAGGTATGAAAGTCTGGATGTTAAGCTATAAGTAGAAACAAATTTCAGCTAAAATCATCAAGAAACAAGGAAATGCCATGGAATCAAAAAGCACTAGTCTTACTGATGAACTTTACAAAGAACTTGACCCAAAGTTTTTCAAGGTCAATTGCCTGCTTGACCTTTATTTTGACTACAAAGCTTGACCAAAATACTCACACTAACTGATAAGTGTAAATGAACATTATACAACAGGTTTTACCAACTGATTCAACAAAAAGGACTTGATCCAAACACCTTCTTAATTCTTCTACCTGAACTTTTTCAAAGACTTTTTAAGCAATTGGCTGAGACAGCTAAAGACTTTTATCAAACTTTGTTTGTTGAATGAAATGAACCAGTTTAAACTCAGAAACCAACAAGTTTACTTGTTAAACCACAAATTGAGAAACTAATTACTTCTACTGATATAAACCAAATGTAATCAAGTAATACTAAACGATAAGCTATAAAACTACTAGAAGACTATCAGAACAACAAAATTACACTACAAGTAAGCTAATCACACTCTCAGTTCAACAACTAAGAGCTATACTAGGAATTTAGCATGCAGAGACAGTTTAGCGGAATTTAAAACAAGGAATGTGTTCCTTTTAGCTTTGAAGCCTCCGTTGATGGAGTAATAAGCGTTGAGCTTACTAGAATTTACAAGACCACCATGAATTAACAACCAATAACCATCATATCTTCACCATTATCTGCTACAATCATCTCCCCTACTACACTGCTTCAAATGAACTGAATTGATACTGAATGTAAAATGAAAGCTTCCAAAACTCAAACACAGGCTCTATTGATCAAATGAGGTCAATAAAACTGCATAGTAACAGTAACTGATTAAATGCAGTAGAATGAGGAAGTGATTTGCAAAGAAATGAAGTGAGTTTTATTATTGAACTGGAAATGGTTATAAGGAAGTTACTAACTGAATAACTAACTTACTTAGGGTGGTTGTCAATCACCCTAAGTAGTTATAACTAAAAATCTACTAACAACTAGAGAGAGATTGATAGGTGTGTGTGTTTTCACACCTAAGCTACATACATGAAATGAAATGAGAACAGGGTATTTATAGACTGAATTGAGAGAATGTTGGGGATGGTTGACGTGTCCAAGCCAATAAGAATCCTCCACGTGTAATAATTTGGTCAATTACAAATTCCAGCTCATGAACAAATTTGGGGATTTTTAAATGAATGAATTTCAGTCCAATTAAGTTGTTGGGTTGAATTCCTTGTTTGATTTCGAGCAACTTTCATGTTTATATCTTCACTTGATATGCAGTGTAGCGAAATCTCGTTCCTGGACTTGTATTAGCTTGAAGATGATACGTGGCATGTTGTGATTCGTCTGATAATGCTCACACGGATCGTTATCCATATTGGATATATTTATTATTGCATGGCGAGTTCTTATTGGTCAAAATTAAGCTGAGTGGGTATTATTGTTTGGATTTTGCTTATTTATTACTGGCGGCTGAGTGGAATATGTGGCAGTCCAAGTATCACTCATACTTGCCCCTCATTAGTCCATTCCATTTCACTCGGATTAAGCCCAAACTTAGCCACATTTTGTCAAGTTTAACCCTTGTAGTTTAGTAGATTATACAATTAAGCTCCAAGCTTTATTTCTTTGGCAATTTTGATCCTTCCAACTTCATTCTTGTTCATAAATCACCCTTTGACTTGTTCACTTGAATGTTGACCAGATTTGACTTTGATCTTTGACTTTCTCAAAATTGCACTTTAGTCCTTCATCTTTTGAATGTTGTTAAGATAGGTCCTTTTCTTTGCAAGGCTTGTCACTTTTGATCCTTCTCTTCTCTTTTCTTCATCTTTATAGCTTGATTTCACTTGTTTGCTCCAAATTTGTATCTTTGTTACCTAAACAAGCACAAACACAAAACATACCCCATAATACTGCTTTTATGTATAAAAGTTAGGTATTTGCTATGTGTTTAGGGTGATTTGTGATATTATTGATATGAGATTTTGCTCATATCAGCTATCACTTCCAAATCTCATTCCTTCAAAAATGTCTATCAAAATGGCCGATCATTCTACAATCCTTGCATGTGGTATGGCCGAAGAAATTTTTGTGAAAGTTGGGAAGGTCTACTATCCAATGGACTTTATCGTTGTAGATATTCCCATGGATCCTCAAGTTCCTCTAATTTTAGGGCGACCATTTTTAGATACCTCGAGATCGATTATCGATGTGCATGCTAGGACAATCACTTTGCGATTCAACGAGGAGGAACTTGTTATAAACGCTACTAAAAGCTCTACACCTTCTCATGTTTATGCAATCGCTACCATCAATCACGTTGACTTAGTTGACGTGGTTCGCGATGACTTTACACAAGAAGTGTTAGGTTTTTCTGATAGTTCGACTAGTGGCAATCCCACTATTATGGATCCAATTATAGCTATTTCTACACCAAATCTCACTCCATTCCAAGGAGGCGATTTTATTTTTAATGAAATCGACAATGAAGATGAGGTAACGATTAGTGAGGATACTCTCATTCCACCATATTTTCCGCCGATGGAAATTATGACTGTTGAACGCAAATCTTCAATCGAGGATCCACCAATCCTTGAGTTGAAAGATCTTCCACCTTACCTCAAATACGCATTATTGGAAGGTGTTGACAAGTTGCCGGTTATTATTGCAAAATATCTTGCTAATGATGAAAAAACCGCACTTTTGAAAGTCTTGAAAGCTCACAAAAGGGAAATTGCGTGGAAAATTTCTGACATTAAGGGTATTGACCCAAAATTTTGTACACACAAGATTTTAATGGAGGTGGAGTACAAGCCCGAAATTCAATGTCAAAGAAGGGTAAACCCCAAAATTCACGATGTCATCAAAAAGGAAGTCTTAAAATTCCTTGACGCGGGAATGATTTACCCTTTTTCTGATAGCCCTTGTGTTAGCCCAATCCATTGTGTCCCTAAGAAGGGAGGAATGACCGTTGTACCCAATGAAAACAACGAGTTAATTCCCACTCGTGTTGAGACTGGTTGGAGAGTGTGCATCGATTATCGTAAACTTAACGACGCCACTCGAAAAGACCATTTTCCCTTGCCCTTCATGGATCAAATGTTGGAGCGACTTGCGGGAAACAATTTCTATTGCTTTTTAGATGGTTTTTCCGGTTACTTTCAAATCCCCATCGATCCTCGTGATTAAGAAAAAACTACGTTCACGTGTCCATATGGAACGTTTGCCTATCGTAGAATTCCATTCGGACTTTGCAATGCACCAGGAACCTTTCAAAGGTGCATGATGTCTATTTTTCATGATATGATTGAGAAGACGATGGAAGTCTTCATGGATGACTTTTTGATGTTTGGTGATTCGTTCACTTCGTGTTTAGGAAATCTTGAGAGAATGTTTAAACGTTGTGAGGAAACCAACCTTGTGCTTAATTGGGAGAAATGTCATTTTATGTGTAAAGAGGGAATCGTCTTAGGGCACAAGGTCTCGAAAGCGGGGATTAAGGTAGATAAAGCTAAGATAGACGTCATAACCAAATTACCTCATCCCAAAACCGTTAAGGGAGTTAGGAGTTTCCTAGGCCACGCGGTCTTTTATCGTCGACTCATCAAGGATTTTTCAAAGATATCTCGACCCATTACACATCTCCTCGAAAAAGATGCTCCTTTTGTCTTTAACGAAGATTGTGTTCGAGCCTTTGAAATCCTAGAAAGGAAACTTACCGAAGCTCCCATTCTTGTTGCTCCAAATTGGAACCTCCCCTTTGAGCTAATGTGTGATGCTAGTGATTACGCTATTGGGGCCGTTTTGGGGCAACATCATGAAAAGCACTTCTTACCTATTCACTATGCTAGCAAGACAATGAATGACGCTCAACTTAAGTACACCACAACGGAAAAGGAATTCCTTGCCGTGGTTTATGCATTTGAGAAATTTCGACCTTATCTCGTCTTGACCAAAAGCATAGTGTATACGGATCATTCGGAAATCAAGTACCTCTTGGCTAAACAAGATGCTAAGCCAAGATTGCTTTGTTGGATTCTCCTCCTACAAGAATTTGATGTCACAATACTTGACAAAAAAGGAGCCGAGAATCTTGCGGCCGATCACCTCTCTCGTTTGGAAGATCCTCACCAAAGTGTGAACGAGAACAAGGAAATCACCGAAACATTTCCTATCGAAACACTTGTTGTAGTGAATTCCAAGGAAGACTCATCTACCCCATGGTTTGTGGACATTGTAAATTACCATGCGGGGAATTTCGTAATCAAGTATATGACGACACAACAAAAACAAAAATTGTTTCGTGACGTCAAGTTCTATTTTTGGGACGACCCTTATCTCTTTCTAGTTTGGGCGGATCAAATCATTAGACGTTGTGTGTTTGGTGCCGAAGCTACTAACATCCTTAGAGCTTGTCATGAAGGCCCTACGGGAGGTCATCATGGTGCTAATCTCACGGCTAAGAAAGTGTTTGATGCCGACTTCTTTTGGCCTACTATTTATCGAGATGGACATGCACTTGTCAAGTCATGTGACTCATGCCAACGTCAAGGAAAGTCATCACAAAAGGATGAAATGCCCCAAAATATAATCCAAGTTTGTGAAATTTTTGACGTTTGGGGAATTGATTTTATGGGTCCCTTCCCATCATCTCATGGTAACAAGTATATCCTCGTTGCGGTTGACTACTTATCTAAGTGGGTGGAAGCTAAGGCTTTGCCTACGAATGATGCTCGTGTAGTGGTCAAGTTCTTGAAGCAATTGTTCTCTCGGTTTGGAACCCCTCGTGCTATTATAAACGATCGTGGAACCCATTTTTGTAATGACCAATTTGAAAAGGTTGTAAGGAAATATGGGGTTACACATCGTCTTTCTACGGCTTATCACCCGAAAACGAGTGGGCAAGTCGAGGTTTCAAACCGAGCTTTAAAGAGGATCTTGGAAAGATCGATAGGAGAGAACCGTACGTCTTGGTCCGACAAACTTGATGATGCTTTATGGGCCTTTCTCACCGCTTATAAGACCCCAATCAGGTGCACTCCTTATAAGTTGGTGTATTGGAAGAATTGCCATTTGCCTATCGAACTTGAACACAAGGCATATTGGGCCCTAAAGCATTCAAATTTTGATTTGAAGACCGCGGTAGATCACCGGAAAATACAACTTAATGAATTGGATGAATTACGTGATAATGCTTATGAAAATTCATTGATTTTTAAAGAAAATACTAAAAAGTTTCATGATTTAAAGATTAAAAACCGGGTTTTTAACGTTGGGGATCAAGTGTTGCTTTTTAATTCTCGTTTGAAAATATTTTCCGGAAAACTAAAATCCCGTTGGTCGGGTCCATTCACCGTAACACAAGTGTTTCCTTATGGGACCATCGAGCTAGCTCAAAATGATGGACCTAATTTCAAGGTGAATGGACATAGGTTGAAGCACTACTTCGGTGGGGAAATCCCATCTTTGGACGACCTCGACCAAGTCACCTTCCCCAATGATAATTAGTATTGAGGGGATCGAGTCGAGCTCATGACTCAGTAATAAAAAAACGAGTTGCCTCGTGGGGAAGATCTCATGCTTATCCATGTACATATTATCGCTTTCTAATGTAGCTAATGTGAGGGGATTTGTGCCCTTCCAACTCGTTGTCTCGTGGTTGTTTGTGAATGTGTTATCTAGATCATCATCATCATCGCCACGATTGAAGACTCTCGTGTTCGTTTACATGAGCCTCGATCGTTTGCTTGAAGAAGTTTTTCTGGAATCCATGACATATCCTTTTATCGTTCTAACAATAGGTCTTATTAGCACACTTCATAAACGGCTTAAGATTTGATTGTTAGTTACCCTTTCCATGCTAGATTAGGCATTCGAATTCGTCTCTAGTATGGGGGCGTTCCACCCTTAGACTCGAAACATTGAGGACAATGTTTAACTTTAGTAATGGGGGGTGAATAGATACTTGCCTTGCTTACGCCCTCACGCTTTCCAAAGTTTATCTTTTTGTTTATCGTTTTGTTGCAAATAAGGCTAAAAATGGCCAAATTTTAAAAATTTTCTCATGTTTTCATAAGTGTTTAAAGACACGAATGTATGTTTTCCGATGGCGAGAATAAGAGTAATTTTTTACTCGACCGTGCGTGTTGAGCACTTAGCTTCGATTCCTTAACTTTATATTAGGCTAAGTCTCTTAAATGAGGACGAGAAATGACAGAGTTAATTATAAGTTACTATGCTAAACGTAGAGTACTCGTATTCTTTCAAAAACTCATGTGTTCTAATTGTTTGCTTATTCTCCCTTCGCTTGTATATATATTTTGCTAATAACTATTGGCTTAGCGGTTTAGTCTTGATTGTTGGTTTCTAGTCTTTTCTAGTAGCTTCCATGTAATTAAATTGGGAAAAGATTAAGGTATCTCCAGCGTCAGGTTTTGAAGTATTGGCACCCCGAATAATCAAAAGCTTCACCTAATAATGATTTCAAGTGCACTCACCTAAATCAAGCAAAAATTCGAAGCTCACAAGGCCGAAAAATCTATGCAAAATTAAAAGTGAAAAGCCTTAATCTTTGAAGCTTTAAAGATCCAAAATTCGCTTTAGCGTGAGGATATACGTCTTTGGCCATAATAAACACCTCATGGTGAGGTTAAATAAAAGGCAAGTCAAGACCGAAGTCATAATAAAATCTCCATGGCGGAGTTGAATAAAAGATGGAGGTAAACCTATGATAATAAGGCCCATCCGTTAGGGGGCATATGAAAGTCTTGGTAATAAGTCTCATGTTCAAAACCGTTATAAAACCGTGTTTATCGATCCTTCTTGTTGACTTAATTTTTTGACATCATTGTCTATTAGGGGAGGTTATTAATTCGATGGTCTTGGTTACACCGTTATGACTCTATTTTTGGACCTTAATCTCTATCATCGCATAAGTAAAAAATGTATCCTCGTGAATATTCAAGACAAAAATAAACTATAAGAGATACCAAATAGGATTAAGGGAGTCAAAGTACGTTATTAGGGCATATGAGTAGTGTTAGCATTACTAACTTATAATGACAATGATCTCGTTACACGCTTGGCATGGAATTGGGTGAAAATCGAGGACGACGAAATTATTTCTAACGAAGCATGCACGTGTTCTTGTTCTATGAACCTAAACGTCCCATTTTGCGATGAAAAGCATACATTATGTCTAGAACACAAGTAATAGCAAGTAGTAGTGTAGCAAGTTTATGTTTCAATAAATGTCAATGAAAATTGAATTTTGGAGATGCTAAGATACTTTATTCTAGCATTGCGTGGGGGCACGGAAATGGTTTAGTATGGGGGAGTGATGAGATGGCATTTATACATGATCTCATCGTTCTTTTTGGGTTTTAAAATGCAAAAAATGTCATAAAATACCATATTATGTACTTGTATTTGTTACTTATGTATTTTAGATATGGATATCGTGAAAAAGACAAAAGATCACAAGAAACAAGCAAAAACGAACACGAGAAACGAAGCCGCACAATGAACCGGGCCCAAGTTGTGATTTTCCAAGAATAAGTCCTTGAAGAATTAAAGATATACAAGAGACATCCTTCATCATTAAAGAAATGACACTTAATACCCTTGTATATTCATAATTATAAGTTTGGTCCCTTAAGTTTGTCAAAATTACAAAAGAGTCCCTCAACTTTAAAGAATTGACAAGTTTGGTCCTCCCAAAATGAAGACTTGTCAATATTAATCCTCCTCAAAGTCAAACATACCATGAAGACCTTCAAGATTCAAGAAAGAACAAGTTTGGTCCTTCAAATATCAAGAAATGACAAAACAAGTCCTTCAAATATCTTTTGGAAAGTTTTTGGGGAAAAGTATGAAGATTAAAACTTGGTTAACAAAGGAAATATAGTTTCGGGCTACAAAGTAATAAATGAAGAGAAGATAGAAGAGAGGGGACCAAAGCTGCCAAGACAACCTAAGATACCTAGACTAATCACATGCTGCCACCTCACCCACTCAATACCACCAACCAATCACATTTCACCCTTCCTCCACATCACCATCCACTAAACTGATTAACATTTATTAATCACGTTTAAAAATAAATGGCGCCTAACATATTTACTTAACCAAAACAAGATCAAAAGCTATGTTCATCAGCCAAGAACACAATTTGGGGATTTATGATTAAGCAAGAATTAACCCATAACCATCTCCAGATTTGTGATTAACCATATGCTTAACAAAACCCAAACTTTACTTTGGTCCCCCCCCCATCACCCAAGAAGGCTACACGTGGCTCCCTTGCTCACACCTCATTCGTCTTCAACATACAGCCAAAACCAAAAGTGAAATCCAACGACTCAAGGCATTTTCTTGGTCCCTACACCTCATTGGACGATTAAGATCACCCCAAGACACCTCATCATCAGCAAAACGCCAAGGAATCTTTACATGATAGCCAAAGTTCAAAATTCACAAGGGCATACTTGGAACTTTAGTAGCTAGGGTTTTATTGTTTCCTTAGCATTCTAGAACTATTGTAAACTCTATATAAGGCCATTAGTTGAGTAGCTTAGTTCTTGTTCTCAATTTCTCTTTTGTAAAACCTTGTAAAGCCCGTTTCTAAATTTATGAAAGTATGGTATTATGTTATATATAAAAACTGAGTTCCATATTCTTGTTATTGTGTTAAGCATTTGTTGTCATGTTTTTGTACTTAATCCAAACCTTGAACAAGTCCAAAAGCTATCCTATAAGCCTGTGGATCCCTTGTTCTTTGTGGATAAAGAAATTGGTTTGGCATGGATAGGGATTGTTCATTGAGGTGTTTAGTTAAGTGACATAAGTCACATTTAAAAGGCTTGAACAAGTTGGAAGTCTGTTACAAAGTTTTGTAATCAAATTCTGTCAAGTGGTTTGCTAAGTGCTTGTGGTTTAACAGCTTTCTTATTTGAGATTAAGGGTGATCATAACCTTCTAATCTAGACTGATTAAGGGGTAGTGAGGCCTTAAGGAAGGAATCAAGCTTTGTGGGAACCTAAGTCTTGCAAAGACTTGATCTTTTGTCACCTATTATAATTTTACTTGTACTAACCTAGGTTCAAGCCTTTGGCTAAGCCTGTTTCTTGTTCTTGGCAGTGGAAAGCTGGTGCTTGTTAAGCTAGTACCTCAGCTCATTGATTCTAAAGTGTGGATGTACATTTTGGAGGTTTAAATACTCAATCCTCATTTTACTGATTAAGTCTTGTATGCTATGTGATTTGGTGTTCTAAGCTTGAAAGTTGAAATCTTTGTGCTTGAATCTGTCACTTAGGTCCATATAAACTTAGATCAGTCATAATATTGCATGCTTAAAGGTTAAGATCAAAAATTACTTTGAAATCAGTTGTTTAATGGGTTGTTTGGTTTTGCCTGTTGTTATGGTTTAAGGCCTTGGGCCTTTGTTACTTGTGCTCTTGCTTTATTTGTGTGGTCATTTTAAGTGCTAATAGGTGTATGCTAAGTCTTGAAAACTGATAAACAAAAGTTTGCATGATTAACCACTTTTTCACTTGAAAATAGGTCAAACACATCAGATAGCCTAATTTGTTTGTTTGATTGATTTAAAGTCTGAAACTTGGTCTGCTTATAGTTTTTGTTGGTATTCATCTCTACATAACCTGGTTTTTCATTTTGGTGGCTTATTGAAAAAGTTATGGCTTATTGAATCTCAACTTTTTGGTCAAGTATATCAGTATATGCATGCTATGTGATTTTGATGTTCTTGAACTGAATTGTGTTGGTTATTGCTTGAAACTTGTTCATTGTTGCCTGTTTAGTGTGTGTGAAGTATTTGCTGCTTATTTCAAAAGCTCATAAGCTCACTGGCTTATTAGCTTACTTGTGCTCAAAACAAGTCAGTCCACCCAACTGGTGGGCTTTGATTCACAAGGTTTATACTCAAGCCTTGACCAGCAGGGTTAAAACAAAGCTATTACAATTCATTAAGGCTGTCAGTGCCTAAAATTGCACTTGTCAGCCTTTGGATTTCATTTGTCAGCGTTTGACAATTGGTCAAACTTGGTCAACAAGCTTATTGAACCTGTTTTGCTTATTGGCTTGTGCAACAACTTAGTTTTTATAATAGGTCTTATTTTTCTCAGCTTATTATTGATATTAGAAGTTTGTAGCTCATTTGGTTAAGCTTTTACTAGAAAACTAGCTTATTTTGCTTTTTCAGAGTGCTTATTTGCTTCTATAGCTTATTTGACTTGGCTTTTTGGAAATTTTATCATTGATTATTCTTATTTAAGCCATTTAGAACATTTTGCAAAAAGAATCAACTCTTGAATCAGCCTAGAACTCGAAAACGACTATTTTGTCGTTTTGTGTAGAGAGCTTTTGCTTATTTCAGGCTTATTTATTGAGCTTTTTCAAAAAAACAAATTACAATCTGCTTCAGAATCACAAGAGAAGAATGTGTGTCAATTTTCAGCTTATGGCTTAATGGGCTTATTGGCCCATTAAGAATAAGCTGAGTGCTTATTAAGTTGTGATAAGCTCACTTTTAGCTTTTAGGCTTTTAGAGTTTTTTTGTTTAAAATCAAATTTTAAGCTAGACTGGAATTTTTCAGCTTCTTTGGTTGACTTTTTGCTTATTGGGCTAAAAAGCCCATTAAGGTGGACTGTTTTCATTTTTAGCCCATTTGTAGGCCCATTATGGTAATTTCACTTTCTTTTTCTGATTATTTAGGTTAAAATAAACTAGTTTGCAAGTTTTTAAAAAAAATTTATAATTTTTGAATTTTTGTTATTATTTTATTTTTAAAAATTGTTTTTAGGGTTTTTAAATAGATTTAATAGGTTTTAAATTTTGGAAAAATAGTTTTTAGCTTAATTAAGTTATTTTGGAGGTTTACAAATTGAAAAAACTTATTTTGGGCTTTTTATTAATTAAATTGATTTTTAGGGCTTTAATTAGCATTAAAAAATAATATTTAATTAAATAAAAGGTTTGAAAAATTTTTGATTGTTTGTAAACTCTAATTACATTTTCTGGGATTTTTGGTAGTTTTTGGGGAATTTTTAGAGTAAATTTTTATTTTGTCACTATTCACCGTATTACGTTTTTTACGTCTTAGTGTGATTTTCACCGTAATCCGTCATTTTCTTTTCTACTTTTTCTCTCATCAATATTAATCCAAAATCATACAAATTAAACACATACTTTAGTCCTCCTTGGTGAACGAACTTAATTTAGGTCATTAGCATTTGATTTTCCTAAATCATCTCGCTTAATACTTACCATATATACGTTGTTTTCCTAAACACGTCTTTTTACCACAACCAATAGCCAAACCCGATGACCAAACTCACTTAGAAAGGAATAAAGTTCGAGTGAGGAGAGAAAGAGGAATCATATTTCCATCTGATCAAGCAGAAGCTGTGTAGTGCACCTAATTTAGCCTTACCCGAGGGCAACGACGATTTCGTTATATATTGTGATGCTTCACATAAAGGCATGGGTGCAGTATTGATGCAAAGAACGAAGGTGATCGCATATGCTTCAAGGAAACTAAAGAAACACGAGAAGAACTACACCACACATGATCTGGGTCTTGGATCCGTAGTATTCGCTTTAAAAATCTGGAGACATTATTATTACGGAACCAAGTGCACCGTGCTACTTGACCATAAAAGTTTACAACACATACTGGATCGGAAGGAGCTGAACATAAGGCAACGCCGTTGGATTGAGTTCCTAAGTGACTACGACTGCGAGATCAAATACCACCCCGGTAAAGCAAACTTGGTTGCTGATACTCTAAGTCGTAAGGAATCGGACCCTCCTATGGGAGTCTGAGCACTAGTCATGACAATTAGCCTGGACCTACCCAAGCAAATTTTGGAAGCCCAGACCCAAGCTCAGAAACCTGAAAACCTTGGGAAGGAAGATATTGGGGGAATGCTTAGAACCGACCATACCAAAGAGAAATTAGAGCCGAGAGCGGACAGAACCCTGTGCCTGCACGGAAGGAGTTGGTTACCTTATTATGAGGACTTGAGTAACGTGATCATGCACAAGTCTCATAAGTCCAAATATTCCATACATCCCGGATCTGAAAAGATGTATCAGGATATGAAGAAGTTATACTGGTGGCCGAACATGAAAGCGAACTTTGCCACCTATGTTCAGAAGTGTTTGACATGCTCACGTGTCAAAACCGAACACCAAAGACCATCAGGTTTGCTAGTAGAGCCTGAGATACCGAAGTGGAAATGGGAAAACATCACTATGGACTTTATTACCAAACTCCCAACGTCTTCCCACGGTTACGATACCATTTGGGTAATCGTCGACCAACTCACCAAATCCGTTCACTTCCTACCAATCAAGGAAATTGATTTCCTGACGAAACTAGCAAAGACATATCTTAAGGAGATAGTGACCAAGCATGGAATACCGGTCTTAATAATCTATGATCGAGACGGTATATTCACATCAAACTTCTGGAAGGCTTTCCAACAGGCCTTAGGGACGAACTTGGACATGAACACTGTTTACCATCCGCAGACTGACAGTCAGAGTGAACGAACCATCCAGACTCTAGAAGACATGCAATGAGCATGTCTAATTGACTTTGGAAATGGATGGGTTAATCATATCCCTTTGGTCGAATTCTCCTACAACAACAGCTATCACGCTAGTATCAAGGCTGCCCCCTTCGAAGCACTATATGGTAGAAAGTGTCGTTTACCTGTGTGCTGGGCAGAAGTAGGCGAATTTCAGCTCACCATACCCGAGCTAATCTAAGAGACTACCGACAAGATCGTCCTCATAAAGAAAAGAATTCAAGCTGCTCGCAACCGACAAAAGAGTTATGCGGACCGGAAACGTAACCCTATGCAATTTGAAGTAGGTGATCATATCATGCTCAAGGTATCACCTTTGGAAGGGAGTTGTACGCTTTGGTAAACGTGGAAAACTGAACCCATGATATGTAGGCCCTTACAAAGTGATAGCTAGAATCGGAGAGGTAGCCTATCGGTTGGAGTTACCGCAATAATTGAGCCGTGTACACTCCACCTTTCACGTGTCTAACCTGAAGAAGTGCTATGCTGAAGAACCTTTAGCTATGCCATTAGAAGGAGTTCGATTTGATGACAAACTCTAGTTCACAGAAGAACCAATAGAAATCATGGAGAGAATGGTTAAGAAATTGAAACGTAGCCACATTCCGTTAATCAAGGTACGATGGAACTCGAGGAGAGGTCTTGACTTCACCTGGGAACGAGAAGACTCGTTCAAGACCAAGTACCCATAATTCTTCGCCTGACCAGTGAAGTCAATCTAAGCTCTGAGGACAAAGCTAAAATAACGGGTATGTGATGTAAAACCTCTGATTTTACCTCTTTGACCTTGTCACCTTATGTACTCATCCTTCATGAAGTCTATGTATTTCCACTCTACTTGATTTTATGAAACTTCAGTCTTTTATTTGATTACACTATTAGTTCATGTTTATATATATATATATATATGTATATATATATATATATATATATATATATATATATATATATATATATATATATATATATATATATATATATATATATATATATATATATATATATATATATATATATATATATATATATATATATATATATATATATATATATATATATATATATATATATATATATATATATATATATATATATATATATATATATATATATATATATATATATATATATATATATATATATATATATATATATATATATATATATATATATATATATATATATATAGATTTGTGTTCAAGTGTGTTACACTTTAAAATAAGTTATAATAGGCACCAATAAGAGTTTGACATGTGGCGTTTTCAGTTAAAATTAAAATAAATAAATTTATATATCTACAGGGTATTGTATGTTGAGATCAGAAAAGCAAAACTTGGAAGAAATATCATCCAAACATAAGGAGGAGCTTAGATCTTTATGTCAAGAGAAAGAATCAGCCCTTCAGGTAACCAGAATTGTACTTAACACTAACTTATGATGCGATGTATAGTTCTGGATTTAAAAATATTTTTGTAGGCTGCAATGACCGATAAACAGATACCTAGAAAATTTAAGGCACATGATATTCCATAATAATGAGATCACTTCTTAATTTCTAAATCGACATTCACAACTTAAAATTAATAATAACAAGCTACATAAAGGTGGGAAGATTGACGATTGTCACACACAAGGCCACAAGGCCTTTTTATCCCAAATTTCTCAAACGGCCTTTTTAAACCACTTTTCAAATGAACTTGTTATTTCTGTGAACAACTTATATATTTTATGCTTCAAATATCTCAACTAGGTGACAAGTAACATATGAAAGCTATAAAAACAACACCACAAATGATAGAACACAAAATCACTTAGCAACTTGCACATCACAAATTTTTAACCAAAATTTATAAAAGAGAAAGTGAAAAGGAGTGAACCTCTCTCCCTCTGCTTCCTAGGGAGAGTCTGCTATGCTCCTTAGAACTTGTTCAGCCACTAGAACAAGACTAAGGTACCTTGAACAAGGGTCAGGCCTTGTTGATGGTTCAATAGCTGAACCGAGACCTGTTAGGGTGTGATCTTCAACACAATGAACAAACAATCTAACCAAACCTCAAAAAACTTCAACAAGCTTGGTATAAACAAGCTTGTGATGGCTTATGACCTAGGGTTGGGGTTAGTAACAGAAAAATACCAATAATCAAAACAGTAGAATATTTGAACACTTTTTGAAACATCAAAACTTAACCAAACCAAAATGTTTATCAACCAAACTTTGAAAACAAGTAAAAAAGATAAAGGAACACAGATTCTATCAACTTATACCAACTTCAAGTAAAGAAAAAGGAATTATAATTACAAAATGCAAAATACCAAACTTTTCATTACTTGGAAAGGAATTACAAAAGGAAAGCTTATAAATGGAACAAAGGGCTACTCATAGGTTGAGGCTCCTTTTATACTAGTCTAATGATGATTCTAGAAGATAAAATACATGAAACTGTTGGGAATCTAAGTCTGTTAGAATTCCATTAGTCATAGATTTAAACTTAAATTAAGCTGTTTGATATTAACTTGCATGTGCCTAGGAGACAGGCAAGTAACCCAAGACTCACAAAGTTCTAAGTCTCTATGAGCAACCACAGAGGAGTCCATGTCAGAGACATTGTCAAGGAAGTCAAAGATTACTTGAAGACATACTCATTGGCTGTGTTGGATAACAGCCAAGATGTATCAGGGACTCTGAGTGGTTGAGTGTTAACAGGGGTGGCAATACCCTGTTAACACTCAGTACACTTTGGACATACCTAAGTGTTTAGGCGGGAACTCATGCAGCCTAAAGTATAAGGTATGAAGAAAAGGAAAACTATGTCATCTCTGTTTCCCTAAAGCGTTGTGGCAGACTACCAAGAATAGAAGAGCATCTTTTGACAGATATTTGACATTGTCTGTTTTGTGTAGTCACCATCAACCAGTACTAGTAGTCAACCTCGTACCACTATAAATAAGATATGAAGGCTAGAGTTAATGTTGTTCACTTTGTCAGATTACACACATTAACTCTTTACAAATTAGAGAAACAACAGCTGTGCCTGTGTTCTTGAGTTAGCTTTATTTTGTCCAAAGTGTACACAACACATTCCTCAAACTGTGTTATCCATAACACATGTAATACTTGTTATACAATAATAAAGTACTACGTTTGAAAAGTATTTACTTGTGTTAATTATCCTTCTTAATCGTTTCAAGCTAGTTTTAGGGACTTTCAATTGGTATCAGAGCGGTGTTTGATATTAAAACCTTCATAAACATCGTTCTAAGTTTTATAATCAATATCCACCATGCCTGAAACGAGCAACACCCCACCATCACCACCTAATTTGGTTTTTGGGAACAACACACCACCACCTCCAAACTCACCTAGAGTAACCCCCACTCAAAATGAAGACGATCTTCCTCAACTTCTTGATTCAAGAGGTGGATCCCATGTTACCAATGTACCAGTGTATGATGAAGATGACTTTGAAAGTTGAAAAAGTCAATTTCTTGTCTATCTAGATGGACATGAACCATTTCTTCTAGAAATTCTAGAAAATGGACCATATGTTCCCATGGCGGTTACCTATACTGATAAGAATCCTCTTCCCAAACCTCTCAAGCAGTGGACTCCAGCTGATAGGAAATTGGCAAACCAAGATAAACGTCTCAAAAGCATTATCATCTCCTGTCTTCCAAAACACATTATAAAATCAATAATCCAATGTCCAACAGCCAAACAAATGTGGACAGACCTCATCCTAGGTCATGAAGGACCCTCTGAAACTAGAGAAACCAAGATTCAAGCACTCGGGCTTCAGTTTAACGCTTTCAAGGAACTTGAAGGTGAAAAGGTACAACAGACGTACACAAGGCTGAAGATTCTTCTCAACGATCTTGCTATGAATGAAGTCACCATTGGACAAGCTGAAGTAAACGCCACCTTTGTCAACAGCCTTCCCAGAAAATGGTTGAGCATGAATCAAACCCAGAGAGCCAATAACTCCCTCAAGAATGACACGTTGGCTCAACTGTATGGAAAATACAACTATGAAGAAGGGCTGATAGATACCATTTACAAATTTGAGTCCGAAAGATTTGTAGTTCAGGAAGCAACATCCAAAGCATTGATTTCCACCTCACACACTCATGACAGCGATCCAGATGTTGAAGAAGACACTCGTAGCAGCCAGGAATTCATGACAGGCCTTAATGCCGAGTTTCATGAAAGAGCCTTACTAGCTAATCAAAGAAGATTTTATAAAAGGTCAGGGAGAGTAGGATCAGCTAGTAAACAAATTGACAAATCCAAAGAGACTTGCTTTGCCTGTGGAAAACTTGGACACTTTTAAAAAGACTGTCCATCCACAAAAACATCCTCACCATCCTATCCTTCATCATTCAAACCTTACAAGTTCAAATCACAACAAAACAACTCATCTCACCAATCCAACTCCTCTGATAATGATAAAAAGGATTACAAAAACAAATACAAGGCACTAAAGGCTGAGTTGGAACAGATGAATTTGAAATTGGAATCTCTGTCAAAGAAGAAAGGGGGTGAAAAAAGGACAGAGAAAGGGTTGGTAGCTGAAGCCTATGATTGGAATGATGAGCCGCTAACATCTGATGAAGAAGATACTACCAGGGTCAGGGCATTTATGGAAATAGCTGAGGATGAACCTGCTGTTGGTAAAGGAGATGCTAGATCAGGACAATGGGTTGACATCACAATAAAAAAGGTACACATGCTTATCTTTATGTCTAAAAGTGATGAACGTGAACATGTCCTTGATTATACCATAGTTGACTCACACTTTGTTGAGGAACAAAGAAAGAACCTGCTTGATAAATTTCACTCTGTTAAACATGAATTGTTGACTGCTAAGGCTGAATGTGAAACTTTAAAATAGGTTAACTCTGAAATGGTATCTCTTTAAAATGAAGTTAATAAATTAACTTTAAGAAACAGTGCCTTAAATGATCAAGTAACTGAACTAAACAAGATTATAGAAAAATGGTTGTGTGGTAGGTTCACTATAAATGAATGACTTGATGATGAAGTTCCAGCTGACATATCTAGGGTTGTCAATGCTAAAAGAAACAAAATGAAGGCCCTTATGAAACCCAAAGAGATTGTTTTCAAGTCCACAGAGACTATACATGTGTCTGACCCACATATGGTTGATGTACATGTCTCTAAAGTGGTCATAAATAACAACGAACCTTTACCATCTTTGCCTAAACTCTCTGGTGTTGAACCCAACAGCTCTTCTAGAGGAGCTAAGGCTGAACTCAAACCAGATTTTGAGACACCTCCAACTAAAGTTTTTGTTATACCTGCAAAACAATCTGTTAAGCAAAATGTCTATAAGCCTGTCTCAGCAAACCCTGTGAACAAAGTTGAACCCTCAACTGAAGAACGCCTGTTGTCTTTAATGAAAGAAGTAGAACTCTTAAAAGAACATATTAAGCCTTCCGCTGAATGCTCTACTTCCTCTGAACCTAAGTCTATACTAGGTGAACCCAAAGGTGAAAAGGTTATCAAACCTTATTGTAATGTGTGTAAGAATTCTCATCATATGACCATAGATCATGATAGACATATGGCTGTTAAGAGGGCACAGACACCTTTTAGGGACAGACAACATGCTACTAGGAGACCATCAGGTAACTACGGACCTTACTCTCCCTGTAAATATTGTGGTCTCACAAACCACCACTCAGATGAGTGCAGGGACATCCCAGGATGTGACATCTGTGGAAGGTACACCCATGACACAGCCAATTGTCCTTCACATCGTCACAAGTTCTATAGGAACTCAAGAGTTGCTAATAAGCAATTCAGGGATCCCACTGGAAAGTGGGTTCACCATAGGAACTAATCTGTTTCTATATATCTGTGTAGAAACATCTCAGGCAATCGGTCTAGTATCTAGACAGTGGCTGCTCTAGACACATGACAGGAATCAAACAATACCTGTACAGATATTCACAATAGCCTGGTCCTAAAGTGGTGTTTGGGGATAACTCTTCAGGCGACACAGATGGATATGGCTCAGTTAACTGTAATGGAATAACGTTTACAAGGGTTGAAAAGTATTTTGAATTGTTACAATACGTAAGTTAGTAGTAACATAAAAATTCTTTGACTTTTTAATGTAAATAAATTAAAATGTTACTTTTCGAAATCAATAATGTAGTATAAATATAGTTAATATAATATTAGTTGTCCAAAGTATAAAAAAATAGGATCTCACTTGTCAAACTTACACAAATTACACTATGTACTATTTTAAATATTATATTTATTGTGTAAAATGACCAAAAAACCAGTCGCGCAAAGTAAGTTGAACAAAAAGTATAAGTTGCATATAAAATATAAAGGTACATATACCTTTGTTGGAAATATGTTTTTACGTATTTAGGAATGATCGATCACTCCAACAATATATCTAGTAGTAGCTCGTAGTTATAAAAATATTAGATAATCAAACAAGGCCTAGCCTAGTCCACAAGACATAGGTCGGTGCCCATCTGTAAGCCTAAGCCCTTCTAAAGGGCTTGGGTATATAAACCCTCTCCTTAGTTAGAGAGGGTTGGTTGTTCACATAATTTCACATAGTTCTATGGTGTTTTCTCTCTTGTTTCTCTCTCTACGAGTGTGTGTGTGTGTAACCTTCTCTCTCTACTTTCTCTCTCTAGAATCTAAGATTTACATATTCTACAAATGGTATCAAGAGCCATGGGATGAGAGTTTTTTTCATGTGTTTGTTTGTTGTGATTTTGGTTCATGTATTTCAACCTAAAACCCACGGCCAAATTTTTTTTTGTTGTTGTTGTGTTTTTGAGCTTAAATCTTATTAAAAATCATCTACTATTTCTTAGTGTTGATTTGGATTTCATCTTTTGGTTTTTTCTTTGTTGGATTGACTTTTGGTGAAAAAGTTATACTAAAAGTACAAGTCTTGATTTAAATTTTTCGTTGAAAAATTTGAAAAAGTTTGCATTTTTATGGTCCCTAATAAGCAATAATCCTTGGAAGTACAAGTCGTTTCGTTAGAAAACCTCAAAATCGTTGCCTTTTCGAAGATAGTAGATTTTTTGGTATTTTCAGATTTTTTGAAAAAGTACCGAGATAAGCATAACCCTAATTAGCGAGATTGTAGTTTCTTTGAAACTACCATAATAGGTTGTGTTTTTTGTAGTATCGAGATAGCACCTAGAAAAACTATCGAGATCAGCAATAGTTGGAGTATCGAGTTGTTGTTTATTATAAGTACCAGGATAACACTTGTTTGGCAACTACCGAGATACTGTTCTGATTAAAACTACCGAGATTCTGTTTTCACTGGGTACCGGGTTGAGGTTTTATAAAAACTACCGAGATAGTGTAGTTTATGATCTACCGAGTTGGCGTACTTTTATTACTACCGAGATCAGTCTTTGTTTTAAGAAGTACCGGGTTGGTGTCTTAGGCTAATAACGTTCAAGCAATATCACGAATAGCAAGATAGTAGTTATTGAAACTACCGGGGTAGTGTTAATCTAAGGGTACCAGAATAGTGATTTGTTGGAAATTTTAGAAAATTGTTTTGGTTTGTTTTGTTTTTAATCAAGGCTATCTTAGAAGACTTTTTCTCACCAATTTTTCATCATCAAGCAAGGATTCAAGAATTTTTTACGGTTTTTTCGTTGGTTTGTAAAATCTCGCGAATTAATTTCTCGGTTTCTCCATGAACAGTAAAATGTCGTATTATTCTTTCGACAACCAGCACATTTACTTTCTTTCATTTTTCGATCATCGTTTATAAATCTTAATTATCAAAATGGAGTACAAGCCTCTTACGGATAAGTCCATCTTATTGGGTACGGATAATCGTCTACCAATTTTGGTGAAGGAAATGTACGAATCATGGACGTCTAGATGGAACTTTACATGATGAATCGCGAAAATGGCCATCTAATTTTGGAATCGGTCAAATCTAGACCATTGGATTATGGTACCATCACGGAGGGTACAGTGACTCGTCCTTGCACAATGACTGATTTGATTGTCGAGGCAAAAATTCAAGCAAAGTGAGACATTCAAGCTACAAACATTATCCTCCAAGGCAGGGGCGGAGGCAGGGAGGGGTCAAAGGGGTCGCCCGACCCCCCGAGCGAAAAAATTGTAATGTAAATTTTCAAAAATATTCGGATTTTTTTAATAATTTGACCCCCTAAGAACCGTTTTCTAGTGTAGTTTATAAAAAATATCAAAGTTTGACCCTCCGAGCCAAATTTTCTGGCTCTGCCCCTGCTCCAATGTATACCACCAGATGTGTACAAACTCATGAGTCATCATAAAGTTTCCAAAGAGTTATGGGAGAGAATTCGCATGTTGATGCAAGGCACCTCGTTAACACAACAAGAACGAGAGTGTAAGCTATATGAATCATTTGATAAGTTTGCTTATGTTCCAGGGGAGTTTCTTCATGATTATTACTTGAGATTCACTTTATTGATTAATGAGCTTAATAATTTTGATATGAAGATACCGCAGTTTTAGCTTAACACCAAGTATTTGAATACTCTTCCCCCGAATGGAGCAAGTTTGTGATAAATGTTAAGTTTGTTAAGGGTTTTCCTCAAACCAACGTGGATCAACTTCAAGCTTATCTTCAACAACACGAACGCCATGTGCAAGATATTTAGTTGTCTAAATATCAAGTTTATGATCCACATGTCATGATTGCTTCACACCAAATGACTCCTCAACAAAACTTGGCATACTCTTATCAACAACTGTCATATCTGTAGCAACTACAACACACATATCAACAACTACAGCAATATTATCAACTACAGCTATTGCCACAGCAATCATTTCAACAACAAACTGTACCACAACAGCTTTATACTCAGCAACTATCAAGCATCTCCAACTCAAGCTATCACTTCTCCAATGGCTTATGCTCCTCATCAAGGATATTTTACAATGGAAATACCACAAGCACAATCCTTTTACTCCAATGAAGTTCTAGATATTCAAGTACCGGTGTTCAAACAAACTAAAAATACCATTGATGTCTTGAACCATCTCACAACCTACTTGTCAAAACTTGTTGCTACTAGAGGATTTCCACCCACGAACACTCAACTTCACACATCTTCAGATCCTCATCAACAAGCTACTATTCAAGACGGTCAAGTGATGGTGCAATATATTCAAAGGAGGCATAATTCGTTTGGACCAAGTACAAGAACCGTCAATGCTCTGACTAGTGGAAGTTACAATGGTCCTCAGAAAGTTGGTGTGTGCTATAATTGTCGAGGACAAGGTCACATGGCGAGACAGTGTACTCAACTAAAGAGGAGAAGGGATGCCTCATGGTTTCAAGAAAAGATGTTGTTAGTCGATGCTCAAGCCAAGGTAAAGACTTTGGATTCAAAGGAATTAGCATTTCTTGCAGACCCAGGGGCAGCAGAAAATGAAGGCATTTACGCAGTCTCTACTTTAAATGTAGCATATCAAGCGGATGATCTTGACGCATATGATTCGGATTGTGATGAGCTTCACACAGCCTAAGCTTCTCTCGTTGCTAATATCTGTCACTACGATTCTGATGTCGTCAGTGAGGTACCAACCACAACCAATATCGTTCATGATAATTTAAATCAAGTTGGGCATGACAATAACAACCTCGAACAACATTCGGTAAATATTAACTCAAATGATGGGATATCTAATTCTACGCATTTGAGTGAACCCCAACCAAATTTGGTAATGGTTCCTAAACATATCATCGATGACATGAATATTGTTGTCCGACACACGGTAGATATGAATAGCACCATATCCACTGAGCTTGCTTTGTATAAAGAAAAGGTTAAAACTTTTAAACTGGTTTGTCAAGCTGAGAAAATAACTTATTCTGAATTTGAGCAATTTCGTGTTGAAAGGCTGGCACATTTAAAATAAATAGAAACATTAAGATCAAATCTTTGTAACCAATAATTTTCAAAAACTTAAAACGGATTTCAAAACTCTCGAATCTAAAAAGGTTGATCAGAAATTACAGCTTCCAAATTTCTTAAAACGAGAGATCAACAGCTTTTACAACAATATTCTTCATCTAAAACGGTTCATTTATTAACATCATCTTTTAAGGAACTTGAACTTAAACGTCTCCTAGATTTACCACCAAATCAGGGTTGTGTTAAACAAGCTCAGCAGGAAATTCCTAGTCTTTATGATGCTACCCAAATTGATAAAATAGGATATGTTTCATATGTTTGTGATGATGCCGAGATGATAACACTTTGGGAAGAAAGTCGGTTAAAAATGATTTCAAAAAATCATAGACCAATTGATTATGAGGAACATAACAAATTAGCTCGGGATTTTAAAAACCGCTTTAAAACACAAAGGGAAATCGATTACGAACCAGCACGTGTGTCTCAAAACTCGTAGCGATGACCTTGCTAGTACGTCTCCTACACTTGTTAAAAAGGAATTACCTAAACTAAGTCCACCGGTAAGTATGGTGTATACAAGCTTGAATGAGCTGCACCAACACTTTGTCGAGTTCGTAAAGGTCATTAAGGAATGTACGACTCCGACGGCTATAATCGAAGGAGAATGGAATTTTGAACACACCAAGGCTGCGTTCCGTGATGAAATTATTTTTCCGTTTGTAAAAAATATTAAAGCGTGTTTCAATAATCTTGATCAGAATTTGGCTTTGGAAATTAAAGAAGTTCAAAAAGTTCTATGAAATGGATGACGCTTTTGAAAATGGTTTAATTGAAAAGGAAAGGATTTTGCACCAAAATGACCAACTTCTGAAGCAAGTGATGTCGCATGATATTGTAACCGTTTGGGTGAACAATTATGTTGATAATGATGATTCTATTGTACATAGTGTTGATAATGTGGAAAATATGGTAGATAGTCAAAACTGTAACAAATTTGCCTCTGAATTTTTGAAGCTTCAAGATTCCTATAATTCGCTACCAACACGTTTTGATGAAATTCCAAAACATTGTATTTCTCTTGAATGTATGAAACAATTAATTTATGATTTTTTTCAAACGTCACAAGAAGGTGTAATATAGATGACCCATCTTTTGAAAAGATTTTTCGAATGAATAAACCACCAAAACAGCGTTAGTAAAGTGACAAGGTTGCTAAATCGTTGTCAATAGACATCGAGAGATCTAAGGGGATGAACCTAGGAAATTTTAACGTATTGAGGTCGTTGAGATTTTCAAACTTGATTTAGATAATCGGGTTTCCAAGCTTGTGACCAAAGTTGATCAATTAAAACAAAAAAATACACAACTTTTTGATTCAGTAAAGCCCGCAAGTTCTAATACCACTGCACAGACTCAATCATTGGTTAAACAACTGGATCAAAAGTCGGTGGAAATATCTTATTTGAATGAGCAAATTCGTGATAAAATTTTGGCTTTGGCTGAGTTGAAGGAAACACTTCGTACCCTAAAAGCTAAGAAAGTTGTTGATAACGCATCCACCGTCTCAACATTGTCCTCTAGTGCACTCAAAGTAAACCCAACTAAATAGAAACTTATTGCCGTCACACGATTAACAAGGGCTCTAGGATTAAATTATCTCACCCGTTAGTAACAACCAATAAGTCAAAATCAAAACCAGCTTCTAATGTTCCCATGTTGCCTTCTACAGGAGTAAAACAAACTACTATGGTTCAAAGATCAAAGCCTAAAGGAAATACAAAGAAAGATAGGATCTTGCCCTCATCTAGTAATCAAGTGAAGAAGAATGTATAAGCTCATCCTAGGAATGTTACTTCTGTTTTAAATAAAAAGAATCATCTAGTTAAAACTAAAGGTCTGTGGTTGTGCAACGTTCTAAGCCTACTATGAATTCTGATTTGAGATGTTGGAATTGTACGGAATGCATGTTTTCTTATCGTCATGATTCTTTCCTTATTGATCATGTGAATGAGATGAATGCCCGTAAGAATAACTTAGAATGGAAACCGACTAGGAAAGTGTTTACCCAAGTTGGATGGATGTGGTGCCCCACTGGTAGAACCTTCACCATAGTAAGAAATGCGTGCCCTTTAACTTAGATCACTCACACTAAAGCGAAGAAAGTGTGCCCTTTAACTAGGAGTACCAAGGATACCAAAACACAAACGTGTCCGTTAACTAGGAACTCTAACACTACAGTAGGAACAAAGTGCCCTTTAAATAGGTCCACTCCCACCGTAGCGTCGGCTAGCGATCCTATACCTAAGGAGATTATACCACTTAAACCTGTTGTTAAACCATTAAATTGGAAAAAGCCGTGGATTCCTCGGGAAATTAAAGTTAGCAATTCTAAAATTATTCTATATGTATCTGCTAACTTAAAGGAACTCATAGTTTCCAATGCATTGTCTGCTTTTTTTGTTAAAAACAGGTTATCCAAATCGTCCTCTGGTATTTGGACTCTGGTTTCTCCAAACATAGAACCGAAGATCGCTCTCAGCTCATCAATTTATTCAGCAAGTTTCTTGGTACGATTCGATTCAGAAATGATCATATTGCAAAGATAATGGGTTATGGTGAATATCAGATTGGGAATGTTACGATTTCAAGAGTATATTATGAGGAAGAACTCGGTCACAATTTATTCTCTATTAGAAAATTTTGTGATGCAAACCTAGAAGTTGCTTTTCGAGAGCATACCTGCTTCATTTGTAACTTAGAAGGGGTTGACCTATTGAAAGGTTCTCGAGGGAATAATTTGTATACTTTGTCTCTAGAAGATATGATGGTCGCTTCTCCCATATGTATTCTCTCCAAAACATCATAGACTAAGTCATGGTTATGGCATCTGCCGGTTATCTCATCTTAACTTTAACGTTATCAATCACTTGGTGAAAAACGAACTTGTTCGTGGTCTTCCTAAACTCAAATTTCAAAAGAATCATTTATGTTATGCGTGTTGAATGGGGAAAAGCACGCAGAAATCATACAAACCTAAGACTGAAGACATTAATCAAGAGAAACTTTATCTGCTGCATATGGATCTTTGTGAGCCAATGCGTATGGAAAGTCTGAGTGAGAAAAAGTACATTCTCATTATTATGGATGACTACTCTTGTTTTACATGGGTGAAGTTCTTAAGAACTAAAGATGAGGCACCTAAATTCATCATCGGCTTTCTCAACATGATTCAAGTGCGTCTCAACACTACTGTCTGACACATCCGTATAGATAATAGAACCGAATTTGTTAATCAAACCTTGCGTAATTATTATGAATAAGTTGTCATATCTCATGAAACATCTGTTGCTCGCACTCCACAACAAAACGGTGTCGTTGAAAGGTGAAATCAAACACTTATGAAAGCAGCCCGAACAATGTTAATATACGCACAGGCTCCATTGTTTTTATGGGCAGAGGCAGTATCTACAGTAGTATACACCCAAAATCGTTCATTAATACTCAAACGCCATGGTAAAACACCTTATGAGCTTCTACACGGAAAACTACCCAATTTATCATATATTAAAGTGTTTGGTGCACTTTGTTATCGGAACAATGATAGTGAGAACTTGGAAAAAACTTCAACTAAAGGCTGATATTAGTATTTTCATCGGCTATGCACCCACAAAGAAGGCAGTCCAAATCTACAATCAAAATTCTTGTAAAATCCTTGAAACTATGAATGTCGATTTCAATGAGTTGACAGCAATGGCTTCTGAGCAAAGCAGCTCTGAACCCATAATTCATGAAATAGGACCCAGTAACATTAGCTCTGGTCTTGTCCCAAATGACCCTACTTCATCCTCTTTTATACCACCAACTAGGACTGAATGGGAAACGTTGTTTCAACCGTTCTTTGATGAATTCTTTACTCCTAATAGTATTGTTGCTCCAGAACCTGCGGTAATAGGTCCGATCCACGAAGTTGTTGCTCAAGAAAAAAAAGCACAATCAGATGCTTCTACAACTACAATTAGTCAAGAGGCACCATCACCAAGTAATTCCTCAAATCACACCTGAATCAACCTGATAAGTGTGAAAACACTCATCAATAATGATCCAAAAACCACTCAAAACACAGTCAAACATATTATATTTAACTAAAAAATATCATAATTACGTGGGTATTTGTGTTTCATGTGTTTTCGGGTAAACAAGATACATTTTGGAGCAAATACGCGTTTTCAAGGAAATTATATGACAAAAAGATGAAGAAGAAGACGAAAGATGCTTCAAGGACCTTACTTGCCATTATTTCCAAGATCGAGGGCTTAAGTTGCAATTTCTATAAAGATGAAGATGAAATGAAAATTTGATAACAAATATTTAACACTTTTGATTAAAAGAAAATAGTGAAAGGATTAAAAAGATAAAGAATGAAAAAGAAGTATTTAACTTCCTTTACTTGGTTAACAGGTCAAAGACCTGGTCTTACTCATTCAGACACAAACGTGTCCTTCTTCTACATACGAAGAGAGAGAAAGAGACATTCGTTCATAGTTTCTTTTCTCCATAAACCTGCAAATCAATTTCCAGAATGATACACAAAGATTCAGGCAAAGATCAAAACAGCAAAAGTGTTCCTCTCTTTATCCTCTACAAGGTGATACAAATTAATTTGATCAAGAGTGAAAGACGAAGAAACGCCCAATTTGGGTTTAGCTTGAAGAACGAATTTAATCCTCGTATTTTACACGTGTCATCAAGGGATTGGATAGCACACGTCATCAACACCTCTACTTCTCCTCTCAAACGCCTATAAATACAAGGAGAAGACCTCATTTCAAGATGGTTAGACTAGGTGTAGTTTTCACATAGTTGTAGGTGTAGGATTAGACAGATAATTAGCTTTTAATCTTGTAACAAATTCTGTTTCTTTTCAGTTAAAGTAGTTGTAACCAAATGTTCTTTTTCTGCCATTAATGAAATCTTCTTTCTTCATCTAAAAAGCTTTCATTCTTTTCTTTGGTTATTCTGTTTTTCGATCGTCCTTGTTGTTCATAAGCTCTAATGAGTTTATGATTTGTTACTTTGATAATCATAAGAATTTTATGAGTGTTTTGAGCTTCTCATAGATAGCTAGTCTTTTGATTACGAAGTTCTTTAAATCAGTTAATACAGTTGATCTTAGTATGATAATGAGAGTTCAAGTGGATTTGATTTCATAGAGTTAGTAAATGATATATAGAATAATCATTGCTCACGGGTTAATCAGCTTTTCAGTTTTAGGAGCTTTTCAATTTTCGTTCAGTTGAGTATTGAGTATTCTGTCTGTTTGAGTAAGCTTAGTTTCAGCTTTAAAGTTCAAAGTTTAATTCAATCTTGATTCAGAAAGATCAGATAGGTTATCGTCCATTTTTTCTAGTAGTTTGCATATTGCTTTTGTTTGTAAAACAGAATTTTCATAATAAGCTTGATAGAGTTTCTTGAAGCAGTAGTAGTAGGTATAGAATCTTGTCTTTATCAGTTTTTGGCAGGTTCAGATTCGAAGGTATTGTTTGGTGTTTCTATGCTTTGTTTGGATTTGCAGGTCTCTATTTCGAAAGATACGATTCTGCCAGCCATAGATAATGAGCAGGGTTGTGTAATTTTGGTAGTGTTTGGTTTTAAGCGAGCTCAGCGCTCCGGTTCGACTCAACGGGCTTACTTCGGATGCCATGGTTAAGCGCCTTTATGTTTTCTGCATTATTAGTGTAATTCTGTTATGAGCTTAATTGTGATGTGAATTTAAGTGATTCTTGCTTTACTTTTTAGTTAAATACATATCTGATATATAGCTTAAGAGTTTGCTGCTTGCTTGATTCTGTTCTTACTTAGTGGTTTCATATTGTAGCTTATTAGTTCTTTTGTTTCCTTACTGAATTTTGCGAGAAAGTTAGTAAAAAGTAGTGTAGTGGAAGCTTACACTGTAGTATCATTTCTCTATGGTATAATCAGTTTGGAAATAAGTAGCGCATAAGCAGGACTTGCACCTTTTATTTGATTTGATTAGTTGAATTTAGTAGTTACTTAGTTTAAATAAGAGAGAATCAGTGTAGTTTATAGGGTGAAATTGTAGTAGTTTTGTTGGAACTCTGTCTGGATGCTTTACAGTTTTGAAAAAAACGTTTAGTGATATTTAGCAAGTGAAATTGGTAAGAGTTTACCAAATTTACATTTGTAGTCCTTTACTTTGTATACGCTTGTTGTACCAGTGGTCCAGTCTCAGTTAGTGCATGGTTTGTTAAACCTTTCAGTTACAAGTAGATTGCGCTAGTAGTCCTTTTGGTTAACTGTATTACTAAATCAGTTAGGCCTGTTGGTTTGATAACCACTGTTGTTGGGCTAGAATAGTTGTAGGGCCAGGTTTACTTGAGGTTGATATTAGTTACGTCAAGTGCTAACAGTAGAACTAGTTTAGTAAATTTGTTTTGAGCCCATTTTATAGTATAAGTACAGTTACTCGATTTACATACTAAGTAGTGTAAAATAGATTTTAGATTATTAATTTTGAATTTTGTTAGTTTGTTAAATTTTGTACGTGTACTTTGTTAGAGCTTTATTTGTTATATGTGCAATATGTTTTAGCTTAGTACGTATACATATTAGATAATATTTTTACTTTTCTTTTATGTGCTTTGTGCCAAGTAGTTATAGATTACCAATCATGATTTTTAACCAAAAACAATTAAGTCGAGCTTAAAAACGTTAGATCAATTCGGATTGAGTCGAGAAAAACGAACTAAAAAACGAATTATTAAATGGCGCCGATGCCGGTTCTTTTCGTGAAGATTAACGGTTTCGAGTGAGACGTTTGGATTTTGGGATCCGTTCACTTTGTGAACGTTATTTTTACGTATTATAAATCAAAAAGATAAAAAAATCAAAAAGATAAAAATATAAAAAAATAAAAAACCACAAAATCAATTCTTTTCCTAAAGAATTGAACCAAAAAAATTAAAAAATCCAAAAAGTAATCTTTTTCCTAAAAGATTACACCCAAAAATATATATTATTGGATTTCCTCGGTTTTTATGTACATATAGTATTTTATTTAAAAAAACGCCAATAAATACAAAAATATTTTTCTCTATATTATTATATGTAAATACGTATACGTATAAGAACAACCAATACACATATCTTCCATAAGTATTGCCGAGGCAATACACCGTGTTAGGGGGCGTTCCGGTCCTTGACACGCGTATCGATCAAACTCAATAAAGCATTAATAGATAAATACTTCCAATAAGCAATAATTCGAAGAATACAAACTACAAAGTGAATAGAAAGGCGATGTGCTATAAAATGCCATCTAAGGGTCAATAGGTACTTAAGTGCTTCGCGCCACCTAACCCCCCGTTCACTAGTTAGTATTCTAAGAAGGAAGGCTTCATTGGGGGTCTTGCACCCAAGTAGTACATACGTATATTATTACTTTCTTGTGGATATTTCATATTGCACCTCGAGGGAGATAATCTCTTCTCCTTCAAAAGTCGACCGAGAGTTCATCTCTCACTCCTCGCGTTTACTTACACGTGTACTCGCACACGTGTAAACATACCGATTGGTGTATCTTGTTCTCCAAAAAGGAAGAACAACAAAACCGTCCATCAAGCCGATCACGAGTATCGCGCTTTCGACACCGCTATTGTAGCCATGGATCAACGTCCTATTATGGAGATCCTCCAATCAAAAGTGGAGGGAAATGCCGATGCCATCGTTATACCTGAGATACCCGCACACACTTTTGAGCTTAATACACATATGATCACTTTGGTTTCTTCTAACCCCTTCTTAGGGAGACCCATAGATGACCCCCACGACCATATTAAGAGGTTCTTGTTACTTTGCAATACACTTAAGTATAATGGGGTCCCTCCTGATGCCATTAAGTTGATCCTATTCCCATTCTCCTTAGAGGGTCTTGCTAGAAATTGGTATGATAAGCAACCATCTATGAGCATCTTCACTTGGGAGGATTTAAGGAAGAAGTTTTTGAACCAGTTCTTTCCTCCATCAAGAACTACGGCTTTGAGAAAATTAATTATTGGTTTTCAACAAAGGAATGATCAAGCATTTAGTGAGGCTTGGGAAAATTTCAAAGAGTTATTGATGAAATGTCCAAATCATGGATTCAATGAGGTTCACCAAATCAACACTTTCTATAATGGATTAAGACCACACCACCAAGATTCACTCAACTCTTCCGCGGGTGGAAATATTTTTTCTAAATCCATTCAAGAAGCTTGGGACATTATTGAGACCAAATCGATGGTGCACGCTAACACACAATTTGATGAGAGAGTCCATGTGGTGCAAGAGAGTGTTACTCCTCAAATGGAAAAAATGATCTCTCAAAAGCTTGATACTATGACCAACACACTCATGAAATTTTGTGAACTGTCTTTGAACAAGAATTCCACCAATGATGTGAATGCTATTGCTCTTTCATGTGAGACTTGTGGAGGTCCCCATTCCTACCAACAATGTGATAAAGTTCAAGGTTATCAAGGGAGTGTTATGCTTACCAAAAGAACAATTACAAAGCACCCAACACCTTTCAAAATCAAGGAAATAATTTTCATCCACCCAATCAAGGATTTCAACCACCACCACCCTTCCCAAATCAAGGATACCCTCAAGTTCAAAATCAAGGATATGGGCTACATGATACTCATGAGTATGTTGAAAGGAGAATTCGTGAAAGTGAGAAAAGAATGAATGAGCAAATGAAACTTACAATGGAGGAACAAACTAAGAGGCTTTTGCTGGCATTTAATCAAAGACCACAAGGGGCTTTACCTTCTAACACACAAACAAACCCGAGGGCCAATGTCAATGCTATTACAACAAGAAGTGGAAAAACGACTAATGATCCTTCACCTCCTACACCTTCTATTGTTAAGCCTACTATGGTTCCAACTTGTGATAAGCCTTCTACATCCTCTTCATCACCTCCAAGCTCTACTACTTCATCACCTATACCTTCTCAACCTATACCCACTTCTCCTTTACCTTCCACAACTCCCAATGAAGAAGTTAACAAAGAGAAATCTTCCACTACAACACCTACTCCACCTACACCAAAACCAAACCTTCCTTACCCTTCAAGATTGAGAAAGGACAAATTGAAAAACAAGGATGATATACAAGTCTCAAATTTTTTGAGGATGTTCAAGCAACTTAACATAAACATCTCCTTTGCGGAAGCTCTTACATATATGCCAAAATTTGCTAAGATGTTCAAAGATCTCCTCTACAACAAGGAAAAATTGGTGGACTTGCCTAACACATCCCTTAATGAGAATTGTTCCGCCGTGTTGCTCAAAACCTTACCTACAAAACTTGGAGATCCGGGGCGATTTTTGATCCCTTGTAATTTTCCCGGGGTGGAAAATTGCATGGCACTAGCGGATCTTGGGGCAAGTATCAAACTCATGCCATTATCGCTTTGGAAAAGACTTTCACTTCCTGAGCTCACACCTACTAGGATGACACTTGAGTTAGCTAACCGTACCATAGCTTATCCGGTAGGCATAGCGGAGGATGTGTTTGTAGGGGTTGATAAGTTTACCTTTCCCGCGGATTTTGTCGTGGTTGATTATGATATGGACCCGAGAGTTCCTCTTATTGTTGGTAGACCCTTTTTGAGGACGGGTCGTACTCATATTGATGTGGCAGAGGGGGAACTTATTATGAGGGTAGAAGATCAAAAGATTGTGTTTAACATGGGAAAATTGTCTAACAAATCCAATGAGCCCGAGACGGTTAAGCATGTTGATATTCTTGATAAAGAGGTGAATCACGTTGATATTCTTGATGAAGTGTGTGATGAATACTTTCATGAAGCTTGTAAGAGTGGTGAATATGATCTTCCTTATGTTGAGACCATAGCCTCCATTAATTATTCACTGAATATTCATGAACCCCAACACTTTCATTTTGGAGATTTTAATCCTCTTTTCAACAACAATGAGGAAGCAAATGAGGATTCTAGTTATGATGAACCACCTCTTTTTGATACACCAATTTATGATGAATATAGTGATGATGAGTTCTCCATTTTTGAGCCTCCAATATTTGATGATCATACTACCTTGAGTTTTGAGGAGATACCTTTTGAAACATCAATCCTTGATATACCAATCTATGATGACTATCATGATGAGGAGGGTTCTATCATTGATGAGAATGATGAGGTTTTAAAGATTGAAAGAATGCTTAGTGAAGATGAGTTGATTAATGAGGAGATTGAGGCTTATCTTAAGAGAGATGATATTGAGATTGATAACTCTAGTTCAAATTGGGAAGAGGATGTTCTAAAGATTGAAAGAATGCTTAGTGAAGATGAGTTGATTAATGAGGAGATTGAAGCTTATCTTAAGAGGGATGATATTGTGGTTGATACATCTTCTTCTAATTGGGATAAGGATATTCGTGAAATAGAAAGATTTCTTTATGGAGATTCCATTCCCACTCAACTTTCTCAAGAACCTTCACATATTACTCTTTCTTACCCACCTTGTGAAACATCTCATAACCAAAATAATTCACTTATTTCACCACCTTTCTTACAAACCAATTCACACAATCTCTTTGAGCCTTCACTTGATGAACCAATATTTGAGGAGTTTCAAAATGATAGTGACTTATATCATTTGGATGTTGAATTGGAGAGATTCTTTATTTCACCTTATGACGATATTTTTGATGAGGAGTTTTCTAAGAAGAAGAAAGACATGGTGGTTTCCTCTACAAGTGTGATGACACTTACTACTCCACACCCTTTCTCTCATGATGTGAAGTATCAAGGAGAATCTTCAAAGGCTCCCACCACTTGTTATTTTCCCATGAAGGAAAAGATTTTTGATCCTGGTATAGAGAATGTTGAGCCAACTCAGTATCCGCCTGATGCATTAAAAGGAAAACTTGTGGGAAATTTTAGAATATCACCTTATCATCTTATGGGAGACTTAAGGGAAAGAATCATAAACAAAGAAACCTCACCCACCTCACCATTGATTAAGAATTCCACTTTTGGGATGTGTTATTCTTGGGAGGGCAATTATGTATTTGATCCTGGTGGATATTTATGGGGTTTTGTGTACTTGAGAACTTGTTTTACCTTATCATGGAGAGTTTTTCCTACGAGGCTAAATATTTTACTTTCCATGATGGTTTCCCCACGGACAACCTAATTCGGGGCCGAGTCGAGCTAGCGACTTAGGGTTAAAAAACTCAAGCAATGAATAACTAGGTTAGAAAACGTAGAGTAGATCTAAATAGGTTAGGTTTAATTAAAGGGTGTTATAGTAGAGTTGAAGTGGAGTTCGTCTTTTGGTGTTTGTTTCAAGGGTTTCTCTCTCACATTTCATACTTGGAGCTTATGGAGGAGGCCCGTGTATCCGGTTCACTTCGATTAGTTTTTCATATTGTGATATTCACACTTGTGCTTTAAAATGAATACCCTTTAGTTGTCTCTTCCTTAACTTGAGTTAAGCAAAGTAATCAATGTCATAAGTGTAGGGGAGTTTACTCCAATACTCTTAAACATTAAGGACAATGTTTATCTTAAGTGTAGGGGAGACTTCTATCGAAGTGACCTTACCTAGACCATTGCCTTTACTTCATGATAACTTGGAAAATTAATTTTTCAAAAATATTCAAATTTTTGATCTACTTTGGCCACCAAAAATATGCATTCATAATTTTTGCATAAATCGTTTTTCATTTGCGTAACACATTTGCATTGTATATAATTCTTCTTTTGTTCTTTATGAAAAGTTGAAAATATATAAAAAATATAATAAAAACATGGTTTAACAAATTTAGATTTCTTTGACATATTAGGCCCACCGTGGATACTTTGACTCAACCCGAGTTTGCTTATCCAAGCATTCTCTAGCTAGTATCCTTAACCATGTAGTCCTTCATTGGTCTATTAGGCTAAGCATCCACCACTCTCATTCTTTGAGATTTTAAATTTGTGGAGAATGGGAAATGATAGAGTTGAAGCAAGTATAAAAGGGCTAGATAAACTTCATTACAATTACTTGTGGCTAAACCCTTCTCTTCTTTACCTCTATTTTCTTCGCATGTATATATGTTAATAAATAATCAAGAACGGTTTTAATCGGTTTGTAATCTCTTATGTATTTTTGTCTAATCATTCATGGTTGATATAAGTACGTCTTAAGATTCTAAGTTAGAACGTTTTATGTGTACTAGACTTATGTCATGCTTAATACTTAGCGGGTGTTTTTCCTTTTATTCTTTTCAAATTTCTTTGTTAGGAATAAAGAAAAATAAGAGCGACTTACAAAAAAATGAGTGGCTAGAAAAAAAAGAGAAAAAGAAAAAGAAAAGGAAAAAAATAATTATACAAGACTCCCAAGAGGGGCAGTGAAGTGTTAATTATAGTAACTATTAGATTCCAATATTACCTTGATGGGTTGCGGGGATTTAATAGTTGCTCCAATCCAATATTACCTTGACGGGTTGCGGGGTTGAAGATCCAAAGTCTCAAAAAGGCGGCGGATGTAAATTATTGCGTGAGTTTTATTTTTCTTTCCTTAGGGAGTGTGTAGCTACTTATGAATGCATGACATGAGGATTTTACACATAAAGCGAATGACTTATTACTCTTGAAACGGACTTATATTAATTATGAGCGGTTTTTCAAGTAATGGATGAGAGGATTACTTAGGATTAAAACCGTGCTTCCTTATTTTTGGATTTTACATTTCTTATATTTCACGCTTTAAATAATGACAAATTTGCTCTCAAGCAATTTGTTCAAATAATAACCGGTTCCACATTTAATTGTCATGAATAAGTTGATGCATTTTTTACTTGTGAATACAATGATCCCATTTTTAAGCTTGGTATGGGGAAAGTGAAACTTGAGGGTGATAAGTGTCCATGGTACCAAAGCCCTAATTTAAGTCATTGATTTCTTTATGAGTTATTTCTATCAAAACCATTTCAAGAAAATTCAAAAATATATAAATACAATTGCTTTCCTTTGCATTGCATTGTAAATATTCAAAACCATTCATCATGTAGTATAGTTTAGTTTATTAAATCATAAAATGGCCAAGGTTGGTTAATTATGAGAAAAGTGCATTCTAGAGCTTTAAAATGCTGCATTGCATGAGGCCATGGCAATGGTCAAGTAGAGGGGAGTTGATAAGTGTGAAAACACTCATCAATAATGATCCAAAAACCACTCAAAACACAGTCAAACATATTATATTTAACTGAAAAATATCAGAATTACGTGGGTATTTGTGTTTCATGTGTTTTCGGGTAAACAAGATACATTTTGGAGAAAATACGCGTTTTCAAGGAAATTATATGACAAAAAGACGAAGAAGAAGACGAAATATGCTTCAAGGACTTTACTTGCCATTATTTCCGAGATCGAGGGCTTAAGTTGCAATTTCTATAAAGATGAAGATGAAATGAAAATTTGATAACAAATATTTAACACTTTTGATTAAAAGAAAATAGTGAAAGGATTAAAAAGATAAAGAATGAAAAAGAAGTATTTAACTTCCTTTAACTTGGTCAACCGGTCAAAGACCTGGTCTTACTCATTCACACACAAACGTGTCCTTCTTCTACATACGAAGAGAGAGAAAGAGACATTCGTTCATAGTTTCTTTTCTCCATAAACCTGCAAATCAATTTCCATAATGATACACGAATATTCAGGCAAAGATCAAAATAACAAAAGTGTTCCTCTCTTTATCCTCTACAAGGTGATACAAATTAATTTGATCAAGAGTGAAAGACGAAGAAACGCCCAATTTGGGTTTAGCTTGAAGAACGAATTTAATCCTCGTATTTTACACGTGTCATCAAGGGATTGGATAGCACACGTCATCAACAACTCTACTTCTCCTCTCAAACGCCTATAAATTCAAGGAGAAGACCTCATTTCAAGATGGTTAGACTAGGTGTAGTTTTCACATAGTTGTAGGTGTAGGATTAGAGAGATAATTAGCTTTTAATCTTGTAACAAATTCTGTTTCTTTTCAGTTAAAGTAGTTGTAACCGAATGTTCTTTTTCTACCATTAATGAAATCTTCTTTCTTCATCTAAAAAGATTTCATTCTTTTCTTTGGTTATTTTGTTTTTCGATCGTCCTTGTTGTTCATAAGCTCTAATGAGTTTATGATTTGTTACTTTGATAATCATAAGAATTTTATGAGTGTTTTGAGCTTCTCATAGATAGCTAGTCTTTTGATTACGAAGTTCTTTAAATCAGTTAATACAGTTGATCTTAGTTTGATAATGAGAGTTCAAATGGATTTGATTTCATAGAGTTAGTAAATGATATATAGAGTAATCATTGCTCACAGGTTAATCAGCTTTTCAGTTTTAGGAGCTTTTCAGTTTTCGTTCAGTTGAGTATTGAGTATTCTGTCTGTTTGAGTAAGCTTAGTTTCAGCTTTGAAGTTCAAAGTTTAATTCAATCTTGATTCAGAAAGATCAGATAGGTTATCGTCCATTTTTTCTAGTCGTTTGCATATTGCTTTTGTTTGTAAAACAGAATTTTCATAATAAGCTTGATAGAGTTTCTTGAAGCAGTAGTAGTAGGTATAGAATCTTGTCTTTATCAGTTTTTGCAGGTTCAGATTCGAAGGTATTGTTTGGTGTTTCTATGCTTTGTTTGGATTTGCAGGTCTCTATTTCGAAAGATACGATTCTGCCAGCCATAGATAATGAGCAGGGTTGTGTAATTTTGGTGGTGTTTGGTTTTAAGCGAGCTCAGCGCTCCGCTTCGACTCAACGGGCTTACTTCGGATGCCATGGTTAAGCGCCTTTATGTTTTCTACATTATTAGTGTAATTCTGTTATGAGCTTAATTGTGATGTGAATTTAAGTGATTCTTG
Source organism: Glebionis coronaria (assembly GCA_025667525.1). NCBI lineage: Eukaryota > Viridiplantae > Streptophyta > Magnoliopsida > Asterales > Asteraceae > Glebionis > Glebionis coronaria. The sequence goes on along the minus strand of CM046878.1, from coordinate 445,832,051 downwards.
CTTTACTTTTTAGTTAAATACATATTTGATATATAGCTTAAGAGTTTGCTCCTTGCTTGATTCTGTTCTTACTTAGTGGTTTCATATTGTAGCTTATTAGTTCTTTTGTTTCCTTACTGAATTTACGAGAAAGTTAGTAATAAGTAGTGTAGTGGAAGCTTACACTGTAGTATCATTTCTCTATGGTATAATCAGTTTGGAAATGAGTAGCGCATAAGCAGGACTTGCACCTTTTCTTTGATTTGATTAGTTGAATTTAGTAGTTAATTAGTTTAAATAAGACAGAATCAGTGTAGTTTATAGGGTGAAATTGTAGTAGTTTTGTTGGAACTCTGTCTGGATGCTTTACAGTTTTGAAAAAAAACGTTCAGTGATATTTAGCAAGTGAAATTGGTAAGAGTTTACCAAATTTACATTTGTAGTCCTTTACTTTGTATACGCTTGTTGCACCAGTGGTCCAGTCTCAATTAGTGCATGGTTTGTTAAACCTTTCAGTTACAAGTAGATTGCGCTAGTAGTCCTTTTGGTTAACTGTATTACTAAATCATTTAGGCCCGTTGGTTTGATAACCAGTGTTGTTGGGCTAGAATAGTTGTAGGGACAGGTTTACTTGAGGTTGATATTAGTTACGTCAAGTGTTAACAGTAGAACTAGTTTAGTAAATTTGTTTTGAGCCCATTTTATAGTATAAGTATAGTTACTCGATTTACATACTAAGTAGTGTAAAATAGATTTTAGATTATTAATTTTGAATTTTGTTAGTTTGTTAAATTTTGTACGTGTACTTTGTTTGAGCTTTATTTGTTATATGTGCAATATGTTTTAGCTTAGTACGTATACATATTAGATAATATTTTTACTTTTCTTTTATGTGCTTTGTGCCAAGTAGTTATAGATTACCAATCAATATTTTTAACCAAAAACAATTAAGTCGAGCTTAAAAACGTTAGATCAATTCGGATTGAGTCGAGAAAAACGAACCTAAAAACAAATTATTACAACCACTCAATTAGTTCCTAATGATGATACATAGGATGACTTTGATCACGATTTGGATTTTGCTCACATGCAAGTACTTCCATACTTTGGTGTACCGAAATATTCAGGGTCGTCCACTTTAGAAGAAGTTCATGAAACCATTTACTCCAATCCCAAGATTCGTGAACATGACAACAAATACACAAAGGATCATCCTATAGATACCATTATTGGTGATCCTAATCCTCTGGTATCTGCACGAAGTCAGCTACAAGAAAATGCATTGTTTTGCTACTATGATGCATTTCTCACTGAAGTTGAACCTAAGAGTGGAAAGAATCTGTTAATCCCACTTCAATCCATAACACAAGATTTAGAGTAGATTTAGAAAGAGAAAGAGAAGAAAGTTAGAGAGAGAAAGTAGAGAGAATGGTGGAAGGTTAATATTTACTAGAGAGAAAAAGTAAAATGAACCAACACCCTCTTCCACACATGGAAGATGGTTTATATACCCATGAGCTTGATGGGCTCATGGGCTTGTTTCTTGGGCCGGGCTTGGCCTATCTTGGGCATAAAGCCTCTACCTTAGACAATATTAGCTTAAAGTCCAAGCCCGGTTTTCCCGACTAACCTATTACTAAACAAGACATTTATCGACTAAGATGACCTATTACATTCTTGTTCGACTATATAAAATATAAGGCTAACAATCTCCCCCAATGTATCGGTCATCTTTAAAATACATAAGATGATTGAGTGAATACACTCTTGTGGAGGTGATCTTCCTTCTTAGGTCTTGTATCTTGGTCTTAATCTTGTTTGTAGCGGCTTTGTTCCTTCATGCCTTTGTGATCTTTATCTTGAGCCTTCGTCATTTGACTTAGAGTGCTTGAGATCTTCAATCTATCCTTGATAGTGCTCATCTTGTGCTCTTGTGACAAGATGACCTATTATATTCTTAATTATCTTGATTATCGCCATCTTGTGATCTTGTGACTTCTGAATCAACATGTTCATACTTTGTTGATTTCGAAAGGCTAACAATCTCCCACATAAATATAGTTGAAGTTAGACCTTGAGGTATCCATTGATTATCAGAGTAGCGGAAGTCTTTAACTTGTAGTATGAACGTGTGAAGACGACTTTGGTTAGTACACAGTACGCCACCTTCTTGATATACAGCAACATATATAGACACGGACTAAATGGATTTGAACATTTCACCCTAAATCGGTAGCGTTTTACCTCGGGTCGGTGAAGACCGTTAGACGGTATTAGATACCGTACCTGTGATCGGGTAGATTCGATTAACAACCTCCTTGATAGGGTTTCCCGGCGGTAATAGCCAGTTCTCTTTACTCGACCGTCTCAAAGCAGACTGCGAACGTAAAGAGTGAATCATAAGGATAAATTATCCGTCTGATTAGATTCGTCAATTCAGAATTCTTGGAACAAGATTGATTCTAAAAGAATTGCACCATTGTTGCTTTTCAGTTCGTCACAAGCTTGATTCATAGAGAATCTTGCGAGTCACCTACCGCAGTGCTGTTTGAGGTTGACACTGGAAGGATTTCTATTCATCACTGTAAACACTAAAGAGTGTCACTCTGAATGTTCTAGCAAGATCATACAAACTTTGTGAAGAAACCTGGAATCAAGTTTGAATCAATTAAGAATCCAAACTTAGTTTCTTTCCAGTTCTCACATGTTTGATTCGTGTAGAATCGCACAAGTTACATACCATGAGCTTGTTTGATGTTGTCTCAAGCAGGATTTCCATCTTCATTGTGAACCGTATCACTCAGATGTTCTGGAAATATCACAAGGATAATGCGTAGGACTCGATTGTGTCCTAATGAGATAATAGATTGATCTCTTTTTGCTCTAGACTCGATAAGTGCATTTTGGTAATCGGAGGCTAGAGCAGACTGCCACCTTTTCAATATTAACTAACTCGGAGTGAGAAAGTCAATAGATACGTGTTGATCTCTGTGACAATGAGACAAGTTTCTTTTGACAGAAACCCGAATGGCTAAGGAAGGGTTGTGCATTGCATCACTGGGTCCATGACGTCTTGTCTTCAAAAGATGTGTTAACCCGGTTTCTGCCTAAGTTGCATAGAATATTCAACTCCTTCAATGCTTACCAATACGTCATCACTAGCACCTTGTTGTGATTGTTCCAGTGCTAACTTAGGTAATTGGTCTGCATTCAGCTTCATTCCACTCCATCTTTCCTAAGGACAACTATTTCTAGCTATGGAATATCCTTGGGTAGATCCCTCTGGTTCTGGTTGAATCATAGGACTTAGTTTCCTATCCTAAACCACCTTCTGAATCCATCATTCCGTCATGGATAGTAGGTTATTTTGGGTATAGATCGTAACCATAAAATCATTGAAAACCATTCAAAGTGCTTGATAAAAATCAAAACTATTAACACTTTGAAAGTTTTACATTTCCGAAAAGCTCCCCCTACACACATGCGTCGATATACAAAATAGTTTAGCATGTGAAAGAAAGAGTTGCACTTGAGTCTTTAAGATCACATGTTGCGATATATTACATTTTAATCACATTTTCTCCCCTATCTCTAATATAAAAACATAATATTAGAGATACCAATTGATTAAAATATGACAATTTCTAAAAATGTTTGGGAGAGAAACATGTGTGCACGCATGAATCATGGAACTTTTGTAGTCGGGTTGATCCCCCTCAACAATATATGTGTGTCTTAAAAAAAATTGACAAATCTTTGGAAAAAACGACACCACAAAATATGTTGAGGTACGGAGTTGAGATGCCTTATCCGATATAATTTATTACTTATGACAGTTTAAACCATTTTCATAATGTGTTGGATACATAAAATATGATAATATCTGAGATGTACCCAACAACATTAAAGGCTTGATTTTAAAACGCTCCCCCTAAAAAATTGATCCAAATAGCATATGACATTTTTGAGATATAAAAACCATTTTATGAGGAAGGGAGTGTTGAACACACAATTTTGAAAGATTTAGAAAAACCTTTTAAGAAATTCTTGAAAAATTGTGTTCAACGGTTTTAAAATAATCATGATAGAAGACTTCTCTTCTATTGCTTAGGGAAATCGCGCTGAAACGTCACTTCCCTTTCGGTAAAACGGACCCGATTTTCATGAGCTCAAAACTTTGATTGTTTTATGACTAGCTCATGACCGAGAAAAGTTAATTTCCCATTGAGAAGGATAAGTTATCATCTGTGATAAACTTTCCTTAAGGTAAAGTGCGAGTTCTAAGCTGACATTTACTTAGAAATCGTTTTTCATGAACTTAAAAACTTGCATTATTTTTATGAGAAGCTCATGACCGAGAAATATTAATTTCTCGTTTAGAAGGATAAGTTATCGTCCGTGATATACTTTCCTTAGTTGATGTCCGAGTCCTAAGTTGTGATGGGCTTAGAAGTCATTATGAGAGTGTATCAAGCAGCTTCATTTGCCAGAACTTCCAATTCATCTGGAGTCATATACTTCATACCAAGACGACCAACTAGATACGCAAACCTATCTTGCGATATAGCTTTTGTAAACAAGTCTGCCAGCTGGTACTCAGTTCTGACAAAGTATAATTCCATGATGCCGCGTTCCACTTTTCCTTGATGAAGTGGTATTTGACATCGATGTGCTTGGTGCGGGAGTGCTGAACCGGATTGCAAGAGATGGCTATGGTCGACTTTGAGTCACAATACATAGGTATTTTATCAAAGTGGAAGCCATAATCCGTGAGTTGAGTTCTCATCCAGAGGACTTGATCACAACACGCGGATAAAGACACATACTCTGCTTCGGCGGATGATAGTGAGGTGTAATCCTGCTTCTTTGACGACCAACTCACGAGCTTGTCTTCCCCTAGAAATTGTACGCCACCAAAGGTGCTCTTTCTAATATCAAGGCAACCTGCATGATCAGAATCTGAAAAAGCTACTAGATGAAAACCGGTTTCCTTCGGATACCAGAGTCCAATGTGAATGGTATTCTTAAGGTACCGAAAGATCCGTTTAACCTCCTTGAGGTTCTTTTCAGTAGGTCTGGCTTGATATCGTACACAATAACATGTGGCATGATGAATATCAGGCCTGCTGGCTGTAAGGTACATGAGAGACCCGATCATACTACGATATTGCGTTTGATCTACGGGCGGTGAGTACAAGTCAGCGTCTAGGGATGAGGTCGACAAAGGTGTACCAACGCGAGCACATGAGGTCATACCATGCTTTTGAAGTATCTCTTGAGCATACTTAGCTTGGTTAATAAAGATACCACGTGGGGATTGATTAATCTGGAGGCCTAAAATGAATTTTAGCTCCCCCATCATTGACATTTCAAATCTGATGTGCATTAGTTTTTCAAAACATTTTGAAAGTTTTGGGTTCGTAGAACCAAAAATAATGTCATCAACATAAACTTGCACCAGCAGTATGTCATCCCCGTATTTGTTAATAAAGAGAGTAGGATCAATAGAACCTTTAGAGAATCCTTTGGAAACCAAGAAGTTTGATAGTTCTTCGTACCACGCCCTTGGAGCTTGTTTAAGTCCATATACAGCCTTTTTGAGACGGTAGACTTTGTCAGGATGATGAGGATCTACGAATCCTTCCGGCTGATTCACATACACTTCTTCCTTCAAATGACCGTTAAGAAAAGCAGTTTTAACGTCCATCTGATAAACCGTGAAGCCCTTATGTGCAGCATAAGCAAGGAATATCCTGACTGCTTCCAAACGAGCGAATGATTCATCGTAATCTATTCCTTCTTGGTGACGGTATCAATTAACCACAAGACGAGATTTGTTTTTGATGATTTTTTTTTCTTCATCCAATTTGTTTTTCTAGATCCATTTAAAATCGAGAACCGATGTTCCATATGGTCTGTCGACAAGTTCCCATACTCCAAGTCTTTCAAATTGATGAAGTTCGTCTTGCATTGATTCAATCCACGCGTGATCAGTCGTGGCATGTTTGATGTTTGTAGGTACAGTGAAACTCAAGGTGAGTGCATACATAAATACATCGCCATCAGTTTCGAGTTGTTTGCGTGTTCGAACTGGTTGTGAAGGATTTCCAATTACTTGAACCAATGGATGATCATGAGTCCAATGATGAGTGGATGGATATCGTTGATAGAATGTGTGCATGTTTGACGGATCAACGTGTTGAGTAGAAGACTCTCTGACTTCGCATACCGGTGTATCAAATGGGTTGATAAATTCTTCTTCGTTAGACTGTGCATCGACTGCTTGATTTTTGTTTCCTCCTACAGCATTAACGGTTGGTGATGTTGGTTGTAAGATGGTTTCTTGAGTTTGTTGAGTATCCAATTGAATTGTCTCTTGAGCAACGAATGCTGAAGTAGATGCAGTTGTGTCTTGTTGACTTTGTTCGGGTGCATCAGCAGTATTGACAGCGGAAGGCTTTGACACAACTTGATTGTTTCCATAGTAATATTCATCAAACATTGGATCATATAAATCAACCATCTCATTCATTTTCGTCTTATCCGTCGAGTCTGCTATAGGGATATTTTCTTGACATTCTTGCACGGGACGTACGCTATTGTGTGTAGGTGCCATTGATGGACATTGAGGTACGGGATTTGAACTGCTGTGTTCAAGTACCATTTGTGGCAATTTGTCAAAGTTCACATAAATTGTTTTGACAATAATCCTTGTTCTCTTGTTATAGACCCGATATCCTTTCTACAAAGTAGCATACCTCACAAAAATACTTGCATCACCTTTTTCTTTCATCTTGTCCAGATTCTCAGCGTCTTTAAGAATGTAGCATAAAGATCCAAATACGTGAAAGAATTTAACAGTAGGTTTCCTGCCATTGATGATGTGGTAAGGTGTCTTTTCATGTCTAGGGATAACGAGAGAACGATTCTGAGTATAACAGGCAGTTGCAATTGCTTCAGCCCAGAAGAATAGTGGTAACTTGGATGCAGAAAGCATTGTTCGAGCTGACTCAACCAAAGTACGGTTCCGTCTTTCAACAAAGCCGTTTTGTTCTGGAGTTCAAGCAATAAACGTTTTATGTTCGATGCCTTTTTCTTGAAAGTAAGATTTCAAAGTCTTGTTCAAAAATTCAGTACCCCTATCCATTCTTACAGTTAAGACTTGAGCTTGAAGATTGCATTGTATCATCTTGAGAAAGTTTTTGAGAACCTCTGGTGTTTCATCTTTGGACCTTAAGAAGAAATTCCTTGTGTATCTAGAGTAACCATCAATAATCACGAGAATATGCTTTTTTCCCGTTAATACTCTCTACACGCATAGGACCACATAAATCCATGTGTAGAAGTTCCAATCTTCCTTTTGAGCTTGGGGTAGTCTTCGTTTTGAATGACTTTCGTTTTGCTTTCCCCAACTCACAAGAAGAACAAAGATGGTCTTTGACAAATTTTAACTTGGGAAGACTGGTCACAATATCATTCTTTGAAAACAAGTTGATGGTGTCAAAGTTGAGACGTAACAATCGTTGATGCCATAACCATGCTTGAGATGATGAAGCTTTAGCCATTAAGCAAATTGGATTTGTTGAGGATGTGTTTTGAAGAGTTACTGTGTAGACAACAGAACCACGAGAACCTGTAAGAAGGTCATTCCCATCGTAGTCTCTAACACAACAAGTAGTTTTCCGAAAAGCCAGTTCCAAATCCGCATCAAAATTGACCAACTGAGAATAAATTGTGATTCAATCCTTTGATGTAATAAACCCGTTTGATAGTGAGATTTCCTTGAACTAAATTGCCATATCCAAGTATCGGTGCAAACTGATCATTTCCAAACCGCACCGTACCCAGAAACTTCTCCACGAAGTTACTGAGAAGCTTGAGATTGCCCGTCATGTGCTTTGTGCACCCGGAGTCCATTATGAATAGAATGATTTCGACGAGATGCAGAAGAATTAGGATTCAATGTATCATTTGACAAATGGGAGCCCTTGATAGAAACGGGTTCCAAAATAATAGTGGGCCTAGATGCAAATTCTAGAAGCAAGCTGATATGCATAGACCCAATTACTAAATTGGTTAACTTAGGTACCCATTTGTATCCGGGTGGTGTAAATCTCGAATACCCCAGTGTACATGTCCTAATCATGTTCTCATAAAGCTTCTTTAACATATTTTGTTTATGCAGAGTAGTGGATTCTAACGTACTTAGTTTCTTAAGTGGTTGATCAGTGGATTAGTTCAAAGTTCTTGTGGGTTTTCTAGTACTAGTGGGAACAAGAATAGGCTTCCTAGTTCTAGCATTCACGCCGTTATGATTAAAAGCACAAGCATCATGATTGAAAGTACGAACACATTTTCCACATTCAACACAAGCAAATTCAACATTCGAGGTCTTAGCATTCAAACCATCGTTACATGCAGTTACAGACGTTTTATTCTTAGAAAACTTAAAATTCCTACGGTGGTCTTCTACCTCCAACTTCTTTCCTTGACTATTGTTAGGCATGACCTTATCTTGCATTCTAGTGCTCTTAAGCTGTGGTCCGCTAACGCTAGTAGTGGGAATTACTCATGTAGAAGAAGACACATGTTGATTAGTTTTCCTAATATACTGAGGTAACCGCGATGTTCCAGTTTGAGTGGGCCTAGTGTTCATCTTATACGTTCCTGGTGCTATCACATTTGTGCTCTTATCATTTCCTATCTTAGGTAAAGTCTGTGGGGATTTTCCTAAAACAGATGATTTAGGGCATTTAACCTCATTCGGTTGACGAATAGCGGATGGTTTACCCAAAACAGACTTTCCGTTCATTTTCTCAATGAGTTTTTGTAACTCACTAATGGCTATGTCCCATTCTTGTAGCTGAGCTTTCAAATCATTTATTTCGAAACCTTTTTCATTCAATTGATGAACCGAAGAAGCTGCCAGTTCTTGACACTTGTTATGATTATGATATTTATCACCTTTTGTAAAGAAAGTTCAAGAGAAATGGCGTGTTTCTCAAGTTGGAAAAAACTTTTCGAAAGTTTGTTATATGATTGAATTTGTTTCGAAAGCTCAACTTCAAGATTGTGACATTTCTCGTCCATTTCTGACATTAGACATGCTACATGACAATATTGATCAAGATCGGTATACACACCAAGTATATCATTCATATGGTCAGCATAAAAGTATTCCGTCGAAAGTCGATCAATTTCGTTAGAAAGTTGGTGTTCTTGTGTCTTTAATTTAGTTTGAAGAAAATCAACTTCATCTTCAAGAGATTTAACATATCTTAAATCAGTTAACATTTCCTCAGTGAGAGCGTTATAAAACATTTCCACATTATTTGAAAGATCATCAATGGTTGGAACAATGCATTGTTCAATGACGACTTCTACTTGTGGGTTAGGTTTTTTATTCCAAACGGTATCTAATAAGTGTGAAAACACTTATCCTTTTACCACTTAATTATAATAATAACCAAGCCAAAACGTGTATTTTATGTCGTAAATGTCGGAATTACGTGTGATTTGTGTTTTTGTTGTGATTTAGGATCAAAATGTGAAACATGGGCTTTCACGGGCTTTTATCGAAGAAAAAGACAAAATACGAAGTCGAAAGATCAAGAGTGCAAAGAGAACGGAAGTCCAAGACCTATTCTGAAGATTTATCGAAGAAAAAGTCTAAAGACGGAAGTTTAATGAAGTCGAAGAACTCAAGCTTAATAAATGAAGAAATTATAAGACGAGTTCAAATAATCCCGAGACAAAGTCGAAAAAGTCGAAGAATTTAGAAGACGAAAAGACTAGAAAAGAAAGAAAGGAGCAACACATGCTAACCTCCCTAATCACCTATAAATACCCTCCTAATGACACATTAGGAGGTGTTGACTATCTTGACAAAATAGTTCTTCCAATTTTAATTTCATGTCATTTACTTAATTGTCATTTAATTACATTGTCTTGCACCTTTAATTTGTAAGCTCTTTAATTCTTGCTTTTACTTTTAATTGTTGAATCTTAATTTTCATCAAGTTTTTATATTAATCTCTCATTCTACCTTTCTTGTTTTGATTTAATCTTTATGTGTATATGCTTATTGTCATGCTTATCTGATTATTTGTTATGTTTTTATGTTTATGATTATGTTAGCTTATTGATTTTATAGCTTATTGTGTGCTTTTCCTATTTTTAATTAAGTGCTTATTAGTTAATTTTTATAAAAAGTTGTTTTTAAATATTTTTATTATTTAGTGTTTTTAAAAGTTTTTTAAATTTTGGCTTATTTGCTTTTTCTTAAATTTGATTTGGTAAAAGTTTTGGTTAATTGCTTATTTGTTTTTAGCTTAATTTTAGTTTTTAGCTTAATTGAATTTTTTTATGATATCCGGGTTTCTATAACCCTTGTATTCCGGATAAGCACCTAATCTTCACATTCCGAATTGTCTTCCAATCCCACATCCCGGTTAAGGAGGGAAATCTATATTCCGGATAAGTGTGCTTTTATGGTTATTCCGAATAAGGTCTTCAACGGTGATTCCGGATAAGCTCCAGCACTACACATTCCGAATAGTGAAAAGAAGAACTGATTCCGGATAAAGTAGGCATTTCACATTCCGGATAAGCCTCCTAAGCTTCTCATTCCGGATAAGCTACATGTTTGATTCCGGATAAGGGTAAAGAAGGGGATTCCGAATAGCGATCATCACTTTATTCCGGATAACTGAATTTGGTTATTTTGGATTGGAGTTTGAACATTTATTCCGGATAAGGGCAACAACTGAATTCCGAATAAGCCTTCATTTTATGAATTCCGGATAAGCTGCTGGTTGGATATTCCGGATAGTGAGTAAGTTTTGGTATTCTGGATTGTGACAGGATCTTGGATTCTGTGACAATCCGTCAATTTCAGGTCGTTATTTTAATCTCGACTATTACGTATTATGTGTTTGCTTTAATGAGAATTTAAAAATTGTCGATTAACCGAGAAGGTTATAACTTGAAACTAGCGTAAGAATGTCGATTAGATGAAAACCGACAAGGAATATGTTTTTATCGATATTATATTCTCAAATAATCATAAAAATGATTTTTATTATATTTAATCTTTATTTCTCGTGTTTTACGTTTTAACGAATGACGATAACTATTAGTGATCGCGATACCGACGGATGCCCAAAAATTTACGTTTCATTATCGAATGTCTCGATATTTAATATTTTCGAAGTTTTCGATTTAATTGCGTTTTAAGTCGTGTCGAAGCTTTGTTATTACATTTTGAAGCGTTTTAACTTTCGAAAAGTATTTTTATGAAACCCGAGCCCCGTAAATATTTTCAAAATTTATAATTTACATTTTCTACCTTGTAAACTATTTAATTTCATTTTGGGACCAAAAGAATGCAAAATTGGCAAAATCTACCCCACTACCCCACTATATATTAAATTTCCACTAGCTATTTTTAATAAACAATTCATTTACAAAAAAAAAATTCAAATCCCTCTCACTCTCTTGTGTTTGCCGTCCACCACCATCACCATAGCCACCACCAAAAATCAATTTCTACTTTGATTCATTCAAATCTAAAAGAAGACCCATCTTGGAAATTCAACAAGCTTCAATTTGGTAAAAAATTTTCCAACATGCATCCACTATTTTTTTCTTTTCAATTTTTGATGAAGAACATGTTGTTTGATCCATTTTTATGGTGAAACATGTGTTAATATTATTATATTCATAGTGGGATGTTGTTGCATGTTATTTATTTTGAGTGGGTTAATTTTTGGATGATTAATCTAGAGTGTTAGGAGTTAGATGAAGGTGTTAGGATGATATTAGGATGATATTAGGAGTATATAAATTGTTGGAATGGGTTGAAAAATGATTTGGTATGAGTTTTAACTAGTCATTTTAGACCAGTAAGTAAAAGGGGATTTTTGAAAGTCTTAGGTTTGATTATAAAATGGGATGATGTGATATTGTTGTAGTAATCTTCAAGACGCTTGTTTTGCCGCTTGAATGATCTTCTAACTCATTACGAGCGAAAAGTTATGCTAGTTTTAGTATTCGTGTACCGGGAGACGAGTATCGGCACAATCCGAAAATTGTTGTCGATATTTGGATCGAATCTCGGGGACTATAAAATGAGTTTTAAAAATGTTCAAGGACTGTTGTAAGTTGCTAAACTTCAGGTCATGAGTCTATTTTCAAACCCGAGTGTCGGTTTTGCAAGCGGAATTGTTTAGATAAGTCAAAATGGTTTTACAAGTCAAAGGCGTAAAACTGTCCGGTTTTTGTAATACAAAGACGTGTCGGGCAGAAGGTCTTAGAAGTAATATTTTTGAATGAAACTTAAACTGAGTCTTATTCATATTATGTGTGAGTTTGTCACCAAGTTTCGTCGAAATCGGACAAGTCAAGATAGGTTAGATTGGTGTGTACATTTGGAGTGTACATGCTGATTGGTATTTTGGACACGTAGTTCAATACTTGTGTGGCATGAGTTGAGTATTCACTATTGGGCATGGTGACTTACCCAAGTGTTAAGTCATTATATAAATGACTTAGTTACTGGTCCGAAGGAAGTAAAATGATGGTTTGACTTGCGTTGACTTGGCGTCTTATGATGGGTCAATGTCGAGAGTGCAAGTGTTTAAAAGAATAGTGTTGAATAAAAGGGTATAGAAGTACACTTATATTGTTAATTTTTCGGGATTTTCGTGGTTATATGAAATTGAGTTTCGTATTATTTAAGTATTATTTATACTTGGGTTGTTTATTAACGAACGCGCCTTATTTGGTAGGTTGCGGTCTTTGTGTTTAACGGGCATCATAAATCGTCGGCGATCGTCACATTACTACTATCGTACCAAGGTGAGTCTATAGCCTCGCTTTAACATGTTTACTTGTTTTATAAAACCCGAGAGGGGATAACATGCTTGTTTTATTAAAATAAAAAGGGGTACAACGAGAAGTTGTGGAAACCCTTATTATTGAAAAAGCACTTATTATAAATGAAGGGTACAACAGAAGTTGTGGTAAACCCTCTTTCTTTTAAAAATTGAACACAAAGGACCCGATTGTATGCTTAGATGAAAGTTGTTATACAAGTTTGTTTAGCCTGAAAAGACCCATGAATCGTGAATTGTTAATCGAAAGGAACGCTAATACTATGGATAGATCTATCGGGGTGACACCCAGTCCGGTCGCGACTAGCTATCGCGTGGTGTTGTTATGCACTAGTAATGAAACATCGGATGCAATTGTATAAGAGAAATATACGCACTTGGCTAGGTGTGTTGGGCTGAAATAATATATGTTAACGTTCAATTTCACGAGACTTATGAAATAACAACGATAATTATGTCTGATCCACATGATTGTCAACCACGGAAGGTTTATTCAGAATACTTGTGTTCGTTTATTTAATTTAAACCCTATAGATTCACTCAACATTTTGTTGACTTTATAGCATGTTTTATCTCAGGTCCATGAAGAAGGCACTCAAGGGAGGCGGTTTCATGCAGCTTGCTTAATTAAAATGTTTTAGCCCGCTTTTATAAACTATGTCCACTCAAAGAAACTTTTTCGTTTGGTTGGTTGTGTAAACCTTAAAACTATTTGGGATCGTGTGTGGACTGTTTTATCTTTAAACGAATGAATGGATGTATGTTTTATTAAAACGACTCGTTTAGAGCCGTTTTCTATGATATTGAGATTGAACCATGATAGTAACACCCAATGACCCTTCCGCTGCTATGACCCGAAATTGGGGGTGTTACAGATTGGCATCAGAGCTCAAGTTATAGAGAACGAAAAGATTTTCCAAAAATAAAATTTTGAAATCTTTTGACTATAACATCTGCAAGCGAAACCTCTGAGTTGCCAATGGACGAGAACAAGAAAAGTATATATATGTTATACATATTTAATTATTATTTATGCTTAAAGCATAATGGATTACATTTATTTATTTATAAATGTTTATTATTTGATTATTATAATACTAATCGTGATTTACAAACGACGCTGATTGTCACAATAGAAATCCCTGTCTTTTGACTCATTCCTCGTGAATCTTCATTCCTTGTCCAAATTCTTTTTTTTATTCTATCATCCATTCTTGTTTCTTTTCATCTATCTATTCTTATTTTGTGTTATTCATGTTTTGTTATCACAAGCGTTGAATGAATACTCATTTTGATGTGAATTGTGTAACAGGATCATGCCGCCAAAACAATTGACTGAGACTCAGTTACATGCTATAGTAGCTGATCAATTTGAGATCTCTATGAATGAATTTATGGCAAATATGAATAATGGAGCCGGTGGATCTGGTGGAGCTGGTGGATCTGGTGGAGCTGGTGGATCTGGTGGAGCTGGTGGATCTGGTGGAACTGGCGATACTGGAGCTGGCAATACTGGAGCTGGTAATACTGAAGCTGGCAATACTGGGGCTAGCACTACTGGAGCTGGCACTACTGGAGCTGGCAATACTGGAGCTGGTAATACTGGAGCTGGTAATACTGGAGCTGGCAATGCTGGTGCTGGAACTGGTGATGCTAATAGACCAGTGATTCCTAAAAACAAGAAGTGTAATTATACCTCGTTCATGAAATGCAAACCTCCAACTTTTAAGGGTACTGAAGGTGTTGTTGGGTTAATGCAATGGTTTGAGAAATTGGAATCCGTGTTTCGATTTACTGGAAGTGAGGAAGGAGATAAGGTGATGTTTGCCTCCGCTACTCTTCAAGGGCGAGCATTAACTTGGTGGAATGGAAGAATGGCATCAATGGGTATGGATGCTGCTTATGCTACACCATGGGTTGAGGTAAGAAGGTGGATGACTGAGGAATTCAGTCCAAGGAGTGTTATTCAGAGGTTAGAACAGGAACTATATCAGCTGAGACTGAAGGGTACTAACATCGATGGATACACAAACAGATTCCATGAACTTGCTCTACTTTGTCCAAACAAAGTTAACCCAGAATACTTGAAGGTGGAGCAGTATATTCGAGGCTTACCTACCAACATCCGTGGTGATGTGACCTCATCTAAACCTGCCAATATTGATGAAGCTGTTCGTATGGCCTACCAACTAATGGGACAAATCATCCAAGACAAGGCTGATGGTGTTTCTGAAGGTAATAAAAGAAGAGCTGAAAATGATAGTGATGATCGTGGTGATAACCATCAATCTCACAATAGGAATCAAAACCGAAGGAGGGGTAATGCTAATGCGATGACTGAAACTGCATCTGCTGATAAGGGAACCAGATCTCAACGCTGCAAGAAGTCTCATACTGGTGAATGTGCTAAGTGTGGGAAGTGCAACAAGTTAGGTCACAAGACTGAAGACTGTTGGGGACCAGGAAAGAAGGGAGTGATGTGTTTTAACTGCCAAGGTAAAGGACACATGAGGAACCAATGCCCTCAACCTCCAAAGAATGCACGTGGTGGAGATAACCAGGGAAAAGCTTATCAGTTGGGTGAAGCCGATGCCAAGCAAAACCCGAAAGTTGTTACTGGTACGTTTTTACTGAACAACCGTTATGCTACAGCTTTATTTGATTCTGGTGCGGACAAAAGCTTTGTGTCTACAAGTTTTAGTACCTTAATTGATATCAAACCGGTCGAATTAGACGCGAGTTATGAGGTAGAACTAGCTGATGGTAAATTAGTGAGTACCAATCGTGCGCTCCTAGGATGTTCTCTTAATCTCTTGAACCGTATTTTTAAAATAGACTTGATGATTGTCGAATTGGGAAGTTTTGATATTATTATCGGAATGGATTGGCTATCCAAGTATAACGCGTCTATCTTGTGTGGAGAAAAGAAAGTTAGGATTCCCTTGGATGACAAGACCATGGTTATCGAAGGTGATCAACGTAATTCACGACTAAAAATCGTTTCGTGCATTAAGGCTCGTAAGTATATCGAAAGAGGTTGTGAGTTATTCCTAGCTAAAGTATTGGAGAAGGAATCGAAGGAGAAATGTGCCGAAGATGTTCCAGTCATTCGTGACTTTCCTGAAGTGTTTCCGGAAGATTTGCCTGGACTTCCGCCTCCAAGGCAAGTAGAATTCCAAATTGACCTAATTCCTGGGGCTGCACCCGTGGCTCGTGCGCCATATCGATTAGCACCATCCGAGCTGAAGGAGTTATCTGTGCAATTGCAAGAGCTATCTGATAAAGGTTTTATACGACCGAGTTCGTCACCTTGGGGAGCTCCTGTCTTATTCGTTAAGAAGAAAGATGGTTCGTTCCGTATGTGTATTGATTACCGAGAGCTGAATAAGCTAACGATCAAGAATCGTTATCCGCTTCCAAGAATTGATGATTTATTTGATCAACTTCAAGGTTCTCGTGTTTTCTCCAAGATTGATCTTCGTTCTGGTTACCATCAACTTCGCATACGTGAGGAAGATATTCCTATTACGGCGTTTAGAACTCGTTATGGTCATTATGAGTTTCTGATTATGCCTTTTGGTTTGACTAATGCACCTGTTGTATTCATGGATTTAATGAATCGCATTTGTAAGCCGTATCTTGATAAATTCGTGATCGTTTTCATAGATGATATTCTAATCTACTCCAAGAGCAATGAAGAGCATGCCGAACACTTAAGGATTATCTTGAACTTGTTAAAGAACGAAAATTTGTACGCTAAATTCTCAAAGTGTGATTTTTGGCTTAATTAACAATTTCTCAGACATGTGATTGATAAAAGTGGAGTACATGTTGATCCTGCAAAGATCGAAGCCATCAAGAATTGGAGTGCTCCGACTACTCCAACTGAAGTACGATAATTTCTAGGTTTGGCTGGTTATTACCGAAGGTTTATTGAAGGATTCTCTTTGATATCGAAACCATTAACTAAGCTGACTCAAAAGAATAAACCGTATGTGTGGGGCGATGATGAAGAAGAAGCTTTCCAAACCCTGAAGATGAAACTCTGTAGTGCGCCGATTTTATCGTTACCTGAAGGAATCGAAGACTTTGTGGTTTATTGCGATGCATCTCTTCGAGGATACGGTGCTGTTCTCAGGAAACGTGAAAAGGTGATCGCATATGCCTCTAGACAATTAAGGAAGAATGAGGAGAACTACACAACACATGACTTGGAATTGGGTGCTGTGGTTTTTGCTTTGCGACTTTGGAGACATTATCTGTATGGTACGAAGTGTACAGTATTCACTGATCATAAAAGCCTACAATACATATTGGATCAAAAGGAGCTGAATATGAGGCAACGTCGATGGGTTGAACTCTTGAGTGATTACGACTACGAAATTCGTTATCATCCAGGAAAGGCGAACGTGGTAGCTAACGCGTTAAGTCGAAAGGAAAGGGAGAAACCGATTCGAGTGCGTGCTTTGGTGGTGACAGTTCATAATGACTTACCTGAGCAGATTCGAAACGCACAAATCGAAGCGTGCAAGAAGGAAAATATTACAGCCGAAAGATTTAGAGGAGACGGTGAAACATTTGAGACGCGAGCCGATGGTATCAAATATTTGAGAGGTCGAATCTGGTTACCATTATATGGTGGACTGAGAGACTTGATTATGTTAGAATCTCATAAGTCCAAGTATTCTATTCATCCTGGATCGGACAAAATGTACCAAGACTTGAAAAAGTTATACTGGTGGCCGAATATGAAAGCTGATATTGCAACATACGTCGCGAAATGCTTAACATGTGCAAAAGTGAAAGCTGAATATCAGAAGCCGTCAGGATTACTTGTCCAACCTGAAATTAAAATCTAGAAATGGGAGCGAATTACGATGGACTTCATCACAAAACTCCCAAGGACACCGTCTGGGTTCGATGCAATTTGGGTTATTGTCGATCGTTTAACTAAATCCGCTCATTTTATTCCAATCAACGAGAGGTTCGGTTTGGAGAAACTCGCTGATATTTATCTGAAGGAGATCGTGTGCAAGCATGGTGTTGCTATTTCAATCATTTCCGATAGAGATAGTCGTTTTGCTTCTGGATTTTGGAGATCACTTCAAAAGTCATTAGGAACCAATTTGGATATGAGCACAGCCTATCATCCACAAACTGATGGGCAAAGCGAAAGAACAATCCAAACTTTGGAGGATATGCTACGTGCTTGTGTGATAGACTTTGGAAGTAGCTGGGATAAGCACTTACATTTGGCCGAATTCTCATAAAATAACAGTTATCACGCGAGTATTAAAGCTGCACCTTTTGAAGCACTTTATGGGAGAAAATGTAGATCACCCGTTAGCTGGAGTGAGGTTGGTGATGCCCAACTCACTGGACCAGATTTGATTAGAGAGACGACGGATATGATTGTGCAAATTAAGAATAGGTTGTTGTCTGCTCGAAGCCGACAGAAGAGTTATGCGGATGTGAGAAGAAAACCATTGGAGTTTAACGTGGGAGATAAGGTTATGCTAAAGGTATCACCATGGAAAGGTGTTGTACGATTTGGAAAACGTGGGAAGTTGAGTCCTCGTTATATGAGACCATTCAAGGTTACATCTAGAGTAGGGCCCGTGGCATACCAACTTGAACTACCACAAGAACTGTATGGGATTCATAACACTTTTCACGTGTCGAATCTGAAGAAGTGTTTCTCCGATGAAGAACTCATTATACCGTTAGACGAGGTTAAGGTTGATAAAAAGTTGCACTTTATCGAAGAACCAATCGAGATCATGGATCGCAAGGTCAAGCAACTGAAGCAAAGCCGAATACCTATCGTCAAAGTTCGATGGAACTCTCGGAGAGGACCGGAGTATACTTGGGAACGAGAAGACCAAATGTGGAAGAACTACCCTCATCTCTTTGAGTTCAACAAGCGATCGGGCAAGAACGCAAGTTGATCTTCGAGGACGAAGATCCTAATTTGGTGGGGATGATGTGACAATCCGTCAATTTCAGGTCGTTATTTTAATCTCGACTATTACGTATTATGTGTTTGCTTTAATGAGAATTTAAAAATTATCGATTAACCGAGAAGGTTATGACTTGAAACTAGCGTAAGAATGTCGATTAGATGAAAACCGACAAGGAATATGTTAGGTATCGATATTATATTCTCAAATAATCATAAAAATGATTTTTATTATATTTAATCTTTATTTCTCGTGTTTTACGTTTTAACGAATGACGATAACTATTAATGATCGCGATACCGACGGATGCCCAAAAATTTACGTTTCATTATCGAATGTCTCGATATTTAATATTTTCGACGTTTTCGATTTAATTGTGTTTTAAGTCGTGTCGAAGCTTTGTTATTACATTTTGAAGCGTTTTAACTTTCGAAAAGTATTTTTACGAAACCCGAGCCCCGTAAATATTTTCAAAATTTATAATTTACATTTTCTACCTTGTAAACTATTTAATTTCATTTTGGGACCAAAAGAATGCAAAATTGGCAAAATCTACCCCACTACCCCACTATATATTAAATTTCCACTAGCTATTTTTAATAAACAATTCATTTACAAAAAAAAAAAATTCAAATACCTCTCTCTCTCTTGTGTTTGTCGTCCACCACCATCACCATAGCCACCACCAAAAATCAATTTCTACTTTGATTCATTCAAATCTAAAAGAAGACCCATCTTGGAAATTCAACAAGCTTCAATTTGGTATAAATTTTTCCAACATGCATCTACTATTTTTTTTTCTTTTCAATTTTTGATGAAGAACATGTTGTTTAATCCATTTTTATGGTGAAACATGTGTTAATATTATTATATTCATAGTGGGATGTTGTTGCATGTTATTTATTTTGAGTGGGTTAATTTTTGGATGATTAATCTAGAGTGTTAGGAGTTAGATGAAGGTGTTAGGATGATATTAGGATGATATTAGGAGTATAGAAATTGTTGGAATGGGTTGAAAAATTGATTTGGTATGAATTTTAACTAGTCATTTTAGACCAGTAGGAAAAAGGGTATTTTTGAAAGTCTTAGGTCTGATTATAAAATGGGATGATGTGATATTGTTGTAGTAATCTTCAAGACGCTCGTTTTGCCGCTTGAATGAGCTTCTAACTCATTACGAGCGAAAAGTTATGCTAGTTTTATTATTCGTGTACCAGGAGACGAGTATCGGCACAATCCGAAAATTGTTGTCGATATTTGGATCGAATCTCGGGGACTATAAAATGAGTTTTAAAAATGTTCAAGGACTGTTGTAAGTTGCTAAACTTCAGGTCATGAGTCTATTTTCAAACCCGAGTGTCGGTTTTGCAAACGGAATTGTTTAGATAAGTCAAAATGGTTTTACAAGTCAAAGGCGTAAAACTGTCCGGTTTTTGTAACACAAAGACGTGTCGGGCAGAAGGTCTTAGAAGTAATATTTTTGAATGAAACTTAAACTGAGTCTTATTCATATTATGTGTGAGTTTGTCACCAAGTTTCTTCGAAATCGGACAAGCCTAGATAGGTTAGATTGGAGTGTACATTTGGAGTGTACATGCTGATTGGTATTTTGGACACGTAGTTCAATACTTGTGTGGCGTGAGTTGAGTATTCACTATTGGGCATGGTGACTTACCCAAGTGTTAAGTCATTATATAAATGACTTAGTTACTGGTCCGAGGGAAGTAAAATGATGGTTTGACTTGTGTTGACTTGGCGTCTTATGACGGGTTAATGTCGAGAGTGCAAGTGTTTAAAAGAATAGTGTTGAATAAAAGGGTATAGAAGTACACTTATATTGTTAATTTTTCGGGATTTTCGTGGTTATATGAAATTGAGTTTCGTATTATTTAATTATTATTTATACTTGAGTCGTTTATTAACGAACGCGCCTTA
Organism: Glebionis coronaria; assembly: GCA_025667525.1. Classification (NCBI taxonomy): domain Eukaryota; kingdom Viridiplantae; phylum Streptophyta; class Magnoliopsida; order Asterales; family Asteraceae; genus Glebionis; species Glebionis coronaria. The sequence continues at coordinate 445,811,284 of CM046878.1, read as the reverse complement.
TTTGGTAGGTTGCGGTCTTCGTGTTTAACGGGCATCATAAATCGTCGGTGATCGTCACATTACTACTATCGTACCAAGGTGAGTCTATAGCCTCGCTTTAACATGTTTACTTGTTTTATAAACCCGCGAGGGGGATAACATGCTTGTTTTATTAAAATAAAAAGGGGTACAACGAGAAGTTGTGGAGACCCTTATTATTGAAAAAGCACTTATTATAAATGAAGGGTACAACGAGAAGTTGTGGTAAACCCTCTTTCTTTTAAAGATTGAACACAAAGGACCCGATTGTATGCTTAGATGAAAGTTGTTATACAAGTTTGTTTAGCCTGAAAAGACCCATGAATCGTGAATTGTTAATCGAAAGGAACGCTAATACTATGGATAGATCTATCGGGGTGACACCCAGTCCGGTCGCGACTAGCTATCGCGTGGCGTTGTGATGCACTAATAATGAAACATCGGATGCAATTTTATAAGAGAAATATACGCACTTGGCTAGTGTGTTGGGCTGAAATAATATATGTTAACGTTTAATTTCACGAGACTTATGAAATAACAACGATAATTATGTCTGATCCACATGATTGTCAACCACGGAAGGTTTATTCAGAATACTTGTGTTCGTTTATTTAATTTAAACCCTATAGATTCACTCAACATTTTTATTGACTTTATAGCATGTTTTATCTCAGGTCCATGAAGAAGGCACTCAAGGGAGGCGGTTTCATGCAGCTAGCTTAATTAAAATGTTTTAGCCCGCTTTTATAAACTATGTCCATTCAAAGAAACTTTTATCGTTTGGTTGGTTGTGTAAACCTTAAAACTATTTGGGACCGTGTGTGGACTGTTTTATCTTTAAACGAATGAATGGATGTATGTTTTATTAAAACGACTCGTTTAGAGCCGTTTTCTATGATATTGAGATTGAACCATGATAGTAACACCCAATGACCCTTCCGCTGCTATGACCCGAAATTGGGGGTGTTACAGATTCCGACTTAGGTTTGTTTTATTTCCTGTTTTTAATTTTTCAAGCATTTATTTTTCCCGCCATTTTTCTTTAAGTGTTATTTTAATTGTTTTTCTTTATTTTAAATTTGAAGTTTGCATTTTTATTACATTGTCAAATTTACTTTTTGTCAAGCTTTAATTTCTCGTCATTTACTTTTTAATCAGTTTTAGTTTTAATTACCTGTCATTTACTTTTTAAAGTTTTGCAATTTAATTTTACTACAACGACCAAAAGTATTTTTATCCACCAAAAGACGACTGGGTCTCACTTAAACCAGTAATCAATTCGATTTGACAGACACAATCAACGAACTTAATTTTTATACTTGGCAAAAACCGTGTATTAAATGGCGCCGCTGCCAGCTCTTTTCATAAAGATTAACGGTTTTCTGTGAGAGACGCGTTGGATTTTGGGATCCGTTCACTCGTTAACGTTATTTTTCGTGTCATAAATTTTCAAAAATCCATAAAAATTCAAAAAATTCAAAAATACAAAAACATTAAAAAATCATAAAAAGTAACTCTTTTTCAAAAGTTTTACACCAAAAATATTTTATTTTTCCAAGTACATAAATATTCTCTATTTCTTTGGTATCTTTTTCATTTTCTTTTGCAGGTGTATGCGTACTAGATCTTCATCTTATTCAGATCCCGAGACTCGTGAAGATTTAGTTATGGCTGGTGTGCACAACAACAATAATCCACCCCACCCCAACATGAATAACAACAACAATGTTCCCCTACCCGATCTTCGAACGATGGAGGAGCTGTGTCAACCTACGATGAATGGACGAGGAGGACCGATTGCGCCGATGCAAATCACGGCTCCAGAGTTTTCGTTGAAGCATCACATGATCCAACAAGTTCAAAATACTTGTCCATTTCGCGGATTACAGGATGAGGATGCCAACAAACACCTCGACAAATTCATTACCGTAACTCAAAGCATGAAGTTGCCCGGGGTTACTATGGATTTTCTTCGCCTTCACCTATTTCCACACACATTATCCCACCATGCTAAAAATGGTTTGATTGTCCTCCGAAGAATTCAATTCATACTTGGGATGAGATGACTCAACGCTTTTTGTCGCGCTACTTTCCACCATCCATGGTCACGAGCCTTCGGAATCAAATTAGTGGATTTACACAAGAACTTGATGAATCACTTTTTGATGCTTGGGAATGCTATAATGTTTTGATCGATCGATGTTGTAACACCAGAGAATTTTCGTTACCATAAATAATAATAAACTATACTAATTATTATTCGAAAATCATTTTTGAGCGTTACCAAACTTATTGGATTTGAAAACGGGACATATTATGACAAAATCTGAAAATCGCACAGTTTACTTACCACCATGATAAAAATTAAATTAATATTTAATTCTCACGAGATATTTAATAAAAAGATTTATTAAATTATTTGATGCTTTTGACTCAATAACGTTTGCTAAAAACAAGAAATATTTAGGTTAAAGTCCGTCTTTCTTTAAAACGGAGCTTGACCGGGGTACCTAACAGATAATTAACATTTTAAAAGAGTTTACGAAATATTCTTGAAAAATAGTCAAGTGAATAGTCAGTTCTAATGGAAAATCTATTTTAAAAACAATGGCGTAACTTTCGTATCGTGAATCGAATTTTATAAATCCCGATCCAGCCCCGAGTCACATTTAAATGAGTAAAAGAAAAGTTTATTAACTATTTACATTATCGACCCTCAACTATATACAACATTTCAATTATTTTAAAAACTTACAAATTTATTTATATATATATTAAAATCACACATTTTCTTCCATTTCTATCAAAATAAAACACACACATATTCACCTCTCTCCCTCCCTCAAAGAATCCGGCCACCGGAACCCTAATCCGGCCACCGGATTCCGGCGCCGTCCTCTTTTCCGGCCAAGACTTAAAACACTTCCATTCACCGGATCTACTCGATCCATTAACCGATCTAAACTCCGGCGCCTCCACCACTTCACCATTTACTACCGCCACTGTTTCGCCACCTTCCTTTTGTTTTCCGACCAGTCCACCGCCGCAACACCATATCCACCACCATCTATACATATATATACTCCATCCACCGTCGTACTATCACCACCACCTGTCGTGGTCATCTCAGCACCGCCACCCCTCCACCTCGTAATAACCACGCACCCATCAGCCACCTTCCATCGCAGCCTTCACCTAAACTATTAAACCACCATGGCTGTCGCCGTCGGCCAGCCTACTACCACCTTCGCAGCCACCCGCTGCTACTATCGCCACCCGACCACCAACATCTGCGGCATCAGCCGGCCACCATGTCACCACCACCAGCGCTGTTGTGATGTTTATGTCAGCGGGGTGTTTGTCTCGTTTGTTATCAGCCCGCAAGGGGTGTTAGTTTGATGTTTGTGTATCACCGAAAACAGCCACCAAACGCGGTGTTTGTGTGCTTTCGTCGCCACCACAGCCACACCCAAAAGGTGTCGAGCTCGTGGTTATTATTATCATTTGTGTTGTTATTGTTTTCGTGAGATGTGTATAGCTCCGAAAAGGTGAATATGTTGGTGTTGTGATTTAACGACCGTTAGTGTCGGTTGGTTAGTTTTAACAGTCGTCAAGGGGCGTTTGGTGTTGTGGTTAGTGAATGATTGAAAGTGTTGATTATCGGGATTGTTTGGTTGAAAGTGTTATTATTGAAAGTGTTGGTTATTTACTTGGTTATCGGTAAATTCGTTTTAAATTAGATCGCTTATGATTCGACAACAATTAATTTGATATAATGAAAAGATGTGGATATTTGAAACATGGACTGATTTTGAAAGTGAAAATATTATGTTATGTGATTATGGGAAACGTTGTATAAACGAATAGGTCATGGCGAAGTTTTTATAAATTTAAAATTTATTTAGTTTTCTTAAATATTATTTAGAAACTAAAACCCTCTTTTTAGAAATATTAAATGGACAATAATGAAACAACGATTTATAAAATATTATCTTATAAAATCATAATTATTGTATATACTTTTGAAACTCCATTTGGAACTCTGAAACGTGTGCCCTCTCTTATTAAATGATTTTTACTTAAATAAATAGGTGATTTTGTAAGCGTGTCGAATTATTTAAGTTTATTTTATTTGCAAGGTATTGCATGCTTGGATTATTTTTAGTCTTTTGTTGTCATCTTCTTGAGTTTTGTACATGTCGTGTGTCATGTATATTCTGAGTAATTCGTGCGTTGTATGTTCTTGTTATATAATTCAAGCTATGAATTATATACATGTTCCGTTCCTCCGTGTGTAATATATATTAGGTATATATATTACATAACGAGTGGTATCCTCCGCTTCACCTTACTAAACCGATTACCGAACCGATTGCTGAACCGATTAATGAACCGATCACTGAACTGATTACTGAACCGATCACTGAACCGATTACTGAACCGATTACTGAACCAGTTATTGAACCGATTACCGAACGATTTCGATATGGGATTTAAGCGGTTTATGAACCGATGGTATTGATGAAACTTTTCATCGGGAAAGCTTGGATGCATCGATTTGGGATGCTGGGAGATGATCGATAAGATAAACTGTGACTTCCGGTATCGAGCAGTTCCGGCCTACGCTACACTGCTCTTGTATTCACGTCACTGCTAATTGTTCTACAACATCGATGTGTGTTCATACCCCCCCTCTTTCTCTTTTCAAAATTGCTTTATAAATGTTTTGAATCTATTTTGGGGGAGATACATGCTTGTCGAAGTCAAATGCGTGTTATGCATTTCAATGATTGTTTACGATATATATGTCTACACTTTCCATGCATTTTTTATAAATACAAGTTGATATCTTTTTGAAGATTGCTTATATTGCGTACGTGCTTGTACTTTAGTGGACTGTTTACATGACATGTGTGTTTATACATTTGGGGTTATCGATGATTTATACTTGTGAATATCTGAGCTATCCCATAGCTCCTTTTAAACTGCTTTGTATGTTTAATATTGTGAAATGAAATGACTGCTTGTGCTTGCTTGTGGACGCAAAAGAATTAAATTCTGTGAACACTCAGTGAACTTCGTTTATGATTAGCCTAAGTAGCGATAGCCATAGTCCCCATTATCATGAATCGTTAATTACTCTGCGGGAGTAAGCTCTTATGTTATGGATAGATCTATTGAGGCTTGACAACCTCCACTCGGGCATTCTGACGTCGGACGAGTGTATATCATTTGTGTGAACTTGGGTAGTCTTGGATAGAATCCCACTTGGGGCAACTTATATGTACATTATGGTGTACGTACTGGATCATTAGCTTCGATATCATGAGCTTAGCGCTATCATAAACACTGAAACACCCGATTTATCCTACACTTGGGACTATATCTCCTATAGTTGCCTTGGGTACTTGAACTGAACTTTTGCGGTCCATCTTGCTATGAATCTTGAATGTGAATCTTGACCTTGATCTTGCTATGAATCTTGACTGTGAATCTTGACCTCCATCTTGCTATGAATCTTGAATGTGAATCTTGACCTTGATCTTGCTATGAATCTTGACTGTGAATCTTGACCTCCATCTTGCTATGAATCTTGAATGTGAATCTTGACCTCCATCTTGCTATGAATCTTGAATGTGAATCTTGACCTTGATCTTGCTATGAATCTTGAATATGAATCCTGACTGTGATCATGTATTGATCTGATATGAATCCTGACTGCAATCATGTATTGATCTAAATCGATACGAATCTTGACTATAGTATGAAATGATCTTGACGTGAATTTATTATGTGGTTCTGACATGATTCCTGCATGAGATATGATAAGATTATTGTACGTGGATTGATCTAATCCTTAGGTGTGGTATTGACGTGATTTATGCATGTGGTTTTTATATCACACTTATATGATGGTTTGAATAGATGTTTGCATGCTGGTTTGATATGGTTCTTGTGTGCTAGTTTGACATGATGTTTATATGCCGGTCTAATATGATTCTTGTGTGCTAGTTTGACATGATGTTTATATGCTGGTTTGATATGATACTTATATGCTTTGGTATGATGCTCATATGCTTATTGCTATAGTTCTAATATGTGATCTCGATCATGATATTGACATGAACCAATAATATGACATTGTTATGTATATTGATCGTGGCTACTGAATTGAACTTGGGTGTGAATGAGTTCATGAACCTAAAAACCGAACTAAAATGAACTGTGAGCATGAATTACATCTTGTGTATGAACTGAAGTTTTTGTGCTAACTGTTATGCTATTTCTAAACTTTGATTTATGACCGAACTTTGTTGTAATGTCTCTTTATTGTGAAACTCTGGATTCCTGAACGTTTTTGCGACACTACTTTTAGTAGTTGTCCTTGTAAACTTTTAAAGTATCTTAAACATTTTAATAAAACTTATGAACTCGCCAACCTTTGTGTTGACACTTTTAAGCATGTATTCTCGGGTACTTGACTGAATAATTATTTGGAGTCAACATTGTGATATTTGGCATAGAGGTCGTTATCTCGGATCAAGACTCGGATAATCATGACGTAACAGGCCCCAATACTCGTGGGCTTCCGCTGGGCCAATTTGGGGGTGTTACAGATTGGTATCAGAGCCTTGGTTATAGAGAACTAGGTGTTATTGTATAGGCCTAGACTATAACCGATGCTCTCTTGTGTTTTAGCATGTCATTATGCTTATTCTTCTTATATAGGAATATGTGCTTTACATAATACGATTACTTATCCGCTGCTATATGAAAACTTTTCATGCATGTTTGCAATCTCTCGTTTCGTTATTATATGAATGTTTACTTTACATGTTGTGATTGCTTCCTGCAATGCCATATGAATATTCGATCAGCATGTTTGTTATTACCTTATGCGTTGCTCATATAGTAATATACCATGTATTTCGTTAATTTTATTCTTGCATTGTTTAGATCTATGCATGTATGTCACTTATCATGTGTACTCTTGAAAATGAAGGAAGTAAATTATTTTTCTATATGGTATCTTTTAGACCTATACATTTTTATGTGGACATACTAAATCTATATATTTTAAAAACATAAATATAGTTTTTATAAAAGTATAAGTTGTAGTATTTATAGAATCTATGGATGGAAGTATGTTTTTGATAAATCACTGGTGTTTATGAGTTTTGGGTGTAAATTCGTAGTGTTGCTATAAGTGGGTGTGTTTAAAAGTGGTGAAAATATATTTTTACAAAAGTTATACATTCTGTCCTAAATTTATATTGAGCTTAAAGTGTTATAAAAATTGTTTTGACACTAGATTAGTAGAAGATAATGAAAATACAAGTTAATACGTTCGTTTCGGTATATCATAAGCTAACAACAGAGTCAAAATGAGCAAGATATGGTCGTTTGCAATTTGTTGTTAGAAAATTTAATTTTTGTAGAAACACTAAAAAAAATAGTTGTTGTCTATAATTTAAAAATGGTCGAAGACTTTTTTGAGTTAAACCAAACTATTCTAAGTGTCGAAACGAGATTAAAATGGTGTACATGAATATTGAAAATATTTTGAAAAGGGTAAGAGCGCGTGATGGAAATATTTGATGATTGTGACTATTTGGACGCGGTGAATGAGAATTTTGTGGAGAAGTGATTTATTGATTGATCGTGAGTTGAGAAGGTGTTGGAATATGAGAATTTAGATTGTGATTTGGGTACTTACTAAAAATGGCAAAAATTGAAAAGACGCCGAAAGGCTGTCGAATTTTCCGTAAAAAGTTTGTTAAGAAATTTACTAAGTTAAATTTGGCTAAATTAAAATTTACGTCAAAGGACTTTCGAAATTCCGTCGAGTCAAAAATAAACATTCTTGCCTAAGTATAAGATACTAATATTAACTATATGATTTCGATGAGTCATATTTTATCTGCAAAACTAAGCACATGCTTGGCAAGTGACATACGTGATAGACTTATGTGATTTATTTGTTTGCGCCTGAACTATAGTATTGCATTTAGGTCGTTGCTAGCGTTGTTCGCTATTACTTGATTTCTATACTTATGCTGATTGATTCCTTGCTTGCGACGATAGTTCCTATTAAACTGCTTCATATGTTTAATGTTTTGGAATGCGATAATGCTTGATTGCGTGTTTGCTATTATCTTATATACTGCTACATGACCCTTGATTGCGATTGCTTTATACACTGCTACCTGCTTTACGTAGTTATGATTGTTCTATATATACATTCACACTTATTTATGAGTCTTACCCGGTTATGAGTGAGACTCATGAGGTCGACTAGATCCTTTATTTATTTATTTGATAACCATTATAATATATCATTATATTATATACGGGTTCTCTGTTTGATACGTGTTATCACGCACATTATTGCGTGATTGTGATTTATTTTCTTCCGCTTATGAATTTGAACGTCTATTTATGGAAAGCAACTCATTGACGACTCCTGCGCTTGCTTTTGACAATTTCCTCTAATAACGTTTTAGAGATTATAACTATTTTCAATGAGATTTTTTTTTCCATTGATAACTATTATGATATATTATCCTCTTGATTACTATTTATGACCTTATACTCCAACACGTCTACACTCACGTTATCGTAAACGCCTATTATTGGAGTGTAACTGGTCGACGTATCGTTTTGATTATCTGATGTATTCTTATGTTATATCATTTGGATAGTTTGCCTGTCTAAATGCTGTGGTGTGACTCCAATCAGGGTACTTATGATTTCATATTTAAATGGAATGGGACGTTTAAATATGGAACATGAGTCTCCTGACGACAAGTTAATTATGGTTTCATATTTAGATGGTATGGGACGTCCAAATGTGAAATCATAAGCCACCAGACCCGAGCTTATTTATGGTTCCGTATTTAGATAGTATGGGATGTTTGAATACGGAAGGTGTAAATAAACTGGCTGTAAACTCTTTTGGTAATATCTATTTCCTTAGATATTTGATCTATATATGTATGTATATTTTGGTAAATCTTGTCGAGGTAATTTGAGTAAGATGAGTTATGAGGTCTTTATTTAAATGGATTGGGACGCCTTTACATTTGAATAAAGAGGTTATAAATCGCTTAACTAAAGTTAATTATTTATATTTACATAGATTGGGACGCCTCTGTGTGTAAATGTGAATTATAAACAAGTGGCTTAAGCACATCTGACATCATTTCATATTTACGTTATTATTCTATGATTCCAATTATGGAATGTGTTTCTTTTGACTCATGATTCGTCCGTATGATTTTATTCATTGCTTTCTCCCCTTACCATTATCATTATTGCGTTTTGGCGAAAGATTTCATAAATTTCACTTGACTCGTGAATTGTTGCACAGATTTTTTTTTTTCCGAATGAACACCGATAGACGTGAGCCTAACAAGCTGACTGCTGTGAACCTTATTTCAACTTTCCTAAGTCGACGACTTTCTAAAATTCTTCACTTCTAATTGTCCTTTATTTATTCTATGAACCCTTACCGACATTTAAGATGTTGGTGACTTGTCGAACTCCTCGCTTCCAGTTGTCCATATCTGTTCTTTGAACTGTTACTGCTTTGTCAGATTGATTGTCTAACCTTTCGGATACATTCCAGCTTTACCTATTTCTTTCTGACATTTTTGACACTTCTAAACCTAGAACAACGATCGTGTTTTGAGGACCAAACTCAAAATAACACGTGGATGATGTAACACCAGAGAATTTTCGTTACCATAAATAATAATAAACTATATTAATTATTATTCGAAAATCATTTTTGAGCGTTACCAAACTTATTGGATTTGAAAACGGGACATATTATGACAAAATCTGAAAATCGCACAGTTTACTTACCACCATGATAAAAATTAAATTAATATTTAATTCTCACGAGATATTTAATAAAAAGATTTATTAAATTATTTGATGCTTTTGACTCAATAGCGTTTGCTAAAAACAAGAAATATTTAGGTTAAAGTCCGTCTTTCTTTAAAACGGAGCTTGACCGGGGTACCTAATAGATAATTAACATTTTAAAAGAGTTTACGAAATATTCTTGAAAAATAGTCAAGTGAATAGTCAGTTCTAATGGAAAACCTATTTTAAAAACAATGGCGTAACTTTCGTGTCGTGAATCGAATTTTATAAATCCCGATCCAGCCCCGAGTCACATTTAAATGAGTAAAAGAAAAGTTTATTAACTATTTACATTATCGACCCTCAACTATATACAACATTTCAATTATTTTAATAACTTAGAAATTTATTTATATTGATAGGTGTGAAAACACCCATCTTTTCTACCACTTAATTACAATAATAACCGAGCCAAAACGTGTATTTTATTTCTTTTATGTCGGAATTATGTGTGGTTTGTGTTTTTGTTGTGATTTAGGACGAAAAGGTGAAAAGTGGAGAAAATACGGGAATTCACGGGCATTTACGGACTTTTATTGAAGAAAAAGATGAAAGACGGAAGTTTACTTAAAGCCGAGGAACTCGAGTCTTATGTATCGAAGAATTAAAAGACGAGTCCAAAGAAATCCCGAGCCAAAAGTCATCAAAGTCCAAGATTAACAAGGAAATTAAGAAGGAAGGACTTAAAGGCGCAATTAAGAAGAAAGGAAGGAGGGGAGGAAGCTTCCTCTAACCACTCCCCTAATCTCCTATATATACCCCTCTTATTCATTTCACTTGTTTTTGTTGACTAATCGTGACAATTAGTTCTTCCACCTTTACTTTTATGCACCTTTAATTACTTGAACCTTTAATTACATGTCTTGCACCTTATTTACCATTTAATTTCAAGTAAGTGTTTCTTTTAATTCTCGCACCTTTACTTTATCTTGTTGATCTCATTCTACCTTTCTTTGATCTTTGATTTATATGCTTTTTATCTTGTTAACTTGTTTAAAGATTACATTTTTAGGCTTTTGATTGTTTTAAATCATCTATTTTCATAGCTTATTTTGTTTGTTTTCAAGTTTATAAAGTTTTTACAAAAGTTATTTTTTTATATAAAAGTTGTTTTTCGTAAAGTTTATTCATTTCGTGTTTTAATAGTCTTCAAATTTCTGTTTAGTAGCTTATTTTTACACGTTTTGTCTTAGGAATTTAGTCTTGTGCTTATTAGAATCATAGCTTATTTCTGTAGCTTAATTTGTGCTTTTTCCACCTTTTTCCGATCTGACAAATCGGAAAGGGGTTTTACATTCCGACCATAGCTCCTTAGCTTGGTCGGAAAAGGGTTTTAGTATTCCTATCTGTATTCCGATTGGTGGTGTATCTTGGTATTCCGATCAGGGAAAGGTAAGTGGGTATTCCGATCTGAACTAGTGACAGTTATTCCGATTGGTGCTTCACTCCTTATTCCGATCGAGGTGCGTGTTTGGTATTGCGATTGGGACTAGTGACAGTATTCCGATCAAAGGGTCCGATCAGCATTCCGACCAGCATCTAAGCCATATTCTGATCTAGGGTAAGTTTATATTCCGATTGGGGTTTGACTGGATATTCCGATCTGGGGTAGGTGACATATTCCAATTGAGTTTCCGATCCATATTCCGATTTGGAGGTAAGCTAATATTCCGATTGGTAAGATCGGAATATATTCCGATGGGGGTATTTTTCATGTTTTACCTTGTTTAATTTTTACATTCTCATTTTAATTCTTGTCTAATTTTAATTTCCGCCACGCTTTTATTTCAAGTCATTTAATTATTTTACTTTTCAAAGTTGTTTTTAATATTGCACCCTTTCGTTTAATTAGACTTAGATTTAATTTTAACGCCTTTAATTTTAAAACGCCCTTTTATTTTTATCGCAATTTTACTTTAATTGTTTTGCACATTTTCATATACTACAATGACAACCTTTTTGTTTTCACCAAAATGAAACTGAGTCACACTAAAAACCAATAATCAATTCGATTAGACCAACACAACGAATTTTAATTTTCTTACGGGGTGTCAAAAACCAGTTATTAAATGGCGCCGCTGCCGGCTCTTTTCGTAAAGATTAACGGTTTTCTGTGAGAGACGCGTTGCTTTTTGGGATCTGTTCACTTGTGAGCGTTATTTTCTTGCATAAAAAATTTAAAAAAACCATAAAAATTAAAAAATTGATAAAAATACATAAAAAGTAAAAATTTCAAAAATCCAAAAAGATTTTATCTTTATTGTGTATATATATTGTCTTTGTGTTTGGTATTGTTTTCTTTTGCATTTTCAGGTGTATGCGTACTAGATCTTCTAATTATCAAGAGCCCGAGACTCAAGAAGATTTAGCTATGTCAGGTGTTAACAACAATAATCATCCACCGCACCTCAACAATAACAACAATGTTCTTCCACCGCCCGATCTTCGGACCATGGAGGAGCTTTGTCAACCTACCATGTTTGGACGAGGAGGACCGATTGCGCCGATGCAAATCAACGCTCCTGAGTTTTCGTTAAAGCACCACATGATTCAGCAAGTGCAAACTAACCCATCCCGTGGATTGCCTGATGATGATGCCAACAAACACCTCGACAAGTTCATTACAATCACCCAAAGCATGAAGTTGGCTGGTGCCACAATGGATGAACTTCGCCTACAACTCTTTCCACATACTTTATTACATCATGCCGAGAAATGGTTTGATCGTCTCCCGAAGAATTCTATTCACACTTGGGATGACATGACTCAACGCTTTTTATCGCGCTACTTTCCACCATCCATGGTCACGAGCCTTCGCAATCAAATCAGCGGTTTCATGCAAGATCTTGATGAATCTCTTTTTGATGCTTGGGAGAGATATAATGTCTTGATCGATAGATGTCCAAACCACAACATGCTACCTGTGACCTTAATTGATACTTTCTACAACGGTTTGACTTTTCGAGATCGTGATACGATCAATGCAGCCGCCGGTGACACATTCATGAAAAGGAGACCCGAGGAGTGTAGAGAGCTTATTGAGAACATGACTACTCACCACAAAAACTGGGATTCCTCTGCTTCTTCAAGGAACAATCCGAGAGTCAATGTTTCCTCCACTTCAGCAAACCCTGATATGACCGAACTCACCCGTGTGCTAACTGAAATGAGCAGAAGTATGCAACTCTTGGCTTCAAACCAACAACAACAACAAGTTAAAGCGGTTGCTACTCCTTGTGAAACATGCGGTGGTCCTCACTCATACACCGATTGTCCTTCGACACAAGGAAATCCGGAAAATGTGTATGCAGCTTATGGTAATTATTCACCGGAAAATTACCAAGCTCGACCTCAAGGGGATAGAAATTTGCTGAGTTACCGATCCAACAATTACCTTTCACCCGGTTTTTCTCCTCAAAACCAAAACTCCGCCAACAACTACAATAGAAGCAACCAAATCCCACCAAGAGCTTCTAATCCTTATCACCCACCCGCCCAACAAACCCCACCCAGCAATCCGGATGTTGAGGCCATCATGAGAACCCAAGGTGAGCAAATCAAGAATTTGCAGAGCCAAATTATCAATCTTAAAGGAGATATTACCAAGCAAGGAAATGAGATAAGATCCGAGCTTCGAGATAATATTCAATCCTCCTTCAGCAATCAAACCAATGATTTGAAGAATATGCTTGCTAGTTTCTTGCCCGCCGCTCAACCTTCTTCTTCGAGTTCTCTACCTTCAAACACCTTCACCAATCCGTGAGCAAATGTGAGTGCTATTACTACCCGTAGTGGAGTCACCATCGTAGGACCACCAATCCCACCACCATCATCTACACCTCCTCCACCACCATTTATCCCTACTCCTCCTACACCTAGTATTAGTGCACCATTACCGTCTCCGCCTCGACGTGATGAAGTTCCCACGAATAACCCTTCAACATCTCAACCTTTACCTTCACCTACACCTTCACCACCTAAACCCAATATCCCTTATCCCTCTCGTTTAGGCAAGACCAAAATGCTTACCAAGGAGGACTCCAAAGTGGCACGCTATGTGAAGATGATTTCTCAAATGAACTTCAACATTAGTTTTCTTGAAGCACTTTTCCACATGCCCAAATTTGTTAAAGCATTTAGGGAATTGCTTAACAAGAAGGAGAAGCTGATTGAACTCGCCAACACACGCTTAAATGAAAACTGCTCTGCAGTTATTCTTAAAGAACTGCCGGAAAATCTTGGAGATCCCGGTCGTTTTGTGTTGCCTTGCGTGTTCAACAAAACTGAAGAATTTACTGCCCTTGCTGATCTCGGGGCTAGTATTAATTTGATGCCATTGAGTGTTTGGAAAACACTATCATTACCCGACCTCACTCCAACAAAGATGACTCTTGAACTTGCAAATCACACTCTCGCTTACCCCGTTGGTATAGCCGAAGATGTGTTCATTAAAGTTGTCACATTTACTTTCCCGGTTGACTTTGTGGTTGTTGATTACGAAATGGACCCTCGTATTCCTTTAATACTTGGTCGCCCATTCTTGAGAACCGGACGAGCTTTAGTGGATGTGGCCGAAGGTGAGTTAATCTTAAGAGTCGGGGATGATGCACAAGTTTTCAAAATGGGGAAGCTTACCAGCACAACCTTTGGAGGACGAGAATCAGTGAATATGATTAATGTGCATGATGACTTCGTTGTCTACAACAATCCTCTATTCGACTCTTGCATCGATAATCCACTTTTCCATGATGATGTGGATGATTCTCTCCCTACTTTGGAACTTTCTCCCATTTATGATTCACCACCGGTCTTTGATGCTTATGATGATGATGATTCTAGCTCAAATTCGGATGATTATGATGACCTTACTTCTGAGTATCCCGATCTGCCCACGTATGATGATTTCGATGAGGCTGATACTCTTTCGAGCGATTCTTCACATGATGAAGATCCTCCGCCATCACTCGATCCTACTTTGGACGATTACTCATTTGAGGAAGATTTCTCTGCGTTTCTCAACACTTACTTCCCTCATGAGAGTGATGCTCCTCCTTTGGACTTTGAAGATTATCAACTTGATCCTACTTTGGATTTGAAGCACATTCTTTCAAAGGAGAAGAAACCGGTCGACACCGAAATCCGCAGCACATACGAGTTAACACCTCTTTGTCCCCCTTCTGAGGACGAGGTTGTGCTTCTTCGTGGATCTTCTTCACACTCTGATGAGCCTGAGTGCTATTTTCCCCTAAAGAAAAGGTGTTCGACCCCGGTATTGACATTCTGCAGCCATCTCAGTGTCCACCTGATGAAATAAAAGGAAAAATCTTTGGAATTATTGAAGACATGCTTGCACCACTTCACCCTTGCTTCCACCGTGCTCCATCACTACTTAAGGGAACCTTGCCTACTCTTCTTTGGCTTGCCTTGTTCGCCTTAAGCTTGTGCTTATTGATGGACGAAAACTATGTCTTTGATCCTGGTGGATATGTGTCATGCTTCTTTTATTGATGATCAAGGTCGAGTCAGGCTCACGACTCGGTTAACAAAAATCAAGCGCTTCTTGGGAGGCAACCCATGCATCTATCTTTTCGCTTTCTTTATCATAAGTGTAGTGGAGACCCGTTGGTGTTTGCTCTCTCCTCTCTTCTACTAAGCAGGGATTCGAGCTTCAATGATCCACTCTTGATGATTCTTGACGACCCGTGATTCCGTGTTCTACTTCTTCCCGGTTCTATCCTAAACTCTTTTCGATTCACTATTTTATATTTTCTCAATATTAAAATAGGAATCTCTTTAGTTGTCTCTTCCTTAGCGAGATTTAAACAACGTGCACAATGTCCTAAGTGTAGGGGAGTTTACTCCCACATGCTTAAACATTGAGGACAATGTTTATATTAAGTGTAGGGGGACTTCTATCGAAGTTAAGTGCTATTTTCCTTGTATTTGTCCTCATTTTAACCGGAAAATCAATTTTTCGACATTTTTCAAAAATTTTGATCTATTTTGGCCTATTAGTTTTGCCCTTTGCATAGTTATTTTCTTTCCTTATTAGAATAAATGTTTAAATAAGTGGTTTTAATTTTCAAACGTTGTGAATCTTTTGACTCAACCCGAGTTTACTTATCTTAGTTTACTCTAGCTAGTATCCTTAACGTGTTTAAGTCAAGTTTTGCTAGGCTTTTTATATAGGGAGCTATAAAACGCGAAAGTCTAAACTCTCACGAGTTAAGAACAAGAACTCTTCGCAAGTTCCTATAATTGATCCTAGAGAGTCGTTTATCAAGGGAACTTTAAAACGCGATTTCTAAACTTGAAAAAGTCCAAGAATTTGCAAGATCCTATAGGCAACTCGAAAACCCAAAACTTTGATTTAATAGGCTAAGTATCCACGAGTCTCATTCCTTGAGATTTTAAACTGTGGAGAATGAGAGATGATAGAGCCAATTATAAGTCTGGTATTCTTTCGTGAATTTATGTGAGTTAATTATGAGCCTATTCTCCCATCACTTGCTAAAAAATTTATCTGCTAATAAATAAGGTTGTACGATTTGAAAAGTTACTTAGCTTCTAGCCCAAGATCGTTTAAAAGTTGCTCGGTATGGATTAGAGTTCATAGCCAAGGCATAACTTATTGAAGCGGGATGCGAAGATTGGCGAGTCCGAAAAGGCCCTAACAAGGCATGAGGGCTTTATTTTGTTGCTAAAGATCCAAGTGATGTGAAGAATCATTTACCGAAAATCAATATGAAGGATCGAGACACACGACGTAAAGCAAAAAAAAACTCCCCAAAAGTCATGGAGAAGTGTATCCGAAAAGACCCTAACAAGGTATGAGGATAAATACATCCAAGTCATAAAAGGAGGCGGATCGTTGTATATCAAAGTCCAAAATAAAGATTGGAGAAAAATGAAGAAGTCGTGGTCCAAGTATAAATCTCTCAAAACTTCAAGTGAAGAAATTCCTATATGAAGAGAAGACCATAATTTCATGAACATCTCTCAAGGTTTGAAGTATAAAGTCACTGCCAAATATCGGTCCGAGAAAGGTCTCAAATCGCGAAGCATGTTATGCCAAGATATGAACTTTATGAGGTCCCGAGAAGCAGATTTAAAAGATTTTGTCCTTTAGCTAACTATTGATTAAATCGTTCACTTTATTTTCAGACTTAATAACTATCGAAATAAGTCAAAAATGCATCCTCGTGATCATTCAAGACAATAATAAAATATAAGAGATACACCTAGGAATAAGGGAGTCTAAGTGAGTAATTGGCCCACATGAGTTCGTGATAGTTTACTAACTTATAATAACAATGATCTCGTTTTTAAGCTTGGTTTGGAGAAAGTGAAAACTTGAGGATGATGATTATTCATGGCATTTCCAAAACCCAAGGTATGCTTTTTGATTTCTTTACTTTTAATGTTTATAATTTTCTATCTCTTTAATAAAGGCCAACGTGGATTGATTATGATGAAAAATGTAAACGTGCTTTGTAACTAATGCATTGCATGAGGACATTGCAATGGTCAAGTGTAGGGGATTTGATAGGTGTGAAAACACCCATCTTTTCTACCACTTAATTACAATAATAACCGAGCCAAAACGTGTATTTTATGTCTTTTATGTCGGAATTATGCGTGGTTTGTGTTTTTGTTGTGATTTAAGACGAAAAGGTGAAAAGTGGAGAAAACACGGGAATTTACGGGCATTTGCGGACTTTTATTGAAGAAAAAGATGAAAGACGGAAGTTTACTTAAAGCCGAGGAACTCGAGTCTTATGTATCGAAGAATTAAAAGACGAGTCCAAAGAAATCCCGAGTCAAAAGTCATCAAAGTCCAAGATTAACAAGGAAATTAAGAAGGAAGGACTTAAAGGCGCAATTAAGAAGAAAGGAAGGAGGGGAGGAAGCTTCCTCTAACCACTCCCCTAATCTCCTATATATACCCCTCTTATTCATTTCACTTGTTTTTGTTGACTAATCGTGACAATTAGTTCTTCCACCTTTACTTTTATGCACCTTTAATTACTTGCACCTTTAATTACATGTCTTGCACCTTATTTACCATTTAATTTCAAGTAAGTGTTTCTTTTAATTCTCGCACCTTTACTTTATCTTGTTGATCTCATTCTACCTTTCTTTGATCTTTGATTTATATGCTTTTTATCTTGTTAACTTGTTTAAATATTACATCTTTAGGCTTTTGATTGTTTTAAATCATTTATTTTCATAGCTTATTTTGTTTGTTTTCAAGTTTATAAAGTTTTTACAAAAGTTATTTTTTTTATATAAAAGTTGTTTTTCGTAAAGTTTATTCATTTCGTGTTTTAATAGTCTTCAAATTTCTTTTTAGTAGCTTATTTTTACACGTTTTGTCTTAGGAATTTAGTCTTGTGCTTATTAGAATCATAGCTTATTTGTGTAGCTAAATTTGTGCTTTTTCCACCTTTTTCCGATCTGACAAATCGGAAAGGGGTTTTACATTCCGACCATAGCTCCTTAGCTTGGTCGGAAAAGGGTTTTAGTATTCCTATCTGTATTCCGATTGGTGGTGTATCTTGGTATTCCGATCAGGGCAAGGTAAGTGGGTATTCCGATCTGAACTAGTGACAGTTATTCCGATTGGTGCTTCACTCCTTATTCCGATCGAGGTGCGTGTTTGGTATTCCGATTGGGACTAGTGACAGTATTCCGATCAAAGGGTCCGATCAGCATTCCGACCAGCATCTAAGCCATATTCCGATCTAGGGTAAGTTTATATTCCGATTGGGGTTTGACTGGATATTCCGATCTGGGTAGGTGACATATTCCGATTGAGTTTCCGATCCATATTCCGATTTGGAGGTAAGCTAATATTCCGATTGGTAAGATCGGAATATATTCCGATGGGGGTATTTTTCATGTTTTACCTTGTTTAATTTTTACATTCTCATTTTAATTCTTGTCTAATTTTAATTTCCGCCACGCTTTTATTTCAAGTCATTTAATTATTTTACTTTTCAAAGTTGTTTTTAATATTGCACCCTTTCGTTTAATTAGACTTAGATTTAATTTTAACGCCTTTAATTTTAAAACGCCCTTTTATTTTTATCGCAATTTTACTTTAATTGTTTTGCACATTTTCATATACTACAATGACAACCTTTTTGTTTTCACCAAAATAAAACTGAGTCACACTAAAAACCAATAATCAATTCGATTAGACCAACACAACGAATTTTAATTTTCTTACGGGGTGTCAAAAACCAGTTATTATATATATATATATATATATACTAAAATCACACATTTTCTTCCATTTCTATCAAAATAAAACACACACATATTCACCTCTCTCCCTCCCTCAAAGAATCCTGCCACCGGAACCCTAATCCGGCCACCGGATTCCGGCGCCGTCCTCTTTTCCGGCCAAGACTTAAAACACTTCCCGTCACCGGATCTACTCGATCCATTAACCGATCTAAACTCCGGCGCCTCCACCACTTCACCATTTACTACCGCCACTGTTTCGCCACCTTCCTTTTGTTTTCCGAACAGTCCGTCGCCGCAACACCATATCCACCACCATCTATACATATATATACTCCATCCACCGTCGTACTATCACCACCACCTGTCGTGGTCATCTCAGCACCGCCACCCCTCCACCTCGTAATAACCACGCACCCACCAGCCACCTTCCACCGCAGCCCTCACCTAAACTATTACACCACCATGGCTGTCGCCGTCGGGCAGCCTACTACCACCTTCGTAGCCACCCGCTGCTACTATCGCCACCCGACCACCAACATCCACGGCATCAGCCGGCCACCATGTCACCACCACCAGCGCTGTTGTGATGTTTATGTCAGCGGGGTGTTTGTCTTGTTTGTTATCAGCCCGCAAGGGGTGTTAGTTTGATGTTTGTGTATCACCGAAAACAGCCACCAAACGCGGTGTTTGTGTGCTTTCGTCGCCACCACAGCTGCACCCAAAAGGTGTCGGGCTCGTGGTTATTATTATCATTTGTGTTGTTATTGTTTCCGTGAGATGTGTATAGCTCCGAAAAGGTGAATATGTTGGTGTTGTGATTTAACGACCGTTAGTGTCGGTTGGTTAGTTTTAACAGCCGTCAAGGGGCGTTTGGTGTTGTGGTTAGTGAATGATTGAAAGTGTTGATTATCGGGATTGTTTGGTTGAAAGTGTTATTATTGAAAGTGTTGGTTATTTACTTGGTTATCGGTAAATTCGTTTTAAATTAGATCGCTTATGATTCGACAACAATTAATTTGATATAATGAAAATATGTGGATATTTGAAACATGGACTGATTTTGAAAGTGAAAATATTATGTTATGTGATTATGGGAAACGTTGTATAAACGAATAGGTCATGGCGAAATTTTTATAAATTTAAAATTTATTTAGTTTTCTTAAATATTATTTAGAAACTAAAACCCTCTTTTTAGAAATATTAAATGGACAATAATGAAACAACGATTTATAAAATATTATTTTATAAAATCATAATTATTGTATATACTTTTAAAACTCCATTTGGAACTCTGAAATGTGTGCCCTCTCTTATTTAATGATTTTTACTTAAATAAATAGGTGATTTTGTAAGCGTGTCGAATTATTTAAGTTTATTTTATTTGCAAGGTATTGCATGCTTGGATTATTTTTAGTCTTTTGTTGTCATCTTCTTGAGTTTTGTACATGTCGTGTGTCATGTATATTCTGAGTAATTCGTGCGTTGTATGTTCTTGTTATATAATTCAAGCTATGAATTATATACATGTTCCGTTCCTCCGTGTGTAATATATATTAGGTATATATATTACATACCGAGTGGTATCCTCCGCTTCACCTTACTAAACCGATTACCGAACCGATTGCTGAACCGATTAATGAACCGATCACTGAACTGATTACTGAACCGATCACTGAACCGATTACTGAACCAGTTATTGAACCGATTACCGAACGATTTCGATATGGGATTTAAGCAGTTTATGAACCGATGGTATTGATGAAACTTTTCATCGGGAAAGCTTGGATGCATCGATTTGGGATGCTGGGAGATGATTGATAAGATAAATTGTGACTTCCGGTATCGAGCAGTTCCGGCCTACGCTACACTGCTCTTGTATTCACGTCACTGCTAATTGTTCTGCAACATCTATGTGAGTTCATACCCCCCCCCCTCTTTCTCTTTTCAAAATTGCTTTATAAATGTTTTGAATCTCTTTTGGGGGAGATACATGCTTGTCGATGTCAAATGCATGTTATGCTTTTTAATGATTGTTTACGATATATATGTCTACACTTTCCATGCATTTTTGTGATAAATATAAGTTGATATCTTTTTGAAGATTGCTTATATTGCGTACGTGCTTGTACTTTAGTGGACTGTTTACATGACATGTGTGTTTATACATTTGGGGTTATCGATGATTTATACTTGTGATATCTGACCTATCCCATAGCTCCTTTTAAACTGCTTTGTATGTTTAATATTGTGAAATGAAATGATTGCTTGTGCTTGCTTGTGGACGCAAAAGAATTGAATTCTGTGAACACTCAGTGAACTTCGTTTATGATTAGCCTAAGTAGCGATAGCCATATTCCCCACTATCATGAATCGTTAATTACTCTGCGGGAGTAAGCTCTTATGTTATGGATAGATCTATTGAGGCTTGACAACCTCCACTCGGGCATTCTGACGCCAGACGAGTGTATATCATTTGTGTGAACTTGGGTAGTCTTGGCTAGACTCCCACTTGGGGCAACTTATATGTACATTGTGGTGTACGTACTGGATCATTAGCTTCGATATCATGAGCTTAGCGCTATCATAAACACTGAAACGCCCGATTTATCCTACACTTGGGACTATATCTCCTATAGTTGCCTTGGGTACTTGAACTGAACTTTTGCGGTCCATCTTGCTATGAATCTTGAATGTGAATCTTGACCTTGATCTTGCTATGAATCTTGACTGTGAATCTTGACCTCCATCTTGCTATGAATCTTGAATGTGAATCTTGACCTTGATCTTGCTATGAATCTTGACTGTGAATCTTGACCTCCATCTTGCTATGAATCTTGAATGTGAATCTTGACCTCCATCTTGCTATGAATCTTGAATGTGAATCTTGACCTTGATCTTGCTATGAATCTTGAATATGAATCCTGACTGCGATCATGTATTGATCTGATATGAATCCTGACTGCAATCATGTATTGATCTAATATGGATCTTAGCTGTGATATCGATACGAATCTTGACTATAGTATGAAATGATCTTGACGTGAATTTATTATGTGGTTCTGACATGATTCCTGCATGAGATATGATAAGATTATTGTACGGGGATTGATCTAATCCTTAGGTGTGGTTTTGACGTGATTTATGCATGTGGTTTTTATATCACACTTATATGATGGTTTGAATAGATGTTTGCATGCTGGTTTGATATGGTTCTTGTGTGCTAGTTTGACATGATGTTTATATGCCGGTCTAATATGATTCTTGTGTGCTAGTTTGACATGATGTTTATATGCTGGTTTGATATGATACTTATATGCTTTGGTATGATGCCCATATGCTTATTGCTATAGTTCTAATATGTGATCTCGATCGTGATATTGACATGAACCAATAATATGACATTGTTATGTATATTGATCGTGGCTACTGAATTGAACTTGGGTGTGAATGAGTTCATGAACCTAAAAACCGAACTGAAATGAACTGTGAGCATGAATTACATCTTGTGTATGAACTGAAGTTTTTGTGCTAACTGTTATGCTATTTCTAAACTTTGATTTATGACCGAACTTTGTTGTAATGTCTCTTTATTGTGAAACTCTGGATTCCTGAACGTTTTTGCGACACTACTTTTAGTAGTTGTCCTTGTGAACTTTTAAAGTATCTTAAACATTTTAATAAAACTTATGAACTCGCCAACCTTTGTGTTGACACTTTTAAGCATGTATTCTCAGGTACTTGACTGAATGATTATTTGGAGTCAACATTGTGATATTTGGCATAGAGGTCGTTCTCTCGGATCAAGACTCGGATAATCATGACGTAACAGACCCCAATACTCGTGGGCTTCCGCTGGGCCAATTTGGGGGTGTTACAGATGTCCAAATCAAAACATGCTCCTCGTCACCTTAATTGATACTTTCTACAACGGTTTAACTTTTCGTGATCGTGATACGATTAATGCAGCCGCCGGTGGCACATTTATGAAAAGAAGACCCGAGGAGTGTAGAGAGCTTATAGATAACATAACTACTCATCACAAAAATTGGGATTCATTCGCATCTTCAAGGAATAACCCGAGATTCAATGTGTCTTCTACTTCTTCAAACCCTGATATCACCGAATTGACCCGCGCAATGGTCGAAATGAGCAAGAATATGCAACTTTTGGCTACAAATCAACAACAACAAGTTAAAGCTGTAGCAACTTCTTGTGAGATTTGCGGGGGTCCTCATTCATACACTGATTGTTCTTCTACTCATGATAATCCGGAAAACGTGTATGCGGCTCATGGTAACTATTCAACGGAAAGCTATCAAGTCCGACCTCAAGGTGATCGTAACTTGCTAAGTTACCGTTCTAACAAATTTCTTTCACCTGGTTTTTCTCCTCAAAACCACAACCCCAGCAACTACAATAGAAGCAATCCAACCCCACCTCGAGCTTCTAATACTTATCACCCACCCGCTCAACAAGCACCACCCATTAGTCAAGATGTTGAAACTTTCATGATGACCTAAGGAGAGCTAGTTAAGAATCTGCAAAGCCAAATCATCAACTTGAAAGGAGATATCACTAAGCAAGGGAATGATATTAGAACCGAGCTTCGACATGATATACAAACCTCTTTTAGCAATCAAACGAATGATTTGAAGAATATGATGGCTAGTTTCTTTCCAATTACTCAACCCTCTACTTCGGGCTCTCTTCCTTTAAATACCGTCATCAACCCAAGAGCAAATGTGAGTGCTATTACTACACGCAGTGGAGCAACTCTTGTAGGAACATCTATCCCTCCACCAGGTACTCCATCTACACCTCATCCACCACCATTTATCCCTCCTACTCCCACACCTAGTATTCGTTATCCATTACCGTCTCCACCTCTTACTGAAGAAGTTCCCAAGAAACACCCTTCACCAACCCAACTTCCACCTTTAAACCTTCAACATCTCAACCTTTACCTGCTACACCTACACCACCTAAACCCAATATCCCTTATCCTTCTCGCTTAGACAAGTGCCAATTTCTCATCAAGGATGATATTCAAGTGTCAAACTTTTTGAAGAAGATTTCGGGACTGACCATCACCTTTAGCCTTGTTGAAGCTCTAGCCCAAATGCCTAAATTTGTTAAGATGTTTAAGGAATTGCTTAATAAGAAGGAGAAGATGGCCGAGTTTGTTAATACTCGATTGAATGAGAATTGTTCTGCTGTACTCCTTAAAGAACTGCCGTAAAAACTTGGATATCCCGGTCGTTTTGTGCTACCATGTACTTTTAACCAAACCGAAGAATTTACTGCCTTAGCCGATCTCGGAGCAAGTATAAATTTGATGCCTTTAAGTGTTTGGAAAAAGTTATCATTACCTGACCTTACACCAACAAAGATGACTCTTGAGCTAGCAAATCGCACTCTCGCTTAACCTGTTGGTATTGCCGAAGATGTGTTTGTTAAAGTTGGTACCTTCACTTTTCCGGTCGACTTTGTTGTTGTTGATTATGAAATGGACCCTCGTATTCCGTTAATACTTGGTCGGCCATTCTTGAGAATCAGAAAAGCCTTAGTCGATGTTGCCGAAGGTGAGTTAATCTTAAGAGTCGGGAATGAGGCAAGTTTTTAAAATGGGGAAGATCACAACCAAATCAAATGGAAGACAAACAGCGAATATGATTAATGTGCTTGATGATTTTGTCGTCTACAACAATCCTCTTTTTGATTCTTGCTATGATAATCCACTGTTCAAAGATGATGTGGATGATTCTCTCTCAAATTTAGATCCTCCACCAATTTCTCCACCGATCTATGATGATTATGATGATGATTCTAGTTTCGATGGGGATGATTGTGATAATTTTGTTTCAGAGTATCCAGACTTGCCAACTTATGATGATTTTGATAATGTTGATACTCTCTCGAGTGATTCTTCTCATGATGACCTTGCACCTACTTTTGATGAAGATCCTCCGCCAACAATACTTGATCCTACTTTGGATGACTACTCATTTGAGGAAGACTTTGCTACTTTTCTCAATACATACTTCCCGAATGAGAGTGATTCTCCTCCTTTGGACTTTGATGATGCTCTTTATCCTCCTTTGGATATGAAGAAACCCGTTTCAAAGGAGAATAAATCGGAAGACACCAATATCCGTAGTACCTATGTCTTGACACCTCTTTATCCACCTTCTAAGGATGAGATTGTCAGATTTATGAGCGGATCTTCTTCAAGGTCTACTGAGCCTGAGTGTTATTTTCCCCTAAAGGAAAAGGTGTTCGATCCTGGTATTGCAATTTTTAAGCCATCTCAGTATCCATCTGATGAAATAAAAGGAAAGATTTTGTGACACAATGGAGATATGCTTGCACCTCATCACCCTTGCTACCACCGTGCTCAATCTTTGTTTAAGGTAACCTTGCCTACTCTTCTTTGGCTTGCCTTGTTTGCCTTAAGCTTGTGCTACTTGATGGATGAAAACCATGTCTTTGATCCCGGTGGATATGTTTCAAGCTTCTTCCCATGCTAATCAAGGACGAGTCAGGCTCATGACTCGGTTAACAAAAACAAGCGCTTCTCGGGAGGCAACCCGATTATCTATCCTTTTATTCCGTTTTTCTAATAAGTGTCGGGGGAGACCCTAGTATGTGTTTGTTGTTTTCTTTCTTATGATGTGCATGGATTTGAGCTTTCAAAGATCCATTCTTGATGACTTTTGACGACCCGTGATTCCGTGTACCCGTCTTCCCTGTTCTATCCTAAACTCTTTTGATTCACTATTTTATATTCTTCAATATTAAAATAGGAATCACTTTAGTTGTCTCTTCCTTAGTAAGATTTAAACAAAGTGCACAATGTCCTAAGTGTAGCGGAGGTTACTTCCACATGCTTAAACATTGAGGACAATGTTTATATTAAGTGTACGGGGACTTCTATCGAAGTTAAGTGGGTTTTTCCTTGTATTTGTCCTCATTTTAACCGGAAAATTGATTTTTCGACATTTTTTCAAAATTTTTGATCTATTTTTGGCCTAGTAGTTTTATCTTTGTTATAGTTATTTTCTTTATTTGCTAGAATAAATTTTAATAAAGTGGTTTTAATTTTCAAACGTTGTGAATCTTTTGACTCAACCCGAGTTTACTTATCTAAGTTTACTCTAGCTAGTATCCTTAACGTGTTTAAGTCAAGTTTTGCTAGGCTTTTATATAGGGAACTTTAAAACGCGAAAGTCTTAATTCTTACGGCTTAAGAACAAGAACTTTTCGCAAGTTCCTATAATTGATCCTAGAGAGTCGTTTATCAAGGGAACTTTAAAATGCAAATTCTAAACTTGAAAAAGTCTAAGAATTTGCAAGATCCTATAGATGACTTGAAAACCCAAAACTTTGATATAATTGGCTAAGCATCCACGAGTCTCATTCCTTGAGATTTTAAATTGTGGAGAACGAGAGATGATAGAGTCAATTATAAGTTTGGTATTCTTTCATAAATTTATGTGAGCTGATTATAAGCTTTTTCTCCCATCGCTTGTTAATAAATTTAATTGCAATAAATAAGGTCGTACGATTTGAAAAGTTACTTAGCTTCTAGCCCAAGATCGTTTAAAAGTTGCTCGGTATTAATTAGAGTTCATAGCCAAGGCATAACTTATTGAAGCGGGATGTGAAGATTGGCGAGACTGAAAAGGCCCTAACAAGGCATGAGGGCTACATTTTGTTGCTAAAGATCCCAAGTGATGTGAAGAATCATTTATCAAAAATCAATATGATGGATCGAGACACACGACGAAAAGCAAATACTCCCCTAAAGATCATGGATAAGTCTATCCAAAAAGGCCCTAACAAGGTATGAGGATAAATAGATCCAAGTCCTAAAAGTAGGCGGATCGTTGTATATCAAAATTCCAAATAAAGATTGGAGAAAAATGAAGAAGTCGTGGTCCAAATATGAAGAATCTCTCAAAAAGTTCAAGTGAAGAAATACCTATTATGAAGAGAAGACCATTATTTCATGAACGTCTCTCAAGATTTGAAGTATGAAGTCAATGCCAAATATCGGTCCGAGAAAGGTCTCAAATCGTGAAGCGAGTTATGCCAAGATATGAACTTTATGAGATCCCGAGAAGCAGTTTTAAAAGATTTTATCCTTTAGCTAACTATTGATTAAATCGTCCTACTTTATTTTCAGCCTAAATAACTATCGAAATAAGTCAACGTGCATCCTCGTGATAATTCAAGACAACAATAAAATATAAGAGATATACCTAGGAATAAGGGAGTCTAAGTAAATAATTGGCCCACATGAGTTTGTATTAGTTTGCTAACTTATAATAACAATGATCTCGTTTTTAAGCTTGGTATGAGGAACGTGAAACTTGAGGATGATAAACATTCATGACATTCCAAAACCCTAAGGTAAGTTTTTGATCTTTTTACTTGTTTTCTTACTTTAAATATTTTGTCTCTTTAATAAGGGCCAATGTGGATTGATTGTGATGGAAAATGTAAAACTTGCTATGTAATTAATGCATTACATGAGGACATTGCAATGGTCAAGTGTAGGGAATTTAATAAGTGTGAAAACACTTATCCTTTTACCACTTAATTATAATAATAACCAAGCCAAAACGTGTATTTTATGTCGTAAATGTCGGAATTATGTGTGGTTTATGTTTTTGTTGTGATTTAGGATCAAAATGTGAAAAGGGAAGAAAACATGGGCTTTCACGGGCTTTTATCAAAGAAAAAGACAAAAGACGAAGTCGAAAGATCAAGAGTGCAAAGAGAACGGAAGTCCAAGACCTATTCTGAAGATTTATCGAAGAAAAAGTCTAAAGACGGAAGTTTAATGAAGTCGAAGAACTCAAGCTTAATAAATGAAGAAATTATAAGACGAGTTCAAATAATGCCGAGACAAAGTCGAAAAAGTCGAAGAATTTAGAAGACGAAAAGACGAGAAAAGAAAGAAAGGAGCAACACATGCTAACCTCCCTAATCACCTATAAATACCCTCCTAATGACACATTAGGAGGTGTTGACTATCTTGACAAAATAGTTCTTCCAATTTTAATTTCATGTCATTTACTTAATTGTCATTTAATTACCTTGTCTTGCACCTTTAATTTGTAAGCTCTTTAATTCTTGCTTTTACTTTTAATTGTTGAATCTTAATTTTAATCAAGTTTTTATATTAATCTCTCGTTCTACCTTTCTTATTTTGATTTAATCTTTATGTTTATGTGCTTATTGTCATGCTTATCTGATTATTTGTTATGTTTTTATGTTTATGATTATGTTAGCTTTTTTATTTTATAGCTTATTGTGTGCTTTTCCTATTTTTAATTAAGTGCTTATTAGTTAATTTTTATAAAAAGTTGTTTTTAAATATTTTTATTATTTAGTGTTTTTAAAAGTTTTTAAATTTTGGCTTATTTGCTTTTTCTTAAATTTGATTTGGTAAAAGTTTTGGTTAATTGCTTATTTGTTTTTAGCTTAATTTTAGTTTTTAGCTTAATTGAATCTTTTATGATATTCGGGTTTCTATAACCCTTGTATTCCGGATAAGCACCTAATCTTCACATTCCGAATTGTCTTCCAATCCCACATCCCGGTTAAGGAGGGAAATCTATATTCCGGATAAGTGTGCTTGTTGAGTCCACTAGATGTGGATCTGGCAGCCTGTTAGGATCGGTGAACGACTTCTGTAATCACAAGTCTATTCACAGAGAGACTCTATATGAATCACACAGTATAAATGCGGAATACAAATACTATGAAGAAGAACAGAATAACTATAACAACTTGATCCTTTTCTAAGGATTTCTAATATTAATAATAACTAGAATTATATTTGATGAAGGTGTCTATAACCCTTCTACCTAAGGTTCCTTTTATACTACAAGGAAACCCTAATACATCGTTAACCAAAACGTGTAAAACTGATATGCATATCCTTTCCTAACATATCTCATGCATATCCTAACAGAATAATAACTAAATAATAAAGTTTGACTTTCTATAAGACCAGGAGCACGACTTGCTCCTACTACTACTATGACCAGGAGGAACTACATACCTCATAGTCTACCTATTACAAAGAACTATTCCAATGGTCCTAACAGTGCTTTTATGGTTATTCCGAATAAGGTCTTCAACGGTGATTCCGGATAAGCTCCAGCACTACACATTCCAGATAGTGAAAAGAAGAACTGATTTCGGATAACGTAGGCATTTCACATTCCGGATAAGCCTCCTAAGCTCCTCATTCCGGATAAGCTGCATGTTTGATTCCGGATAAGGGTAAAGAAGGGGATTCCGAATAGCGATCATCACTTTATTCCGGATAATTGAATTTGGTTATTCCGGATTGGAGTTTGAACATTTATTCCGGATAAGGGCAACAACTGAATTCCGGATAAGCCTTCATTTTATGAATTTCGGATAAGCTGCTGGTTGGATATTCCGGATAGTGAGTAAGTTTTGGTTTTCCGGATTGTGACAGGATCTTGGATTCCGACTTAGGTTTGTTTTATTTCTTGTTTTTAATTTTTCAATCATTTATTTTTCCCGCCATTTTTCTTTAAGTGTTATTTTAATTGTTTTTCTTTATTTTAAATTTCAAGTTTGCATTTTTATTACATTGTCAACTTTACTTTTTGTCAAGCTTTAATTTCTCGTCATTTACTTTTTAATCAGTTTTAGTTTTAATTACCTGTCATTTACTTTATAAAGTTTTGCAATTTAATTTTACTACAACGACCAAAAATATTTTTATCCACCAAAAGACGACTGAGTCGCACTTAAACCAGTAATCAATTCGATTAGACAGACACAATCAACGAACTTAATTTTTATACTTGGCAAAAACCGTGTATTAGTATCCCTAGAAACTTTTTCATAGTCGACGACACCTTTGTACAAATTTAAAACCCCTTGTTTTATAAACTCAAATTGCTGAACACTTTTACTTTTTTCATCCCATTTACGTTTGTCATCCGAAATTTGTTGTTCTAACAAAATTGATTGCTTTTTGAAACCCCTTTTTAAAGAAACTTTCTTTTCCGTTTCAGGACTCGGTGGTGGAACATTTGTATACATATTTTGTTCTTTGGAAAGTTCTTTTTGAGGAACAAACTTAATATGATTATTAAAATCATAAAGGTTTATCAAATCACTTAAGTTCAATCGACTTTCTTCTTGATGACGAATGATTTCGTCGCAGTCAAGAGAAAGCATAAGGGCAAGATTATCAACATAACAACGATATCATAAAGACCAGGCTTGATACTTTGAACTTTCTTGAGATATTCAGGCTTAACAAAACTCGTTTTCATATTTCTATTGAGCATATTCATAGTTTTAATAGACTGACCCTTTTTGTAAACAGTGTTGTTTAACGTGTCGACTCTCTTTTCCAAAGCAAGAATTTTTTCAATGTCCTTTTCTTCACGAGTTTTATAAAGCTCATTTTGTTCTTTGTTAACCGACTCTAACTCAGAAATTTGGAGTTTATGCAACAGCAGTTGTTCTTCAAGTTCCGATATCTTTTGTTTTGACATATGAATTTCATGTGTTACTTCAGAACAATATTGTTCGTTGAGCACCTTACGTTCATATACCAAACCATTAGCTATTGCAACTCGTCGATCAGCTTCTCTTACATAATCACACTCTTTGAGCCTGTCTATCTCCTCGGCCAAGGATGTGTTTGCTTGCTTTAAACATTTATTAGCCTCTTTGTTTTCCTCAGTTTCATGTTTTAAAGAATCAATAATAGATGCAACAAAATCACGATCCTCATCCGATTCAGAATTTTGAGCAGCATTACCGTCATCATTACACATATACTGTGAATCCGTAGAGATATTACTATCCTCCGTGTCCATTACATATGTGTCATTGATGCTTTCAGGTTGCTCAGAATGTCGTCGTTCATTAGCAAACACATTATAGTTATCATATGATGATACCTTTTCAATTGGCTCAGTATCAAAGATAGGTCCAGAAGTATCAGCAGTCTCTGGAATCACTTCTTGAATCTTTGCCATGTACACATAATGTGCCTCCAACTCTTGATCATTGGCTTCATCATCAGTGTCATCACGTCAATCAACTTCATCTGCTGTGAGTGGAATCCCTGCTTCTTCTTTCTTACACAACAACATATTTTCCTTGTGATATCCTGAATCCTTAACCCATTTTGGCTTCTTACATTCCCTAGCCATGAGTCCTAATCCCTTGCAATTGAAGCATTGAATCCCAGTCTTCTGCACGACCGGAGTGCCTACAGTATCTCTAGCCCCAACTTGATTCGGCATCCTCTGATTATCATACCTAGCATCACGATCATACCTAGGTGCATGATCAACTTCTTTATATCTAGCATTGGATGATGATCTTAGGTTGTTGTTGGTAGATTTGTAGATCTTCTTATAAGTTGTGGTGAGTAAAGACATGAGTTCCTCAATCTTCTTGTCCCTTGAAGTTTGTTCATCATCACTGTCTCCATCTGACTCGGTGTCATACTTTGGAGGTGGAGTGGGGATAATTGCTTTTGCTTTGTTTCTAGTAGTAGCTAGAGTTTTGGTGGATGAGCTTGATGACCTTGAGGAATGTGTAGGTGGTTGTTGACAGGGAACGGGTTTTGTTGAAGTAGCAGCCACAAAAGCAATAGAGTTCGTAGATCATTCTGCCTTTTCAGCCCTAAGTTCATTCACTTCATTCTGATGTTGCTTCAAGATATCATAAAGTTTGTGATAAGATGTAGTCTTGATATCTTCCCTTTGTTTGACCAAAGTCACAAACCTTTGCCATTCGGGTTTGAGTTGAAGTAAAAACTAAACATTGGCATGATGATTGGAGATGGTGCACTGATTTCTGACAAGCTCATTCATCATTTTGTAGAACCTCGAGTAATATGAGTCAATGGATTCACCATCTTCGGATGTGAATTTTCCAAACTACCAAAGTAGATTAGTCTCAAGATCTTGAACATTGATCGACTCACCTTGCTTCAGTCGATGAATTACATTCCACATTTCCATAGCATTAGGACATGCATCAACTGTGGAATAGGTATCGTTATCGATCCCAGTGAGTATGTAGTTAACAGCATCAACTTCAGCTTGGAGGAGTTTCTTTTTCTCAGCAGGACATGTGTCAAAATTCTCCATAGCTCGTGTCGTTGATGAAGTACCATCCTTTGCTTGTATGGTAATTGGTCTGAATTCAAAAACTAGAGGCGGATTCTCAAGGCAATGACGAAGAGCGGTTCGGTTCTCTTTTCCGTCTAGAAATCTCAGGAAACGAGATCTCCACTGAACGTAGCAACCGGCTGTCAGCACAGGTGGATTGCCGTTGCCACCTTGTTTCAAACGAATTTGATTAGTAGTCGCAATGTTGTTGTTGTTGTTAGACATGGTGAATACGTGTGAATGGATTAGGATCTTAGTGGATGTGTTGTGATGAGGTTGTGGTTGACAATTCGGAAAATTTTGATGAAATCCCTTAAAAAATGTTCTCGAAAAACCAAAAAATTCTCCAAGATCAAATTTTTTAAGTGTATTTTCGGAATATTCAAAAATTCTCTAAGTTGTGCAAATTCTTCGCATTATCCAAAGATTCAGTCTGTCGCAATGCCAAATCTCAAACTGTCAGAATGTATCAAAAGCTTCTGTCGCAATGCCAAATCTTAAACCGTCGCAATGTCTCAAAAGATTTTGTCGCAATGCACACTAATGAATCTGTCGCAATGCACACACACAAAAATTTGTCGCAATGCACACAATAAAGTCTGTCGCAATACCACACTAATGAATATGTCGCAATAAGACAAAGTGAGTTTTCACAATACCACAAACAAGATTCTGTCGCAATATCACAAACAAGATTATGTCACAATACCCAAACAAGATTATGTCGCAATGTGTATCGCAAAAATAAACCCTATCGTAATATTGGTCGCAATACGTGTCGCAATCAGAAACCCTAAGCCTTTGCGATGGAAATCAAGCCAAATATGTCGCAATAATGGTCACTGTTCCGAAACTTGAAAGAAAAAGTTGAGATTTTTGCCAAGAAATCCGTGATTTTAACCAAACCAAAGCACCCAAATCTCTACCACAACTATGTAGAAGATAAATGGATTACTTGGAATAACAAAAACACGAAAAAAAATTGAAACTTGGGTGTAGATCAATCAAAACTCACGAATCCCATGAAAACACACCACAAATCTTCAATCACCTATCCACTATAGGATCTTGATACCAAATGTTAATCCCACTTCAATCCATAACACGAGATTTAGAGTAGATTTAGAAAGAGAAAGAGAAGAAAGTTAGAGAGAGAGAGAGAAAGTAGAGAGAATGGTGGAAGGTTAATGTTCACTAGAGAGAGAAAGTAAAATGAACCAACACCCTCTTCCACACATGGAAGAGGGTTTATATACACATGAGCTTGATGGGCTCATGGGCCTGTTTCTTGGGTCGGGCTTGGCCTATCTTGGGCATAAAGCCCCTACCTTAGACAATATTAGCTTTAAGTACAAGCCCGGTTTTCCTGACTAACCTATTACTAAACAAGACCTTTAACGACTAAGATGACCTATTACATTCTTGTTCGACTATATAAAATATAGGGCTAACAGAATCCTTTACTCAATCTTGTTAGATAAAGGCTATACAAGAAGCACTCAATGAGTTCCAGCGTCTCGATGTATGGGAACTCCCACGCTTGGATAAAGTGATATTACTCACTTTGAGATGGGTTTACAAGGTGAAATTCGATGAGTTAGGCAAAATATTGGAGAACAAGGCAAGATTGGTAGCTCTTGGGTATCGACAAATAATGGGTATTGACTTTATAGAATCCTTTGCACATGTTGCCCGTTTGGAAGCTATTATACTATTCCTCGTGTATGCTGCCCCATATGAATATGATCGTCTATCAGATGGATGTTAAGACGGTATTTCTAAATGAAGAAATCAAGGAAGAGGTCTATGTTTGTTAGACGGATGGTTTTGTGGATGTGAAATATCCTAATCACGTGTAAAAGTTTAAGAAGGCTCTCTATGGGTTGAAGCAAGATCCACGCGCGTGGTATGATCTACTCTCACAATTTCTCATCTCGGAAGGATTCTCTAAAGGCAAGGTCGATCCGATGTTGTTCATTCACACACGAGGGAACAACATGATTATGGTACAGATATGTTGATGATATTATATTTGTTGCCTCCACCCAAACCTTGTTTGACAAATTTGGGAAAATTATGTCTACAAAATTTAAGATGTCGACGATGGGAAAAGTTTCATTTTTCTTAGGACTTTAGATTTCTCAAAATCCTAGAGGCATCTTTATTAATCAATCAAATTATGCCCTTGAATCTTAAAGAAATATAAGATGGAATTTTACGACCCTGTGGATACTTCAATGGTGGAGAAATCCAAACCAGATGCGGATCCAACTAGGATAGCTATCGATCCTTCACCTTAACGTGGAATGATTGGTCTCTTTTGTATCTCACAGCTATTAGGCTTGACCTTCATTTTTCTATATGTATGTGTACACGGTACCAGGCTACACCTACCGAATTGCACCTATCTGTTGTTAAAAGGATCTTTCGGTATCTCAAAGGAACCATTAATCAGGGACTACGGTATCCAAAGGACTCCACTATTTTACTAATAGCATATGCAGATGCGGATCATGCTGGTTGTCAAGATACAAGGCGTAGCAATTCAGGAAGTTTGCAACTACTGGGCGATAGATTGATAAGTTGGTCATCAAAGAGGCAGAAAATCACAGCAATTTCTAGTACAGAGGCGGAATACATAGCCATGTCTGATTGTTGTGCTCAAATCCTTTGGATGAGATCACAATTAACCAACTATGGTCTTGGTTTCAACAAAATACCGATGTACTATGACAACAAAAGTGCAATTTCCATATGCTGCAACAATGTACAACACTCTCGGTCGAAGCACAATGACATCCGCTACCACTTTATCAAGGAGCAAGTGGAACAAGGAGTAATCGAGCTCTAATTCGTCACTTCTGAGTATCAACTGGCAGATATTTTCACGAAGGCTTTAGATCGAGCACGTATCGAGTTTTTATCAACAAGCTAGGAATGAAAACATTCTCCCCTAAGACTCTCAAGGCGTTGGAAGATGAAGTAGAAGAATAGTGGTGGTAAACTATTCTTAGTATCCTTTTTGATCATGTATATATTGTTTATATTTTTATCCACAAAGGCAAAATACAAAAATGTAAATCCATATAAAACCCATAAAAATCCAAAATGCAGAAAATCCAAAATGCAGAAAATCCAAAAATATTTTTCTTTTAATTTTTAAGGCATGTCTTTTGGTACGATAATATTTACGGACTTAGAAATGTAGATTAATATTACACGGTGCCATAAATAGAGTTCGTACAAAAGTTGTAAATATTCATAAAACATGCCTAAATGGCTTGCTATTATTTCAGATAGTAACCCTCTTTCATATTCAAGTCAGGCATTTCTGATGAAATCTTTGGCTCAACAACGGGAATTAGTTTTCTTGGGCATGGTTTACTTTATAAACATGCAAGGGATTGTGTTTACGTAATAACACAATCTAACACGAATTTGTGTACGCTTCAGTGCATTTATTTGTTAAAACGAGAGAAATCTTGTTTCTACGAAGTTATCATCCCTACAAATTGAGGATCTACAAATTGATATCTACATACTCGATGATGCGACTACTCAAATGAAAACTATAGGTATTTAGATAGAACACGTGTCAACAATTGAGGGGGAGAAATTGTGAAGCATTCAGATTCTTGGATGCCGATTCAGTATGTATTGCTGGAAAATACAGTTTGTGTCAAGACAAAACTACCGATTTTACAATTGGTGTCAAGACAAAATTACCAATCGTACATGTGGTGTCAAGAAAAGATAACTGATTTTCAAAACGAGGAGATAACTTCAGATGAGACGTGGGAGACCAACATTTTCCAAAAAGAACCACACGATTCTATCATATGATGTTCTCATCAATCAGGTCTAACTTTGTCAATTGTTTACATATGGTTAATATGATTTCATACATGATCCTATTCATATACCGTAATAAATATGCTATCTCATATGTGCATACATGTGGTATCATGAAGATAAAATGGACTAGCATTTTTCTTCCCAAAACCTTTGTTAAAACTTCATTAAATCAATTAATATCAAAAATATTGATTAGGTTAATATTTTTAGTATGGGGGAGAAAATGTGATTTAATATAAGATCAATTAATTCAATGGTTTGATTTAACATGATGGCTCATCCCAACATATGCGAAATGTATTCGGATATACGGCATATGTTAAGGGGGAGCAAAATGGATTTGGAAATCAAAATGGATTTCATGCTGACATATACTTACCCACAACCCATTTATTTTATGACAATGATGATTATGGTGACATAAGGATGGTAGCATATGTTAAAGTTCAATGATTCTTCTAAAACCGGAGGAATCTTCCCAAGGACATTTCATAGCTAGAAATAGTAGTCCTTAGGAAAGATGGAGAAAGATTGTGAATATAGCTTAATGCAGACCAAGTACTTAAGTTGACACCGGAAAAATCACAACAAGGTGCTAGTACTGACGTATTGGTAAGCATTGAAGGGGTTGAAGAATAAAAAAGAATTGTAAAGATAAATGGTGAAAAGAAAGAAGCCCTCCTTACAACTTAGGCAGAAAGTCGTATACATATGCTATCGGGATAATTTTAATGATGCTCGGTATTGAAGATAAGACATCATGGATCCAGTGATGCAATACACAACCCATCTCATCTAACTTAGTTTGTCTCTCAAAAGGTATTTGTTCTAGTCACATGGAGATCAACATATTATCTATCAATTTATTCACTCCGAATAAGTTGGTATTAAAAAGGTAGCACTCTTCTCCAACCTCTAATCACTAAAAATTCAAAATGCACGATCGAGTCTAGAGCCATTTGAGATCGCCAATAATCTTATTAGGACACATTTCCATATTTCCGTGCTTCTTCACACACTGTGTTAACATCAAACAGCACTTGGTAGGTAACTTGCAAGATTCTACCCAAAATCTTCATGATCTTGCCTGAACATCCGAGTAGTACGCAAGTATTTACAATGAAGATGGAAATCCTTCTTAAGTGAACATCAAAAAACTCATGGTACGTAACTTGTGCGATTCTCTATGAATCAAACTTGTGATAACTAGAAAGCAACAGTGGTTAAATTCTTAATTAAATTCAAACTTGTTCCAGGCCTCTACGCAATATCTTTGTGATATTGCCAGAACATTCTAAGTGACACTCTTCAGTGTTCACAAGGACGAATGGTAATCCTTCTAGTGTTAACATCAAACAGAACTTGGTAGGTAACTTGCAAGATTCTATATGAATCAAGCTCGTGACAATTGGAAAGCAACGAGGGTGTGATTCTTAAATGAATCAAACTTGTTCCAGGAATATGAAATTGATGGCTTCAATCATGCGGATAATTTTATCCAAATGATTCACTCTTTACGTTCGTTGTCACCTTTGAGACGGTCGAGTAAAGAGAACGGGTTTACCCGCGAAACCCTGTAAAGGAGGTTCTTAACTGAAACTACCTGCCACAGATACTATATTTTATATCATCCAATGGTCTTCACTGACCGGAGGTAAAATGCTACCGAATTAGAATGAAATGTCAAAGCCATTTTGTTCGTATCTACTTATGTTGCTGCATTTGAAGACGGTGGCGTTGCGATGTCCAAGAAAAAGTCACCCCCACATGCTTATATTTTCTACACTTAAGACTTCAGCAAATTCTAGAAAGTTCAACATCAAGTCTTCCGTTGTATCAAACTCTGAAGCTTTCAAGAATTTACAAAGGAATAAGTGTGTAGTTCATGAGGTCACGAGGAGGCGAATATCACAAGTGATGAAGTCACAAGATAAAGGCAAAGAAAGATGTTCAAGACTAAAGTCAAAGATCACATTAGCATATTAACCTGAAAAGAAAAAGAAAATAAAGAAAAAGTCTACGAGCTCAAGACAAGCATAGTATGCTAAGTTTATTTTATCATTATAACTTGAGTAACCCCTTGTACTTAGGAGTGACCTTCCTTAGGGGGAGATTGTTGGAAATACGTTTTTACGTATTTACGAAGGATCGATCACTCCAATAATATATATATTAGTAGCTTGGAGTTATAACTTTGTTAGATAAGCAAACAAGGCCTAGCCTAGTCTACAATACATAGGTCGGCGCCCATTTGTAAGCTCAAGCCCATCTCAAGGGCTTGGGTATATAAACCCTCTCCTTAGTTAGAGAGGGTTGGTTGTTCACATAATTTCACATAAATCTATGGTGTTTTTTCTCTAGTTTCTCTCTCTACAAGTGTGTGTGTGTGGTTGTGTGCAATCATTTCTCTCTACTTTCTCTCTCTAGAATCTAAAGTTCACATATTCTACAACCTTACACATACGTGCCACGTGTCATGATTTTAGAAAATTATACGGTTGCATGGTTACAAAGGCATTTTTTAGAAGAAAATAATTGTAGGGCATTTTAGTGAGGACACCTCTTAGGCGCGGGACATTTTCGACATTAGCCCAAAATATATATATATATA
This sequence comes from Glebionis coronaria, assembly GCA_025667525.1. NCBI lineage: Eukaryota > Viridiplantae > Streptophyta > Magnoliopsida > Asterales > Asteraceae > Glebionis > Glebionis coronaria. The sequence goes on along the minus strand of CM046878.1, from coordinate 445,772,428 downwards.
TATATATATATATATATGGAATTAATTATTTTATAAAACAAAAAATATTATAGTACTTAATGCTTAATTATTTATTTAATTAGTTAATTGGTTAAAATAAAAACCAGCTAAACTCGAATCAACGATAAACATGTGGTGCAATCCCTTTCTCTGACAAGCAAAAATCCGACGACTTCTTGTTCGGTTTCTGAGCCGATTCATGGGTTAATATGTGCTTTGAGTTGTTCAAAACACATAGGTGTAAAAGGGCGGCTCATTACCTCCCTTCTATGTACTCAAACTCATGTAATGTTCTAATACATTTATTGGATATAAGCTTTTTAGCAAAAAAAAAGAAAATAGAATTAATTATTCTAGAAAGGAAAAAAATACTATAGTACTTAATGCTTATTTATTTAATTGATTAATTTTAAAATAATAATAAATAATAATTTTTAAAAAAACCAAATAACACACTTGTTAAGTGACTATAAAGTGATTTATGAAAATTAGGCTCGCATGTATATAAGATTTAAGTTCATCTGAAGAATCAAACTTTGTTGGATATTAAGTGATCAATCCACACTTTCTATTTTTACGTACTTCGATGGATAAGATCCAATTAACAATTCATCACAAGCGTATTTTCGTCCAATATAGAAACCAAAGAATATAGTATATTCTTTTCTTTGAACTCTCGTAAAACACGCACAAACACACTCTGATGCACGTTTTCTCTTTCCTCGAGGTTCTTAAAACCTAGTTTCAATTTTTAGTTCATCAACTGATAACCAAAATTGCCTCTTTTCATCATCACGATTATCAACATATTGATAAACAACGACGATTAGGATCAAAATTCATTTTTGATTTGTTTCATCATCACGATTATCAACATATTTTGTGACAATTAGAACGTTTTGTATTTTGCAAGAAATTTGGCATTTCATTCCAAGCCAAAGCATAATACAAGTTTAGTATCACTCCGTTCGTGAGAAAGTGAAAGAAGAATTATGGATATGTAGAAAATGTATACTGATGATAACGTAGTAGATTAGCCGATGAAAGCAATCAACTGTGACAATTTTGTATGGTGTCGTCCTTGTGCAGCCTAGCATAAATATAAGCAACATGAAAATGGCAAGGAAGGATGTCGTGTGAAATTTGACAGATCCGCGATTTAATCTTCAAGTGGAAGATTGTTAACCAAAGGCCTTCTGGTTTAGCAGTATGAAGGTTTTACTTTTCTAGGCAAGGCCTCATGTTCGAGTCTTGTCTAAGACGATAGGGGTTTTCTCCAACGTGTGTAAAAAGAAGGTGTCGTTGTCTTATGGACTGGATCCAACTTAATTGGTTGTGTGAGTTCGCTACGTCTTATGAGCTAAGAGCTATGTAGCCACGATTGTCGTTAAAAAAAAATTAGAAGATTGTTAGAATGAAGATACAATGTTGGAATCTTTTGCAAGTTAGACTACAACTTGTTTGCAAGTTGGTTAATCTTTATCATGGATGATGTCAAAATATCAAGCTACTTGCATGTAAAACATGTAAAAGGCAATGCATGCACACTGCATTCTTCATCTCATTTCTACACTAACACAAAACAAATATCTCCTAGCAAAATTATACTAGTAATTTAATTGGAGAATAAGTTATACTCCGTACGAGAGAGGACGTATCTTTTCTTCACCATGATTTTTATCCTATTGTGATTTTCTATGTTAAATTCGTCCTATTTTATTGCGGTTCATATTTTAGTTTCGGCTTTGCTAGAAGTAGGTGCCATTTGAAATGGTAAAATACTACGGCATAACAAAGTAACTAAGGCATCGTATGAGCCACCCAACAACCATGGAGAACTTTCAGAACTGAATCTTCAGCGTTCAAGAACCATTGAGAATTTGAGATATAACTGGAACATGGAAATTGGTACATTCATGTTGAGCACAAAATTATAAAAAATAAAAAAAAAAAAAAACAAAAAAAAAAACTAGACATATACTAAAAATGCTACTCGGTAATACACATGAATCAAATGTATATCTGTATATCAGAAATGTTGATATTGAGTCTACACAATGGTTTGGTCGATATTTGACCCTGATTTCTTTGCTTCATCACGAGCTATAGAGGCTGAAAGGATTCCAAGATCACGGTTTAAGAAAGTCAAGGCAGATTCGCACTCAGATATGATTCTAGTCACAGATGACGGTTGACCTGAGATTGTCTCCGACGATCCGACGGCGACAGCAGCATGCGAGTCGCGTAGATTTCTCAAGTTTCCTAAGAACTGTCATTAAAACCATAAGAATGCCACAACATTAGCAACAATTCGCAAATAGGCGCAAGGTGTGCGACGGGGTAATGGGCCAAAACAGGTCCGAGTGAACAGATATTTAGTCGGCTTAGTACGGCGCCCTAACATGTTTGTATCCACTATTCTTTTCAAACTATGGAGTTTACTATAAGAACATTAATATAATAACTTATTTGAATTTTTGGGCGACTTTCAACATGTTTGTGTTTAACCCATTTGACCTGTTCCAGTTTTGACAAGAAGTTCTACTTAACCTTTTTAACATAAACATGCAAGAACGGCCACCTTTATAAGACGCACATTCCACCTGTTTCTAGGGTGAAATTTGTGATCAACTCCCATCATCTTCAAAAGAAATTATGGTAGTTCTTTATATTCATACTTACGTTTTTAAATCATTTGTATGTTACTTTTATCGCATTACATTTTACAAACGATATTCCTGCAAAACCACTAAATTCTGAAAAGAAAAAAAATCATGTTGGCACTATATGTCCAAAAACAGTCACTCCTTCACAGCGTTGTGTTTATGTTTGGACATTTTACAAGAACTATCCCCTTCTAACATTATATGCAGGTATTTTAGATCTATTAAAGTGAATACTGTCATTAGCACACACAAGGTATTAGATGCCACACTGTGGGGACAGGGGAGTCATCGAACATGTTGTGCATGTGAAAACTAAACAATCCGAGTTCTGACCATAGAGAAGTAAACCACCCCCCCGACACACACACAGGAAATGGGTCAAACGGGTTGAAAGTCATCCACGGTAAGTTTTTATGGAAAAAATCTTAAAGTAGCCCAGCAAATAAGCTAACACAACCTCTACATTCCAGGAACTCATAAAGTGTAAAAGGGGGCATGTGTCTTGAATGGCGTAGCAAAAGTATGATCACTGACAAAGGTGAGGTCAATTGGGTAGAGCCGCTATACATAACAAGTCATAACTATTTACAAACTTCTAAAAAAATTATGGTCCAAAGTCGCCAAAAAAGATGAAATTACAATTGTATGCAAAAAGGTTTACAACAAAATTACCTTCAATAGCATCTTGTATGTCTGCAATAAGCGATTTGCAGCTGGTCCAAAGCCATGCAATTGTGGTACCTCCATCATATGTGTCCACGGACGTATCTCCTACAAAATGAAAAATCTTTCCCGCTGAGAATATACACAGCATTTTATGTCTAGTTTAAGATCGCTATTTTAACCAATTTACTAATTCAATGGTCAATATGGGTTGTATTTTAATTCAATTGGGTCAAATAAAAGTCAGCCAAAATGTTTATACTATACTACATACAACCACCTAAATCAATTCATTCAAAATCTACGATTATTCTTGTAACTTGTAAGACTCAAGTTTCTGTAATGTGCTTTATACCATTCCAACTAGAAAATGTATTAGTTGTTCATAAAGGATATTCAAATATGAAAAGAAAATAAATAAATAAAAGTGTTTCCGATTTAACTGATCTGGCCAGGCTGTTTGGATCGATACCAAAAGAAGATAGGTTTCTACCCGAATCAAATTTTATCTGTTACACAACCCGCCCCACCAGGCCATCTGGCCACCACTAAGCAAATATACAATTTAAATATCTTACGTGCTTATTTATGAAAATTGACCACTAAGCAAATATACAATCTAAATATAATACGTGCTTATTTATGAAAATTCTGACACCTGATCAGGGTATCAAGAAGAAGGCTAACTGAATAGCTATATAAAAGATAATAATATAGAGGAAAAACAATAACCTTGGTGTAAATTGTATTGAAAGACCTTGCTGTTTCTAAGAAAGATTCAAGATGTGCACGCAGCTTCATGTCTACCTCGGCATAATCCTCATCTGGATTATATGAATGCTTGAATTGGCAATCACACAAAGAGCATGCAACGTCAATAAGAGTGCATTATGATTTATAAGAGAGAGAGAGAGAGAGAGAGAGAGGCAAGATATCATGAAGTTTGAACAGCAAAATGAAGGAGCTGGAAATAACCTTCGATGCTAAATCGTCAACCATCTCTTGCAGACTTGATAGTCTACTAGATTGACTAGCAAGTTGTTTCTCCAAATCTGATATGTCTGGCCTGCAAAATGAATATCCCATATTATAACAATACAATTTCCTATCTCTGTTAAACTGTAAACATATATAATTGCACGATTAAAAGGTCAACTTCATTAGAAAGGTGAATAAATGATACTAAGTAGTAGTACTATAAAGAGAAAAATTATGAATATGAAACAATGGGTTGATCTCGTTGATCTAAAAAAGTGGACTAAGGGATCACCTACATGTTGTGCCGATCCTGCTTCTATATCCACCAGATTAAGCCTTCTGAATGAATAAGTTACCATACTCTAAATACTCTGTGACATTATAAATTAGGGCTCCTAGAACTAAGAAGAATCCAACTCCTACATGTTTAGAAAAACCTTAATTTTTGTCCATAAGTAAATGTCTCCTTACAATAGAACATGATACCAGGCAAGACTGTTCCAGCAATTAAGCATATATGATGCTGAAATCACTTTCAATCTCCCCAGAATATTACAAATATCAGGCCAACTTGACACATTTCTCACAACTCCCTATGTCCTTTAACAATAGCAATGTTTGACAGGCCATAGAATAAATTAAATTTTTATTGTAGTCAAACGTCTCAAATGCCCCATTAGTTTTTACACTATCCGAAGAATCTAATGGACCAAATAATATCAGTAATATAACGGAGTGGTGACGATGTAAGTTTAGCTGGCCATTTAGCCAAAACTGATTACGTCACTTTATCTGTGAGACTGTTACCCCCGAAAATGGAGATCGTAGTTATAACTCTGGGACCAAAGTATTATGTAATATAAAAGTACAATTTGTAAAAGCATGTGCACAGGAATCTGAGAAACCAGTTTTGGAAGTTAAATGAACGTGATGGTGGACATAAGGAAGACCTTAAAGGACCGTACGAGAAATGGGTGTGCTAGACACAATCAACATAAAAGGAGAGGAAAAAAAACTCATAGTGTATTTATGAACAATAAGGATTTAACAGAGGGCACTATAGACTTCAGTTGTCTTTAGGTATTCCAAACTATGAACCACAGACAGGGACGGACCCACCTGTGTTTAAAAAAGCGCGCCTCAAATACGCATGAGGCGTGAATGAGGCTGATGCAGACCCCTATTGCATCGGACACCCTGAGGCAATGTGATAATGGGATGCGTGGTGACGCGCACGCATCAGCTAAAGCGTGCATCGGTTCTTTATTGCGCATCATGTACTTAGGCATTATAAAGTGAATTTGGTCTTAGTCATAGGTATTGGGCTTTTTCTTATGGGCTTTTCTCTTTAAAATAGGGTCACTTTGACCAATTATAATAAATAAATCACATAAATGATAACACTTTCAATGATTTTGGTAATAATTATGTATTCTAACGAATGGAAGGAACTATAAAAATTCCTGGTATATTTTGATCGTAAATTTGGTATTATTGTGTTTTGTGCATTGTATATAATTTATAATTATTTTTTATAAGATTGTCGCCTCGGGTACGTGATGCACGCGCTTTCGCCTCAGCGCCTCACGCCTCGGCTTTTTGACCCTCGGCGCCTCGGCGCGCTTCACGCTTTTCAAAACCCAGGGACCCACATAGGTGCCGGGTGTAGCACGGGCTACACCAATTTTGAGGTCACAAAGTGCAAAATAGTTTCAAAACTGTCGTTTTTTTGTCATGTGCAACCCCCGAATTTTTTTGTGCTACCTTAATTTTTTACTACTTAATTTCAGTTGGTCCAAAAAAATTTTGTGTAACACCCAATAAAAAATCCTGGGTCCGCCCCTGACCACAGATCTCTTCTAGTACCCAGCTATGAACTTCTAACAGAGAATTTAGTATATCTTACAGTACATTCGTGCATGATACAACCATTTCAACAATTTTTTAATTAAGAGAAAAGATTCATCCTTAAAGGCCTGGTACTTTGAATCATAAAGATGCCTTTGAGGATGAGGTATAGAGGTATGTATTAACTAGGATTCCCGAGAAGGATACAAAACTGAGTCTCATGAGACGTCATACATCAAACAGCTCCAAAAACAGAAGGTAATGAAGAGTGTTAGATGTTTGACTGTTAGTCCTAAGGGTAGTTTAGTAATTTTGGTCTAAAGGGTATTTTGGTCTTTTTTTGCTAGAAACTTAAGAAAAATCTAGATAGATAGTTTCTTAAGAAGAATCTAGAAAAGGAGTGACTTATGGAAAAATCTAGGAAGGTTCTGGATAGGAAAATTCTAGAAACAATAAGTCTATATATTTGTATCCTTTGTTTGTAATACATGAAAAACTTCCATACAACAAAGTTCACTACTTTTGTTTTATCCTAAAACTCCCTTGTTTTGATCATTTGTATCTGTTCTGATCAATCAGTTTTGGTGCACTTTTGTCTAGCTGATCCTAACAAATTGGTATCAGAGCTAACCGATCGTGTTTGAAGCAAGCTTCTGGTTGATTTCAAGATTCAATATCTTGATATCATTTTGGATTTGTTCTTCGTTTTTTGGTGTTTGCTGTTTGTTGTTCGATCGGATTTTGAAGGTAGGAGAAATCAAGATCAGAATTTGAGTTGTGGAAGATCAGAATTTGTATAAAAATGTCCTCTCAGCCATCATCATCGGTTAGTGTTGTTGAGAAGTTCAATGGCAAACGCAACTTCAGTTTGTGGCGAGTTAAGGTTCGAGCCTTATTGAAGCAACAAGGTATTTGGGCACCTCTAGCCGGTCCCAAACCGGCTGATATGACCGATGCCAAATTCAACTCAGTAGATGAAAAGGCGCATTCTACTATTTTGCTATCTTTATCGGATGAGGTTCTTTACGAGGTTGCGGATGAGGAAACGGTTGCGGGTGTGTGGAAGAAACTAGAAAAGCTTTACATGACCAAGTCGTTGACGAATAAGTTGTTACTCAAGCAACGGTTGTTTTCATTGCGGATGAAAGAGGGATCGGCATTAAAAGATCATCTTGATGCTTTGAATTCCATCCTGATGGATTTGAAGAATGTTGATGTCAAGATTGATGATGAAGATGCTGCTCTTATTCTGCTCGTTTCGTTACCTCCCTCGTATGAGAACTTTGTGAATTCCTTTGTTGTTGGTAAAGAGACTATTACATTGGAAGATGTTCGATCCAGTTTGCATTCCCGAGAGCTTCGTCATCTCAACCCGTTGGCTTGTCAATTACGAGCCAGGATAGAGGCAGGCATCGAACACAAAGAGGCAAAGGAACACGTAGACATAAAGATAGATCGAAGTCGAGATCTCGAGGGTCAAATCCTGGAGATACTTGTTATTATTGCCATAAGGAAGGCCACTGGAAGAACCAATGTCCTAAGCTCAAGGGAAAAAAGCCAGGTAGCCGCGGTTGCTAAAGATGACTCGGATTAGGAACGCGAGTTGGTATTGTCAGTTGTTGACTATAAAGGTACACCACTTGCTTGGATCATGGATTCTGCTTGTTCTTTTCATATGAGTCCCAATCGGGATTGGTTCGTGACATATGAAGCGTTTGATGGCGGGCATGTCTTTATGGACAATGATTCACCATGCAAAGTTGTTGGAATTGGAACAATTCAGATTAGAATGCATGATGGAGTTGTTAGAACGCTCACTGATGTTCGTCATGTTCCAGATCTTAAGAAAAATCTGATCTCGCTAGGGGTGTTCGACTCGAAAGGTTTCAAATACACTAGTGAGAATGGTGTCCTACGTGTTTCGAAAGGAGCTTTGGTGGTTATGAAAGCAACTAAAGGTACTTCTTCTCTTTACACTTTACAAGGTGAAACAATCACAAGTTCTGCTTCTGTTTCGTGTATAGAGAAGAGTAATTCAGATTTGACATTGTGGCATATGCGTCTTGGTCACATGAGTGAGAGGCATGGTCATCTTGAGTAAGCGAGGACTCCTTGACAACCATAAAGTTGCGAACTTGGAGTTTTGTGAGCATTGTGTTATGGGAAAACAAAAGCGGGTTAGTTTCTCAAAAGCAATTCATCAAACAAAAGGTACTCTCGATTATCTTCATGCTGATTGTTGGGGGCCTTCTCGAGTACCTTCTCTCGGTGGTGCTCGGTATTTTCTCTCAATCATTGATGATTTCTCAAGAATGACGTGGGTGTTTATGATGAAACACAAGAGTGAGGCGTTTGAGAAATTTAGGCATTGGAAGATTCTGATTGAAAACCAAACTGGGAGGAAGATTAAGCGTCTTCGTACTGGAATTTTGTTCGAGAGAGTTTGAAGCATTTTGTCGAGATGAAGGAATTGCTAGGCATTACACTGTTCGTTACACTCCTCAACAAAACGGGGTAGCTCAACGAATGAACAGGACACTGTTAGAAAGAACTCGGTGCTTACTGTTGAATGCTGGATTAGATAGAAGTTTTTGGGCTGAAGCACTCAATACAACTTGCTATCTAGTCAATAGGTCTCCTGCCACCGCTATTGATTGCAAGACTCCAATTGAAGTTTGGTCCGGGAAACCCGCAGATTATTCGGAGCTTCGTATTTTTGGATGCCCCGCGTATTACCATGTTAGTGATGGAAAGTTAGATCCTAAAGCCATTAAAGGCATTTTTATGGGATACGGTGACGGGGTTAAAGGCTATCGAATTTGGTCACCATCGGAAAGAAGAGTCATTCTTAGCCGAGATGTGACATTTGACGAGGATCACTTGTTTCGTTTAAAGCAAGATTCGGTTGAATCGAAGCTTGAAGAGAGTGCTTCCGAAAAAGTGGAGCATGTTGCTAAACACGTGGAGCACGTGGAGCACGAAGTTCCAGAAGATACGGACCACGATGTTACTTCACTAGATGATCCTCCAAATTCAGCACATTTGGAACATGAGCAATATAGGTCTATAGCCCTTGATAGACCTCGTAGAGATGCAAAAGCTCCTAATCGTTTTGGCTTTCAAAACTATGTCGCATACGCATTGCAAGTAGCGGAAGAGGTGGAGTCCCTTGAACCGGCTACTTATCAAGAAGCTATTACTTCTAAAGATTCTGGTATGTGGAGTGCGGCTATGGGTGAAGAGATTGAATCTCTTCACAAGAACAATACATGGGCATTGGTAAAACTTCCTGAAGGAAGAAAAGTTGTTGGTTGTAAGTGGGTTTTCAAGAAGAAAACTGGCTTATCAGGCTCGGACAACATTCGATTCAAGGCACGTTTGGTCGCGAAGGGATTTAGCCAAAAGGAGGGAATCGATTACAATGAGATTTTCTCCCCAGTGGTACGTCATACATCTATTCGTGTGTTACTATCCTTAGTAGCACATCATGACTTGGAGTTGGAGCAATAGATGTAAAGACTGCATTTCTGCATTTCTTCATGGTGACCTTGAAGAAGAAATTTATATGAGCCAACCCGAAGGCTTCGTTGTTCAGGGCAAAGAAGACTATGTTTGTAAGCTCCGAAAATCTCTCTGCGGTTTGAAACAGTCGCCGAGACAATGGTACAAGAGATTTGACAGCTTTATGGTGAAGCATGGTTTTAGTAGAAGTGCTTATGACTGTTGTGTCTATCATAAAAAGGCATCGTCAGGATCACTTATCTACCTACTCTTGTACGTTGATGATATGCTCGTAGCGGCGAAAGATATGGAGGAGATTAAAAAGTTGAAGATTCTTCTCAATACAGAGTTTGATATGAAAGATTTGGGAGCAGCTCGAAAGATTTTGGGCATGGAAATAATTCGAGACAGAAAACATGGTAAGCTTTTCTTATCACATAAAAGTTACATTGAGAAGATTATTTCTCGCTTTGGCATGAGTTCGGCAAAATCGGTAAATACTCCTTCCTCGGAAAATTTCCGTTTATCCACGCTTGTGCACCTCAAAGTGAAGCAGAGATAGAGTATATGTCCCGAATACCCTATGCTAGTGCTGTTGGGAGTTTGATGTATGTTATGGTTTGCACGAGGCCGGATATAGCTCATGCGATGAGTGTTGTGTCACGGTATATGGCTCATCCTGGAAAAGAGCATTGGAATGCGGTGAAACGCATTTTTCGTTATTTGAAAGGGACATCTGATGTTGGCCTTATTTACGGTGGTGAACGTGAATATTTGGTTGCTGGATATTCAGATTCGGACAATGCTGCTGATCTTGATGCTAGAAGATCCTTAACAGGCTATGTGTTGTAAGTTGGAAAGCTACATTACAACCATCAGTCGCTTTATCTACTACCGAAGCGGAGTATATGGCTTTAACGGAGGCAGCTAAGGAAGGAATCTGGTTGAAAGGTCTGATTGAAGATCTTGGTTTCCCTCAAGATCAAGCGATAGTGTTTTGTGATAGCATGAGTGCTATCTGTTTGGCTAAAGACCAAGTTTACCATGACCGGACTAAACACATTGATGTTCGTTATCACTTCATTCGTTCCGAAAGAAGAATCAAAGTGAAGAAGATTGGCACCAAAGACAATCCTGCGGATGTGTTTACTAAACCGGTTCCTTTGAGCAAGTTTCGTCACTATTTGGATTTGCTCAATATTGATAATTGGAAATACGGCGCTACTTAGGAGCTAAAGTCAAGGTGGAGATTGTTAGATGTTTGACTGTTAGTCCTAAGGGTAGTTTAGTAATTTTGGTCTAAAGGGTATTTTGGTCTTTTTTTGCTAGAAACTTAAGAAAAATCTAGATAGATAGTTTCTTAAGAAGAATCTAGAAAAAGAGTGACTTATGGAAAAATCTAGGAAGGTTCTGGATAGGAAAATTCTAGAAACCATAAGTCTATATATATTTGTATCCTTTGTTTGTAATACATGAAAAACTTCCATACAACAAAGTTCACTACTTTTGTTTTATCCTAAAACTCCCTTGTTCTGATCATTTGTATCTGTTCTGATCAATCAGTTTTGGTGCACTTTTGTCTAGCTGATCCTAACAAAGAGCAGCATATTAAAAGTCCTAAATACATATGGAACCATGCGTCACCAAATATCTGTCATCCTTCCTATACTATTGGTTCTGTGACTCTAAATGGTAGGTTCTTTATCTTCCGAAAAATTTATGCATATGTAATTTTTACTAGTCATTTCTTAATTCTTGGAGCTCCCTGTTGGACATTAGGATGCACGAGCTATATTAAGAAGAATTATAAATCTACTAAGTACTAACAATATAATCATTTGAAAAAAAATATACTCGTAACATAAAACATGAGATCTATTCTCGCTTATTTTAGTGACTTAAACTATGCACTGTCTACCATGATCTGATAGACTGATAAAAAATTACGAAGATGTAAGTTACTGAAAACAAGTGCCTCTCAAAGGATCTTCAGCTAGGTTTACTTACTTTGGAAAGCATTAACGAAGTATAAATACCGATGGTAACAAGAATGGAGTCAAACGAAATCTTACAACGGATATATGGACTGAATTTGCACATCAGCAGGGAACAACTTGCATTCCTCAGAGAAAATTTGAGCTTGTCTTTCAGCAATAGAATCTATTAGTTGTATATCCTTTGCTACCTGTTCATCGACGCTACCAGGAGAGATAACTATATCACTAACAGGGTATGGATTTATATAACTCGTAAAGAAAAGGTCATGTAAACAAGAGCATGGATAAACTGATATAAACCTCCACTCAGGATTATCAGCATAGATGCTTGCTTCCACAAGATCTACAATAAGGCGGAGCATCTCTGTCCTTTCTTCATAACTACCTCTTCCCTGCAACAAATTATTAGCTTAAGCAGAGTTCAAGAAAGAAACGTATATTCCTGACTAACCTAAGAAGATTACAAAAACAGACAGACTGTCGTAAGTAAAAAGTCTAAGCTAAAAATTATGAATCAACAAAAAAGATATAGAAATAGAACTACTAGGGTTTCTCTGTCTTCATTATTCCAGAAGATGATTGTGTAACTGAGTTTTGTAAATTTATCAAGCAACCTAAACTTTAGAAATAAATGCAAGTCACTGTAAATACAAAAAGCGCTCAGTCATATACCATATGTCACTCTCATTTTGCCTGTCACATGGTTTTGGAGATAATAACCATGCGCGTTTGAATAGGTTTATTTGACCGGAGATTACTTGCAGATAACGTGAGTGTCTTAATATGTTTTGGTAATGAGGTGGCTGTGCAGCCACCATCAAAAAGTGAATTGCACACACACGATTAAGTGATCCCAAGCGCTACATTGGATCCAACTGATGTTACATAGACAAAATCAAATTAATTACAATTGCGAGAATGCAAGATGTGATCCCAAGGGCTACAGTGGAACAGATAACTAATGACTAAGACAACTCCCCTGAAAACTAGCAAATGAGACTGATACTTAAAGGCACTAATACAACTAGCAAGTTCAATGGGCACATGAAACTGTAAATCCCTTGAAGCTGCAAATGCTCATTGAAAATTCCAAATCACAATTGGAGTTTTAATCAACCGATAAAAGATGAACCACTAAGAACGTGCAGCCCCCAAACCCAAAGACATGAAGTCCAGTAAATAACTTAAACTGACAACCATCTGATTACACATTAGACCACAAAATCGTGGGAAATCACTGTCAGGAAGACCCATGAGGTCATATACGTATATGCTATGGACAAGTCACAACCACTATATCTTCCTCATGTCAGCTTATGTGAATCTTTCAGTGTTCAAATTGTATTGCACAAATACTCACATCAGTTTTCTTATTTAGTGATAACTAGTAAGTAGATTTCAACTCCAAAGTAACAAAATCATATAACCAATAAAATACTACCGCAAAGTATTATAAAAATTAAACTCACTTGGATAGCTTCCGTATCTACACTGGTCGTTATGCCAAGAAACTTCGCGATCTCTGCCAAATCTGTCCCCAAACAAAAACTAAAGCTTATTATGCGGTTTAACCAAAAAGGAAATATCAGCATTTTTCATTCTATATTCATCCTAATAAAAGTAAAAAACGAACCTAAAGGACCCTTAAACATTCTCAATTAACAAATATGAAAAAATCGAAAATCCCCCATAAGCAGCCCTGAAGCGGCGCAGCATATAAGTGTGGTGCAAAGCATCTAGCACTCAAAAGATCAAACCATCTCCGATGCAGCGCACCACATAGCATCCGTGCAATTTACATTTTCTTGCGTCCCATCCGCTTCATATGCTCTCGTCGCTTCTTGTGATCTTCCGCAAACTCTTCCACCGTATCCTTGTCCTCATCAGATGCATTCAAGTAAACATTTTTTTAATTTCTAACCTACTCGTCAGTCTTTGACTGCCTAACTTTAAAACCCGGTTCCTATAGAACCGAGAACCCGGTTCCCATAGTAGCATAACCTAAATGAACAAAAATATAGGAGGTGTTTGTTTCGGCTTATATATGTAGGCTTGTGTCTTTATTTGATTTCGGCTTTGTTTTCATGGGCCCCAATTTTCTGGCATATTATGAAACTTGTGGGCTTATATAAGTTTATCATATCGCAATAAACTTCAACAGTATAAGCCCACAAATCTCAAAATAAGCGGAAATCAAATAAGCTCGTAAGCCTACATATAAGCCAAAATAATAACCCCCATAGTATCCTCATATTTCGTGAAGTACAACTAGATTATTAACTAATATCCAAATGCGTTAAAATTAACTAAATCCCGAAGCAAAAACAATTTACTCTACACAGATCAACCTAAATTTAATCTTAAAAAAAACAGTTGACCTAATAAGCAACACCACACGTGTAAATTAAACCAACTCACATAAAAGACAGCTTACATTGTACCGAGACGTTTCGGTTTCTATAGAACTGAGAACGCCGCCTAAAAAGATATAGTACCCTCACAGAAGTGAACAATTCCGCAAAGTACGATACATATCAACTCAAATCCAAATGTGTTAAAACTAATAAAATCCCGAAACCAACGCAATTCGAAAACAAACTTATCAGCATTGCATAATGCCCAACGTCATTAATTCTAAATTCAGGGGGTGTTTGCTTAAGCTTATTGGTGTTTCGGCTTATATTTCACAACCCTCAGTGTTCCGGGTTATTTTTAGACTTGTGGCCTATATAAGCTTATTATGATATAATAAACTGATATAATCCCGTAAATCTCAGAATAAGCTGGGAAAATTGAGCATATGAAATATAAGCCAAAATGAAAGAAGCTCATAAGCCCAGATAAAAGACAGTCAGTTGACCTAATTAGCTAACAACACAAATCAAACTCGTAAATGAACCTAAATCTGGTGAGTAAAAAGACGAATAAGTTACATTGTATACGAGACGTTTCTTCGTCCCGATCCAAACCATCGCCTTGCAAATTCTGCTGACTAAAAGGGGACTTGTCACCTAACAACCTTAAAAAGAAAGAAACCAAATTATCAATTAATTTATATAAATGTTGAGTTATAAAAAAAAAAAAAAAAAAAAAAAGTGTGAATTATATATTAGTACTTGAAAAAGAGCCATTCGAGAAGGGAATAACGCTCCATGCCTGCGAAAAGGAGGGATTGAGAAGGGGCGTTTGATCTAGGGTATGATAGTAGTGTTAGTTTTCTTTGTATTTCTTCCATTTGCTTTGATGCCATTTCTTTTTTTTTATTAATTTTGGGGTTTGTTTTGAATCAGTTGTGATGAATCAGAGTGACTAACTGGGGTTTTTCTTTTTCTTTTGTTTCAGTTTTTGTTGAGTAGCTGGAGGAAGAAATGCTTGTTTCCATTTACAAATTTGCCCCTGGTAAAGTAGTCGAGTATGTTACTAGAGAGGGCTGAGTACATGGGAAAACCGGATTGTGATCGAACCGGATCTAACGTATTTTGTTCGCTCATCGGTTTATTTGGTTCGAACCGGATCTAGGTCTATAGTTTTCATTCAGCTTAGGGATGAGCTCGGTACCGGTCCCGTCCCGAACCCGTCCCGAATTAGTGGTACCGATTATTTCCCGAGCATAAATTTATGGTACCGGTACCGTACCGAACGGGATTCGGGTATCGGTACCGGTACGGGAATCGGTACCGGTACCGGGAAATCGGGATTTTCCCGTTCTTTTTCGGGAATTTCCCGATTTGGTACCGGTCCCGTCCCGAATTAGTGGTCCCGAATTTTTTTTCACCTTATTTCGTAGTCCCGGTACCGTACCGAACGGGATTCGGGTATCGGGAATCGGTACGGTTCCGGGAACGGTTCGGGTTCAATTCGGGATTCGGGTCCAAATGCTCATCCCTAATTCAGCTCACTTCGGTTCATTTTTTTATTAAAAAAAAACTAAGACGATTATGTTTTGTAGGATTGGATCAGACCAAAAACCGAGCCAGATTGAATCGATCGGAGCGAGCTATTTCGATCTGATCCATGGTCTGGCGTTTTGAACCAATGTGTTTTTTGTCCGGTCTGATCTTGGTCAGTCTACTTCGGTCTTTGAACTCTAAGCACCTTAGTCATGGGTGCAAAAAAAAAACACTCGATCTAGACCTAAATTCGATTAAACCCAATAAGATTCCTCGTTGGACAACGTAGAAAATTTCTCTATCGTGATGTTAGTGTAACTGGGTAACTTAAGAATCTTTGTACTTAATATTAGAAAAACAAACAAGTGTCAATTCTTTCCTAGATTGCCTGTTTGCGGAGTTGTCGTGTATTTTTTTTTAAAGTATTTTTTCCGGGATAGTTTCGGAAAGAGTCCATAATGTTTGGACTCTTTTTGGAATTACCTTAAAACTATTTGTGTCGGATTATTTTTGGTAAAAAGTTATTCGGACCAACCTCAATATCCATAATAATAGATACGCTCTATCAAATAAAAAATTGTTAGTTAATTCGGATTCAGGTCGACCTAGTTATATAAGCAATTTTTTTATTTTTCTCATATGATTTTATAATTTTCTATTTAAATGAGTAAAATAATCAATTTTATTACATTTTAGTCATACTCGGGTTGTCTCAAACCCGAACTGACCTAAGCTTAGTTGAACCAATTCGAATTGGCCCGAACTCAGATAACCTAAATTCAAATAAAGTCAAGTTCGAGTATGAAATTTTTAGCCTTAACATGACATGACTAATTCTTTTGTTGTTGGTAGCTAAGTTCATGAGAGACTAATCTAATAACCATTTTATTTGTTTGAATTTATTAGAGAAAATTTGAGAGAAGAATGATAAATGTAGAATTAATGACGAGTGTATATTTATTGATCTTAATTTGAAATATAAACTTGAGAAATAAAATACGGAGTAACAAGTGTGTGTATATGTGTCGAGTGTCCTTTAACATTGTTCAAGTTTCGCATTTTAGTTTTCGGATTGTTAAAGGAGGAATTACTATACTAGTATCAGAGCCGTTTTTGGTATCTAAGTTTCGAGTTCTAGTTCATAGGATCGACCAAAGATGACATGCGTTCATGCACTAGCATGTTTTGAACGAGAACATTGGTTGGTATCGATCACGACAAAATTTTAACAAAAGGTTTAATTTCAGAATTTGGAGGAGAGTCGATTCCTTGAAGGGTTATTCAAGAGTTTTTAGATATTTTTTAGTTCTTGAAAATTCTGGTTTCGAGGGCTTCTTGAAGATCAAGTCTTGTTGATAACTCACAAGCGATGTCTTTGTTGTTTCTTTGGATTGTAAATTGCAAGTTTTGTAAAATTGAGGTGTACATATTGAAGCTTTTGAATTTTCTGATTTCAAGAAGCATAGATTATAGCACACGACTTATGAGACATAAAGAAAGAACTTGATAAGATCTTTAGCAAGGTTGAAGAAGAATGTATAGTACGAGTACTAGGTTCAATATCCGAATTCTCGATGAGAATAGTGTACAAAAGCATAGACTACAAATATTTATTACATTTCCTTACTAAATCATTTCTTAGCATAAAAAAGATTCTATTTCACCCCAAAACTTTTACCTACTAAAGTTTGTAAAAGAAAGTGGCTAAAAGATTTTAAATAGACTTTGTTGTACAAGAAATCGACATATATGTCTAGTAAAGAGAAAAGTCACTAAAAGTTTTATCCTTTGACTTAGGTGGTGTTTGTTTTCGTAAAAAACGTCTTACTGCCTCTGACTATTGCCTCAGTCAGACACGGTCAGACTTCAGTCGGACTTTGGTGTGTTTGTTTTTTTCTGTCGAGTCAGACATGAACAGACGTGGAAGCTCTGACGCGGTCAGAGGCATCGGTCATGTCTTAATGCCTCTGATTAGGCATGAAATGAATAAGGCAGGGCCATAAGCCCATAACCATGGATAACATGTGTGAGATGAATATTTTGAGTGTAATAAAAATGGTTTAGGAGAAAAGAATGCAGAAAGAAGATGAAAAGATGGGAAGGAGATGATGTACTTTCATTGGGAAGATAATCAAAAATATTAAAATGAAATATTAACAAATGAAATACAATAAAAGTTGCAAAACCCAACTTTATCTTTTACCGTTTGCATTTTGTAATACTACCTAAAGTGACATTAGATGAAACATCTCCATAGCAATGTTTTCAGAAGCGGGTTGACCCCGGTTGACCCGGTTCCAGTAAAAAAATAGATCATATCGACCCGGGTTTTATATTTTTAAAATTAGGTTAAATCTGTCGGGTTTGGATGACTCGGGTCAACTCGATTTTTGAGACCCGACCGGGTTTTAATTTTTCGGGTTTTTTAAAAAATTAAAAAATATATATGTAAATTGTACGTATTTGAAATTCTCTTTTTACAAAAAAAAAAGAATTTTGTACGTATTTGAAATTCTTTTTTTACAAAAAAAAAAGAATTTTGTACGTATTTTCGACGGAATCTTATTTTTTTATATTATATTTGTTGGTAAACAATTCACAACATACGAAAGTGTTATGGTTTTATATATAATTTTTGTTAACTATTAAAAATATGAATTTTTTTATTTGTTAAAAAAAACCCCGGGTGAACCCGAGTTGACCCGGACCCGGTGACTCGACCGGGTCGATTTAAAACCCAGGTTTCAAAACATTGCTCCATAATTTTTTAAGGGTTAAGGTTAAAAATAATTTTTTTTTAAATTTGATCTGATTTTAATTCGAGTTAGTCGAGTTCGGCCTTATTCGGATCGGATTTATTAGGGTCGGATCAATTCGAGTTCGAGTAAACCCGAAAATATTTATAAAGTTTGAAGTTTGAACATTTTCGAGTTACATACAATGTTTTTGAAACTCGATTTGACCCGCTCGTGTCAATCGGTTGTTTCGGTTTTGCTCGAAAAGCGAGTCTTATTAGAGTAAGTTTTATATTTTCGAAACTCAGTTAAACATATCAGGTTTTCTAATCGATTAGGCGGTCGAACTCGTATTTCGATGACTTGATTGAATTGACTCGCATTATTATAGCTTAATATATACTTTAAAAATGAACATTTAAAACCATTCAGACAATTATAAAAAACAAACAACATTATTTCATTCAGATTCAGACTTTATGACCGCCTCTTACTAGTAAGATGCGGTAGTCAGATTCAGACTCAAAACATCTAAGTGAAACAAACACCACCTTACTAAATATTGTGTAACTATAGACATTTAGTGATCCTCTTATTAGTTACTCTTTTATCAACTCCTACTAAAATAAAAAGAGTAAGTAACAAGGGGATCACTTAAAGTTTATAGTTATACAATATTTAGTAAGCAGAAAGATAATTTTTAGTGACTTTTCTCTTTAGTAGGCATATGTGTCAATTTCTTTTACACAAAGCCTATTTAAAATCTTTTAGCCACTTTATTTTAAATATTTTAGTAGGTAAAAGTTTTGTGATGAAATGATGTCTTTTATAAGTAAAAGTTTTAGTAGATAAATATCCTGAATTTTGTAGTGAGAAGGTTTACAATAAGTTGGTTCAAGCAATGTGGTTATGGCGTTAAAACCATAGTCCATGAAATACATGTCCAAATGCATATTTGGTTTGACGTGGAACTATAGAGACCTGAGAAAATAGTGAAGCTAAAGTTATTCAGAATAGTAACGATGACGGTTTATTAACTTAATAAAAATGAAGGTTAAACAACTTGAAGAGAATATAAGAAGTCTGGCATCATGGTAAAAGAACAATAAATGTTGCACCTTACTATATAAGTAAGGCAAACACCAACCTTGATTACTAGACGCGGAATAACACCGATCATGAAGAAAAACGTAGCAATTATTATCGACAGAAAAGAAAAGACAAAGTATGTCCCAAACGATTATTTTATTAATCGATTGTAACTGAAAGAATGACGTACATACCCTCATTGCCTAATCTCTATTTATCAATGTTTTAAAACCCGGGTTTTTAGCTGACCCGGTCGAGCCACCGGTTCAACCGGTTGAACCACCAGGTCAAACCGGTTTTACTTCAAAAAGAAAGATCACCCACACTTTAAGTTTTTATTAATAAAAACGTTTCTGATCATTCTAATAACAAAAAATATGAGCTGTTTTTTATATTCAAAAGATAATAACTTACTTATATATTAAAAGAGTTAGAAAATGTAATTCATATTTTATCATACATATGTCAAAAAGTATACAGTAAGTTACTAACCTACCTAATACAGTACTTGCTATCACTTTGACTTTTTTCTCCTATTACTCAACATCTTAAAGCAACCGTGACTTCCTTTTTCCCATCTACTTTAACAAAAAAACTCACATAAGGAAGATCTGACGAAAATCTAACATCATCTCCATTAGCCACCAGTTTTCCCCACAAAAATAATCGTCATCACACTATCGTACAAGTACAAGGTATCTAAACTCCAATCATCAATCTTTAACAAGATTAAGAAACGGCGCATGAAACTTGTCCAATCATCAATCTTTAACAAGATCATTCTCTTTTTTTCTTTGAAATGTGTTGAACCGGCTGGTCCCAGATTCGACGGTTCAACCGGGGTCGAGCAAAACCCGCCGGTTCAATCTGGTTTGGTATTTTATGAAAACCTGGCTCACAACGGCCCGTTCATCCTTCCGGTTCCCGGTTCAACCGGATCAAACCGGTTTTTAAAACATTGCTATTTATAGAGAATGAGAGGGTACCAAGCCGACTTTAATTAGGACACGGTCTGGGCTTGTGACACAAGCAAATCCAATTGGCCCTTATTCTATCCCTATACTACTTGGCTTATTATTGAGTTTAGCTTACACTTAAGACACTAATATGAAGACTAAATATAACAATTTCGACTTTTGGCTTTGTATTAGCCTACACCGACTCCCAGAAACTCCAAACAGTGTTGTAGCTTGAGCTCAGGTACCACCTTCGTCAAGGCATCCGCAACATTGTGTTTAGTACCCACCTTCAGAACTTCAACCGTCTTTACTTCCAAGACCTCTATGATAAAGTGATAACGCACATTAATGCGCTTAGCCCTTTCATGAAAAACATGATTATGTGATAAGTGAATCGCGCCTTGATTATCACAATTAACTGCCATAGTGTTAAGCTCCACGCCTAATTCTTCCAAGAGTCCCCTTAGCTAAATAGCTTCCTTCACACCCTCCGTAGGGGTCATATACTCTACATATGTAGTTGCAAGAGCCACCACGTGTAGTAGCGTTGCTTTCCAGCTCACAACACATCCCCGTACTAAAAATGTGTAACTAGTGAGAGACCTACCTTTAACGGATCCTTAGCGTAGTCTAAATCAACAAAACTTGTTACGTCCACATGGTTGCCAAGATTTTTCCCATACACCAAACCCACGTTTATAGTGCCCTACAAATATTTCATAATCTACTTGTAACACCCCATTTTGGTAAATGGAATGTCACGCGTGATTATGACGTGTCATCAAAGCATACAAGGATAAATGTCTTAAACATTACATGACCATAAAGGAAATACCAAAAACAAACATCAGTACCCCAAAGTATAAGCTCATCACACACAAACATAAGTACTGTAAAGAAAAAGGACTAAACAACATCCATGGAAATAAGTAGAAAAATGTATGATGATAAGCATAAAGTAATGAAGGCTAGAAAGCTTCCAATCCATATGCACGTACGCTTAGAGTCTACGAGCGTCCCTGAGTACCTGCCGTTTTGGGAACATGAAAGGAAAACGGCTGAGCATAACGCTCAGTGCACGGATATACAAGCATAAAATGAATAACTTAAGCATATACAACATATAGCAGCAGAATTGATTAAGTCTTGGAAAACCTAGTATAACTTAGTAAACTGGTTTTATAGTTTGAAAAGCCTTATGTTTATCTTATGAAAACTGTTTAACATGTTAACCATTAAGCCAATATAGGTCATTAAATATCAACGTGCATGAATACTTGGAGGGGTGACCTCATCATGCAATTAGAGGGGTTGCCTCTAATTAATATAAGTTTGGGTAGGAGGGATCAACTCCTTGTGAAGGATGCAAGACACACACCACATTCACCTGAATAATCTGTTAAAAACATGTAACCTAGGATGCACCCATACACACCACATGATAACATAATAATATGGACAAAAGCTGAAAGGGACGCCACGAGCTATCACTCCGCCGTGGTGAAGTCATAACACTGGTGCCTCTAGTGTTATGGTTATGGTACCTCCATAACTAGGTGAAACTGGTCATGCATATATATAGCTTAGGCATTTAATTAAACATATGCAAATCAAAACATATAAAACATATACTGGGAAAACAGTTGGCTGCATACGGGGAATCCTAATAAGGAAAGAATGTCCATACTAAAAGGACGAAGAATCTGTACCTTATGTCCAGTGAACGAAGAAGACGAACGGAAGAGAGTCCTACTTCGATCTTGGGATTTCTACATAAATGGTATACGTGTATAAGTATTCTGATTACTGAGTACGTAACTGGTTTTATATCATGTCTTAGCTTGTTTTATATGTTTATGTCTTGTTTTACTGATTTTAACGTTATGTTGTGTTTATCATGTATTCTCTATATTCTGATTAAGTATTACTTGTATTTCTTATATTATTATACTTGTTGTGTAATAATAAGTAACTTTCTAAAAATAGCAGGTTTCCTAAAATAGAAATTTTTCAAAAATAGAAAGTTTCTAACAATAGATTAACTACTTAAAATAGATTAGTTTTTAAAAATAGAAAGTTTCCAAAAATAGTAAGTTTCTTGAAATAGAAAGTTTCCATAATTATAATTAAGCTGGATTAATAAGCTAATAAGATAAGTTTAAGTTTTACTGATTAAATATACTAAGGGGGCATTTGGTTGGGGGATATGGGAGGATATTGGGGGATATTCAAAATATTTGCATTTTAATTTCCCCCAAATATTGTGTTTGGTAGGGCTAATGAAGGAATTTCAGTTTCCCTAAATTCCCAAAATGAAGGATATTAGAATTACTCCAAAAAGTGAGGAATTTTAATTTACTTCAAAATTATCTTTTATAAACATTTTTCTATTCGTTTTTATTCGGGTTTCTATATTTACATGAAAAATTATAAAATTTAAAAAATTTGTATAAAATTTATTTTTTCGGTTTTTCCTTTTTTAAATAGCAAAATTAAGATTTATATAAATTGTTTATAAAATTTAAAGATTTTTTTATAAATTTAAAGAATTTTTTTGTAAAGTTTATATAAATTCTATAAAGAATTATTGAAATTTTTTATAAAATTTATATAAATTCTATAAAAAAAATTATTGAATTTTTTTATTAAATTTATAAACTTTTTTTAAAAAAAAATTATAAAAAGTTTTTTTAAAAATTATTGAATTTTTTTATAAAATTTATATAACTTTTTATAAAAATTATACAAATTTTTTATAAATTTTATATAAAATTTTATAAAAAATTTACAAACATTTTATAAAAAATTTATAAAAAATTTTATAAAATTTTTATTTTTTCTTATATAGTTAAAATTCGATTTTTACTCTTTTATAAAAAAAATTTATAAAAAAAATTTATTCGTTAATTGGTTCAACACAAATCAAGATTTCAAAATATTATAAATTGTTGCCAACCAAACATGCTTAGGCATTTGAAATTCTAGAATTTAGAATTCTTAGGAATTTTAATTAACTAGAATTTAGAATTCTAGATATTTAATAGTATAGTTTATAATTATAACATGTTAATTAAATAAACTTTATGTTAAACGATTTAATTAAATATAATCATGATTTAATTAAATTAAAGTGTATATAATACTTAGGTTAAACATGTGTTAATATTTATATTAATATAACCTAAGTCATGAAAATTAATTAATTATATGTCATGTTTTAATAATTAATTAATTACTTTAGTCTAAATTACATAATAAATACTTAGGTTAAAATCATGTATTATTAAATAATAATAATAAGCCTAAGTCCATGTTTTAATTAAATTAATTATATACCATGTTAAATTAATTTAATTAACTTGTAAACTTGTAAAAATAATAAACCGAACCCATATATTATTTTTATTAAACATGTCATGAACCGGACACGTGAACCCATGAACCGGTCTGAACCAAAACCCACCAAAAACAGTGGCAAACCGGCCTAAGTCGGTTGCCCCTGCCTTCGGCACACTGCCACCGGCTTTAGCCGGTGGTCTTGCCCTTCTCGGCCCAGCCGCTGACTGATAGGTGTGTAAACAGCCATCCTTTTTACCACTTAACTACAATAATAACCGAGCCAAAACGTGTATTTTATGTCGTAAATGTCGGAATTATGCGTGGTTTGTGTTTTTGTTGTGATTTAGGACGAAAATGTGAAAAGGGGAGAAAACACGGGCATTCACGAGCTTTTATTGAAGAAAAAGACAAAAGACGAAGTCAAGAAATCAAGAGTGCAAAAAGAACGGAAGTCCAAGACCAATTCTGAAGATTTATCGAAGGAAAAGTCAAAAGACAAAAGTTTACCAAAATCCGAAGAACTCAAGTCTAATTTATTGAAGAATTACAAGACGAGTTTAAAGAAATCCCGAGACAAAGTCGTTAAAGTCAAAAGATTAAGAAGACAAGGACTTAATCATGCAATTAAGGAAAGAAGAAAGAGGGGAGGAAGCTTCCTAAGCACCTCCCTAATCTCCCTATATATAGTTTTCATTTTCATTCCATTTGTTTTTGTTGGCTAGTTTGACAAACTATGCTCTTTCATTTTAATTACTTGCACATTTAAATACTTGTCATTTACTTAATTGTCTTGCACCTTAAATTCATTTAATTTCAAGTAAGTTTCCTTTTAATTATTGTTAATCTTTACTTTTATTGTTTGATATCCTATCTTCCTTTCTTGTTTGATCTTAATCTTCATGCTTTATTGTTTATGTTTATGTTCTTGATTTTTATTGATTTAATTAAGTGGGTTTGATTATTTTGATTATTTTTGTTAGTTTGATTGTTTTGGATTGTTTGTTTATGATTAGTAGATGTTTATTGATTAGTTTGATTTAATCTTGTGGTTGATTTTGATTAGGTTTGGTAGATTCGTAGCTTTTTGTTTGCCCCGAGTTCTTCGTTTTCTGTTTCCCAGGTATATTCCGAATCAAGCCAAGGTTATTCCGGATCAGTGTTTTGTTGTGAGTATTCCGAATAAAGAAGATATTCCGGATCAAGGATAGTTCATTCGGAACATTCCGAGTGAAGGAGTTCATTCCGAACCAACTTACATTCCGAATAAAGATTTTTCATTCGGAACATCTATTGTTCCGAATCAAGGGAACATTCCGAGTGAAGAAGTTTATTCGGAATAATATTCCGCATCAGTGAAGTTCCGAATCAGCGAAGTTCCGAATCAAGGGAGTTCATCCGGAATATATTCTGAACGAAGGATTTGATTCGGAATATTCCGAATCAAGCTTTTATCTCATTTATTCCGGATCAACAACATTCCGGATCAAGGGAGTTCCAAACCAAGGTGTTCATTCGGAATAGTGAATATTCCGGATAAGTGACATATTCCGGATGAACCATTATTCCGAGTGAGCATTTTATTCCGGATCAAAGGTTTTGGCTAATATTCCGAGTGAAGAAGAATCATTCCGAACGAAGGTGACATTCCGGATGAGTGATTATTCCGAACGAAGGTTTATTCCGGATGAGCTGATTTCAGGTTTTTTTTAGTTTCTGTTTTTAATTTTTAATTTTTAAGCTTTACTTTTCCTGCCTCTTTCCTTAGTTTCACTTTAAGATTACTTGCCTTAGATTTATTTTACCCTTGCCTTAGTTTAAGTTTTAGTTGCGTTTTAAGTTTGCCATAGATAGATTTAAGTTTGCGTTATTTACTTTTAGTCCCATTTACTTTTCATCACGCTTTTAAATTCTTGTCATTTATTTTAAAATTAGAGTTAGATTTAAATTAACGTCAATTTCATTTACGTCTTGCACATTTATTTTAAAACAACCAAAAATATTCTTTTTCACCAAAAACAATTGAGTCGTACTTTGAACCGGAAATCAATTCGATAAGATACCGAGAAACGAACTTTTCAAACCTAGCAAAATCATTACATTAAAATGGCGCCGCTGCCGGCTCTTTTCTAAAGATTAACGGTTTTCTGTGAGAGACGCGTTGCTTTTTGGGATCCGTTCACTCGTGAACGTTATTTTTCGTGTCAAAAACTTTCAAAAAAAAAAAATCCCAAAAACATTTGAAAAATCATAAAAAGCATTTCTTTTTCAAAGTTTTGCACCAAAAATATTCCTCTTTATCCTCTATTATGTTTAATTCTTTTCTTTACCCCTCTTATTTATAATTCTTCATGGATTCATCTTGCGTACGGTGTGGGAGACCATGGCATGGTTTTCAAACATGTCAATGGTGTACTTGTGACCGGTGTGGTTTTAATATCGACGATACACAATTTGGATTTTGTCCATTTTGTAATTCAACAAATTCATACTTCTCCTCTTACAATACTTTCTCACCTTCTTCCGTCTATGACAATCCCTATCCTCAAGAGGCACCGGGTTTTTCTCCATACCCGTGGTGCTATATTTGTGGGGGCCCTCACGATGCTTCTTCTTGTGATCCGTCGAAGGTCTTTGAGGAAATTCCGTGCTATCATCCCAGTGTGTATAATTTTGAGCCCCCACGTCACACCGTCAATCATCAAACCTTTTGTGCACTTCCTCCTGAGCAACTTGCCACACTTTTTGACAACTTTCAAAAAGTTCAAGAAGCTTGCAACAAGATCATGTAGAAATGTCAAGCGGATCAGCAACAAGAGCAAGTATCTAACCTTAGTGCTTATACTCCTCCTCTGGTGCCTCCATATTAGTATGATAGTGATGACGATGAGAGTCCTATTTCTTGGAACGATGAGAATTCTATTCCTTCTCCCTACTTGCCGGCTCTGGAGCCTAAGGATTCACCCATCCTAGGGGATGAGGATCTTAGCACAATTCCTGCAAAGGAATCCGACAAATTCAATAAGTCTAGTGTTGATAACCTTGTCCCAATTCCAAGTGAATCTGAGTTGACATCCGACAATACCGATGAGTATGATGCACTTTCTTCTGATGATGTTCCTTCCACCAACACTTTGGGAGAGGATTCTTTGGCTTTCTCTAATCCTCTTTTTGATCAAGATGATGAGTTTACTTCTAGTGATGACGAGTCACTATCTGATGAAGACGTTCCGAAGGAAACTTTCAAGATTTATTCGAACCCTTTATTTGATTTTGATGACGCTTACATATCCAGTGAGGTGAATCCTCTCTTTGACGAAGGGATTGAGGACATTGATAGCTCTGATTCTCCTACTATTGATGAGCATACTTTGTTAGCCATGCCCCCTTCTATCGCAGAGGTGGAGAGATTTGACTCTACTGGAAAGGTGACGCAGGTGGAAGGTAATTGTTCTCATACTTCTCATATTATATTACCACCTCCTCCTACCGCGTGCACACCCCAGCGGGTGATGTATCGCTTTTACTCTCCTCGTTTCGTACCGGGAAATGAGGATGAGTGCTTTGACCCGGGAGGTAACAATGACCATTCTATGATTGATAACCTTACGACTTTGCCAATTGGTCAGCATCCATTGTCTTTGGAGGATGACAATGTGATTCCTTTACCCACCCCACCTCCCGTGGATCATGATTTCACATACTTCTCGTATGTTGAAAGGACCTTCCTACCATTCAAGACTTATCCTCCTGCCCCTCCTTTATTATATTCCTCCAGGAACGAGGACAAGGTCTTTGATCCCGGTATTACATTCGAGACTTCCCCATGTACCATTTAATTCGGGGACGAGTCAGGCTCGTGACTCGGTTAACAAAAACAAGCGCTTTTTGGGAGGCAACCCAATTATCTATCTATCTTTCCCTGTTTTCACCATAAGTGTAGGGGGAGCCCCGTGGTGTTTCTTGTTCTCTTTCTTATCATGTGTAGGGATTAGAGCTTCAAAGATCCACTCTTGATGATTTTTAAAGACCCGTGATTCCGTGTTCCCATTTTCTCGGTTCTATCCTAACCTCTTTTCGATTCACTATTTTATATTTTCCAATATTAAAATAGGAATCTCGTTAGTTGTCTTTTCTTTGGCAAGATTTAAACAACGTGCACAATGTCCTAAGTGTAGGGGAGTTTACTCCCACATGCTTAAACATTGAGGACAATGTTTTTATCAAGTGTAGGGGGGACTTCTATCGAAGTTAAGTGGCCTTTTCCTTGTATTTGTCCTCATTTTAACCGGAAAATCAATTTTTCGACATTTTTCAAAATTTTTGATCTATTTTGGCCTAGTAGTTTGACCTTTGTATAGTTATTTTCTTTCCTTGCTAGAATAAAAATTTAATAAAGTGGTTTTAACTTTCAAACGTTGTGAATCTTTTGACTCAACCTGAGTTTACTTATCTAAGTTTACTCTAGCTAGTATCCTTAACGTGTTTAAGTCAAGTTTTGCTAGGCTTTTATATAGGGAGCTATAAAACGCGAAAGTCTTAGTTCTCACGGGTTAAGAACAAGAACTTTTCGCAAGTTCCTATAATTGATCCTAGAGAGTTGTTTATCAAGGGAACTTTAAAATGCGATTTCTAAACTTGAAAAAGTCTAAGAGTTTGCAAGATCCTATAGGCGACTCGAAAACCCAAAACTTTGATTTAATAGGCTAAGCATCCACGAGTCTCATTCCTTGAGATTTTAAACTGTGGAGAGCGAGAGATGATAGAGTCAATTATAAGTTTGGTATTCTTTCGTGAATTTATGTGAGTTAATTATAAGCCTATTCTCCCATCGCTTGCTAATAAATTTATCTGCAATAAATAAGGTTGTACGATTTGAAAAGTTACTTAGCTTCTAGCCCAAGATCGTTTATAAGTTGCTCGGTATGGATTAGAGTTCATAGCCAAGGCATAACTTATTGAAGCGGGATGCGAAGATTGGCGAGTTCGAAAAGGCCCTAACAAGGCATGAGGGCTACATTTTGTTGCTAAAGATCCCAAGTGATGTGAAGAATCATTTATCAAAGATCAATATGAAGGATTGAGACACGCGACGAAAAGCAAATACTCCCGTAAAGATCATGGAGAAGTCTATCCAAAAAGGCCCTAACAAGGTATGAGGATAAATAGATCCAAGTCCAAAAAGGAGGCGGATCGTTGTATATCAAAATCCCAAATAAAGATTGGAGAAAAATGAAGAAGTCGTGGTCCAAGTATGAAGAATCTCTCAAAATTTCAAGTGAAGAAATTCCTAATATGAAGAGAAGACCATTATTTCATGAACGTCTCTCAAGGTTTGAAGTATGAAGTCGCTGCCAAATATCGGTCCGAGAAAGGTCTCAAATCGCGAAGCGAGTTATGCCAAGATATGAACTTTATGAGGTCCCGAGAAGTAGTTTTAGAAGATTATGTCCTTTAGCTAACTATTGATTAAATCGTCCCACTTTATTTTCAGCCTAATAAACTATCGAAATAAGTCAACAATGTATCCTCGTGATCATTCAAGACAACAATAAAATATAAGAGATACACCTAGGAATAAGGGAGTCTAAGTGAATAATTGGCCCACATGAGTTCGTGTTAGTTTGCTAACTTATAATAACAATGATCTCGTTTTTAAGCTTAGTTTGGAGAAAGTGAAAACTTGAGGATGATGATCATTCATGACATTTTCAAAACCCTAAGGTATGTTTTTTATTTCTTTACTTTCTTCCTTTGAATGTTTATAATTTTCTATCTCTTTAATAAAGGCCAAGGTGGATTGATTATGATGAAAAGTGTAATCATGCTTTGTAACTAATGCATTGCATGAGGACATTGCAATGGTCAAGTGTAGGGGATTTAATAAGTGTGTAAACACCCATCCTTTTTACCACTTAACTACAATAATAACCGAGGCAAAACGTGTATTTTATGTCGTAAATGTCGGAATTATGCGTGGTTTGTGTTTTTGTGGTGATTTAGGACGAAAATGTGAAAAGGGGAGAAAACACGGGCATTCACGAGCTTTTATCGAAGAAAAAGACAAAAGACGAAGTCAAGAAATCAAGAGTGCAAAAAGAACGGAAGTCCAAGACCAATTCTGAAGATTTATCGAAGGAAAAGTCAAAAGACGGAAGTTTACCAAAAGCCGAAGAACTCAAGTCTAATTTATTGAAGAATTACAAGACGAGTTTAAAGAAATCCCGAGACAAAGTCGTTAAAGTCAAAAGATTAAGAAGACAAGGACTTAATCATGCAATTAAGGAAAGAAGAAAGAGGGGAGGAAGCTTCCTAAGCACCTCCTAATCTCCCTATATATAGTTTTCATTTTCATTCCATTTGTTTTTGTTGGCTAGTTTGACAAACTATGCTCTTCCATTTTAATTACTTGCACATTTAAATACTTGTCATTTACTTAATTGTCTTGCACCTTAAATTCATTTAATTTCAAGTAAGTTTCCTTTTAATTATTGTTAATCTTTACTTTTATTGTTTGATCTCCTATATTCCTTTCTTGTTTGATCTTAATCTTCATGCTTTATTATTTATGTTTATGTTCATGATTTTTATTGATTTAATTAAGTGGGTTTTGATTATTTTGATTATTTTTGTTAGTTTGATTGTTTTGGATTGTTTGTTTATGATTAGTAGATGTTTATTGATTAGTTTGATTTAATCTTGTGGTTGATTTTGATTAGTTTTGGTAGATTCGTAGCTTTTTGTTTGCCCCGTGTTCTTCGTTTTCTGTTTCCCAGGTATATTCCGAATCAAGCCAAGGTTATTCTGGATCAGTGTTTGTTGTGAGTATTCCGAATAAAGAAGATATTCCGGATCAAGGATAGTTCATTCGGAACATTTCGAGTGAAGGAGTTCATTCGGAACCAACTTACATTCCGAATAAAGATTGTTCATCCGGAACATCTATTGTTCCGAATCAAGGGAACATTCCGAGTGAAGAAGTTTATTCGGAATAATATTCCGCATCAGTTAAGTTCCGAATCAGCGAAGTTCCGAATCAAGGGAGTTCATCCGGAATATATTCCGAACGAAGGATTTGATTCGGAATATTCCGAATCAAGCTTTTATCTCATTTATTCCGGATCAGCAACATTCCGGATCAAGGGAGTTCCGAACCAAGGTGTTCATTCAGAATAGTGAATATTCTGGATAAGTGACATATTCCGGATGAACAATTATTCCGAGTGAGCATTTTATTCCGGATCAAAGGTTTTGGCTAATGTTCCGAGTGAAGAAGAATCATTCCGAACGAAGGTGACATTTCGGATGAGTGATTATTCCGAACGAAGGTTTATTCCGGATGAGCTGATTTTAGTTTTTTTTAGTTTCTGTTTTTAATTTTTAATTTTCAAGCTTTACTTTTCCCGCCTTTTTCCTTAGTTGCACTTTAAGATTACTTGCCTTAGATTTATTTTACCCTTGCCTTAGTTTAAGTTTTAGTTGCGTTTTAAGTATGCCAGAGATAGATTTAAGTTTGCGTTATTTACTTTTAGTCCCATTTACTTTTCGTCACGCTTTTAAATTCTTGTCATTTATTTTAAAATTAGAGTTAGATTTAAATTAACGTCATTTTCATTTACGTCTTGCACATTTATTTTAAAACAACCAAAAATATTCTTTTTCACCAAAAACAATTGAGTCGTACTTTGAACCAGAAATCAATTCGATAAGATACCGAGAAACGTACTTTTCAAACCTAGCAAAATCATTACATTACTGACCACACGAAAGTTCCCACTGGAAGTAGCCAGTGGTCCCCCTGCTGCCTGCGGTGGGTTCCTCCTGCTTACCAAAACTAGCCAGCGGCAGTTGCCGGTGGTGGGGTTGTGGTTGCCGAGACCAACCAAACCACATGGACACCCGCGACGCGAGTCGGGGTGCCTTGCCCTTGCTGCCGACCGAACACCAACACCACCGAGACCTTTGTCTCGTGTGGTGATGCGAACCAAACGACACCGAGAGTCGTAGGACTCTCGGTTTGTGTGGCGGCCGAACACCAAAACCCGAAAACACCCTTGTATTATTTACCCACCATGGTTTTACTTGTTTTAATTCTTGTGTTTTTAAACCCCATGATCATACATGCATAAAACATAAAAAGAAAAATAAAAAGAAAGGTTTTCGGATTACCAAAACACGTGGAATCAATAGATCTTGAATACACAAACACGTTCTTATGATTTCTTAATCAAAATCAACCGAACCCCTTGTTTGATTGATGTAGCCGCCGGCCTAAGGAGCAAGGAGGAGGGTTTTAGGGTTTTTACTTTTCTAAAATCTTACTGTGAATGAATAATGTTCACATTATTTGTTTACTTAATAAAACAAATGGGTTGGGCACCTCCTTCTTTGTGTGTCGCGGCTACCAGGGCCCACCAAGGGAAACACGTAGCTATTTCGTGTTCTAATATATTACGTGTTCGTGTGCTTGTATTTACGTTGCGTTATTATTTAATATTCGTGTTATTATATATACTTGTACGTAGTCGTAATAATAATTACGTAAATACATAATTATACGTTCGTGATTCTTACGTTCATGATTTCATGTTCGTGATTTAATTATTATTGATAATAATTATCGTGCATTTATACATACTTAGTACTTATCGTGTAATAACACGTACGTAATTCTTTTAATTTACGTTCGTTAAACGTATTCATGGTATATAATGAAAGTTTTAATCATGTACGTACGATACCAAGGGTACTATTCATGGTAAAAGCATGCGGGTTTTGCACTACTTCGCTGTTTCCCAATGGTTTTTACTAGGATTCACCTAATATCTGCTAAATATACTTACTGAATACCCTATGTCCGGCCTCATGCACACCATCAAGTACATTAAGCTCCCAACCGCATTTGCAAATGGCACCCTACTCGTCCTTTCAACATCACAATCCCTAACCGGGCAATCCTCCAACGACAGCTCGAAGTGCCCATCCAATGGCATCTGAACCGATTTCCCATTGTCTATACTTGTTAGCCTTATATTTTATATAGTCGAACAAGAATGTAATAGGTCATCTTAGTCGTTATTGGTCATGTATTGTAATAGGCTAGTCGGGAAAACCGGGCTTGGACTTTAAGCTAATATTGTATAAGTTAGGGGCGTAAGCCCAAAACAAAGCCAAGCCCGGCCCAAGATGAAGCCCACAAAGGCCTTAGAGCCGTGGGGTATATAACCCTCTTTCACATGTGAAAGAGGGTGTTGGTTCATTTCATTAAACACATAGTTTTAGTGTAAACCTTCCACTTCTCTCTCTACTCTCTCTCTCTACTTTTCTCCTCTTTCTCTCTCTAAGAATCTTGTGTTATGGATTAAATGGGAACAACATTTGGTATCAGAGCGTATAGTGGATAGGTGATTGAAGATTAGTGTGGTGTGTTCTTGATTTTTCGTGGTCATTTTGATCTATATATCACGCCCAAAAATTTTTTCTTGTGTTTTTATGGTTTTTTCTTGATACAAATCTTCTACATAGTTGTGGTAGAGATTTGGTATTATTACCTTGGCTAAAAACACAAAATTTTTGGGTGTTTTGATCATTTTTTGGCTTAAAATCACGAATTGGTTGAGTTTTGTCCGAGAAAAGTGGGAATTATTCCGATCAGGTCATCAGAAAAGGGCTTACAGTTATTCCGATTGGTGTAATCGGAATAGGGTTTATACATTCTGATTGGACATTCCGATTTAACATTCCATTTGGACATTCCGATTGGTCATTCCGATTGACATTCCGATTGGTCATTCCAATTTGAACATTCCGATTGGTCATTCCGATTGACATTCCGATTGGTCATTCCGATTTGACATTCCGATTAGGGTATTCCGATTAGTATTCCAATTTGGACATTCCGATTGGGTATTCCGATTTGACATTCCGATTGGTCATTCCGACAAGGTTATTCCGATGGGCATTCCGATGGATATTTTGTTTGAGTAATTTTTAGATTTAGCCACTATCTAGACTAGTTTAGGAACATCGTTTACACGAAGATTAAAAAAAAAAAAAAAAAAAAAAGAGTTAAAATTTTTAGGTCAAGTAAAATCAAATTTTTTTCCCTATTAGTTTTTGGCTATTTCTAACTCAAATTCAAAATTTGGCGATACAAAATTTTTCGGCTTACCGTTTTGTCAGACTGAGGAATTTATTGTCGGACTGAGAAAAAAAAAAATTTCTGGAAATTTCGGAATTTCAATTTTAACCACACATCATCACAACAAATCCACTAAGATCTGTAATTCATTCACAAGTATTCACCATGTCTAACAACAACATCAACATTGCAACTGCTAATCAAATTCGTTTGGAACAAGGTGGTAACGGTAATCCACCTGTGCTCACTGCCGGTTGCTACGTTCAATGGAGATCTCGTTTTCTCAGATTTCTCGACGGAAAAGAAAACCGAACTGCTCTTCGTCACTGCCTTGAGAATCCACCTCCAGTTTTTGAATTCAAACCAATTACCACACAGGCAGAGGATGGTACTTCATCAACTATACGAGCTATGGAGGATTTTGACACATGTTCTGCTGAGAAAAAGAAACTCCTCCAAGCTGAAGCTGATGCTGTAAATTTCATACTCACTGGAATTGATAACGACATCTATTCCACAGTTGATGCATGTCCTAATGCTATGGAAATGTGGAATGCAATTCATCGATTGAAGCAAGGTGAGTCAATCAATGTTCAAGATCTCGAGACTAATCTACTTTGGGAATTTGGAAAATTCACATCTGAAGATGGTGAATCCATTGACTCATATTACTCGAGATTCTACAAAATGATGAATGAGCTTGTCAGAAATCAGTGCACCATCTCCAATCATCATGCCAATGTTCAGTTTTTACTTCAACTCAAACCGGAATGGCAAAGGTTTGTGACTTTGGTCAAACAAAGGGAGGATATCAAGACTATATCTTACCACAAACTTTATGATATCTTGAAACAACATCAGAATGAAGTGAATGAACTAAGGGCTGAAAAGGCAGAACGGTCTGCTAATTCTATTGCTTTTGTGGCTGCTACTTCAACAAAACCCGTTCCCCGTCAACAACCACCTACTCATTCCTCAAAGTCATCAAACTCATCCACCAAACCTCTAGTTGCTGCTAAACACAAAGCAAAAGCAATTGTCCCCACTCCACCTCCAAAGTATGACACCGAGTCAGATGGAGACAGTGATGATGAACAAACTTCAAGGGACAAGAAGATTGAAGAACTCATGTCTTTACTCACCATAACTTATAAGAATATCTACAAACCTACCAACAACAACCTCAGATCATCATCCAATGCTAGATATAAGGAAGTTGATCATGCACCTAGGTATGATCGTGATGCTAGGTATGATAATCAGAGGATGCTGAATCAAGTTGGGGCTAGAGATACTATAGGCACTCCGGTTGTGCAGAAGACTGGGATTCAATGCTTCAACTGTAAGGGATTTGGGCACATGGCTAGGGAATGCAAGAAGCCAAAACGGGTTAAGGACTCAGGGTATCACAAGGAAAAGATGCTGCTGTGTAAGAAAGAAGAAGCGGGAATTCCACTCACAGCAGATGAAGTTGACTGGCGTGATGACACTGATGATGAAGCCGATGATCAAGAGCTAGAGGCACATTATGTGTACATGGCAAAGATTCAAGAAGTGCTTCCAGAGACTGCCGATACTTCTGGACCTATCTTTGATATTGAGCCAATTGAAAAGGTACCAACAAATGATAACTATAATGTGTTTGCTAATGAACGACGACATCCTGAGCAACCCGAAAGCATCAATTACACATATGTAATGGACACGGAGGATAGCAATATCTCTACGGATTCACAGCATATGTGTAATGATGACGGTAATGCTGCTCAGGATACTGACTCGGATGAGGACCATGATTTGCTTGCGTCTATAATTGATTCTTTAAAACATGAAATTGAGGAAAACAAAGATGCTAATAAACGTTTGAAGCAAGCAAACACATCCTTAGCCGAGGAGATAGACATGCTTAAAGAGTGTGATTATGTAAAAGAAGCTGATCGACGGGTTGCAATAGCTAATGGTTTGGTATATGAACGTAAGGTGCTCAACGAACAATATTGTTCTGAAGTAACACACGAAATTCATATGTCAAAACAGAAGATATCGGAACTTGAAGAACAACTGCTGCTACATAAACTCCAAATTACTGAATTAGAGTCGGTTAACAAAGAACAAACTGAGCTTTATAAAACTCGTGAAGAAAAGGATATTGAAAAAATTCTTGCTTTGGAAAAGAGAGTCGACACGTTAAACAACATTGTTTACAAAATGGGTCAGTCTATTCAAACTATGAATATGCTCAATAGAAATATGAAAACGAGTTTTGTCAAGCCCGAATATCTCAAGAAAGCTCAAAGTACCAAGCCTGCTCTTTATGATATCGGTTGTTATGTTGATAATCTTGCTCTTATGCTTTCCCCTGACTGCGACGAAATCATTCGTCAACAAGAAGAAAGTCGATCAAACTTAAGTGATTTCATAAACCTTTCTGATTCTAACAATCATATTAAGTTTGTCCCTCAAAAAGAACTTTCAAAAGAACAAAAGATGTATAATAGTGTTCCACCACCAAGTGATGAACCACAAAAGAAAGTTTCTTTAAAAAGGAGTTTCAAAAAGCAATCAATTTTGTTAGAAAAGCGAATTTTGGATGAAAAACGTAAATGGGATGAGAAAAGCAAAAGTGTTCAGCAATTTGAGTTTATAAAACAAGGGGTTTTAAATTTGTACAAAGGTGTCGTCGACTATGAAAAAGTATCTAGGGATACCATTTGGAATATTAAACCTAACCCACAAGTAGAAGTCGTCATTCAACAATGCATTGTTCCAACCATTGATGATCTTTCAAAAAATGTGGAAATGTTTTATAATGCTCTCACTGAAGAAATGTTAACTGATTTAAGCTATGTCAAATCCCTTTAAGATGAAGTTGATTTTCTTCAAATTAAATTAAAGACACAAGAACACCAACTTTCTAACGAAATTGATCGACTTTCTAAAGAATATTTTTATGCTGACCATATGAATGCTATACTTGGTGTGTATACCGATCTGGATCAATATTGTCATGTAGCATGTCTAGTGTCAGAATCGGACGCGAAATGTCGCAATCTTGAAGTAGAGCTTTCGAAACAAATTCAGTCATATAACAAACTTTCGAAAAGTTTTTCTCAACTTGAGAAACACTCCATTTCTCTTGAACTTGCTTTACAAAAAGGTGAAAAATCTCATAATCATAAAAAGTGTCAAGAAATGTCAGCTTCTTCGTTTCGTTTACTAAATGAAAAGGATTTCGAAATGAATGATTTGAAAGCTCAGCTAAAAGAAAGGGACATAGCAATAAGTGAGTTACAGATACTCATTGAGAAAATGAAAGGAAAGTCTGTTTTGGGTAAACCATCCGCTGTTCGTCAACCGGGTTAAATGCCCTAAATCATCTATTTTGGGACAATCCCCACAGACTTTGCCTAAGATAGGAAATGATAAGAGCACTAATGTGATAGCACCTGGAATGTATAAGATGAACACTAGGTCCACTCAAACTGGAACAACGCAGTTACCTCAGAATACTAGGAAAACTAATCAACGTGTGTCTTCTTCTACAGGAGTAAATCCCACTACTAGTGTTAGCGGACCACAGCTTAAGAGCACTAGAGTTGAAGATAGAGTCATGCCTAACAATAGTCAAGGGAAGAAGAATGAAGTAGAAGATCACCGTAGGAATTTTAAGTTTTCTAAGAATAAAACGTCTGTAACTGCATGTAATGACAGTTTAAATGCTAAGACCTCGAATGTTGAATTTGTTTGTGTTGAATGTGGCAAATGTGTTCGTACTTTCAATCATGATGCTTGTGCTCTTAATTATAATGGCGTGAATACTAGAACTAGGAAGCCTATTCGTATGCCCACTAGTACTAGTAAACCCACAAGAACTTTGAACCAATCCACTGAGCAACCACTTAAGAAACTAAGTGCGTTAGAATCCACTACTCTACGTAAACAAAGCAGGTTAGAGAAGCTTTATGAGAACATGATTAGGACATGTACACGGGGGTATTCAAGATTTACACCACCTGGATACAAATGGGTACCTAAGACAACCCCCATTCTAATTGGGTCTATGAATGTTAGCTTGCCTTTAGAATCTAGGTCCACTACTATTTTGGAACCCGTTTCTATCAAGGCTCCCATTTGTCAAATGCTACATTGTCTTCTAATTCTTCTGCAGCTCGTCGAACTTATCCTATTCATAATGGACTCCGGGTGCACAAAGCACATGACGGGCAATCTCAAGCTTCTCATTAACTTCGTGGAGAAGTTTCTAGGTACGGTACGGTTTGGAAATGATCAATTTGCACCGATACTCGGATATGGAGACTTGGTTCAAGGGAATATCACTATAAAACGGGTTTATTACGTCGAGGGACTGAATCACAATTTATTCTCGGTTGGTCAATTTTGTGATGCGGATTTGGAAGTGTCTTTTCGGAAATCTACTTGCTATGTTAGAGACTACGATGGGAATGACCTTCTTACAGGTTCTCGTGGTTCTGATCTCTACACAGTAACTCTTCAAGACACATCTTCAACAAATCCGATTTGCTTAATGGCTAAAGCTTCTTCATCTCAAGCATGGTTATGGCATCAACGATTGTCACATCTCAACTTTGACACCATCAACTTGCTTTCGAAGAATGATATTGTGACCGGTCTTCCTAAGTTGAAATTCGTCAAAGACCATCTTTGTTCTTCTTGTGAGTTGGGGAAAGCAAAACGGAAGTCTTTCAAAACAAAGATTACCCCTAGCTCAAAAGGACGATTGGAACTTCTACACATGGATTTATGTGGTCCCATGCGTGTAGAGAGTATTAACGAGAAAAAGTATATTCTAGTGATTGTTGATGATTACTCTAGATACACATGGACTTTCTTCTTAAGGTCCAAAGATGAAACACCAGAGGTTCTCAAAAACTTTCTCAAGATGATACAACGCAATCTTCAAGCTCAAGTCTTAACCGTAAGAACGG
This sequence comes from Glebionis coronaria, assembly GCA_025667525.1. Classification (NCBI taxonomy): domain Eukaryota; kingdom Viridiplantae; phylum Streptophyta; class Magnoliopsida; order Asterales; family Asteraceae; genus Glebionis; species Glebionis coronaria. The sequence continues at coordinate 445,733,658 of CM046878.1, read as the reverse complement.
ATAGGAGTACTGAATTTTTGAACAAGAACTTGCAATCTTACTTTCAAGAAGAAGGCATCGAACATCAAACGTCTATTGCTCGAACTCCTGAACAAAACGGCGTTGTCGAAAGACGGAACCGTACTTTGGTTGAGGCTGCTCGAACAATGCTTTCTGCTTCAAAATTACCGCTATTCTTCTGGGCTGAAGCAATTGCCACTGCCTGTTATACTCAGAATCGTTCTCTCGTCATCCCTAGACATGAAAAGACACCTTACCACATCATCAATGGCAGGAAACCTACTGTCAAATTGTTTCACGTATTTGGATCTTTATGCTACATTCTTAAGGACGGTGAGAATCTCGACAAGATGAAAGAAAAAGGTGATGCATGTATTTTTGTGGGGTATGCGACATTGTCAAAAGGATATCGGGTCTATAACAAGAGAACAAAGATCATTGTCGAAACAATTCATGTGAACTTTGACGAATTGCCACAGATGGTACTTGATCACAACAGCTCAAGTCCCGCACCTCAATGTCCAACGATGGCACCTACACACAACAGTGTACGTCCCGTGCAAGAATGTCAAGAAAACACTCCTACAACAGACTTGACGAATACGACACAAATGAATGAGTTGGTTGATTTATATGATCCAATGTTTGATGAATATTACTATGGAATTAATCAAGTTGTGTCAAAGCCTTCCGCTGTCAATACTGCTGATGCACCATCACAAAGTTAACAAGACACAACTGCATCTACTTCAGCAACCGTTGCTCAAGAGACAATTCCAGTGGATACTCAACAAACTGCAGAAACAGTCATACAACCAACATCACCAACTGTCAATGCTGAAGGAGGTAACAACAATCAAGCAGTCGATGCACAACCTGACGATGAAGAATTTATCAATCCGTTCGGTACACCGGTACACGAAGTCGGAGAGTCTTCTACTCAACATGTTGATCCGTCCAACATGCATACATTCTACCAACCATATCCATCCACTCACCATTGGACACGTGATCATCCATTGGAGCAAGTCATTGGAAATCCTTCACAACCGGTTCGAACACGCAGACAACTCGAAACCGATGGCGATGTGTGTATGTATGCACTCACCGTGAGTTCAACTGTACCTACAAACATCAAACAAGCCATGACTGATCATGCGTGGATTGAATCAATGCAAGACGAAATTCATCAGTTTGAACGCCTAAATGTTTGGGAACTTGTTGACCGACCCTATGGAATGTCAATTTTAGATTTCAAATGGATCTGGAAAAACAAACTGGATGAAGAACAAATCATCATCAAAAACAAATCTCGTCTTGTGGTTAAGGGATACCGTCAACAAGAAGGCATAGACTACGATGAATCATTCGCTCTAGTCGCTCGTTTGGAAGCAGTCAGGATATTCCTTGCTTATGCTGCACATAAGGGCTTCTCGGTTTTTCAGATGGACGTTAAAACAGCTTTTCTCAACGGTCATTTGAAGGAAGAAGTGTATGTGAATCAGCCGGAAGGATTCATCGATCCTCATCATCCTGACAAAGTCTATCGTCTCAAGAAGGCTGTATATGGACTTAAACAAGCTCCAAGGGCATGGTACGAAGAACTTTCAAACTTCTTGGTGTCCAAAGGATTCTCCAAAGGTTCTATTGATCCTACTCTCTTTACTAATAAATATGGGGATGACATAATGCTGGTGCAAGTTTATGTTGATGACATTATTTTTGGTTCTACGAACCCAAAACTTTCAAAACGTTTTGAAAAATTAATGCACAGCAGATTTGAAATGTCAATGATGGGGGAGCTAAAATTCTTTTTAGGCCTCCAGATTCATCAATCCCCACGTGGTATCTTCATTAACCAAGCTAAGTATGCTCAAGAGATACTTAAAAAGCATGGTATGACCTCATGTGCTCGCGTTGGTACACCATTGTCGACCACATCCCTAGACGCTGACTTGTACTCATATCTCGTAGATCAAACGCGATATCGCAGTATGATCGGGTCACTTATGTACCTTACAGCCAGCAGGCCTGATATTCATCATGCCACATGCTATTGTGCACGATATCAAGCCAGACCTACTCAAAAGCACCTCAAAGAGGTTAAACGGATCTTTCGATACCTTAAGAATACCATTCACATGGGACTCTGGTATCCGAGGGAAACCGGTTTTCATCTAACGGCTTTTTCAGATTCTGATCACGCAGGTTGTCTTGATAGTCGTAAAAGCACTTCTGGTAGCATACAATTTCTAGGGGAAGACAAGCTTGTCAGCTGGTCGTCAAAGAAGCAGGATTGCACTTCGCTCTCATCAGCTGAAGCAGAATATGTGGCTCTATCCGCGTGTTGTGCTCAAGTCCTTTGGATGAGAACTCAACTCACGGATTATGGCTTCCACTTTGATAAAATACCTATGTATTGTGACTCAAAGTCGGCCATAGCCATATCTTGCAATCCGGTTCAGCACTCCCGCGAGATATCACTTCATCAAGGAACAAGTAGAACGCGGCATCGTGGAATTATACTTTGTCAGAACTGAGTACCAGCTGGCAGACTTGTTTACAAAAGCTCTATCGAAAGATAGGTTTGCGTATCTCGTTGGCCGTCTTGGTATGAAGTATATGACTCCAGAAGACTTGGAGGTTTTGGCAAATGAAGCTGCTTGATATTCTCTCACAATAACTTCTAGGCGCATCACAGCTTAGAACTCGGACATCAACTAAGGAAAGTTTATCTCGGACGATAACTTATCCTTATCAACGAGAAATTCATATTTCTCGGTCATGAGCTTCTCATGAAAACATTCAATGTTTTTAAGTTCATGAAACGATTTCTAAGTAAATGTCAGCTTAGAACTCGAACTTCAACTTAAGGAAAGTTTATCACGGATGATAACTTATCCTTCACAACGGGAAATTTATTTTTCTCGGTCATGAGCTAGTCACAAAACAATCAAAGTTTTGAGCTCATGAAAAACGGACCCGAAAGGGGAGTGTACGTTTCAGTGCGCTTTCCCTAAGCAATAGAAGAGAAGTCTTCTATCCTGATTATTTTAAAACCGTTGAACACAATTTTTCAATAATTTCTCAAAAGGTTTTTCTAAATCTTTCAAAATTGTGTGTTCAACACTCCCTTCCTCATAAGTGGTTTTTATATCTCAAAATTGTCATATGTTATTTTGATCAATTTTTGAGGGGGAGCGTTTTAAAATCAAGCCTTTTAATGTTGTTAGGTACATCTCTAAAATTGTCATATTTTATGTATCCAACACATTCCGAAAATGATATGAAATTGTCAAATGTAATATATTATATCGGAAAAGGCATCTCAACTCCGTACCTCAACATATTTTGTGGTGTCGTTTTTCTAAAATTTTGTCAAATTTTGTCTCAAGACACACATATATTGTTGAGGGGAGCGTCCCGACTGAAAATGTTCCATGATTCATGCGTGCACACATGTTTCTCTCTCGTCGATTTTTCAGAAAATGTCATATTTTAATCAATTGGTATCTCTAATATTATATTTTTATATTAGAGATAGGGAAGAAAATGTGATTAAAATGTAATATATTGCAACATGTGATCTTAAAGACTCAAGTGCAACTCTTTCCTTCACATGCCAAACTATTTCGTATATCGATGCATGTGTGTAGGGGGAGCTTTTCGGAAATGTAAAACTTTCAAGTGTTAAAAGTTTTGATTTTTATCAAACACTTTGAATGGTTTTCAATGGTTTAATGGTTACGATCTATACCCAAAACAACCTACTATCCACGACGGAACGATGGAGTCAAAAGGTGGTTTAGGATAGGAAACTAAGTCCTATGATCCAACCAGAACCGGAGGGATCTACCCAAGGACATTCCATAGCTAGAAATAGTTGTCCTTAGGAAAGATGGAGTGGAATGAAGCTGAATGCGGACCAAGTACTTAAGTTAGCACTGGAACAATCACAACAAGGTGCTAATGATGACGTATTGGTAAGCATTGAAGGAGTTGAATATTCTATGCAACTTAGGTAGAAACCGGGTTAACACATCTTTTGAAGACAAGTGTCATGGACCCAGTGATGCGATGCACAACCCTTCCCCAGCCATTCGAGTTTCTCTCAAAAGAAACTTGTCTCATTGTCACGGAGATCAACACGTATCTATTGACTTTCTCACTCCGAGTCAGTTAATATTGAAAAGGTGGCAGTCTGCTCCAGCCTTCGATTACCAAAAACGCACTTATTGAGTCTAGAGCCAAACGAGATCAATTTATCATCTCATTAGGACACAATCGAGTCCTACGCATTATCCTTGTGATATTGCCAGAACATCTGAGTGATACGATTCACAATGAAGATGGAAATCCTGCTTGAGCCAGCATTAAACAAGCTCATGGTAGGTAACTTGTGCGATTCTACACGAATCAAACTTGTGAGAACTAGAAAGCAACTAAGTTTCGATTCTTAATTGATTCAAACTTGATTCCAGGTTTCTTCGCAAAATCCATGTGATCTTGCCAGAACATTCAGAGTGACACTCATTAGTGTTCACAGTGACAAATGGAAATCCTTCCAGTGTCAACATCAAACAACACTGCGGTAGGTAACTAGCAAGATTCTCTATGAATCAAGCTTGTGACAAACTGGAAAGCAACAATGGTGCGATTCTTTTAGAATCAAACTTGTTCCAGGAAATCTGAATTGACGACTCTAATCAGACGGATAATTTATCCTTATGATTCACTCTTTACGTTCGCAGTCTGCTTTGAGACGGTCGAGTAAAGAGAACTGGCTACTACCGCCGGGAAACCCTGTCAAGGAGGTTCTTAATCGAATCTACCTGATCACAGGTACGGTATTTAATACCGTTTAACGGTCTTCACCGACCGGAGGTAAAACGCTACCGAGTTAGGATGAAATGTTCAAAGCCATTTTATCCGTGTCTATATATGTTGCTGCATATCAAGAAGGTGGCGTAGCTGTGATACCGATGTCGATTCAGAAGTCACAAGAGCACAAGATGGCGATAATCAAGATATCTAAGAATGTAAGAATGTAATAGGTCATCTTAGTCACAAGGAATACAGATGAAGATCTCAAGTACTCAAAGTCAAATGACAAAGGCTCAAGATAAAGATCACGAAAGCATGAAGGAACAAAGCTGTTACAAACAAGATCAAGACCAAGATACAAGACCAAAGCAGGAAGATCTCCTCTACAAGAATGTATTCACTCAATCATCTTATGCTTTTTAAGCTTTTTAAGATGACCGATACATTGGGGGAGATTGTTAGCCTTATATTTTATATAGTCGAACAAGAATGTAATAGGTCATCTTAGTCGTTATTGGTCATGTATTGTAATAGGCTAGTCGGGAAAACCGGGCTTGGACTTTAAGCTAATATTGTATAAGTTAGGGGCGTAAGCCCAAAACAAAGCCAAGCCCGGCCCAAGATGAAGCCCACAAAGGCCTTAGAGCCGTGGGGTATATAACCCTCTTTCACATGTGAAAGAGGGTGTTGGTTCATTTCATTAAACACATAGTTTTAGTGTAAACCTTCCACTTCTCTCTCTACTCTCTCTCTCTACTTTTCTCCTCTTTCTCTCTCTAAGAATCTTGTGTTATGGATTAAATGGGAACAACAATACTAAACCTGTTTAAAACTTAAAATCATACCCGGATAGTGACAACCTCAAAATCTTGCGACTCCACTCCATGACAATCTCAATACCAAGAATCTTCTTTGCTTCCCCGAGCTCTTTCATGTCAAACTCCTTTTTAAGAAAAGACTTGGTAGCCCAATCTCAGTCTTGCTTTTACAAGCAATCAACATATCATATACATATAACAATAGATAAATATACTCCCCTGGTGCATACTCTTGTAATATATGCAGCTATCATAGCTGCTACGCTTAAATCGGTTGCTCAACATATACTCATCAAACCTCTTATATCATTGCCTAGGTGACTGCTTCAAACCATAAAGAGATTTATTTAACAAACATACCTTGTTACATTTTTCAACTCTCGGTGGCTACCTCATGTAGATCACTTCTTCAGGTTTTCTAAAAATGTCGTCTTTACATCAAGCTGCTCCAGCTCATCATTTTTACACGCATTCAATGCAAGTATAACCAGAATGGATGTTTGTCAAACTATCGGCGAAAATACTTCATTGTAATCAATATCTTCCCTCTGTGTGAATCCACAATCCACTAACCTTGCCTTGTACCTAGGATTTTGAACACCATTAATCCCTTCCTTTATTTTGTACAACCATTTGCAACTCACCAGCTTTTGCTCAGCTAGATGATCTATGACGTGACTTTATTTACACATTTTATTTCCTCGTAAAATGGGCTTAAAATGATCAAATAATCATCAAATATGTGCTTTATATGTATGTTTCTTTTTTATGTATGTGTAGGCACGGATATCGAGAAATCACAAGAAAAAGATCAAGAAACGACAAAACGAACACGAGAAATGAATAAATACAAAAAAGCCAAAGCCGAGATCTTCACGTTTAACTGAGTTCAAAACTGTAATCTCTCTAAAAGACAATAATACCCTCACTTAATCATTTAAAATCCAAAAATACCTTTCAAATAAGCTAATTTCCCTTTAACACCCTTTTTGTTGAACCAAATTCACTCCTAGTCCATAAAGTCATTTCACCGTTAGTCCTTGGACTAACGATACAAAACCAAGTCTATTTGGCACTAAAATGTTAAGTTTTAAAAACCATTTAGCCAATAAGCCCTTCCAGCTTAAAACAAACCAGACCCACTTCTATAACCCAACCAACCCATCCCCTTTCCCTTCAAAAAATACATCTAACCTGGGTGACATGTGATATGAACCTCCTAAATCCATGATCGAATCTAGTGAAGCCTCTGCACTCATCACCATCATCACCTCAGAACCATCACAAATCAAACCACTAGAGCTTGGTTGATCTTTTTTTCTAACGGAACCTGTTGACTTCTTGCGATTATTCTTCGAACAATTTCTCTTCAAGGGCTCCTCATATTGGCAAATAAAGCATTTGAGTCTTCCACCTCGAGAATTCGATCATGACTTTCCCCTTGATTGATGTGAATCCCTGCGATCACTTCTTTCCCTCACACATAACCCTTCACCATCATCCTGCTTCGCCTTGGACCTTTCTTTGATTTCCTTTGAATTCATTGTGGCCATCACGTCCTCCAAAGTCAAAGCTTCCTGTCCATAAATCAAGGTATCCACAAAGTGTTCATATGATTCTGGTAAAGAAGTGAGTAATTATGATAACCCGAACCCGAGGTCATTATTTAATTATATTTTACGTATATTTTTGAAATTTTTGACGAGATTGGATGACGTGATGTTTGGCAATTTGAGTTGAGCGAATGTTGAAAGTTTTATTTTTACGTTTTGACGAGTTTACGTTTTATTTTTAATCATATCGATGTTTGATATTTTGACGTTGTTATTTTTAATTGTGTATTAAGTCGTGCCGGGACTATATTATATCATATTTTGTGTGCGTTTTAAGTTTTGAGAAGTATTTTTATGAAACCCGAGACCCGTAAATATTTTCAAAATTGACTAATAGTCATTTCTCGCTTTTTAAACAAGTATTTGCACTTTCGTCCAAAAGAATCATTAATTAGCAAAAACTACCCTAAACTTCTACCATATAAAAGGAAAAATCTAACAACAAAACACATACAAACCATTAACTTGCAAAAATTATCTCCCCTCCCTCTCTCCCTCAAACAATTCGTCACCCCCATCACCATAAACCATCATCATCTCAAGTTTTAGCTTGAATCTAACAAAACTAAGAAAAGACCCATCTTAGTTTCATTCTTCTCATCACTTTGGTATAAAATTTTACAACATGCAAGAACTTTTTCTCTAAAACCATTTTTCTTGAAAGATATCATGTTTTGATATATTTTATTGATTGTATGTAGGTGTTTATGGTGATATATTTGATTTTTATTAGTTGCATGTAAGATTTTTAAAATGGGTTTTTATTAATTTTGATCATATAAGTGAAAATAGGATATAAGGATTGAAAAGGATGATATTAGGAAGATATTAGATGCATAGATGACGATAAAATGGGTTATGATCTTATATGATTTTTAAAAGTGTAATTTAGACCAACAACTTAGAGGCTAATTTTGGAAAACTTAAGTTTGAATATGAGTTGAGATGTTTAGATATTGTTGTAGAGAATTTCATAAGCTTCGGTTTGGTATAAATTAGAGCTTCTAACTCCAAACGAGGAAGAAGATATGATAGATTGATTATTTGTGTACCGGGAGGCGAGTATTGACACAACACGAAATTGTTGTCGATATTTGGATCAAATCTCGGGGACTATAAAATGAGTTTTTGAAAATGATTGAAGTCTATTCTTGAGTCCTAAACTTAGGATGTTGAGTCTATTTTTAAAGCCAAGTGTCGGTTTTATAAATGGAATAGTTTATAAAGGTCAAAATATTGATGTAAGTTAAATACGTAAAACTGTCCGGATTTTATAATTTAAAGATGTGTCCGGCAGAAGGTCTTAGAAGTAAAAACTTTTGATAAAATTTTTGAAGGACTTTCTATATATGTTAAGTGGTTCTTCAAGTAGTTTCATAAGTTTTTGATTTTTTTAATTAGGGTAAAACACTTTGGACATTTAGTATATACCGGCATATTTTTTTAATAAAAGTATTACTAGTATATAATAAAGTAAAGGTGTAGAAAATATATATTGTAGAAATTAGAAGGGGGGGGGGGGGAGGGTTGAATAGTTTCTCTTCGATTAGCCACCTAATTAAAATTACTTTCAATTAGGTTTGTATCAAAACTATCTTTTACTTGAAGCTAAGTTGCATAATGATTAGGTTCAATTCAAATGCATTAGCAATGATAATAGGTAAGTGTAATGATAATGAAATGAGTAAGAGTAAGGAAAGAGACAACCTAATGAGAAGACACCAAGATTTATAGTGGTTCGACAACGAGGCTCTATCCTCGTTTCTACTCCACTCCTCGAGTACACCTACTCGAGATTTCCACTATATCCACAAGCTCCCTTCTTGGCGGAGAAAACCTTACATCTTCGCTTACATTATTTTCTGACACTAAGCTAAATGTCGAGACCTAATCTTTATCTAGGACCAATCTACACAGCGTTGCCTACTTCACAATTTAACGACACAAGGCTAGATGTCGAGTTCTAATCTCAAGGTAGAACCAATCTTCACGACGTTGCCTACTTCACCATTTTACGACACAAGGCTAGATGTCGAGTTCTAATCCAAAGCTAGAACCAATCTTCACGACTCTTCACTTTGAAGCTAAGTGAGAACTTCACACAACACAACTACTAATCACTTTCAAGTTTAGTGAGAACTCACAAGACACAACCACATCACTTTATAGTTTAGTGAGAACTACTACACAATCTATTACAACTCAACTTGACATATCCAAGTACACACATGTAGCTTGGATCTACACAACATAAATCCAAGGAAACACATATGCAATGGATGTACACAACAAATCCAAGTATTTACAAATAGCTTGGATAAACACAACTAGTCCAAGTATTCATAAATACAATGGATTAACATAAAACAAAAAGGCTAACATGATGAACATGACTAATTCATGGATTCATCTTTATCACAACACTAGTGAGTGAGTGATCTTCTCTTTGGACAAGGTAAAGGAGGGGATCAAGAGGATAATCTTATGTAAACATACTTAACACATTAAGTGATCATTTACGAATGACTATGCTATAGAAAAGAGAAAGGGGGATGAGAAAAACGTCCAAAAAGGGTTATTGGAAAATGAGATTTGATCCACTATTTATAGGAGACAAAGTGAAACGGCTAGCTGGGCGCGGTTCCTTATCTAGCCCGGCGGTTCCTTATCGCTAGAGAACCGCCTAGCTATTTAAAGGACCGCCCAGTAGACTACGCTCCGATTTTGTCTTTTAGTGAGGTAGGAATATCTGAGGTTTTTTAAACCTTCAAAGGATATTCTTATGGCATATGGAATATGCCATTTTCAAATTTACATTTTCCATTTTAATAAAACATTTTCTTAAAAAGAAAGTTTATTAAAAAATCTTTTGTCATATTAACAAAAGTGAGTTTTAAGGATAATCACTTTGATGATCACTAAGTATGATTAAGAAAAGTTAGTGATATGATTATTACCTTGATGATAGTGTTAGTTAAATAATTCGTTTTGTGTTTTACACTAAATGTGTTGTATAGTTTGTTGTGATCAAAACTAACAAAGATTAGTTAACACTAATAATGTTTTTAGGCATCACTTGCATTAACAATCTCCCCCTTTTTGATTACGACAAACTATAAACTCATTTACGTAGAAACGTAAAATATCGAATTATTAACGAGTTTATCACTATCATTTCTCCCCCTTTGTCGTAGCAAAAAGGTTAGCACAAGTCTTTGAAGAAAACCGGACTTTGCTAGTAGCTCCCCCTTGGTGGTTTCTCCCCCTTGATTGGGGCACCAAGTGTATGAGCTAAGGTGACATGCTACACAAAGGTTAGTAGAAAGAAAAGAAACACTAATGTATATATGATCACTACCTACTAAGTAACTTGAGAGGGAGAAGGAGAAGAAATCTCAAATTAGAAGCAAGTATTTCTAAGTATGTCCAAAGAGGTAAATGACAAAATCAAAGTTCAATTGGTGGAATGGAGGTAGAAAAGAAACATCCAAACAATGAAGATGATAAATTTGTCAAGGGGTTAAAGTTTAGAATTGATGGAATCACCCATAATCAATTGTAAAGATTAACCACGATCAACTCAAAAGAAAAAGAGAGAATGATCAAAGAAAGAAAAACAAAAACAACACAAAGGTTTCATATTACAAAAATATGAAAGAAACAAACAAGGTAGATAGTCATACACACAATAAGAGTATCTAAAGCAAAAAAAAATATGGAAAATAAACCACAAAGCATAAGCTATTCTAATAGTGATAATTTTCCAAGATTGCTTAAAATGTTATTGACTCCAAAACAACTAAAGTATTATTGACTCCAAGAGTGCTTAGTCCTTTAGTTGGAAAAATAAGACGACGAAGCATCATTCGAAGTTTTATCCACGGGAACAAAAACTTTGAGAGGAGGTCGGGTGAGGAGGAATTCAAGAAAATTTAACTTCTCATACACATGAGAAAGTTCAATTTGTTGAAATCGACAACAAGCACACGAGGATACATGATGTAAAACAAATTCGGTTGATGGGGGAAGGCCATCAAACCTAGGGTTTGGTGGTGGTGAGGAGAGTGGGTAGGAAATGTTTTCATAATGCCTTGTGAGGTTTGGGAAGGTTGAAAGGTCATTAAGTTGAGGGGTGTCGAAAGGTTTTGGTATTGGGGGAACATTTTCCTTATCTCCGGTGATGGGGTTAATGGAGTAGGTCTCATTCTAATAATTGATTGGAGAGAAGGTGGGGTTCTTGGGTGGTTTAGAAGAAGAGGGTTCATTTTTCTTGATCCAAATAGGTCGAACCGAGATCTTCGGTTTCTTGGAAAGCTTGGATGAGGAAGCTTTGGGTGAGGAGGTTTGTGACAATGAAATGTCAAGGTTATGAAAGGAGGAGTTAGGCATTGTTGAGGTGGGAGAATGAAATCTCAAGGTGGGGGTATCAGAAGAAAGTAGACAAGGCAAAGATTTGAAAATAAAATGTGAAGTGTCAAGGAATGTTTAGCCAAATTGAGTAAACATGGAATCTTGACAGGGGATAGGGTGATGAAGAAAGACCAAAAACGAGCCAAAATTTGGCTATCAGTCCGCGGTTCCTTATAGGGACCGACAGTTCCTTAGCACTTAAGGGACCGCGCGACTTAATGAGCCGCGTACAGTGGACGTGAAACCATGATTTTCCAGGGTTTTGAGAAAAACTAAGACTTTTTCAAAAAATTGCAAATCTTGGAATTTTACCTCTATTAGCACTAAATTATGCTAGGGTTGCATAAAAGTAACACATTCACAAAGAATGTCTTGATAAAGGGTGACAAAATATTTAGATAACATTTTGAACCAATTTTAGTCAAGTTTTAGAGGTTGTGATAGATTTAGGTTCAATTTTAATTTAAAATTAAAGTAGATTTATGTGCATATAAAGATAGACACATAAAGCTAAATCCATAAATCATCCTCATGAAAAACTCATGGAGGGAAGGAAATACAATAAGGAAATGAAAACAACTGACTAAAACAAAGTTAGCTTAAAACTAGTTCTTGATGAGTAGTCTTCTTTGGCTTGGTTTTTCTTGAAAAACACTTATTAAAGAAAATCATCATTCATCTCCTAGGAGGAGGCATGGTAAACAAGGTGAGCAACAAATCTTGCAACCTCCTATGAAGTCTAAACATCTCCATCTTAATGTTGTGAATGATGTAGTTGTTGTAGAGACAACATGGACAATGAGAACCATGAGCTTCTAGGAACCCAAAGAAGTAAGGATCAACCATAAAGAGGGGAAGTGGGACACCCAAAATGGGAGTGTTTGAGAGAGGTGGAAGTGGAGGAGGTATGTTCTCCAAGGGTGAAATGGGTGATGTGGGTGAGTTTGGAGGGGTGAAAGGTGAAGTCACCAAGGTATCAACAAAGTCATTCACAATGAGAATGCTTTGGATGGGTTGAGGTTGGGTAGTCACATCCAAGAGAGTACTTGGAGTGAAGGTTGAGGTTAGCTCATTCATTCTAGATTGAAATGAAGAGGACGTAGAACCATGAGAATGGTTGGTACCATGGGTTGAGGTAGTCTTGCATGGAGCAAGAGGTGGTGAGGGTGATGAAGATATGAGAATTGGAACAATCTCATTCTTGGGTGTGTGAAAGGGTGAAGAGTTAAGTTTGGGAAACTTAATCTTAATCTTAAGGTTTTTCTTTGAAGTGGAGGTTTTGGATGAGTTTGAGGTTCTTGTAGAAACCATGGTTGTAATGAGTTGTTTAAGGGTTAAGGATGAATGGTTTGATGTGTGAAGAACATGGCTAACAAGGTGGGTTTAAAAGGGTGAGGGGATGATCCAAACAAGTAATGGGTTAAACACATTTTATGTGAATAATGAATTTAGGTAACCTAGTTTAGGAAATTGCAGGTTTTTGCAAAGAATCAAGCCAGGTTTACACGGATTAAGAAAAATAGTTTAAAGCAAAGATTCTGTCGGACACAGTAGCCGGTGGTTCTCTATCTAGGATGAGCGGTTCCTTATCGATAAGGAACCGCTGGTCGATATGGAACCGTGACCATAGTTGTTCAAAAATCGCATTTCCTCAAACTTTGGTTAGCCCAGATTTTTACCAAAGGATTAACAAGCCAAAGTTAACTACTGACCAAAATCTAGGAAGCTAACTAACACATAGGATGCACAAAGCTATGCAAATCGTAAACACGATGGCATAGACAACATTAGGATTAAAATAATAAGTAATCCAAACAAGTAGTATTAGTTAATACACAACCAAAATAAAGTAAAAAGAAGAAAATGTTAAACATCACATTATGTGTTTAGCAACATGTATACTTTGAAACAATTCAAAGTCTTCATCTTCTTTTCTTGCCCAATCCCTTGATCATGTTTCCCAAGTACTTGAATCCCTTCCTTGACTCAACCCGATGTTCATGTAATTCACCTCGAGTCCTAAGATTTTCACGGTAGAGATGCTCCATATTGAGATCTTCCGGTACTTCACTAGAGGAATAATGAGGTGGAGGAGCTAAGTCTTCAAGTCCATCCACGAATGAGTTTGAGGATGGGTGGGAATTACTCGAAGAGTTGAAATGAGAACTAGAACCTATGCCATCACCATCACTTGTTGGCATATAGGTGTCCTCATCATCCGGCTCTTGATGATCGAATTTTCGCGAACCTCGATCACTTCTAGGCTTTTTTTCATATACCTCTTGAATAGGCAACATAACCCGATGAACCGGGTGAAAGCGAGAAAGGTCGAGGTGGGGAATGTCATGAACAACCCTTTTGAAAAGGCGAGTAAGAAGCATAGCGTAAGGAAGGTTTGTTTTAGGCTTTGAAATAGCATAATTTATTCGTCGAGTGATATAGTATGCCAAATTGTACTTGGTTGATGTAAAGATGCAACATAACATATGCACCATACAAGCCGAGATATGATCTCGGTTTCCACCAAGACAAAATACATTCTCCCTAAGGATATTTGCCCATTGGACCATAAAATCCTTAAGATCGCTTGAGAGCACTTCATAGCGATTCACATACCGCACATTAGAATGAAGGCTTCTCACAACGTTTCCATCACGCTCTTTCGAAATGATATCAAGGATAAATTCCGGATCAATTTTGTCGTGGTCATTTGGAGGTTTGTCGTTGGATTCCAAGAGAGCGTCAAGTCTCCATTTGTCCGTGAAACGACAAGTGCCTTCATATGGCACACCAAGAATTTCACCAAAATCTTCGAGAGAATATTGAATGATTTGTTCGTTCAACAAGAATCGAATGAAGATTTCGCCATTGTATTCAAACATAGAGTAAGTGCTAAAGAATTCTAGAAGAAACAAGGGGTATATATCTTCTTCTATGTAGAGCAAGCAATCAAACCCCGTATGCTCAAGCATAGATTTGATATAGATATAACCCGTTATTTCCTCATCAACAACTCTACCCTCATGGAAATTTCGTGTTGAAAGTGATGAAAAGGAGTTTCGAAGTTGAGTGGATGCAAAGGTTTGGGAAATGTTTGGCATATATTGTTTAGTGAGTTGATGATCCTTTTGGTATTGTGAAGAAATGATTAGTACCTAAATAAACACAAGAAAATATATTTCCAATCACTCATATGAAAAATAAAATCAAAAATCAATATATGAGAATGTGTTATATCAATTTCTTGACAAACAAAGGATTGAATCCATATCATTCTCATGTTCACAATGTATCTATTCCATTATTAACCAAGAACATATGAACTATGTTGGATCAACAATAGACTAGAACATTGGTTTCTCAAAACAAGGTTTTTAGGTAAGCATTAACAATGCAATTACCTATTTGTTCATGGGTTCATCTCAATTCTATCTTTTAACCAAGATCATTTAGCTAAAATTCGGATTTTTTCTACAAGTGGGTTTTAGTGAAATCTCAATGAATATGACCCTAAGGAATCATAGTAAAATAACCATGTCAACCCATATTCCTATTAAGGTTCTAATTCAATTTCAATTTTAAAAATCCCCAATTATGAAGGGATGAACCCTAGAACAAAATAGATGAAATTGAAAGAAAATTCTTACAATTAATTGATGTTTGATGAAGGATGAGTGAAACCCACAACTTGGAATCAATTAATTTGAGTGATTGAAGGTTTTTGAAGCTTCAACAATGGTGGAAAAAGGGGAACCCGACGGCTGTGTGTTTTTGGGAGAGAGAGGGTTTTGTTTGAAAAAGATTAAAATAATAAAACTGGCGCTCTGACAAGTTTTACTGCCCACGATTCCTTATCGATAGAGAACCGCGGGTTTGAACCGCCAGAGATAAAGAACCGCCTACAGAGGCAGGCTTTTATTAATGAAATACGCCAAATTTTTGAAAACCAAGTTTTCTAAAATACTTAAAAATATATCTTAAACCTTTTAGAATATCATTGGATCATCATAACACTAAGCAATATGCCTTAATGAAGGATTACGAGTTGAATCGAGATCGAAAAGAACCGAAACGGACAAACGACTACTCGTAGCGAAAAAGCAAAGTGGAGAGAAGCCAAGGGAAGTGAATCAAGACTAAGACCAATGCTCAAGGGATTAATGACAATCTTCAAATCATGGAGACGAAGAGCTTGTGTCATATATAGTGGTTTAAGACGTGCCTTTCCGGCGAAGTGTTAAACGGCTTTGGTAATGAATAAACACAAAGCAAATATTGATGCATAGACTAAGATCAATTTCAATAATAGTCTTAGTCTAGACCAAAATATGAGTAAGGTATTAATTCACTTTCTCTCCCACAAAGGGCCTACTAACCGTATGGGTGCAAACCATGGATATCATGCTTGATACATTAAGCTACTACTAACTCACTCAACATCACCATAGTGAGTCAAGTATCCAAGCAATGAAGGTTTGAGAGGATAAAAGAAAAGAATCACAAACCACAAACAAATGTCAAGGCAAGGATTCCAAGAACAAGCACATAGTCAAGTAATGATCAAAAGAATGATCAAAGGGCGTGTGGAAGAACGAAAGCGTACCTTGGCCACGAAGAGTATTCCATTCCATCAAGAAATCAATGCAAAGCCCAACAATGACTATGATGAGTACTAAGTCTTCAAAGACTAGTATCATTCCTAATCATCTTGATATCATCATTCAAAGATGTTGAAGATCAATGAAGGTGAGTCTTCTACAAGTGCAAGTAACTCAATCTACAACCAATTAAATGATTGATCTTCATGAGTACCTACACAAAGCAAGATGCAAACTAGTAGATACATTTCAAGAGTAGATCTAAAATGCATAAAAGCTAATAATCTAAGAGGGGTGCAATATTACCAATTAAAAGACCTATTTTCCAAAAAAAATTAGTTTTGACCAAAGAGAAACTTTAGTACAACTTAACCTTCTAATTTGAGGAGACAATAGATCGATACAAGTTTTAAAGTACAATATACTTCAAAGATCTTGAGTGACCATCGCTCTGATACCAATTGTAGAAACTAGAAGGGGGGAGGGTTGAATAGTTTCTCTTCGATTAGTCACCTAAAATTACTTTCAATTAGGTTTGTATCAAAACTATCTTTTACTTGAAGCTAAGTTGCATAATGATTAGGTTCAATTCAAATGCATTAGGCAATGGTAATAGGTAAGTGTAATGATAATGAAATGAGTAAAGAGTAAGGAAAGAGACAACCTAATGAGAAGACACCAAGATTTATAGTGGTTCGACAACAAGGCTCTATCCTCGTTTCTACTCCACTCCTCGAGTACACCTAATCAAGATTTCCACTATATCCACAAGCTCCCTTCTTGGCGGAGAAAACCTTACATCTTCGCTTACATTATTTTCCGACACTAAGCTAAATGTCGAGACCTAATATTTAGCTAGGACCAATCTACACAACGTTGCCTACTTCACAATTTAACGACACAAGGCTAGATGTCGAGTTCTAATCTCAAGGTAGAACCAATCTTCACGACGTTGCCTACTTCACCATTTTACGACACAAGGCTAGATGTCGAGTTCTAATCCAAAGCTAGAACCAATCTTCACGACTCTTCACTTTGAAGCTAAGTGAGAACTTCACACAACACAACTACTAATCACTTTCAAGTTTAGTGAGAACTTACAAGACACAACCACATCACTTTATAGTTTAGTGAGAACTACTACACAATCTATTACAACTCAACTAGACATATCCAAGTACACACATGTAGCTTGGATCTACACAACATAAATCCAAGCAAACACATATGCAATGGATGTACACAACAAATCCAAGTATTCACAAATAGTTTGGATAAACACAACTAGTCCAAGTATTCATAAATACAATGGATTAAGATAAAACAAAAAGGCTAACATGATGAACATGACTAATTCATGGATTCATCTTTATCACAACTCTAGTGAGTGAGTGATCTTCTCTTTGGACAAGGTAAAGGAGGGGATCAAGAGGATAATCATATGTAAACATACTTAACACATTAAGTGATCATTTACTAATGATTATGCTATAGGAAAGAGAAAGGGGGATGAGAAAAACGTCCAAAAAGGGTTATTGGAAATGAGATTTGATCCACTATTTATAGGAGACAAAGTGCAACGGCTAGCTGGGCGCGGTTCCTTATCTAGCCCGGCGGTTCCTTATCGCTAGAGAACCGCCTAGCTATTTAAAGGACCGCCCAGTAGACTACGCTCCAATTTTGTCTTTTAGTGGGGTAGGAATATCTGAGGTTTTTTAAACCTTCAAAGGATATTCTTATGGCATATGGAATATGCCATTTTCAAATTTACATTTTCCATTTTAATAAAACATTTTCTTAAAAAGAAAGTTTATTAAAAAATCTTTTGTCATATTAACAAAAGTGAGTTTTAAGGATAATCACTTTGATGATCACTAAGTATGATTAAGAAAAGTTAGTGATATGATTATTACATTGATGATAGTGTTAGTTAAATAATTCGTTTTGTGTTTTACACTAAATGTGTTGTATAGTTTGTTGTGATTAAAACTAAGAAAGATTAGTTAACACTAATAATGTTTTTAGTCATCACTTGCATTAACATATATATATACTAGAAACACTTGAATAGAAATTATGTGAGTTTAATTTTGGTTTGAATTATTAATTTGATTTTGTTAAGTATAAAATATTACTTGAATGTATTATTAAAGGTGCTTGTTTATAGATTGTGATTTCGTGTTCGCCGGGCATCGATAGTTGTTGAAAGTCGTCTTACTATTGTTATTACTCAAGGTGAGTCTATGGCCTCGCTTTGTACTTGTTTTAATGATTTTAAACCCGTGAGGGGGATACATGCTATTTGAAATAAAATGAACATGTGTCATGAATGATTGTTGGACCCAAATGTTGCCTAATATTGCCTGATGTTGCCTTGAATTGTATAAGTACCTAAGTTGTAGAAGTCCCTAAATTCATGAACCGTTAACTATGTTTTGACTCTTTGTTGTGAGTTGGAATGGCCGCTTATTCAAATGATAGTACTATTGGGTTGACGACCCTATCTGAGACCAGTGCATTACGTTGAGTAACCTCTAGGAAGGATAATTTACGAGAATGAGAATCAGTGGTATATAAATTGCAACTAATACCCAAGTAGGGGCAGTGGAATTCATATAGTCATGCTGGCTTTAGGCGTGAGTGACTAAGTTAAGTGGTCGGTGTCATGAGCTTAATACAATTCTATAGCTATTGCTATAAGACTGAATACCTCATTAATAGATTGTATGGCCACAATGCTATTATAATGATTATGATTGACTTTTACTGTGTGTTCAAATGTGTTTTGTTAAATCTATAGACTTGCTCAACATTATTGTTGATTTGTTTAAGCATGTATTTCAGGCAATCTGAAGTGTTGATGATGGAGCTTGCTTGGGAAGGTTGCGGTGTCGCTTTTATAATTGTGTGGTCTAGAACGGATTTCTTTCCCTAAATATTATAAAATATTATCTTTTGACCTTGTATGACTATAAAACTATTTTGTGTAATCCTATAAATTGGTAAAAAGGTTTGTTGGTTGGTTGAAATCTTTGGGGGACAGGAACGCTACTCTGATATTTATAAAATCATTTTATTGGGATTGAAGGTTTTAGACAAAAGGTAGATTTATTTTTATCTTATATTCTAAACGTCTCATTTTGAGGTCGTTCGATGTACCTTGTGTGACGATTCTTGTGTTTAATACCCAAATGTGTATTTCCGCTACGCAATGTAATTTGGGGGTGTTAAAGTAATAATAAAGCAAGATCGTCATCCTCGAATTTTACCTTAATATTTGCTAAATCAAAAACGATTCTGTTGAACTCATCTATATGCTCGTAAATCTTCCGTCTAGTCGGCATGTAGAATGTATGCAACATCTTCTTAAGGTACAACTTGTTGGCTAATGACTTTTTCATGTACAAAGTATTGAGCTTTGAACAAACCCCCATTGCAGTTGTCTCCTCGATAACCTCTCTCTGAACCTTGTTACCTAAACACAAAATCATGGCACTGTGAGCTTTCTTGTCAAGTTTAGATTTCTCTTCAGCTTCCATATCCGAGGGTAAAGCCACCAGAGCTATTCCTCATGGATATTGAATTAATAAAGCACGCATCTTGATTGTCCATAACCCGAAATCATCAGTTCCATCGAATTTTTCGATGTCAAACTTGGCTTCCGTCATTCTCTATCCCTTTATTAGTTTACTAAACCTTGTGAAAAAACCTCACAATCAAAAATCAACAAAGTTCTATTGTGTAAAACACAACAAAATAATTAACTTTTTGTAAAAACAAAAATAACATTAGCCCACTATAGTTCTTAAGTCCAATACAAACCTAAAATACAAAGTAGAAATAATATATTAGGCCCAATCTTAAAAAAACCCTTCTCTATAGTATCTATTTTATAAAAAGTGTTGTCTTCTTCCTCTTTATCCTTGTAACACAAAGACACAAGAAAAACACAGAAAACACCTTATTGATCTTCAAAAAACCAAAATCCAACACCCTCGAACTTTCTTTAACCTGTGGTGATAACCCGACTACTCAAAAATCAAAGAACCATTTACTTGTTTATCCCCGCTGCTCCTTGTCGTCGTTAAACCTAGAAGCCCAAGCAAGTTCCAACCTATCTGCTTCTTTTATAAAGCGATAACGATCAACAAAATCCCTTCTTGATCATTCCTAGTTACTAGAAGACCTTGGAACCAAGAGCTCTAATACCACTTTCAGAGTGTCACAACCCGCCATGGCGGAATCACGGGGCGCGGCCTATGGATATCATCATAGAAAACGGTGTCTCAATAGAGAAGACTAAATGCAAAAAATGTCATTTAAGGCGACACAAAGTCATGATAATATCTCAAAACATGCAGGGGTCTAGGTAAGTCATGATCCAACTACTCCTTCATCAATGTAACATCATGACAGTCTGGCGATTTTAAACCCTAAATCTGATTTAAACATCATTAATCCCCATTAATTACCCAATTCAATCCCTAACCTTTTAATTATATAAAATTAAGAACCCTAACTCCATCATAAGAATATTACATGATCAAAACATAACTATATTAACTAAAATCATTAATTGAATAATGGTTTTGAAGAATTTACCTTAGAAACAATTGGAAGATCATGATTTTTTGAACCCTAATTGCCCCTCATTGATTAAATCGACTGAATAAAGGTTTGGGGAAAAGATAAATTCGTTTTTGGGGTTGTAGGACTCTTATTTATGGTTAAATCCAACCCATAGTCCTATTAGTACTCAAATTGGGGGCCTTTTCCCTTACTTAAGCTTAAGTCGGCCCAAACCAAGCCCAAACCTCTTAGGCCGACTTTTATACCCTATTTACTGACATTTAATCGTTTCTAAACTTAATGGTACTCTCGGGTTACTTCCGGGCCAAGACCTGAAAGACTTACATTAATTTTTTGACTTTTTACGCGATTTCCGAGTTAACCTTCAATTCTAAAACTTATCTAATACATATAATATATACTCAATACATACAACATACGATACGTACATAAAACCTTTATAAAACGATATCTGGACATTCCCGTAGTTCATTTCTGAACTCATTTCATTAAATTTCATTTCCGACTTGTACCATGATTTACACATCATGTACCTAATATCCTTCATTCACCTTCACAATATCACACATAAAAACACATACAACACATTGTTCACACAATCTAACACATAAATAGAAGTCAACGGGTGGCACCTAACTCGTCAAAACTTGAGTTTTCACAGCATCCCCTCCTAATAGAAATCTCGTCTCGAGATTTACTCACAAACTCAAACTCATTCTCAGCGAGCAGATGGGAATATCCATCCTTCATAAAATATCCACGTTCAAACGTGAACTGAGTACATATAAAAACAAATTTCATTCAATAACACATAAGCCTTAACCATCCCTGAGGGAACTTATTAAAATCGTAAAGTTATGTAACCCACCCGACTAACCTCGCAACTCATCAAACAAGAATTGTCCTGAAACCAAGTTAGGGGCCGCCACATAACTCGACGTGTTTGAATTTTTCTACTCGATTTTAGACTTACTCATAAATATAATAAATCAAAACTCATAAAAACGTAACCACATATTCTCAAGTCTAAAGAACCCTCAACTTCCCAACCTTAGTTTTCCAAATCTTCACAACTAACCAACTCATTCTATGACCAACCCCATCACGTCTCTACATACTATCTCAAGAATTTCTTACACTATATAAAGTGTCTTATTATTTAAAATCTCATCTAACTACACATGCAAACTTTGTATCAGTCGGCCATTTTCAAAATTGACACTTGGAATGTTTCATGCACACTTCTCAATTCCTTAGACAATCACAATCTACAAGTTACATGATCAATCCCCACATGGGTTTACATGGACCTATGCATCGCTATCCCATCTTACATTTCCTACCACAACGTGCCAAACATTTCCATTGTGGGACCTTCCACAATGCATGATCAACAGTATTGAACTCTAAAAGTTCCATTCTACATCGACTTTATCCTAAGTACCTTATTAGTCATCTATTGCACCAGCTCATGTCAAATCAACATACTTTCTCAATCTTCGACCTAATAATCAGTCGACCAATACTTCCTTCCGTACAATGCCTCCAAGCAGCTCGCCTCATATCCGAATTATCATTATAAGAAAATTCCAACTCACGAAAGGTAAGCATTCCAACCTCATCAAAACTGTCGTACATAATTCGAGCACAATCTCCCACGTCTATATGGTATGCTCACTCTAGCCATCAACCCATATATGGTAGACACTAATCTTATCCAAAATCTTGCCAAATGGCCTTTCATCATATATCGACGTCCCATTGCAACCAACATATCTGTTGATAATCCCTCCAACTACTCCATCTTATATCCATGTGCTTTGACAAATAAATATGCTCCTATAATCCCATCGCCCAACACTCCATTTAGCTTGTATCCACTGCCCAATCTTGGTAACTTATAAATAAATTTATAGTTATCTTTCCACTCCTTCTCAGGTGTTTCAATAAACCTGAAGACCTTTGACGTTCATTATCTATGTCCGAACATGCTAAATATTTACCAATACAATCGACCATAATACTTTTCTCACTCCTCCAATTAATGTCACCCAATTTATTTTCAAGCACTACAAGTTACCATCACTTCTCCTTTACACTTTTTGGTTCAAACCATGATCATTCTGCTTGCGTGCTCGCTCCTTTATATTTATCTTTTGGCGCTACCCACATTTTACCTTTGATTTTATCTTGAACCAATATCCAACATGATGTTAACCATTCTTGGGGAAAAACAATTTCTCCATTGAATTTCATGCAACTCCATTCGAATCCCACACTACGCCTCTAATCCCCTCCTAATAAGAATAGGTTAGAGTTTCTCGTAATACCTTGCGGATCACTCTCATATTCAAGTTCCAAAACAACTCCATCACTTACCGAGCCAACCACCACACAACTCATGTATCCCAGTCTCATAATACTCTACCTACCCTTCTTTCATCATGATCTTCATAATATCCGACTTCTAAGTGACAATTGAATGCCTCCTAACCTTCATACACAACTACTCACTCTTTAATAAATTAAGGAAAAATCCTCTCCTTGCAATCTTAAAAACAATCGACTTCGATGTTCACCAAAAAGGTATTCATAACTATCATCCCAATTTGTTCAACACGGTTTGCCCACCCGGTTCACTAGGTTCACGCAAACTGCTGGTGCATTGGATAAACCAAAATGCGTCACCGTAACCTCAAAGCATTTAAACATGCCTTCAAACATTCTCCCAATGTCAACCTCAAAAACTCTTCATTTATGATAACCATAACACACAACTATCTTCAAGATTCACGCGATCCTTGGTGTTGGTCAAGTGCCCTTCAATCCTACGAATGTGTAGCGACTCCCTCGCAGTCAATTTGTTCGACTCTCAACGATTCTCTCTCGTGCAGTACGATCCTTTTTTTTCTTTTCCATGATCACTCGGGCACTCTCCACCGTAGTAACTTAGCACTTAAGTATCCGGAAAATTTCCCTAAACTCCGCTTCAATCTCGTTGGCTCCACATGAATGTCGTTATTGCTCACTTCGGGTCGCAGTATGTGTACTTCCTGCATTTAGACTTCACGCTTGGAAAACTTTGCGTATAACCTCTCTTTCCATAGTAGATCCAAATTGATCTCTCAATGCGACTCACGCTCTTCCTTTACCCTTGAAGAATTCTCAAATGCAGTTGGTAGTCATGATCACTAGCTTATCCACATACGTTCATGAGCACCTGCCCCACTCACTCCATTAAATCCAATGGTGCATTGGTTACTCCTTAAAGCATAATAGTAGATTCAGAGTGTCCACCATGCACGTTGACAACATCTCAATTTTTTCCTCCTCGTGCACTTTTAACTAATGATAACTCAAACGAAAAGTCTACCTTACTCGACTCGCGTTAATCTTCGCGTCTCCTAACGACACATCAACCTCTTTAACAACAACACGGCGCTTCCCATAACGAAATAACTAAGTCGAACAAACATTTCCCTCACACCTATATCAGTTGTTCCAATAACTCTTATATCTCTAAAGACGTCAAACGTCACAACCCCTCGCTTCGATGCCGCTCCTTAAACTCACCCTATGCAAAAACACGGCTTTACGTAGAGGGCTAACCTATTTAGTCATTTAGAAATACTTCAAGACCATCACATACTACAAGGAAACCACGTGCCTTCCACTACTCTATTTTGGTACTTTTAAAAGACTCTCGTTACCATTAATTCGTTTTCTACGAACTTCAACTACTTTTTCCATCTCCCCAAGGCATTCTATATACCCCTCATGGCATTCCAGCTCGACCTTATTCTTCACAGCCAATTCACTGACTCAATCATATCAGCGCAACCAGCTCTTTCCGATAACTTCATCAATACCCCCGTTAAATACGAATCTAAAACTAGATTTAGAACCACCAAATACTCCTTCATCAATATAACATCATGACAGTCTGGTGATTTTAAACCCTAAATCCGATTTTAAACATCATTAATCCACCATTAATTACCCAATTCAAGCCCTAACCTTTTAATTATAGAAAATTAAGAACCCTAACTCCATCATAAGAATATTACATGTTCAAAACATAACTATATTAATTAAAATCATTAATTGAATAATGGTTTTGAAGGATTTACTTTAGAAACAATTGGAAGATCATGATTTTTTCAACCCTAATTGTCCCTCATTGATAAAATCGACTGAATAAAGGTTTGGGGAAAAGATAAATTCGTTTTTGGGGTTGTAGGACTCTTATTTATGGTTAAATCTAACCCTTAGTCCTATTAGTACTCAAATTGGGGGCCTTTTCCCTTACTTAAGCTTAAGTCGGCCCAAACCAAGCCCAAACCTCTTAGGCCGACTTTTATACCCTATTTACTGACATTTAATCATTTCTAAACTTAATGGTACTCTCGGGTTACTTCCGGGCCAAGACCTGAAAGACTTACATTAATTTTTTGACTTTTTACATGATTTCCTAATTAACCTTCAATTCTAAAACTTATCTAATACATATAATATATACTCAATAAATACAACATACGATACATACATGAAACCTTTATAAAACGATATCTGGACATTCCCGTAGTTCATTTCTGAACTCATTTCATTAAATTTCATTTCCGACTTGTACCATGATTTACACATCATGTACCTAATATCCTTCATTCACCTTCACAATATCACACATAAAAACACATACAACACATTGTTCACACAATCTAACACATAAATAGAAGTCAACGGGTGGCACCTAACTCGTCAACACTTGAGTTTTCGTAGCATCCCCTCCTAATAGAAATCTCGTCTCGAGATTTACTCTCAAACTCAAACTCATTCTCAGCGAGCAGATGGGAATATCCATCCTTCATAAAATATCCACGTTCAAACGTGAACTGAGTACATATAAAAACAAATTTCATTCAATAACACATAAGCCTTAACCGTCCCCGAGGGAACTTATTAAAATCGTAAAGTTATGTAACCCACCCAACTAACCTCGCAACTCATCAAACAAGAATTGTCCTGAAACCAAGTTAGGGGCCGCCACATAACTCGACGTGTTTGAAATTTTTTACTCGATTTTAGACTTACTCATAAATATAATAAATCAAAACTCATCAAAACGTAACCATATATTCTCAAGTCTAAAGAACTCTCAACTTCCCAACCTTAGTTTTCCAAATCTTCACAACTGACCAACTCATTCCATGACCAACCCCATCACATCTCTATATACTATCTCAAGAATTTCTTACACTATATAAAGTATCTTATTATTTAAAATATCATCTAACTACACATGCAAACTTTGTATCAGTCGGCCATTTTCAAAATTGATACTTGGAATGTGTCATGCACACTTCTCAATTCCTTAGACACTCATAATCTACAAGTTACATGATCATTCCCCACATGGGTTTACATGGACCTATGCATCGCGATCCCATCTTACCTTTCCTACCACAACGTTGCCAAACATTTCCATTGTGGAACCTTCCACAATGCATGATCAACAATATTGAACTCTAAAAGTTCCATTCTACATCGACTTTATCCTAACTACCTTATTAGTCATCTATTGCACCAGCTCGTGTCAAATCAACATACTTTCTCAATCTTCGACCTAATAATCAGTCGACCAATATTCCTTTCGTACAATGCCTCCAAGCAGCTCGCCTCATATCCGAATTATCATTATAAGAAAATTCCAACTCACGAAAGGTGAGCATTTCAACCTCATCAAAACTGTCGTACATAATTCGAGCACAATCTCCCACGTCTATATGGTATGCTCACTCTAGCCATCAACCCATATATGGTAGACACTAATCTTATCCAAAATCTTGCCAAATGGCCTTTCATCATATATCGACGTCCCATTCCAACCAACATATCCGTTTATAATCCCTCCAACTACTCCATCTTACATCCATGTGCTTTGACAGAAAAATATGCTCCTATAATCTCATCGCCCAACACTCCATTTAGCTTGTATCCACTGCCCAATCTTGGTAACTTATAAATGATTTTATAGTTATCTTTCCACTCCTTCTCAGGTGTTTCAATAAACCTGAAGACCTTTGACGTTCATTATCTACGTCCGAACATGCTAAATATTTACCAATACAATCGACCATAATACTTTTCTCACTCCTCCAATTAATGTCACCCAATTTATTTTCAAGCACTACAAGTTACCATCACTTATCCTTTACACTTTTTGGTTCAAACAATGCTCATTCTGCTTGCGTGCTCGCTCCTTTATATTTATCTTTTGGTGCTACCCACATTTTACCTTTGATTTTATCTTGAACCAATATCCAACACGATGTTAACCACTCTTGGGGAAAAACAACTTCTCCATTGAATTTCATGCAACTCCACTCGAATCCCACACTACGCCTCTAATCCCCTCTTAATAGGAATAGGTTAGAGTTTCTCGTAATACCTTGCGGATCACTCTCATATTCAAGTTCTAAAACAACTCCATCACTTACCGATCCAACCACCACACAACTCATGTATCCCATTCTCATAATCCTCTACCTACCCTTCCTTCATCATGATCTTCATAATATCTGACTTCTAAGTGACAATTAAATGCCTCCCAACCTTCATACACAACTACTCACTCTTTAATGACTTAAGCAAAAATCCTCTCCTTGCAATCTTAAAAACAATCGACTTCTATGTTCACCAAAAAGGTATTCATAACTATCATCCCAATTTGTTCAACACGGTTTGCCCACCCGGTTCACTAGGTTCACGCAAACCGCTGGTGCATTGGATAAACCAAAATGCGTCACCGTAACCTCAAAGCATTTAAACATGCCTTCAAACATTCTCCCAACGTCAACCTCAACAACTCTTCATTTATGATAACCATAACACACAGCTATCTTCAAGATTCACGCGATCCTTGGTGTTGGTCAAGTGCCCATTCGATCCTACGAATGTGTAGCGACTCCCTCGTAGTCAATTTGTTCGACTCTCAACGATTCTCTCTAGTGCAGTACGATCCTTTTTTTTCTTTGCCATGATCACTCGGGCACTCTCCACCGTAGTAACTTAGCACTTAAGTATCCGGAAAATTTCCCTAAACTCCGCTTCAATCTCGTTGGCTCCACATGAATGTCGTTATTGCTCACTTCGGGTCGCGGTATGTGTACTTCCTGCATTTAGACTTCACGCTTGGAAAACTTTGCGTATAACCTCTCTTTCTATAGTAAATCCAAATTGATCTCTCAATGCGACTCATGCTCTTCCTTTACCCTTGAAGAATTCTCAAATGCAGTTGGTAGCCATGATCACTAGCTTATCCACATACGTTCATGAGCACCTGGCCCACTCACTCCATTAAATCCAATGGTGCATTGGTTACTCCTTAAAGCATAATAGTAGGTTCAGAGTGTCCACCATGCACTTTGACAACATCTTAATTTTTTCCTCCTCGTGCACTTTTAACTAATGATAAATCAAACGAAAAGTCTACCTTACTCGACTCGTGTTAATCTTCGCGTCTCCTAACGACACATCAACCTCTTTAACAACAACACGGCGCTTCCCATAACGAAATAACTAAGTCGAACAAACATTTACCTCACACCTATTTCAGTTGTTCCAATAACTCTTATATCTCTAAAGACGTCAAACGTCACAACCCCTCGCTTCGATGCCGCTCCTTAAACTCACCCTATACGAAAACTCGACTTTACGTAGAGGGATAACCTATTTAGTCATTTAGAAATACTTCAAGACCATCACATACTACAAGGAAACCAAGTGCCTTCCACTCCTCTATTTTGGTACTCTTAAAAGACTCTCGTTACCATTAATTCGTTTTCTACGAACTTCAACTACTTTTTCCATCTCCCCAAGGCATTCTATATACCCCTCATGGCATTCCAGCTCGACCTTATTCTTCACAGCCAATTCACTGACTCAATCATATCAGCGCAACCAGCTCCTTTCGATAACTTCATCAATACCCCCGTTAAATACGAATCCAAAACTAGATTTAGAACCACCAAATACGGATAACGAATCGAACGCACAGATAACCAACGGAATTCCACGTGCACACAATACAATGAATAAAAAAATCACGATACTCCAAAAAAACTCCAACATAAAATAGGTATGAATACAAAACGAACCACGACAACAAACTGGTGACACAAGAAGCACCCAACGAATGGAAACTTTTTATAAAATTTAACTTTTACCCAAAAGAACTATCTTCAGTGATTTTACATTGGTCGCTTTAAACTATAAAATCATATTAGTAATTTATGTAATCACTTTAAATGTAAAATTAAGGTATACAAAATTTTCATATCTCATTTTAATTCTTATATTCATAAATTATTATAAATGACGTTAATCAATTAAACTTATATGCATAAATATTTTAAGTACATATTTTTTAAAAATGGTCTTTTAAAATGGTAATAAACAAATCTTGATTATATGCTAAAAAATTTATGTTACATCTTATTTCAAACACGGTTCCAACGCTTTACCCTTGTTTCACCGAATAAAAACAATTATTTTAACTCTATTGTAAACTTTTTTTAAAAAATTCAATCTACCATTTAAAAGAAATGTAAGACTCAAAACATAATATACCGTTATCCCAGAAAAATCTCAAAATATCTCAATAGCCTTAATACCAAAAATACAATTTTAACATGAACACGTGAAATAGAAAGTCGACTAAAAACATTATGAACTGATAAGTTATGGGGACTCATTCATACTATCGCTCAAAGAACCGGAATCAAAGTGTATCAACACACTTGTTAAAATAAGCCAAATCGAAAACGCATGATGGGTAACATAGGACTTCAAATTATCATGATATAAACAAGGAACTCTAACATGAGAGTTGAGTATCTCAGCGAACCATAGATTTAACGAACCAACTTAAAAATCTCGATGAAAGCCACGATAGGTATACACGATATCCACCAGGATACTTAGATACGGGAGAAACTTATGATCTACACAACAATCCATAACACTTCCCCACGAAATCCAACATACATATATGTATACGTACCATCAAAATCAATCAACCATGCAATCAAAACCAGTCCAGGTAATCATACTTGCAAGTCCACTTGTGTTGTGGCACATATATAATTACGTTGCCACCATAATTATATATGTCCCCTTTCACGTATTTACTCCCTCCTATGATGACATTTCTTGGTATTAACGCATCATGCATCACATAACACATAAATCAACCAAGAAACCACAAAGCAATCATCATATAACTCAAATATAGATCTAGTAAAAATATCACTTATGTTAGAGAAAAATATCTCAAAACGATAGAAAAGAAAACAAGAAATCCAAGTTTGAAATATAAAAAATTCACATGAAATCACCAATGATAACAATGCGTACTTTATATTAGGTATCAAATAAATAAGGGAAAACCAATACACACTATTATATACATATCATAGAAAATAATAAACAATTAAGCAATTTCCAAAGCGTTCGAGCACATATAAAATATAAGCATTTACGTACACACCACACACAATCCGTATATGCATCTACATGAGGGTTCCTAGGTTATAGTCTAGGTCGATCACCTAGTTCTCTATAACCATTGTCTCTGGTACCATTCTATCACATCCCGCCATGGCGGAATCACGGGGCGCAAACTATGGATATCATCATAACAAACGGTGTCTCAATATAGAAGACTAAATGCAAAAAAATGTCATTCAAGGCGACACAAAGTCATGATAATATCTCAAAACATACAGGGGTCTAGGTAAGTAGATAACAAGTCCTGCCGCTTACCCAAGACAAACAAACAAAACATATAAATGTCATACAATGCACTTATTCAAATCAAACAAAAGGAAATCTAAGAGGAATGTGGTTCCTCTATATGCAATCCTAGGCATCTCTAATCCTAGCCACTTCTATTATCTACCTTCACCAAAATCTCACCTGAAAGAGACACTAAAATACATCAACATAAAGTTGGTGAGAGTCATAAGTTTAGACTCCAAGAACCAACACAAAGCATAAGTTTTAAGTTGTGAATCATAACCATTAAAACATTTATCTCATATGGAGAAGGTGCTACATAATGCATTAGCAAACTGGTAATCAAGATTACACATTCCAATCCGAACAAGGCTACCTGCCTTACCAAATCACAACTGGTCCCATAGACGCCCATACATCTATGTACCAAAACAAGGCGACTTGCCTTACCAATATATACTAAGATGGTACGTGTCCCCTGATCCAATGACAAACACAATCAAGATTCACATAGCAAGTCTAACAAATAAGTAAACACACTATTGTCCAACATAAAGCCATTCTAAACAATCACATCAACACATTTCAAACCTTTACAATGTCTCTTCTATCCCATCTGGAAGTTAAAAATAACATTTATAAAACTAAAAAATATGCGACTGTGAAACTCACCTTGCGATAGCAATCCAAAAGTCCACGCGCGATCAAACAATATCTATAACACATTCGAAAAGACACACATAAATGTTGATCCAAGGACTCTACTCCTTCATCAATGTAACAATTCCCATGATGGATACCTCTAGTATCTATCTTATCTCAGTCCTACATCAAACCCCTAAGTGTGTCCTACGTTAGTTTCGCTCATAAATTCAACCGTTAATTTTTTCCCAAAAACAATCCCGACTTTTAGTGCTAAAAAACATACATAGATACCCCTTAAAATCATACTCCACCTCTAAAATGAATACCCTATATCCTTACATATCCATGGAGTATCCCAAATTTTTTCCCAAATTTATTACTCATTTTAACCCCACGATATATATATATATATATATATATATATATATATATATATATATATATATATATATATATATATATATATATATATATATATATATATATATATATATATATATATATATATATATATATATATATATATATATATATATATATATATATATATATATATATATATATATATACTAGCCTTTAGACCTGTCCGGTGGACAGGCTAGCTTTAAGTATATATATTTTTAATGAAAATTTAATTTATGTGTGTTTGTATTAGAAGTTTAGTATATATAGTGTTAGTTATGGCATTAATATTTTAATAATGTAGCATAAAATAGACAAAAATAACGTAGTTTAAGATATTTTATTTATTTAAGAATATTATGAGTTAATTGAATTTGCATACGTTAACGGTATGAATAAGTTTGTTACATAAATCTTTTTTAGAATTTTAATAATATTGTATAAATATTTTATGTATTTTTGAATTTTATGAGGTAATAAATTTTGTATATGTTAATGTTATGGATAACGTTTTTACATTAATTTTTTTTTTAAAATTAATATTGGTAATTGATATGTACACATATAAATTTGATTAATACACATAAAAACATTTATAAATATACTATTTTACCTTCTTTAGTATACTAGTATCAACCCTATCTTTTTTTTCCAAACTTCCAGTTTAATTAGTCAATTCCTTCTGACCACACAACTTGACCACGATGGTATAACGTTAGACCAGGATAGATTTAATATTAAATCAAGATCATAAAACTTTTTTTATTCAAACCTGAGTAAATCGAAAAATAGCTCAGTATATACATACGTAGATATGTTTGTAATCTCATCAATCCATTTCAGTATCATTAACAAATTTCAGTATCATCAATCTATTTCAGTATCATTAAAAATACGTCAATGAACTCATACGTATGTTATGTAGTTAATATTGTTTAGAAAATTGAGACAAATAGAATCACGTAAACAATAAAAATTGCCCTTGAATATTTTGATCATATGAAGTGATATGGCGACACATTAAAACATATTACATATGTTTGTTTGGCTAATGTCGTACAAAGTCACTGGTCATTTTTTATTTGAAACAGATGTGTAATATGTTCGGTAACTACATAGAGCAAGCAAAAGATCTCACGTTATGCAAAAGAGGGGTTAACACTTAACACCACTATAGGGGCATAAAAGCCAATTCATGTTGTGCATTTTTATAAAATTTTGTATTTAAGGCATTGTTTCACCATCCTTCCATATATTTTTTTATAGAATTTTATATTTAAGGCATCATTTGTAATTCCTATATACAATTTATAAAATTTTGTATTTAAGACATCATTTGTAATTCCTATTTTATTTTTGAAGCATTTTATGGAATCATTTTTATAGGATTTTCTATTTATGACATTGTTTCACCATCCTTTCTTATATATTTTTATATAATTTTATATTTAAGGCATCATTTTTAATTCCTATATATAAGTTTATAGAATTTTGTATTTAAGGCATCATTTGTAATTCCTATTTTATTTTTAAAGTATTTTATAGAATCATCTTTATAAAATTTTGTATTTAAGGCATTATTTCACCATCCTTCCTTATATATTTTTATAGAATTTTGTATTTAAGGCATCATTTGTAATTCCTATATATACTTTTATAAAGGCATCATTTTTAATTCCTATTTTATTTTTGAAGCATTTTATAGAATCATTTTTATAAAATTTTGTATTTAAGGCATTGTTTCACCATCCTTCCTTATATATTTTTATAAAATTTTGTATTTAAGGCATCATTTGTAATTCATATATATATTTTTATAGAATTTTTTATTTAAGGCATCATTTGTAATTCCTATTTTATTTTTGAAGCATTTTATGGAATCATTTTTATAGAATTTTGTATTTAAGGCATTGTTTCACCATACTTCCTTATATATTTTTATAGAATTTTGTATTTAAGGCATCATTTGTAATTCCTATATATATTTTTTATAGAATTTTGTATTTAAGGCATAATTTGTAATTCCTATTTTATTTTTGAAGCATTTTATGGAATCATTTTTATAAAATGTTGTATTTAAGGCATTGTTTCACCATCCTTCCTTATATATTTTTATAGAATTTTGTATTTAAGGCATCATTTGTAATTCATATATATATTTTTATAGAATTTTGTATTAAGGCATCATTTGTAATTACTATTTTATTTTTTAAGCATTTTATGGAATCATTTTTATAGAATTTTGTATTTAAGACACTGTTTCACCGTCCTTCCTTATATACTTTTATAGAAGTTTTTATTTAAGGCATCATTTGTAATTCCTATATATATTTTGATAGAATTTTGTATTTAAGGCATCATTTGTAATTCCTATTTTATTTTTGAAGCATTTATGGAATCATTTTTATAGAATTTTGTATTTAAGACATTGTCTCACCAT
The DNA here is from genome assembly GCA_025667525.1 of Glebionis coronaria. Taxonomy (NCBI): domain Eukaryota; kingdom Viridiplantae; phylum Streptophyta; class Magnoliopsida; order Asterales; family Asteraceae; genus Glebionis; species Glebionis coronaria. The sequence goes on along the minus strand of CM046878.1, from coordinate 445,699,523 downwards.
ACTTCCTTATATATTTTTATAGAATTTTGTATTTAAGGCATCATTTGTAATTCCTATATATATTTTTATAGAATTTTGTATTTAAGGCATCATTTTCCTATTTTATTTTTGAAGCATTTTATAGAATCATTTTAATAAAATTTTGTATTTAAGGCATTGTTTCACCATCCTTCCTTATATAATTTTATAGAATTTTGTATTTAAGGCATCATTTGTAATTCATATATATATTTTTATAGAATTTTGTATTTAAGGCATAATTTGTAATTCCTATTTTATTTTTGAAGCATTTTATGGAATCATTTTTATAGAATTTAGTATTTAAGACATTTTTTCACCATCCTTCCTTATATATTTTTATATAATTTTTTTATTTAAGGCATCATTTATAATTCCTATATATATTTTGATAGAATTTTGTATTTAAGGCATCGTTTGTAATTCCTATTTTATTTTTGAAGCATTTTATGGAATCATTTTTATAGAATTTTGTATTTAAAGAATTGTTTCACCATCCTTCCTTATATATTTTTATAGAATTTTGTATTTAAGGCATCATTTGTAATTCCTATATATATTTATATAGAATTTTGTATTTAAGGCATCATGTGTAATTCCTGTTTTATTTTTGAAGCATTTTATAGAATCATTTTTATAGAATTTTGTATTTAAGGTATTGTTGCACCCTTTCTTATATATTTTTATAGAATTTTGTATTTAAGGCATCATTTGTAATTCCTATTTTCTTTTTGAAGCATTTATGAAAACTCTTTAATGAATTACATGTGTTATTTTTATAGAATTTTGTATTTAAGGAATTGTTTTACCATCCTTCCTATATAAGGGTTTTTGATTTGATTTTGATTTGATTTGATTTGATTTGATTTTGATTAGATTTGATTTGATTTGATTTGATTTGATTTGATTTGATTTGAAATGATTTTATTTGATGTATATATATATATATATATATATATATATATATATATATATATATATATATATATATATATATATATATATATATATATATATATATATATATATATATATATATATATATATATATATATATATATATATATATATATATATATATATATATATATATATATATATATATATATATATATATATATATATATATATATATACTTCCGTCCATCAGATTATATTGAAAATTCTACCCAAAAGTTTCACATTAAAAAGCGACCTTAACCAACCCCAAATGACTTCTTCATTTAAATGTGACTCACATAACCTGTAGACAAGCCCTCTCAATGATCCCAAGGCTCATCCCAAAGTCTAAGTACTCCAAAACTCCCAAAACATAAGTTTAAAACCGACCACCTAAAAATCAGCCTTGATCCCGTCACTTGTACAAAGATTTCGACCAAGCTACTGACCCCAAACGACCGTACACCCTACATATTTGAAAAGTAGACTCCGAGTACATAGTTTTAGACATTTGAATCACCCAAAAAGCTTTTAAAACGACCAAGTTATGATCAAATAGATTTTACCCATATTGTGCACAGACTTAGCAACGATTTAGCGACAGTTTGGTGATTTTAAACCCTAAATACGATTTTAAACATCATTAATCCCTCATTAATTACCCAATTCAAGTCCTAACCTTTTAATTACATAAAATTAAGAACCCTAACTACGTCATAAGAATAATACATGATCAACACATAACTATATTAATTAAAATCATTAATTGAACAATGGTTTTGAAGGATTTACCTTAGAAACAATTGTAAGATCATGATTTTTGGAACCATAATTGTCCCCCATTGATAAATCGACTGAATAAAGGTTTGGGGGAAAGATAAGTTCGTTTTTTAGGACTCTTATTTATGGTTAAATCCAACCTATTATCCTATTAAATCTCAAATTGTGCCCCCTTTTCCCTTACTTAAGCTTAAGTCGGCCCAAAACCAAGCCCAAACCTCTTAGGCCGGCTTTTGTACCATATTTACTGACATTTAATCGTTTCTAAACTTAATGGTACTCTCGGGTTACTTCCGGGCCAAAACCTGAAAGACTTGCGTTAATTTTTCGACTTTTTACGCGATTTTGAAATTCTAAAACTTATCTAATACATATGATATATACTTAATACATACATACAACATACGATACATATATGAAACCATTATAAAATAATATCTGGACAATTCCGCAGTTCATTTCTGAACTCATTTCATTAAATTTCATTTCCGACTTGTACCATGATTTACACATCATGTACCTCATATCCTTCATTCACCTTCACAATATCACACATAAAAACACATACAACACATTGTTCACACAATCTAACACATAAATAGAAGTCGACGGGTGACAACTAACTCGTCAAAACCCGAGTTGTCACACAGAGATTCGATCTCTACAATCCTGAGTACTAGATGTGGAATAACACCGAAAGTGAAGAACAACGTAGCAACTATTATTGACAGAAAAGAAAGCACAAGGTATGTCCTAAACGATTACTTTATTAATCGATTGTGATTGAAAGAATAACGTACAATACCCTCACCCCATCATCTCTATTTATAGAGAATGAGGGGAAAGAAACCGACTTTAATTAGGACAAGTGTTGGGCTTAGGATACAAACAAATACAACCGATCTTATTCTAGTCCTAATACTACTGGTCTTACTTTTGAGTTTAGCTTAACACTTAAACACTAATATGAAGACTAAATATAACAACCACCTTATAATATGATGTTGAACCGAAAAAGAAAAATGACCCCTATGTGATTCCTATGCCGAGACTCAAGTAATAATTCAAGAATGCTTAAAATTAAGATTAGCAAACATATAACTAATAATGTAAAAAATGTTAACAATATATTATATAAATCAATATTTACCAGGCTCAGTTTTGGCAGGTTAGTTTTAGCTAACGCTACACCATTTACGTTAAAAAGGGTTAAATTATTATTTTCAAATGTGATATATTCAAATGTGATTTATACTAACGGTTATTATTTAACAACTGTTAAAAACGACCATTAACTTTTTGGTAATTTTTTTTTTTACTTTTATTAAACTAACATTAAAGAATTTATGTAGTTGGTTATTTTCTATTAATCTTTAATATTAAAGAATTTACATAGTTGGTCCTCTATGTTACAGGCCTGTTACAAAGTTAGTTATTAACTAACTTTATAAAAGAACGTTAATTTAATGACTATTTTTGAAAAAATATTCATGAAAATAATTCATGAGATTATCGGCCTGTTACATAGTTAGTCTCTCACGTTCCGTGACATCCTCATTAGTAAACCTTTATGGGGTATTGGGTCATTAGTTTCGTTTTTATATTGTATTTTTCTTTGCAAACCACGACGTAATATGATTTGGCGAATAAACGTTTGACGATATATTGTTTCATGTGTTATATATAAATCTACGATCTATCATTCCGTGATCAAACTCATCTATGATTTATTATTCCGTGATCGAACTTGCCGTTATCATCTAACAAATATAAGTTCAAAACTCTTAAACCTGAACATGAGGCCTGATCCTTAGCCTAAGGAACAACCATCACGACACTTCTTCATGTAAACATGAAAGAATCCATATAACAGATGTAATTTATTTTAAAAACATAGTGCGGAAAATAAGGTGGCTTAATGTGGTCAAAAGCATGCCTTTGCACCACTAAAATTTACATTCTTCTTGTCTCTCCAAATCATTCACAGATTATCATTGTTTCTTATCTTGGCGTGCAAAACATTTTGCTTTTCCTACTATACCTTTAATTATTAAAGATGCAAAGACATTTTTCAAACTCTTGTATCTAACAAACAAGTGTTTTAGTCTAGTTTATGTATTAGATACTTGCTGTATTTCAGAGCTCACATTGCTACTTTTGTCATATTTAACTGTTTATGTGTTTATGTCTTGATGATTAGTGCTTTTCCTAATTGAGCTCAAAGTGGATCTAGTTGACATATAGCAAGTAATGCACATATATAAGAACATATAATCAACTTAAAAACATGATTACATTCAAAAAGTCGATGGAGCACAATCGCGACACACCAAATTTGCTAGCTTTTTTTGTGTTTATTGATAAATTAAACTAAGTAACGGGATTTCTAGTCACGTTAAGGTCTTTTAACAATGTCACAACTTGTAACATATTTGGCCTTCGTGAAGGGAAATCGTCAACACACTGCAATGTTATTTCCAAAAATCTTGCTATTTCTTTCACGTCGTCTCTTTCTTGTTCGTCAGGGGTCGATAAGAGTTCTGGATCAATGACTTCTCTTGCTTTCCCTTCTCGAACTTTCATTTTTGCCCAACCGACTAAATTCGTGTCACCGAAATCATCTTTATCAGTCGGTCTTTTCCTAGACAGAAGTTCCAAAAAGACTACACCTAATGAATAGACGTCTCCCTTTGCAGTGCACCGAAAGCTTTGGTAATACTCAGGTGGGACGTAACCAGGGGTTCCAGCTAGTGTGCTAACACTCAGATGTGTGTCGAGAGCGTTAATTAGCCTTGCCATTCCAAAATCTGAAACATGAGCCTCCATTTCACGGTCTAGTAACACGTTGCTTGACTTCATATCACGATGGATGATGTGAGGGATGCAATTATGGTGTAAGAAACATAGCCCTTTTGCCGCACCTCTTGCTATCTTTTTCCTTTGTTCCCAATCCAGAATCCTACAATTTAATTCACCCTTCATGGGTTTTCGATGGAGCATCTCATCAAGGCTACCAAACTCCATGAACTCATACACCAAAAGTCGTTCTTCTCCAATTTTGCAGTATCCTAACAATGGCACAAGGTTTTTATGGTTGATTTTACCAAGTGTTTCCATTTCAGCCATGAACTCACGATCGCCTTGATTGCTCAAGCGAACAAGTTTCTTGATCGCCACACTTGATCCGTCTTTCAGCTTTGCTCTAAATACTTCTCCAAAACCACCACAGCCAATCAAGCTCTCAGAAGAGAATCCATTGGTAGCCTCGATTAGTTGTGAAAACTTAAGTTTTCGCAACTGTCTTTGAAAGGTTGCAACATTTATACTTAACGGCTCTTTCTCTTTTTCAATCTTCCATGTTGTGGCTGAACGAGAAGCTTGAAGCCTCTCAAGCAATTTTTGTTCTTGAGCTACCTTTTGCTTCACTCGCATAGCTACAGCCCAAACAACTAACAAACAAACTATAGCAACTAAAATGAGAATTCCCACTATGATGTTATTAGCCCAGGTTTTAGTTGATGAACGCCTACTACCACCACCATTACCACTAGCATCCGCTGTAGGGTTACTTATTGTGCGGCATTCAGGCAATGGGACACCACATAGTCCTGTATTATTTGCATACTGACTCTCTGGTAGGGTACTAAGTTGCCCTCTTGTAGGAATCTGTCCCGTTAACTCATTATTTGAAAGATCAATTTGAACCAAAAAAGTTAGATTCGTAAATGATTCCGGGATAGGACCTTGAAGCCTATTATGAGACGCGTCAAAAACACCCATATTCTTTAAGTGCCCAAACGTATCTGGAATCTCACCAGATAATTGATTATGCGACAACACAAGAACTTGTAACGCAATCATTTCACCAAACTCATCTGGAATTTTCCCACTGAGATCATTATACGAAAGATCAAGATACTCTAGAGTCTGATACTGCGTGAACAAGCTCAAAATGGCACCCGAATACATTCTTGTGAAGTCACAAGTTCTTAACGTTGGAACTTGCAATAGTCTTTCCGGCCTAATTCCTGCGAATTCAAGTAAACCGCCAACTCCTTTACAAGAATTTCCGATATTCCTAACAAAAACAATAGTATTTCCTGAGAGAATTCCAATCAATGGTTGCGCTCCATGATGCCTACCAATTCGAGCTGGAATTTCACCAGTTAATTTATTACTATTCAAGTCTAGCCAAACCAAGCTGCTGCAATTCCCAAATTCCTTTGGAATCTTACCAGTGAAGCTATTATTTGCTAACTGCAAAACCGCCAACCTCGATAACATACCGAATTCTGGTGGGATTTCACCAGAAAACGAATTGCTTGTGAGCGACATCCATTCAAGATTACTGCAATTCAGCAATTCCAAAGGAATTTCACCGGAAAGATGATTATTATTCAGAATAAGATCCTTTAAATTCTTCAGTTTCCCAAATTCCACGGGAATATTTCCTTCTAGTCCATTGTACCAAGCAAAAAACTGCTCTAGATTCCCTAGATTTCCAATTGAAGCCGGTATCGTCCCAGTGAGGTAGTTTAAGCTCAAGTCTAGCGACTTTAGCTTCCAACATTGCGATAAATCATCAGGAATATGGCCAGCTATTAAATTATCTGGAATTCGGAGCTCTTCGAGTGAAGATGACTTGGAACATATTCCGGATGGGATAGTTCCTGATAAAATATTAGAGCTGAAATCCACAACTTTTAGGTTTTTAAAAAGCGAAATGGAAGCTGGAAATGGTCCAGAGATCTTGTTACTACTTAGAATCACTTGTTCTAAAGAACCCATATCTTGAAACATGAAATCAAGCGATGAACCGGTTAGATTATTGTTGGAAAGATCAAGAACACGAAGCAAAGAACATGAAGAAAATGAGCTTGGAAGTGTTCCAGTGATGTTATTAAACGAAAGCCCAACTTCTACCAATGATTCACATATATCACCCAACTCTTCGGGAATCCAACCGCTTAGAAAATTATGAGAAAGATCAAGAACTTGCAAGCTTTTGAGTGTCCCTAAACTTTTTGGCATGTTCCCGGTGAGCGAATTGTATGAGAGATTCAAAGTTTTGAGATTGCTATAGTTAGAAATCGCGTCAGGAATGGTTCCAAAGATGTTATTAGAAGATAGATCAAGAACTTGGACCGAATCAGGATTGGAGACTAGGGTTTCAGGCAACAAACCCGATAGCTTATTCTTGGAAAAATTGATTACAACAAGATTCTTAAACTTGACAAGAAACTTCTCATTAATCGAGCCAACGATCCCAGAATTAGACAAAACAATTTGTTCTAATCCAGAAGGAAGCTGAAACAAAGAAGTTGAGTTGATAAACAAACGTTGGTTTTCTGAAAGATTCAAGATCGTTAACATGTCTAACGACGACAAAGGAGAGAAAAAGATTGAACCCTCGAGAAAAGATTCAGTCAGGTCGAGCCCACTGACTCGACCTTGACCGGTGCATGTGACTCCATACCATTTGCATGGGGTCTTGTTAGGTTGCCAGGTTGAGAAGACATCATTTGGATTCATCATGTTTTTGAACTCGATTAATGCTTGTGAATCGGTTTTGACGGTGAACGACGAAATGTAGGGGTTCGGTTTTGGGATTGAAGGTGTATGTAATGTGGAAGCTGAGCTGAATAAGATTAAGGTGAGGGTTATGGATGCATAGAGATAGAAATGTAATGTGTTCATCTCCATTGAAGGTGCTTCATGGCAAAGAAGCTACAAAAGGTGGTTTATATATAAGTTCACTAGATAAAAAAGATGAAATGTTAGATTTTTGTAATCATATTAAGTTACACTATTTGTAAGTTGTATGTCAACTATAGATGTGTGTTCATTTTGCCTATAATCAAGCTTTTGTAAAGTAAAAGTAAATAAAGGACTTAGATGGCGTGCTCATTGTCCACATCATTTGATAGACCCCATGGTCACTAAATCAGATTTTTCATTTGTGAACTTTTATAATTTGATTTTAGTGACAACTCTATTTGTTTTAAACGGCTGCACTTTTTGTGCCGTTGGCGATTGTTTATACGTTGGAGTCGATCGGTATTAAGACAGGGTCTTTCATTTTCCAAGCCTAAGACGCGTCCCCAAGAGGGTGTAAAGCGTCATCCAAGCCAATGGCCGATGCAATGGTCTTACGTAGTTTAACTCTGTAACAAATTAAACAAAAGTAATTTATATATCGTATTCCATACTTTGATAACTACTGTACTAATTAAGGACTATTCTATCATAACACAAGTAAAATTTAAACCTTTATTATCATGGCATGCAAAAGCAAAATAATTATATAGTGATAACTTTTATTCAATGGTGAATTGGTGGGAGAATTTTGAACTCAATTGTCAGTTGTATCTTATTTTGAGCAAGTGTAATGAGTTGAGACTAGAGTGTAAGTCAGAGGAGGTAAATGTGGTCTTGGTCAAAAGCATTGTAGGACCAAAAACACATGTCGATCAATGTTATTATGTCAAAGGTATGAATGGTGTCTGATCCGATGCTCCCCATTCCTCCCTGGCTCCATTTATAATCATGCTCATCTATTTGTCATCAAGTCTATAAGTGATGACTGATATCTATGTTTTTGTAACATATACATATATACAGCAGGTAACTATTTGCTGTCAAAACCTCCAGCAAGAACTGTGTAAATATGCTATCGTTGTACGCGGCTGATATGGGTGTCACGTACACGCCTCAATAACATCGACACAAGTCTCATCCTTTACATGCGGAATTTTATTTTCCTAAATATCGTTCATTTAATTGTTTCATTTATAAAATTGTATCTTGTATATGTTTTTTCCCAACTAGGAGGCAATTTGAAATTATATGTGATTTTTGATGTTTATGATTATCATAACAATTATAAAAACCTTAACATAGATCAAAGAGCACACAGCGGAAGCAGATTAACAAGATCTTTATTTAACACAATTATAATTAATCAAGGCTAGGGTTACATACCTTTATCCTAGCAGGATCTACAAGTTGACGGGACGGTCACCGGTAGAGATAGATCACGAACACCACCAGGATGTAATCTAAAATGAGATTACACCACGATCTTGTACACACGTGATACGGTGAGTTAACCGTGAGTCTAGCACGAACAAAAACCGAGCTTCCAAATCTATGGAAGATCTACCCAACAGCCCTAGACAGGGGCTAGGACTAGATCTAGAATAGCTTATAGAAAATCAAAGAAGAACCCTAGTAGGGTGTGTTTTGGCCGGCGGTATAGAGCAAAGAAAAGAAGAATATGGAGTGAAAAATTATGAGACCTTAAGGTTTGTTTATATACACCTTGGAAACTTAACTTCCAAGGTTAAACAAGATAAAGCCAAAAACTTTTCTTCCTTATCCTTTCTCTCTTAATAGGCCGGATATACACATGCTCAAAAGGAGGTTTCCGGAACTTTCCGACTCCTTCTTTTAGCTTCTTTAACATTCTATAACGATCGTTTAATACTTAACTTTTAATTACTTAACGATCGTTAGCTACAGTTTGATTTAATAAATATAATAAATATATTTAATAAATAAATTAACTCTTCACGTAATGTGTGCAATCCCGTGATCTCGAGTTCGATCCTATCACACGACTATCGATTTTAAAGTCCATAAACTTTCAGCTCCCACTTGGACAAAATTTGAATATCGTGATCACATTGATTAGCGTCTAGTTACACTAACAATGTCACTAGTACAACTCGAGTAAGGTTTCCTGGACAAAACCTTTTAATGATATATAACCATTATTATTATCCTTTCATTTCAAATACATTGTTAATAAGGATATGGATCTTAGTCATTCCTTCATTAACTATTCTGTTTCTCGTTTACGGATATAGCAAGATTACCAAAACACATTTGGGTGTGGCCACACAAACATCGTACTATTCCCCCGAAGGGCCCAGTTGTATTTATACTTCAAATAATAATTTGAAGGAAACGAATCCCATTTCGACTACAAGCAAAACACATGAACTTCGCAACACTTCTGAAAATAACCCTTATGACTACCAGTTACGTTTAGCGTTAGGTTACCTTACAGAAATGCACTATATTCAATGCAGTTTCCTGGCATCTCAAGTCTAAGGATAACTATTTATGATTTAAGTAATGACAAAGATCCATAAAGTAAAATCACATAGTTGGGATAAGTCCAATATTTGATCCATCAAATATCATCCAAAATTAACCAATATACTTTCAAGTATACTCTGTCACTATTTTGAATTGTCTTAGTTTAATAATACTCCCATATTATTAATCGACAACGGACATTTAGAAACATCATAATGCTCACGGATTAAAACATGTAAAATAGGATACAAAATCAAATAATAGAAAAATAAACGAAACCCAATCTTTATTTCATCAATTCAATAATGTCTTACATCCTTTATCCAAATACTAATCAACAGATTTATTGCATGAATTCGCTAGCTAGTTGCAGCCCAATTGCATTGGCATGCTTAACTACCTTTGGCCTAGACAAAGCCTTAGTAAAAGGATCAGCTACGTTATCATCTGTGTGAACTTTTATTATATATATTTCTCGAGCTTCCACTTGTTCTCGAACGTAGTGATATCTACGTTTAAAGTGTCTGGCGCCCTTCATGACTCCAGGGTCATTGGCGAATATTATTGCCGCAGAGTTGTCGCAATATATATCAATAGGTTCTTTAATTGAAGGCATCACTCCAAGATCTCCAATAAACTTCTGAATCCAAACAGCTTCCATTGCAGCTTCTGAAGCGGCCATGTACTCAGATTGAGTCGCATGCATAGCAATGGTTTTCTGCTTACTGCTCTTCCAGTCAACTGCTCCTCCATTGACGACAAACACGTAACCCGTCTGAGACTTCGTATCGTCTTTATCACATTGCCAGGACGCATCACAGAATCCTGTTACATTTAATTATGTGTCTGGTTTACCCCCGAATACCAAAAACATATCTTTCGTACTTCTTAAATACTTTAGAATATGCTTAACAGCAGTCCGGTGGGACTTTCCTGGATTCTGTTGGTATCTACTGACCAAGTTCTGAGCAAATGCCACATCGGGCCTTGTGCATCTTACAGCATACATAATAGATCCTACAGCCGAAGCATAAGGTACCTTCTTCATGTAAGTCACCTCTTCAGGTGATGAGGCATCTTTCTCATGACTTAACTCATGCTTAACCTCCATCGGTAAGAAACCTTTCTTAGAGTTATGCATGTTATATTTCTTCAATATCTTATCAATATAAGCATCTTGGCTAAGACCAATTAACCGTCTACTCCTATCTCGATAGATCTTAATTCCCAGAATATACGCAGCATCTCCCAAATATTTCATAGAAAAACATTTACCAAGATAATCCTTAACTTCCTTAAGTCTTGGAATGTTACTTCCCATGATCAATATGTCATCGACATATAGAATTAGGAACACTACATTACTCCCACTAGCTTTGCGGTATACACATGGCTCATCACGATTTTGAATAAATCCAAACTTTTTGATTTCTTCATCAAATCGCTTATTCCATTGACGTGATGCTTGCTTCAAACCATAAATAGACCTTTGAAGTTTGCACACGCGTTTTGGATATTTAGGATCAACATACCCTTCCGGTTGTTGCATATAGATGTCTTCATCTAAGCGACCGTTCAAGAAGGCAGTTTTAACATCCATTTGCCATATCTCATAGTCATAGTATGCTGCTATAGCTATGAGAATCCTAATAGCTCGTAAGTCTGCTACAGGAGAAAATGTCTCCTCGTAGTCTATGCCAAAAGTTTGAGTAAAACCTTTAGTCACTAAACGTGCTTTATAGGATTATACATCACCATCCATGTCAGTTTTCTTCTTATAGATACACCTATTTTTCACTACTTTAGCATTTTTAGGTGCGTCTACAAGACTCCAAACATCATTGATTTTCATGGATTTCATTTCCTCATTCATCGCAACTATCCATTTTGACTTTTCTGGATCAGACATTGCGGATCGATAGTTAGCAGGTTCACCAAGATCCCCTACTTCCTCCTCATCATCCTCTATGTATAGACATAGTTTGTCCGACGCACGTATAGCCCTTTGAGACCTACGTGGATGAATTAATTCCGGTGGAACACTCAGACTTTCTGGTTCAACAGGAATTTCATCGCTAGTATTTTCAGAAGGCAATGTATCTTCTTGAATTTCTTCAAGATCATAATTCCTCCCACTGAATTCTTGATTTACAAGATCATTTTCATGGAAGTCTCCATACCGAGCCACAACTATTTTGTTCTCAACTGGATAATAAAATTAGTAACCCATAGTTTCCTTAGGGTAACCTACAAAGATACATTTAACTGAGCGTTGTTGGAGTTTATCTCTAGAGTCACGTTTCACATACGCCTCACAACCCCAGACTTTCAAATAAGACAAATATGGCTTCTTACCATGCCATAGTTCATATGGTGTCTTATCAACCTTCTTTGTGGGAACCATATTCAGAATACGAACAGCAGTTTCAAGAGCATAATCCCAAAAAGATAATGGTAAAGTTGTAAGATTAAACATAGATCGTACCATATCCAATAATGTACGATTTCTCCTTTCAGATACACCATTTTGTTGTGGAGTATATGGAGAAGTAAGTTTCTGAACAATTCTATTCTTACTTAAATAATCTTTAAACTCTTGACTTAAATATTCACCACCACGATCAGAACGAAGAGCTTTAATCTTCTTTCCTAGTTGTAACTCTACTTCGGCTTTAAACGTTTTGAATGTTTCAAATACCTCATGTTTATGTTTAAGTAAATAAACATAACCATAACGGCTATAATCATCCGTAAACGTCAAGAAGTAGCTAGCACCTTTCCTTGACACATGTCTAAGTGGTCCACACACATCAGTGTGTATTAAACCAAGTAGTTCAGTAGCCCTTTCAATATTGCTATTAAAAGGTTTCTTGGTCATCTTCCCAGAGATACAAGATTCACATTTATCAAATGATTCATCATTGATACTTTCCAAAAGCCCATCACGTTGAAACTTTTGTATGCGAGTCTTCCCAATATGGGCAAGCCTACAATGCCAAAGATAAGAAGAGTTCTTGTCTAACTTACTATTCTTATTCATGCTAAAAACAGAATTATTTTTCCTCTTGGGATTTTTATCATGCATGTTAATTTCAAAAACACCATTCACAGAAATTGCATCAAAATAAAATAAACCATCTTTGAAAACAGAAATTCTATTATTATCAATCGTGTGAGTAAATCCAAGATCCAACATACAAGAAAAGGAAATGACATCCCTAACAATTGTAGGTGCACAATGACAATTATTCAAAAACAGTACTAAACCCGAAGGTAAAACTAATTTAAATATTCCTATAGCTTCAACTGCTGCTTGTGCGCCATTGCCCACTTGCAGAAATTGTTCCCCATAGGTAAGCCTCCTTTTCAACTCAAATCCCTGCAAGGTATTACAAATATTAATACCACATCCCGTATCATATACCCAGGAGTTTGATTTGTATGAAAGATTAAATAACTCTATCATAAAAAAGTTACCAGAAGATGGTGCTGCAGCAGCTTGCTCAGACTTCTTCTTATGTTCTGCCATTTCATGGAGATAGAGAGAGCAATTCCTCTTCCAGTGTCCAGTCATCTTGCAGTAGTGACAAGTCTCATATTTCAGAGATTTCTTAGCAAAGTTCTGCTTCGGTTTTGATGTAGTCGCAACTTGCTTGCTCTTATCAACCTTGCCTTTGCCTTTCTGCTTCTTATTCACTTGCGGTTTTGGTTTCGACACTCTACCCATTTGTACATAAAGTACTTGAGGAGTAGCAGTGGGTGCCTTATCTTTCAAACCCTTTTCGAAGTCAATGAGCATTGCATGCAAATCATTAACTGTCTTCCCGTGCAATGCATATTATAGTTACGAACGAAATCATTGAAGTCCTTATTAAGGGACCTATTGATCAAGTTAATAGCCATATTATTATCAAAGGGTTGTCCTAGTGCTATGAGTTGTTCCATATAACCCCTCATCTCCATATAATGAGCACTTACGGACTTTCCAAGAGCTTGCTTGCAACTATGTAGAGCATCAACCAGATCATAGATCTCTACAGCTTGCGGCGTTTCATACACAGCCTTGAGTTCATCAAGCATTTGCTGAGGAGAAGCTAGCTCATACTTCCTTTGAAGTGATGGAGCCATTCTCCCTAACATTACAGCAGCCACCTCATGGTGCTTCTTAACGTTAACAGCGTGTTGAAGCCTTTCCGCATCAGTTGCTCCTTCAGCAAGATCCTCCGGAAAAGGAGTTTCCAAGATATTGATGGTACCCGCTGCTCTCAGAACAATTCTTAGTGAGCGGTACCAATCATTGAAATTAGGGCCAGTAAGTCCAGGCCGTTCAAAAAATGCTTTGAACGCCGAGCTTATTGTCAGATTGTTTTCGGGTTAAGCCATTTCTACAGAAATAAGTTCAAACATTAGTATTTTCGATAATAAAATTCAAGAAAATAAAATTACCCCGGTAATAAAACCATAGTATTTTCCTTGAAAAACTAGAATCCATATTGACATAGATTTATCACATCAGTTGATCTGCTAGTGACAAATGTATTCAACACAGTAACTTGTCGAACAATAATTGCCAAATCATATTGCAATTTCTAGATATGTCAGGAATTTACATTGCCAAAAACATTTGCATTGTAAACACGTTTTATCCCTTCTTTATGCCTTAAGTTTCCAGTTCTCACTGAGTAACTCAATTAAGTCGACTAATCTAAAGAACGTAAAACCTTCATGTGCAATCTTATTCAGTCATGAAGTTTTCTCTCCATTACAACATCGTCCGATATCTTATATGACGACAATTGTAACTTCAAGTGTTCGTCAATTAGAGGGCATATGACTTAAATTTTAGGGTATAGATTTTGGTGTCAAAATCATGTATGGAGAAGCATGCATACATCTCCATAGCATAAGTTTAATAAAACGTTTAGTAAACTTTTTGGTGAGACTAAAAGTTCATCATATATTTGCAAGTTGAGGTATTGGTTAAACCAAACAACCTTAAAGAATTATACCAATAACAACCGTAGGTAATTCCAATTTTGACGCACAGGCGAGCCGGGAATTTGGTCAGCGCTGAAGCATAACACCTCCTTCCTTAACCGGGTACTTGACCAGCGGTGCGTTATACCCACTTTATAGTTTGTCAAAATTGAGTAGGCCGTTAAGTTGCTATTGCAATTCTAATCAACACAAATCATATGTAATTTAGATCTCAAAACAATTCATTAATTTTGATAAGATTTAGTCCATATTATTTTTCTTAAAAAAATTACCCTTGTTTACAACATACAATGTAAAACGCATGAAAAACAAGTAGTACAAAAAAAACTAAATCAAATAGCCACATGCATAACAATTTATTCAAAGAACATCAAATCTAGGGTTTTTATGAACATAAAAAGTCTTCCCTAATTTTAAAACTTTGAATCAAATAAAGCAAATAGCAATCAAAATTATATGATCCGTAAGAAACATGCATGTTTATTACGGATCTCCCATATTCTCTTAACAATTAAAAAAACTACTACGGATCGTAACCACGCATGACATAACAATTAATTCATGCAAACCATCTAAAGTTTAATTACCATGTAATTTTAGGGTTTACAAAAAAAAAAAAAAATTTTAATAAAAAATTCGGCTATAGCCGATTTTAAAAAATAAAAAAAACAAAACAAAAACCCTAATTTTTATAAAACCTAAAAAACAACATGTAATTTTTAACACAAATCAATATTAGTTAAAAAAACTTTAGATCTTGATAATTAAAATCATGTTAAAACGGCTCTCGATGCCACTGATGATTTATGATTATCATAACAATTATAAAAACCCTAACATAGATCAAAGAGCACACAGCGGAAGCAGATTAACATGATCTTTATTTAACACAATTATAATTAATCAAGGCTAGGGTTACATACCTTTATCCTAGCAGGATCTACAAGTTGACGGGACGGTCACCGGTAGAGATAGATCACGAACACCACCAGGATGTAATCTAAAATGAGATTACACCACGATCTTGTACACACGTGATACGGTGAGTTAACCGTGAGTCTAGCACGAACAAAAACCGAGCTTCTAAGTCTATGGAAGATCTACCCAACAACCCTAGAGAGGGGCTAGGACTAGATCTAGAATAGCTTATAGAAAATCAAAGAAGAACCCTAGTAGGGTGTGTTTTGGCCGGCGGTATAGAGCAAAGAAAAGAAGAATATGGAGTGAAAAATTATGAGGCCTTAAGGTTTGTTTATATACACCTTGGAAACTTAACTTCCAAGGTTAAACAAGATAAAGCCAAAAACTTTTCTTCCTTATCCTTTCTCTCTTAATAGGCCGGATATACACATGCTCAAAAGGAGGTTTTCGGAACTTTCCGACTCCTTCTTTTAGCTTCTTTAACATTCTATAACGATCGTTTAATACTTAACTTTTAATTACTTAACGATCGTTAGCTACAGTTTGATTTAATAAATATAATAAATATATTTAATAAATAAATTAACTCTTCACGTAATGTGTGCAATCCCGTGATCTCGAGTTCGATCCTATCACACGACTATCGATTTTAAAGTCCATAAACTTTCAATTTTATTCTACCAAAAATTTGAAGTGAGCAAGATAGGAATATAATCCTTGAAGCACTTAAAAGCATATGGAGTGGGAGATTAGCACGATTTATAGGGATGATGAATGAAACCATATGATTACACTTCCCACTCCAAAATCTATATTCTCTTGATTTATGTGCATTTCATTGGGTTCTTGTGGTTCTGAAATGTAGCAATCATAGACCCTTTCTTCACATTCCTTTTGCCTCTTTACACATTTTATTACACATATCAAAAGCTGTCTAGTATGAATTGAAGTACTCCGCAGTAAAGTTACTACCGATCAAGTTAATATATCATAACTTGAAACCAAACCAACTAGGTGAAAACCAAAAGGACAGATCATAAACTCAATGTGGACGAGCCCGGAGCCAATACACACATGGCTTGAAAACTAGAAAGAATTTTTTTAAAATCAACCAAGAATCCAAAACCTAACCATGTCACCAAACTACTTAGCATCTCAAAAATCACTTGAACTTATTGATGAAAGATGTCACTGGCGCAGCTAGACCAAATGACCTCATTCCCATTGTCAAGGCTCAACCAGGCCAGTCCTCACTTTAGGTATCAAATACACATTTTTTGTTTCAACTTAAATGTGTGTGGCTTGCTGTTGTGTGCATCCTTGACTTTTACAAGAAAAAATTGAACAAAACTGTAAGATACAATGAAGTGATCGATTACACATATATGTAGTTATGTACTTTGCTTTCGCCTTACAAAAGGTAAGTTACTACGTATTATTTTGGTTCAAAAATCATCACCTTGATCTATATAAGTTCCTTGGGGTGGGACGATTAATGGGGCCTGTTAATTGCAAGTTTGCCATAATTTTATGTTTATTGCAGTTTTACATTAAAAAAAGTTGTGCTTTTCAACTTTGCTAATCAAGTCCATTCATGAACAAAGATGATAAAGTGCATCCCTGAAAACAACTTTTTATACCTATTTCCTACACAAATCATATCAGTAGTTCAATAGCCCCCAGCTCGCCACCCGCCTCCTAGTCCAGCATTACAGCCTTCAACCACTGCTATTCCTCCCCTTGCAATAACTACTCGGCTACTCGCCCCTCTGTTTGGTGGGTGAAAAAAGAATATATTACTCGAGCATACGAGTCAGTCAGATCTGATAATAACTAATAGAAAAAAGAAGATATAGTACTTCATGGGTATCTTAAGTCATTTACCTATTAATGACTTGATTTAGGTATGTAGAGATATCCTACACATGGTGGGTTGAAAGTCTTTATAGAAGAAGCAACTTCAACCTATTTACATGTTTATGCTACGATTTAGGTTTAAAATTTGTTTACAACAAGAGATTTGGGCCAGCGGGTCAAAAGTAATCTGATAGAAAAACTAACAAAATTCAGTAAATTACAGTAAAATTGAGAAAATCGGAAAATTTGTGTGGGTATGTCACTTAGTCCCACGTGACAAAAACTTTAAAGTTACCCGTTCAGACCAGAACTCATTTTGACCCGCCATCCAACCCATTTTGCCTGCCATTGTGTCCTCCCACCTAGCTAAACCTCGATTCGTACTCCTTGCTTACAGGAAAACTATCAGCAGCATCGATCTCTGTAGTCTTGCTAGGCACAGGGAACATAATCTAGTAGCAGTGAAAGGGACAATGGACGTGAAGTTAGAAAGTCGATTTCCCTCACTTTTAGTTATTTTAAAAGCATCACGTGCTTCAATGGACGATATACCTCACGTCCAAAATTCCTTTCACCAATACAAGATTAGCATTTGGATAGAAACCCCGTATCTTAGAATAAGAGAACAGTAAGCAATATATCAAATTCTCAACTAAGCAAGCATTGAGATGCAAGAATCATGTACAAGAAAAAGTATGTTTCTTTGAATTTGAAGAGTTACAGGATTTCAGCTGATAGAAATTTGTGTCTGTGTTTAAATGGTTTACATACAGTCGTTGAATCCTGGCATCATTAAAAAAGAAAAGAATGGTCCCTGAAAGCTTTGCATCTGATTCTGTAAAGTACTTTTACAAAGTATGAGGTGTTTTAGGTGAAAGGCACATGAAAATGCATGTGGAATCGAGTACTTTTCCTAACATACTCCTTACTTCATTAGTCATGTTCATTTTGACACAATACTATCTTAAATTTGACATGATACATCAGCTCGGTGATACATATAAGAAGGCCTTATTAGTTCCTGGAAAGCATGAGTCACATATTAAACAATAAGGATGCAGCAAGCCACTCTTGTCAAAGCTCAACCTTTGGGGTAATGGTGGCAATTTCCATTCTTATTTTTCAAAGTAGGCCAAGTTGGGGGCTTTTCAGACCTCCAATGGGTCAACTGGATAACATTGTTAGGATTAGCTGAAAAACAAATGAACATTCAACCCAGTAGAAAAATCGACCAAATCGTTGCGCTTAAGACCTCCTACTTTGCTTTATCCGCAAAATTTTGTTGTTATGTTAACTAGATATATACTATATAAATCTTAATAGTAATACATTGCCAGCCCAACCAACCCGTACTAAAAAGTTAAACTGTTCCTACCCATTCTACTAAAGACACAGAAGAACCAGATCTTAGAGGTTTGGGACCAGACACGATGGGGATCATACATCAGACTCTGTGTTTGGATAAGCTCTTGTTACAGCATCAATGCTAGAAAATCTATAACTTCTTCATATATACGTAACACGTCAAAGAAAAGAATACACAAATAATACACTTGTGCACAAATTCCAGGTACTGATCACAAATTTGTCAAGATCACCACTATATTACCAAATCGAGAAAACAATTAAAGATGTTAAAGATCTACAAGACATGAAATAACCGCAAAAGCAACCACAATTTTTAGGTAGAAAAACAACCCGTTAATATCATACATATAAATCCAAAGCCATGGTTCTATGCTTCTATGTATAGCTAACGTTAACAAAGGAAGTGCTCCCTAGAATTACTTCCACATTTTATGCTTTCCACCAAACATCCCATGCTTGTGCTTCCCACCAAACATCCCATGCTTGAACTTACCATGCTTCCCATGCTTAAACTTACCATGCTTGAACTTGCCATGGTGACCCCCGAAGTGTCCATAACCGCCATGTCCATAACCACCATGCCCATAACTGCCATGCCCATGAGCAAGATGGTGGGCCCCATATGCAGCAGCGGCAGCGGCTGCACCTCCAGCTAGTATGGTACCCATTCCAGGTCCTCCATGCCCTGAAAAGATATATATTTAAACCACATTTGGCATTTAATTTCATGGTTTACTACTTGTCAGCATAATATCCTAAAGTAATAACTAAAGTCGATACCATATATCAATTTGTAGAACACTGGGCTAATAGGTATCATTGTCACAGATATCCTTTTAACGGGTACATATATAGAAGTGCAAACTATTAATACTGTTGAGGCCTTGAGGGGTGTCTATCATGCGTTTGGGAAATAATGGATCACATACAACTGATGTCATATACACATAGAACCGACCCGAACCGACAAAAACCGAAACTGAATAAAAATAAATTCCAACCGAGGACTGAACCGGCTAAAAACTATAGAAACCGAAACCGAACCAAATAAGGTCGGCTCAGTTCGGTTTGGAATAAGTGTGTTCAAGCCGAATAAGTGTGTTTTGACCCGAACCCAAACCCGAACCGATTAAAACCGAAATAAATAGACGAAACCGAAACCAAGGTCGGTTCGGTTCGATTTCGGTCGGTTTTCGAGTGGGTTTGCTCAGCCCTACATACGAATATACGATACATGTCTCACAAAAATGAACAGCAGAACTCTTTTATTTTACAATTTCATAATTGAAATCACTTAATTCTCAAAATTATCATTGGTCAGTGTATCGATGTACATGATGTTGTAACTTGCAAATTATAGTTTACACATTCAACCCAATAGCTTCAGATGTCTAATAACTAAAGTTGACAGACAAAAGTTGTAATGTTTATGATATGGGGAGGTAACAAAATTTAATAAACAGTGATAGCTATCACAAGAACTGATGAAGTTTTTTATAAACGAACCTGAATGATGTGAAGCTGATGGACCAGGATAGCCTGATGGGGGATAGCCAGCTGGTGGGTAGCCAGCAGGAGGATAACCATGTTGAGGATAACCACCAGGTGGAGGATAACCAGCGGGCGGATAACCTCCAGGAGGAGGGTAATTAGGATACCCGTGAGACCCATGTTGTGAAGGGTATCCTCCATGTTGTGGAGGATATCCTCCATGTTGTGGAGGGTATCCTCCATGTTGTGGAGGGTAGTGTCCATAACCACCAGCAGCATATCCAGCTAGATTAGAGAATAATCCTTTGTCTTGTTGATCGTTGTTATTGTTACGTTCATCTTCGCCACCACCCATTTTACTTCAACGTTATATTTCCTTCACCAAAAACTGCAATGAGTATGAAAACATGATTATCATCGCTGGAGTAAACCTTCAAACAATGCAAATGTAAGAGATACATGTCTAAGAACTAAGAAAGGCATTTCACAGATATTAGAGCTATTAAACTTGCTACCTACTCTATTTCCTAAACAGAAACACTTGCTACAACAGATATTGCTATTAGACGGTTTATAGTCATAATGAAGCTTTAACAACTGATAGATTCGTTTAATCATCATAATAACTTTAAATTAGAACCTCTTCCTCACAACGTGCACTGTTCCTCCCGCAGTCTAACCGCTAACGTTACGGATAACTGAAACACGCAGAGCTAATCTATTCTGTCAAAATCTTATAAGGTCAATGCACACAGACTTAAATACCTAAAAGGTAAATCTTTGTAATGAAAATATAACATTTCTTTTATTTTATATAAGTTGCCAAATCTACTTATTACCCTATAGTAAATAACTCCAGCACCTGAATTTTCTGCTAGATCATTACAAGAAGACGAAACATTCCCATTTCCTTTAGGGAACTGAAGAGGGCCATACGTTACAGAGACCCATGCATTCTGTATGCTATGTTATCTTTTGCTAACTTTTATGTTGTGCTATTACAGCATGTATGCTCTGTACTTATTAGTGTTTACTCTGAGTTAATTGCTTGAATGCTTTGATTTCCATAGGTGTCACATTTTCCTTTGTATTTGTGTGCTGTCTAACCCTCATGGTTTGCAAGCTATTCTTAATTTCTTACGGGTAACTTTTTTTTCACTGGTATTGATTACTTTTGTTACAGACTACAGCTCAAATGTGACCAAAAAGAAATCAAAAGTTTGATTTGTAGAAAAGACAGAAGCAACCACTACACAAACTTTTAATCATCAGAACCCTGGATGCATGATTTATAGACCAATTTTCCTATAATTCCATTATCTGTTAAAGTATATTTTAGTTGATCATGACGAACAGAAAACTATGTCATGAGAATAGTACAACTTAAAACAAGAGTTACAAACCTAATGCTACATCATTATAAAAAATTCTGGACATACCAACTGTGAAGTAAACTAAATACTTGAAATGTTTGTTATTAAACCAATGTTATTGATACTAAATTGGTAAAATACATTAAAAAATGACTCGAAAATCCTCATAAGCACAAAAGTTTGAACATTGACCAAATAGTTTTTATCGATACAGCCAAATATGCTGTTTATATTATTTCAAGTGGAAATTTTAATAACGCCATATTAAATCAAGTAGATTTATAAACAATATATAGAATGAAAAAAGGAGTCATAAAGAGATATCGTGTAGTCAGCAATTTTGATTAGTATCCTAAGTTCCTAACAACTCCAATAAACTAAGTTCCTAACAACTCCAATAAACTATCTCTCTTACTGTTAATCAGCAAGTTACACAATTAAGGAAAATGAATTGTACGCCTAAAAGTTGAACCTACAATTAGACCTAAACATGTGATTGGTGGATTTAAAAAATTGATTGGTAAAGAGTGATGAGAGAGAAAATGTGTATGACACTTGGCAAAAAGTGTATAGAGTAGGCATAATTTTAGGTCTGCTATGTAGGCATAAATATCACTACTCCACAATTAATCAGTCACATACATAAGAAAATGAATAAAAACGCACATAAAGAAAAACCATGTTTCGGCTTAACAATCATGTATGTTTCTTCTAATGTGTCGTGTCGATCCTCATTCTATTTCTCATCAATTCTTTCAAAAAAAGCAAAAAAAATACGAGGACACTAAGGGTGTGTTTTAGGGATGAGCTCGGGACCAATCCCGTCCCGATCCCGTCCCGATTTAGTGCTCCCGATTTTTTCCCGATCTAAAAATTTATGTACCGATCCCGTACCGAATGGGATTCGGGTATCGGTACCGGTACCGGTATCGGTGCCGGTACCGGTATCGGTACTGGTACCGGGAAATCGGGATTTTCCGGTTTATTTTCGGGAATTTCCCGATTTGGTACCGATCCCGTACCGAATTAGTGGTCCCGAATTTTTTTTCACCTTATTTTGTAGTCCCGATCCCGTACCGAACGGGATTCGGGTACCGGGAATCGGTACGGTTTCGGGAACGGTTCGGGTTCGGATTCGGGATTCGGGTCAAAATGCTCATCCCTAGTGTGTTTAGTTAGAAAATTTTTTCCTTAGTTTGGTGTTTTCAAATTTGTAAAAAAATAAGAGGGGGTTTAATTTTCCACAAAACATAGAAAACGCGTTCATATCATGTTGTTTTCTATTCAACCACCATGTCAACCCGGTCGAGTCACAGGGTTACCGGTTCGACCACCGGGCCAATGAGCATACCGTTAACTATCTGCAGCTAGGCAATTTCCGCCGCTATGCGCGGGTACACGTGTAGTTAATAAAAGAATACCTAGAACATTGTTAGTTATACTTAACAATGACTTGAGGTGGCAATAGAATAACAATTTACTATAATACGGCGTGGATACATATATACTAATACTAAATCAAGTTGCTTATTCAAATTATCAAAAAATAAGGTCAGCAAATTTGTTTGTCCTAAGTTTCTAACTACTCCACAACATGCTATAAAATACAGATTATTTTATTATCAATCAACTCCAGCAGGGATTTCATGCTAAGTTATGATCTTCATGAAGTAACAAAAAAAGTACAAGTAAAGATACACAAGGTACACATTCAATGCCGGATCAAATGATAAAGTTAATTAACCTTGAAGAAACAACAAGAATATATATATATGAAAATAAAACCCTAGATTAACATACAAAGGTAAAAAAAAAAATCAGGTATCCGAATAAGAATTAGGTAAATATTATTATTGGGTAAAATTAACATGCAATACAAAGGTGATGAAAAGGTAAAAAAAAAAGAAGGGTAAATTATAAAAACTGACCAGAATTGGGGAGGATTATTATTGAGTTGGAAGAAGAATCTTGAAATTGAATTCAACAAAAGAAAATCAGGGGAGATTTGGGTAGTTGATCGTTGAAAGGGATTTTATGAGAGGTGAAAGAGAGATATTAACGATCAAAAAAAAAAAAAAAAAAAAAGAGAGATATTATGGAGTTATGGGCAAGCGACGCGTGACCGAAAAAAGCAAAAAAGTAATGGGTTTACGCGTCCAGTACGCGTTAGATGTTAAACTTTGCACGTTTGGATTGGATCGGATAATATGTTTTGGAAAAAATACATATTATATAATTGTGAGTGTAGGATGATTTAATAAGAGAATATAACAAGGCTCAATATGTTTTCTTCTTTTGGTTTTGGTAAATTTTCTATGTTTTTTTCATCTTGACAATAAATTTCAATTTTAATTATAAATTTTTTATATAATAAAATAATTAGTGAAAGATAAAGTTTTTATAAAAGAACAATTGAACCAATCAAATAACTTGATTTTAACAACATAAATAAAATCGAATGATATGATTGATCGAAAAAAGTTAAAATTGAATTTAATTAGTCAAAATTAAAAAATTTGGTGGATGAATTTAATGAAAACACACAAAAATATGTGTGTAAAATTTGTGAAAATAAGAACTTAAAAAGCATGAGAGGATTAATAAAACTTTAATGGTTAAATTTTAAATAAATTAGATGGATTTAAATGTAAACTTATAATTTTTTATATTTTTTTATAACTTTAAAAAATAAACAAAATACCTCTTAAACTTTATATTTTAAAAATACTACATGTATGTAATATTAAAAATTCAACAAATCACATGATTATAAATATTCAAATAAAAACACAAATTATTATTTGTTTCTATTTTCACTTAAGAAAGTCAATGCAATTTAAGTAAATTATTATTAACATGAATATAAATATCAATATGAATGCAGACCCTCAGATATCGGTGTAAAATGAAAATAGATAGACGAGATTCTACATATTACAACAACATACATTTTTCAAGATTGTTAGTACTAAAAACACAATGTCTAGAAAAGGATAGCTAACATTTCAGTTAAACAAATTCAAATCATTTATGCAACAAATATTTATAAAAAATATCAATAATATTATCTCATAATGAAAAATCATATAAAATTCTTGGGTCCATGGGCGTCGTAACTATTTAAGTATTAAAAATTTGATATTATTTTATAAAATAATATTAAGTATCACAAAATCATTAATTTATAAATCATGTACGTATGAATGGATGTTGATTAATAGTTAAGATATACAGTAACTATTTAGAATAAAAATATCGTAAGTAAAAAAAGTATAAAATTCGAAAAATAAAAATAAGATGAATTTATATTAATTTACACGGTCCACAGTAAAATAACAAAATAATTAAACATACAAATATTATATGTTCTTAAAAAACATATATAATATATTCATAAAGTTATAATAACGAAATTATTACTTAATTTATCTTTTATTTTCAAGTCACGTGCGTGCACGAGCATTAAAAATTGTATTTGAATTAAAATAAAATAAATTTACTAAATTGAAAAAACAAAAACCCAAAAAATATATAAAACGGATGTTGATTTATAAAGGAAGAAATTTTTAAGAATATGACAAAGTTAGGTGATAATAAAAATAAATATTTTAAAAGATATTTTAACTTCAAAATAATAAATTATTAAAAAGTTTTTGCAAAAATTTGTTATAAAAGAAATTGATAATTAAGATTACAACATTTTATCTTAATTGAAGATGATGTAATGGTTGATTGCCAACTTTATTTTAATTTTTGGTTTGATATTAGAAAGTGATAGATTTTAGATCCGATGATTGGAAATAATCTTTTCATATAGTAGTATAAATATGGAAATACCGTTAACGAATAAATTTGTATTGTAGTTTTTAAAAAATTATTAAAGTTTATCTCTCGACAATAATTACAACTTTTTGGGTTCTTAATGCCACCAATGCTCACTTTAGGATGCTGAACAACCATAGTGTTATGATCAACGCCGAACACCCTCACGTCGAAGGGGGCTCCGCCCCCCGCCATGGGCCATGCTGCCCCCGGGCAGCCCACCTCCTATAATAGAAAGTCAGGCTCTTCTTCTGTTTTACGAATTTAACTGGTCGCTATGGCTTTACCATAACGTGTTCTTTATTTTCTTTTTAAAATTTCTTTTGGAGTAAGAGTGTTTATTGGTGTTGGGTGCGTGTTTCTGTTGTGTTTTCCGAGTGTTTGTGTGTCTAATACGCCAAAAGATGAATAAATACAGCAAAAGTAACTCAAATCTCCGATCATTTTTACCTATGTTTGCAAGCAAAATGAAAATGCGACCATTTTTAAAAGAAACTCTATCTATGATACAAAGCCTTGCATAATGACACCAAACTTGAGTTGACAAACAACTCATCCCCATCAATAGCACGTAAACTAAAAGTAAGACAACACAAACTGAGTATGTCAAAAACGATCCTTTCAACTACCATTGATTCAATCGAATGCTTCATAATCGGGATAAACTTTTCAAAATTAGACTTTTCATAATTTCAGAAGCACCACAACACGGTTACTAAATAGGCCAAGAAACTCAAAACGGGCTTAATGACACGCGAGCCGAACTCTAGCAAAAAACAAAGTCCAATAAAAATGAGAAAAACATAAAAGTCCAATAAACCGTCGTAGGCTGTCTACCACGACGCCCTCCTCATTTCAAGCTTTGATTTGCCTGGTCCTGAACTAGAAAAGGAACCATATAGGTCAAAGTTTTGATAATTTTGGAAAAGCCATTTTCTTTGCACAAGCTTAAACTTCTAAAAACAAAATGACACGTTCCTCAATACTTCTCCATCACCTACCGATCCAAAGATGAACTTGTGTTACAGCTTTGACCCATTCACGACTTGCTATGTTAAGATGCTTAGCAACCAGCACAAGTTTAAAAAAAATACATTTAGTTTCATACATGAAAGGTTATAATTCCAGATATCACAGAAATTTTTTAATGATACTATGTATCTACCAAACAAAATCCTTTTCTAACATCTGCTCGGATTCAAAATCTCAACAAACCTCAACAACCATAAACCATTAACTAATACTAACATGGTCAAATGTCGTCGATACAGTCTATTTAATACAATTTAAGAATCTTTCCACTTGTTACACCAAGGAAAAAACATATGTGAGGGGTTGGTTAGCTGGGTGGGGGTGGTTACAAACTTTTACAATAAGGCAACATGCAGTTGCAACCTTCAGAGGCCAGCTGAATGAACTTTTATGTGTTATAACCTGCAAAAATATACCCGGTTTTAGGAAACAGTCTTCCGCCACATTTAGACGACTATATATGCCATACAAACCTACTTTGACATCTGCTCTAACTCAACATTTTTACTATATACCAAAACAATCCTGGTCTAACATGGAGGTTTATATATATATATAGATACAAAATGAAATATTGTTCAAGAATATTCTAATAACATAACTACTGATTATATTTATTCATAACAAAGACCACTATTTTAAACTCACACATTGTCAGCGAGGAAGTACTGATATTCAATATTTCATCAAACCACCGCCATACATCAAAACGCAATCCTACTTGAACATCAACTCCAGTTTAATACATGACAAGCCTCCACAACCATCAACCAATTCTGATAGGGTCCAAACAGCTTTTGCTTGGGCATATGGTCAACAACCGACGTAACTGTTGTTCAATGCTTGCATAAACATATAGCTTTTGCTTTATCCTATCAGTCATACACTGACGACAACATGAACCCTAAGGTTGTCATCCACAGCACTGAGAAGTGTATTTATCGGGTGTCTACTTTAAACATACATTTTAGTATATTTTATTCTGGGTGAACGAAGATCACAAATTAGTGGGTCAAAGACACAAGCAGGTTGCAATTCGGAAGTACTAACATCATGGACATAAAAATACACAACTGATCCTTTATTATCATAATATCTGAAATTCGAACCATAAAAATCCATCAAGAAAGGAAACCTATAATCCAAACTATAGCCAAGAAACTCGGTTTTTAGGAAGTTAGAACAGAACATACAAAGAACTGTCTACACAGCACTATTTACTTCCATTTCTTAAACATGGAGGACTTGCCCTTGTGCTTTCCAAACTTGCCATGCTTCCCACCTTTGCCATGCTTACCCACCTTGAACTTACCACCACCATGCTTACCATGTTTGCCACCACTGTAATGTCCCATGCCACCCATGCCCGGAATCATGTTGTGGGCCCCATGTGAGACGTTATGGCCTCCATGACCTCCATGACCATGTGATGATGTCAGCTGGTGTACCCCATATGCGGCTGCAGCAGCTGCCGCACCTCCAGCTAGCATACCTCCCATACCAGGCCCATGCCCTGAAGAAACATAGAATGTTCGATGATTATTAAAGACACCAAGTTAATAATTACTTTAATTTTAGGCCATGGCTTTACCTAAAGAAAGTTTGCTTTATATAACTTTATAAAAGTTGGATAAAGTTATCTTGTTGATTCGTATTTGCAGAAGGTTAGAAGAAGTCTAAAATAACTGTCTAAAGTTCCTTTTAAATTCGAAGCAGGACACATATTGGATGAAATGGGTGATAGTTCCGTTTTAAAATCAGATACAACATATTTGTTATCTTTATTGCTTTGATGTAGGACAAAGGACTTCAACTGGAAAGAAGTTGATGGAATTAAAACGGCTCCTTTTAGGACAACCTTGATTTTGATGCCAATTGAGCTCTAATTGATATTTAAGCCTTAAGATCTAGTGAAAACTATCACTTCAAAGCCGATTGCACTAAACCTTTACTGTATTTAACTTTTAGCAACATAATTGAGCTAGATGCAACTATCAAAAATGTAAATTATAATGCTGAGGAGAGTAACATACCTCCTGAGCTATGTGAACCAGAGTGACCACCAGGGTAGCCAGCTGGAGGATACCCTTGTTGCGGGGGATAACCTTGTGGTGGGTACCCCTGTTGTGGGGGATAACCTTGAGGCGGATAGCCTTGTTGTGGAGGGTAGCCTTGTTGTGGTGGGTACCCATGTTGTGGAGGGTAACCCCCACCGTGCTGATTGTGTGCAGCAGCTCCAGCAGCATAACCAGCGATATTAGAGAGCAGTCCCTTGTCCTGATCGTTACGATGTTCTTCTCCACTCATGTTGATTCGATTTTAAAGTTGCCTACAATCCGAATAAAGAAGGGCAAAAAATAAAGATTCGGCAAATCAGATAAATTATCTAAAAGCACATATGTCCGCAAACATCACAAAGCTTCACAATATAACACACTACAAATACTATACCAAT
Source organism: Glebionis coronaria (assembly GCA_025667525.1). Classification (NCBI taxonomy): domain Eukaryota; kingdom Viridiplantae; phylum Streptophyta; class Magnoliopsida; order Asterales; family Asteraceae; genus Glebionis; species Glebionis coronaria. Next base: position 445,670,366 of record CM046878.1, on the reverse strand, counting down.
TGAAATTCTAGAATATAAGAACAAGTAAGCGGGAACATAGAACAGTAATTAAAAGAGATTGAACATAATTCTGCTTCCTATTAAGTTATTTAAATGAGTAGATCTTGTGGAGTAGTGAGCAGAGCATTCAGGGCTACATATCTCTGTGCAAGGATTTTATGTAAGATATCAGTTCCATATAAGTACTTAGAACATAAGCACTTAAGCAGTTCTAAAATTGCTTATTGAGAACTGCTTATTCAACCCAAAATAACCAGATAAGCAGAAGCAATTTCAATAATCCAAATTGCTTAGCTTACCCCTAAAACCAGATAAACAGAAGCAAATTGAATCATCCAAACACTCCAAGCAAATAAGTAGTTACACGATCCCAAACACCCTCTGAATTTACCAACTGTACAAAATAATATTCAATGTAACATATCCGATATAAATAAATGTTTATTATATTACTGAAGGGGTGACCATCCTTTACCAAATATTAGGTAAGAAATCTTATTATATAATTAATCCAAGAACAAAACAGTCAAACCAGATACTATATACTTATCAATGCGTCCCTTTCACATAGCCCAAATCCATTTCAAAATCCAAATTTAGTCATTAATTATTCCCCAAAACTTAATTAAGGGGTGTTTGGGATACTAATTTTTTTCTGCTTAAAAGTCAGTATTTGCGTAACTATCGTTCTAAAAAATATTAAAAAATTAGAAATCGTCAATTAAATTCATTTTCAAAAGTAGTTTTAGTGATTAAAAAAGGCAGAAAGTGTTTAAATGGAAAAACAGTTTTTCTGCAAGAAAATGAAAAAAAAAATAAAGCAATCCCAAACACCCTCCTACTTATAGTCGTATATACTACGTACAAAATTAATCCAAGAACAAAACAGCCCAAAATAACCATTTATTATTTCCCTAAACGAAATTAAAGGGTGTTTGGGATTGCTCATTTTTTCTGCTTAAAATAATACTTACGTAACTAGTGTTCAAAAAATAATAGCAATTGTGGATCAACCGATTTTAAGTAGATACAACAGTAGCACGTAGTTTTAGCAACAAAAAAAAAGAGAAGGCCGTTTGGATAGAAAACTGTTTTCCTGCGCAAAATTGAGGGAAAAAAAAAAGTAATCCCAAACACCGTCTTATATATAGTTAACCTAAACAATAGCATAAATGAATAAATGATTAACTACTAAATTAGGGATCTAAACAAAATAAGTGTAAATGAAGTTGATGATCAAGAACATATAAACAAATTCAAACAACTATTATATCAGTATGATCGTATTAAATAAAACTTAATAGAAATATATATAAAAACAAGAATGAATAAATGATACCTGTTAAATATCTAAAAGTGGTTACCTGATGATTTTATATGATATTTTGTTGGGAGATATTATTTTATGAAAGAGTATGGTGTGATGAGGGATTTTATATATAGGCAGTGGACACGCGTTTACTTACACGCGTTTTATCCGCTTCTCTGTTCGGATTCGTAGTTAGCTTCAATTCAACGTCTATTTCGTATATCCATTTGCTAGTTTTTTTTTTTTTTAGTACGAGTTTTTAATGACTAAACATGTTTTATGAAGGAGTGCTAATTTTGAATGGACTAAACATCTTTTTTATACTCTAGCATATATCTACGCGTTTATGCAAAACCATTTAAACTAAGTTAGAGAATCTCCGATGTTTATGCATTTAATACATTAACTAAATCAATTATTATTTTGTGTAAAAAACTTTTTTTCAAAATTTTCTTTAATACTAAAAAGTCATATAAAAGCTTTTCAGTTAATGCAAATAGCGCTTCATCAATTTCTATAAACCACTTTGCATATGCAAAGTTTTTCTCCAAAAAGTTGTTTGTAAACCTTTTACCACAATGCATAAAGTCTTGTAATAGTTTTTTAAAATATTGAAAAGTCATATGTAAACCTCCCTATTAGAGATGCTCTTAATATCTAAATTGCATAGAAATTTATGTGTTTTACTGTATTAGTTTGTACAGTATGTATAAGAATATAATACGGATATATTTTAATTTAAAGATGTTAACATTGGTTAGTTTGTTTTAATTAGTGTTTCTTGTATTTTATGTTTTAATGTATATAGCTTAAATTTTTTAATTTTAAAAGACATTTAGTGGATAAAAGTTTGTGAGTATTATTTAAAACTAAGTTTTATGCATTTATAAATTGTATTATATGTTTTAAAACTTATATTACCTAAATTAAATAAGATTAATTATACTAAAATAATTTATAAATATAGAGTGAATTTATTACAAAGTTATTAATAAATCATTATAATTGGATATCAATTTCAAAAAACATGGAAATAATTTTTAAAAATCAGGATGCAGAATAAATATTTGATTTTGATTGGTTGATTTTATTTCTTACACTTAATTGTAATAGAAAATTCCTTTTTAAACATAACCATAAGGGCTGTTATTAGCAAAACCCTATTACATTTGATTGTCTCCTTGTTTATGTTAAGCCTCGGTTTAGTGCTAACTCAATACACATCAACTTTATTCCATCACAATTCACTAATAAGTAAATTGTTCGCGTATCTGGCCGCTCGGCCATATTTACATATTTGCCATCTTCTAGAAGCAAGATTGGCCGTACGGATCTGGCAGCCCGGCCCACCCATTAAGCACATGTCTAGAGGGAATCCTCAAAAGTAGTGCCACTACATCGGGAAAGAACGGCGCACCCTATTACCCAGTGGACCTTCACATGACGCTCGGATTGAAGACTAATCCGTCTGCACACCTCAAAAGTAGGGAAGATTCCCTTGGGAACAACCGGTGCACCCTATTACCCAGAGGCCTCACATTACATGTTGGACCAAGGGTTGGCCTGTCAGATCACAAGGCTCAAGGAGTACGACCTCCGAGGAGCTACAGTGAGCTATAATGTTCTCAATACTATAAATATCCCCCCCCCCTTATTCAATGTAAGTCAGATATTCTCACTCATATTTATTACACACACTCTTTGGCCTCTTGGTTCTCTATATTATTGGCCATCCGGCTCAATCAGACTCTTACTCTCACACCGGAGTTGGTCTCGGGTCTTCCTCCCCCCCTCCCCCCCCGAGGCGAGCTAACGTGTGCTACTTTCTTATAGGCTTGTGGAGAAGATAGCTGATGAGACTGCTTTTATACATAGTCTCATCATCCAAAACGGGCTTTAAAATGCATAAAATATCATGAAAATGGCCAAATATATGCTTGTGTTTGTTACTTGTGTATTTTAGGTACGGATATTGAGAAAATGATAAAAGATCAAAAGAATCATGCAAAAACGAACACGGGAAACGAAGCCGCATAATGAACCAAGCCCTAATGAAGATTTTCCAAGAACAACCCTTGAAGATTTGAAGATTATGCAAGAAGGGTCCTCCAATATTGAATAATTGACACTTTAAACCCTTGTATATTCATAATTACAATATTGGTCCTTAAAGTTTGTCAAATTTACAAAAAGGGCCCTCTACTTTGAGGAATTGGTAAATTTAGTCCCTCAACAAAAATAATTGTCAATATTAGCCCTACTCAAAGTTAAACATGCCATGAAGGCCTTCAAGTTACAAGAAATTACAAGTTTGGTCCTTAAAATATGTCAAATTGCAAAAAGGACCCTTAACTTTGAAGAAATGGCAAAAATGGTGCCTCATAAATCATGACTTGTCAATTTCAGTCCTCTAAGAAGTCAACCATACAATTTAAGACCATTATCTATGAAGAAAATGCCAAAACAGCCCTTCAAGAATCATGAAATGGCAAGAAATACCCCTGAAAATACTTTGGAAAAGTATTTGGGGCAAAAGTGTGAAAAATAAAACTTCAAATACAAAGGAAAACGTGTTTGGCCAGTTTTGTTTACAAGTGAAAGAAAGGGAAGAAGTGAGGGACTTAAGCTGTCAAACATCCAACCTTACCTTAACCAACCATGGGATACCACGTGCCCCACTACACACTCTCCTCCAATCACAGCCCACCCTTCATCCATCTCACCAATCCACTCACAACAAACTTAACTAACCCGGTTTAACTTATTTAATTAAGTTTAAAAACTGGCGGTTAACACCTTTTTAAACCCAAACTAAGATCAAACACCACTATTCATCCCAAGAACACAAATTGGGTATTTGTGTTTTAGCAATAATTAACTCACCATATTATCCAGATTAGTGATTAAGGTGATGTTAATCATATACCAAAACTTAAACTTGCCACCTCAACAACACACAAGTCACATGATAAACCCCCATGCATACGTTTTGCAGAAAATACCAAAAGTGCCAGAAGATCCAACCATCCTTGTTTAGCTTTATTTTTGGCATTTGGATACAATTTCACCTTGCCAGCAATAACAAAACGCCAAATTCAGTCACATGATCAACAAGATACTCAAACTTTCAAAGGGCATTTTGGGGACTTCATCAACATTAGGGTGTCACACCCCACCATGGCGGAATATGGGGCGCGACGTATGGATATCATCACAACAACAGCGTGTCTATAGAGAGAACTAAATGAAATTGAAATATCATAGATGGCGACACAAATGTCGTGACAATATCTCAACAATGCAGGCGTCTAGGTAAGTAGGTAACAGGCCTACCTCTTACCAAAGACATACAAATAAACAAACATCAAACATATAGGTACCACAAAGTTCACTTAATCAAAACACAAAATAAAATCTAAGAGGAAAGGGATTCCTCCGAATGCAATCCTAGCAGCCTCTATACTCTAGCCACTTCTAACATCATCTTGCACAACTACCTCACCTGAAAATGACACTAAAATCTGTCAACATAAAGTTGGTGAGAACATAGGTTTAAGTTATCTAGAACATCATAAGAAACCTTGACATCCGCTGTAAATAAGTTGAAGAAAAACAATTTATAGTAATGGACCATAATGTGATAATCATGCTACATGCATCCACAACAAAACTCAAGCCAAGTACCAATCAAATCTACAATTCACAAAGCACATTATAACAATCAAGAAGTATCCCGTCACACGCACAAGAACACACACCACACTATCTGGATCTTTCTCACACCACCTGTGGAAGATGAACTATATCCCCGTCGAGATATCTTGCCTCCGAAGAGACGATGCACAAGTACTCAGGACGGATCGTGCCCCACGCTCCACACACATCACAACTGGTCCCATAGACGCCCATACATCTATGTACCAAAGCCAATCACAATCCAAACAAGATTCACATAGCAGAACACGTACCAAAGCACATATGAGAACACATAAGCACGCAAGTCACACAATAACACATTTATGTCCACACATTTTATAACATAGTACTAAATCATGTTAAATAACATTACAAGTGTCATCTCCATCCCATACTGGAAAAAAAACATTTAAAAACGTAGTAAAATGGGACTATGAACTCACCTGATTGCTTCTCCAAAGTCCTTGCTCTAGCCCCAAGCTAATAATCCAAAAACACATAAATCAATACATGAACCAACCTCTAAAATGGTTCATCAACCTATGATGGACATCTAACCTCCTCTCATATAAATACCCCATTTATAACTCTAAACACCCCATTACCCTTTCCTAACAAGTCCTTAACTTGGTTAAGTTTAATAGCTAACCCGTTCACATTTTACCCAAAACAGTCCTAGTTTTTAGGTCTCAAAACATTAAGTCAAACGTCCACTTAAACATACCCATGGTTTCTGTAAAAGGAATATTCATACCCTTATATATGTTGGCTAACACCTCCCACTTGCCCTAACCTTAAAGCTACTGTTAAGGCCCTGATATATATATATATATACTTTTGTCATTCCAGTTTTCCTGATTTTAAACGTATGAAAAGTTCATTACCATTAGAGGGTCTTACCCTAAACCACAATCTTAGCCCAAGTGCAGATCCTTATTATATTATATAAACCATCTCTCATGTTCGTGAGAAGATCCCAATGCAACCCTAAGTACCCCAAACAACCCAAAACTTAAAAAGAAAACAGGCTGAATTTAAAACTGTTTTGACCTCCGACTGTTGTAACCTATTTTTGACCCACTTCCCAACCTCCAATTTAGTTCTAGTTTCTTGCATTGGAAAGACACTTCAAATACCTTTTCAGGGGTATGTGGATCGTAAGATAAGAGTTTGTAGAACTCCCAATATGATTAAAACAATTGACTCAAAAATCTGCCCAGTTTTTAAAAACGGGTTTAACACAATCAACCACATTAATTAACCCTAATTCCTCTAATTACAAGCCCTAACCCATGTAATCATTATATTATGATTATTACAACATTAATTTACTGTTTATATATAAACCCTAACCCTTAATTCATCATAAGAATGATTAAATAAACATAAAAACAATTAATATGAAAAGGGTTATGAAGATTTTACCTTTTATTTAATGGAAGATGAAGAAAACCTAATTTTATGAAGAACCCTAATTTTACTCTTCTTTTAGTCGACTATAACTCCAGGGAAAGAAAAAAAAAATGCGTTTGATTTAGTGTTGGGGGTTCCTTATATAGCCAAAACAATCCTTGTCCAACCCAATTACCACTTACCATAAATCTTTTCCTTTTTCCTTTTTTTTCTCTTCTAAACCGACCCAAACACCCCTAATTTCGTTTTTTTCTTTATTTTTTTTTCTTTTTATTGTTAATTAATATCTTATTAATATTACCTTAATTTACCTTAATTTATTTCAGCTCCTAAAACTCCCAAAACCTCAAAACCGTAAAACTAGTCAAATTTACGCGTTTTACCGTAAAAGACGTAAAATATACACTTTTAAAAAAAATCTCAAATTCTTAAATAAACTTTATAACTAAGTCCTAAATGACTTAAAACCATCCCGAAAAATATTCTTTTGGATAATTACCTCACCCGAGACCTCTAAATGCTAAACCGTTAATCCTAAAAAAAATACTACTACTATAATACTTATACGTAAACACCAAAATAACACCATTTCATTTCATAGTCACTAATTGTAAGCTCATGAACATGAAATAACCGTTCCTCAATTTACTTATGAGTACTCTATACTCATAAACGATAACCACACCAACCTCGTTCACACAAAATAAACACGTAAACACACAATTCAAGTAAGCACACATAAAATAACCTAAAAGTAAGACCAAGTGACAAACCCAAAACCACGGTTGTCACATAGGGTTACGTTTTTCTTAGCATTTCTAGTTCATTTGTAGTCTATATAATGCATAGGACCCCTTTCATTTACATTTGCTCTTGAATTTTTCCTTATTCACTTTTCTGTAAATCTCATATTCAAGTTAATGAGTTGTGTTTGAAATTGTGAAGAAAAGTCAAGTGCCAATCTTTATTACTGCTTGTTTATGTTTAATGTTTGCTAATCTTGAATCTCAAAACGTATTTTTAAACCTTGTGCAAGAAATTGCACAAAGGATCAAAATTTGATATTTTGCTAAGTCTTGGTTTGAACCTTGGAATTCTTGGGCTATAAGTGGATCATAGCATCCTGATATTGTGATATCAAGGTGTTGTGAGGCTTATAACTTGGGGATAATCAAGTGTGAGAACAAGGTTGCATTAATCAAGTTTATTTTCCAAATGGTCACTTTCTGATTCTGATTTATTTGTTCTAACCTTGTTGAATCTTAGCAGGGTTGTTTGTGGAAGCTTGTGCTTGTTCTTGCTAGCACATAAGCTAAAAAATTCGTGGGTGTGGATGTACATCTATGAGGTTTGAACCCTTTTACCCAAAATCTGCTTTAGTACTTGATTTTTGGTGATTTGGTGCTTAGCTTGTGTTCTTGCTGAATTTATGGTCTAATCTTGCTTGATACTGCATGATATAACTGTTATTGTGTTTGATTGGGCTTGGGTAACTTTGGAATACACTTATACTTGTTTAATTTGTGATTTGAAAAAGATAAGGGGTGTTTGGGATTATATGTTTAAGATCATAGATTCCTATTGTGTTGTTAGAAAGTGTTGTTTATGGTTTGTATCTGCAATATAATTGGTTGTATGCTAAAACATGCAAGTTGTTGGCTTTAAAAACATCAAATTAAAGATTGTGCTATAACTCATTTGTTTTGACTGTTCTTGACCTAAAATTTTGGAAATACCTAGAGTATATGCATGTTTAGGGATAAAAGGTGTTAAATCAAAGTTTGTGTAACCTGATTTGAAGATTTGAGTGTTTAAAATTGGTTTGTTGGTCAAGTATATCAGCAAAGTGAAAAATCTGTTTGTTTAGTGTTCATCAGTAACTATTTTGTGCTTGAATCTTGATTTCGGCCTTGAACCAATGCATGAAACCTGTTAATTTATGTTCATTTGAATTAAATATAGCTTGTGTATGCTTTTGGTGCAATTTTGTTGGCTGAATTTTGCTAAAACAACTTATTAAGTTCATAGCTGCTTATTGTTCATGTATGTGTGAGATCTGGTGATAAATTGAATTAACTGCACTAATTGGCTGATTGGAAGTGTGATTTCTTTGTTGTTTCTGACTCCTTGTGATTCACTGATCACAAGGGTGCCTTGTTTGTAACTTGAATCCAACAAAAAGTCATATAAGACAAAAAGACAAGAAAGTTAAGTAGTGGGAAAAGTTCCCACTGCTCAACACCCAAAACTAGCCCCTGCTAGTGTTAATTTGCATCCAGCTTATTTATAAGCCAATTTGGCTTATCCAGACTTGCAACAACTTATTTTTTGTGATAGATCTTCCTCATTTGACCCATTTATTTGATATGGAGCTTATCAGACCTTGGCTTTGACTTTTTACTAGAAAACTCATAAGGTTGACTTTTAATTAAGTGTTTATCTGCTTATTTCAGCTTATTGAGTGTGTTTATTGGGAAACTTTTTGATTATTTAGCTTAGTTAAGTCATTTAAAAGCTTTTGAAACTTGAATCAGCACTTGAGATGGTCTAGAACTCGAAAACGACTATTTTGTCATTTTGTGAAGATAGCTTTTAGCTTATTCAGGCTTATTCCTTGTGCTTTTTTCAATTTTCTTTTCACAGATCTCTTAAGTAACTCAAAAGAAGCTTGTGTGTCAAATTTGAGTTTATGGCATCAGCTTACAGCTTAATAGGCCAAAAAGCCCATTAAGAATAAGCTGCTTTGAAATAAGCTAGCTTAAACACATTTTCAACTTTTGGGACTTTAGAGTTTTGTTCTTAAAATCAGATTTTAAGTCAGATAGGAGCTTTTGGGCTTATTTGGACAACATTTTTCTTATTGGGCCTTAAATAGCCCATTAAGGGACCTGTTTGGACTTTTGGCCCATTTCAAGGCCCATTAGGGGTATTTTTGTAATTTCAACTTCATTTCTGTGTTTATTAGGTTAAAGAAGCTAGTTTGTAGCTTTTTAGAATTTTTTATAAATTTTGGATTTTTATTAATATTTTATTATTATTTTATTATTAAAAATAAAATTTAGATTTTTCAAGTTTTTTCATTTTTCTTAGATCAAATACATTAAATTAGGAATTCTACAATTTTTAGAATATTTTTATTATCATTAGATTAATTTTTAGAATTATTTTAAATTTTAATAGTTTTTAATTGTTTTTAAATAGTTTTAATTAATTTTAAAATTTTCAAAAATATTTTTAAATTTATTTAAGTCATTTTAGAGGTTTACAATTGAAAAAAATCTCATTTTGGGCTTTTCGTTAATTAAATTAATTTTTTGGGCTTTAATTAGCATTAAAAAATTATTATTTAATTAAATAAAAGGTTTGAGTGATTTTTGATTTTTTTAAACTCCAATCACATTTTTTAGGATTTATTTCAATTTTCTAAGAATTTTTAGGATAAAATTTTAATTTTGTCACTTTTTACGGTTTTACGTGTACGACTATCCGTCTTAGTGTAATCCACAATCGTAACCGTCATTCTCTTCTAATCTCTTTTCTTTCTCATCAATATAATCACAAAAGTTAATCAATTCTAAACACAACGCACTTGACTCCTTGGGAAACGAACTTGAACTTCATTGGTCATTAGTGCTTGGTTTTCCTAAACCGACACTTAATACTTTCCCTAGTTTGCTCTCTTTTCCTAAAGAGTAGTAAAAACACTACATCAATTTTGGTGCCGCTGCCGGGGAGGCTTGTTGTGTTTTGATTTGGAAATTGTTGTTTTTATATATAGCCATAAATAGTATTTGTATTAGTAGCACTCTACTAATACGTATTATCGGTTTTCGTTTTTTGTGTGAATATTATTACTATATTGTATACGTAGAACAATAAATTCACAAGTACTCCAAAAGTGTGAAAACACAACCTTGATTGGGAGGTCATTACTCAATCATTGTATTCGAATCTCAAACAAGAAATCAAAGGCAAAATAGATAAATACTTTCGTGAAGCTTAATTTTGAAAAACCCAAACTATAAGGTGGGTATAAGGCGGGTATTATAAAATATACCCTAAGGAAAAAGGCTCTTAAGTACTTCGCGCCGTCTCGTTTCCCTGCTTTCTTGTGCGTGTTTAGATAAAAAGGGCTAATCGAGGGTTTGTCAACCAAAGTATTATCTACATATCATATATATTTTCTTGGTTTCATTTGATTAAACCCACTTGAACGTTTTGGTGCTCCACCAACGTTCTAAAGTCATCGAAGGAGTTCACTTCAGGTGATCGTTTTCATTCCTTGAGGCTTCTTTAATCAAGAGATTTGATTAAGGAGGAGATTTGTAGATTTTTGTCTACTTAATACAATCACAAAAATCCAAAAAAAGTAAAACAATCAAAAACTACAAAAAAAATTGAAAAATACAAAACACCAAAAAGAATCTTCTTTGCTCATCCCCACATTGTACGTGACGTTTATGCAAACTCGTAACCAAGCAAGACGTGCACGTAAACGAAAAACCGAAAGGAGTCAACACCTACTCCTAATCTTTCTAGTGAGGAGTCTCCTATTGACAAACCTATCGTAAGAGAAGTCACCATGGCTAATCGTACTATGATGCAGTTACTTCAAGCACCCACCGATGGTTATGGAGAGGCTATTGTTATTCCCGCTATCCTTGCGGAGAATTTTGAAGTGAATACGGGTTTGTTGTCGATGATCCAAAACAACAAGTTCCATGGTGATGAAAAGGACAACCCGCACAACCATATCCGCCAATTTAATCGTCTTACCGCCACTTGCAAATTTAAGGATGTTGCTAATGACTCGATTAAGATGATGCTTTTTCCGTATTCCTTAGCGGGGCCTGCTAAAATTTGGTTAGAGAAAGAGCCACCCAATTCTATATTGACGTGGAAGGATCTCGTTTCTAAGTTTGTGAACCAATTTTTCCCGTCCCTCTAAGACTACGCACTTGAAAAACGAGATTTCAAAATTTTCACAAGAATTTAATGAGAGTTTTTCAACAACTTGGAATAGGTTTAAGGAAATGTTACATGAGTGTCCTCATCACGGTTTTTCCGACTTGCATCAAATTGACACGTTTTACAATGGACTAAATGATCATGAAAGGGATTATCTAAATGCCGCCGCGGGTGGTAATTTTTTTGTGTAAAACGGTTGAGGAAGCATTGTTGATAATTGAGAATAGATCTAAGGTGTATAGTCCTCGTGACACATCGAGTGTTCGTAAGGCTTTGTCTTCGGCTTCACCTTCTTTGTCTAATACCATCGATGCTTGCCAAATTGAGGCGAACTTGGAAAACAAAATCTTTGATAAGCTTAAAGGACTCTTAATTGAATTCAAAGTTGGAGAACAAATTGCTCCCGCTACGGCTAAAGCGGTTGAGGTTTCATGTATGTATTGTGGTGAAGGTCATGATTTCTCCGAGTGCATTACCAACGGTGGTAACACTTCGAGTGCCTACGCGGCCACGGGAACTTACAACCAAAACGATCAAGTTACCCGCTCTAATCAATTGACTCCACCGGGTTTTGCTCCCAATCAAAATGCTAACAACAACTATCGAAACAATCAAGTTGGTTTTAAAAACAATTACAAAGGAAACTATGGGAATCAAGGGGCTAATAATCAAGTTTCAAACAAAAATCAAAACAATGATTTTCAAAACAACAACAAGAGTTTGCAAACTTTGAAAGATCTTCCAAATGAATTTGTTGAATACGCTAATGGAAACGATGCTAGCTTTGACAACATTCAAAGAGAAATCATTAGCCTAAGATCCGAGTTTAAGAACGACTTGAAGAAGGAGTTAAAAAACGAGTTAGCAAATGAGCTTAAAATCCATACAAACAAAATGGAAGGGAATGTAACTAGGTTACAACAAAACCAACAAAAAATGGAACAAGGGAAACATGAAATAAAACAAGAGATGATTAATGCTGAGAAGAGGCAATCCATGTTTGAGGATAAAATTTCATCTATGTTTGAGGCTATTATGTGCAAACCGTCTTCGAGTAGTCTTCCTAGTAACACCATATCGAACCCTAAGGGAGAGATGAAAGTGGTTACCACACGTAGTGGTAAGACACTTAAGGAACCGACTCCTCAACCAATTGCTCCTACGGAGGATGCAATTGAGGAAGAACCCGAGGTGGTGGTCGAAAAGGAGCATGTCCCAATCCCACGAAGTACCGCTCATGCCATACCTACGGTTGACCCATTACCACATTTGGAACCCGAGATTCCAAAGGCTATGCCTATGCCTCAACCCACAACACCTTTGCCCTATCCATCGAGACTTAGAAAGGAGAAACGTCAAGAGCGCGATAACTACCAATTTGAGCTTTTTATGAAAATGTTTCGTGACGTTCATTTTAATGTGAGTTTTGCCGATGCTTTGGTCATGATGCCTCGATTTGCCGCTAACTTTAAGAGTATGTTGAACAACAAGGAGAAATTGCAACAATTGTCTAGTTGGTCATCGGTTTATCTTAACCGCATACCTAAAAAAGTCGGTGATCCTGGTAAATTCTTGATTCCATGTGCATTCGAAGATATGTAAGAATGCTATGCCTTGGCCGATCTTGGTGCTAGTATTAACTTGATGCCACTTGCAATCTTCAAGTCGCTCAATCTTCCTAATCTTACTCCTTCACTAATGTCTATCGAGTTGGCCGACCATTCCACGATTCCCGCATGTGGATTGGCGGAAAACGTTTTTGTGAAAGTGGTAAAGTTCTATTATCTGATAGACTTTATCGTTGTCGATATTCCCACGGAGCCTTGAGTTCCTCTCATTTTAGGTCGTTCGTTTTTAGATACGTCTATGGCTTTAATCGATGTGCATGTTAGAAAGATCACCTTACGTTTCAACGACGAGGAACTTGTTATAAACGCAACTCAAAATTCTCAAATTTCTCATGTTTATTCCGTTGCAACCGTAAACCTCATTGACATGATTGACGTTGTTTGCGAGGAATTTTCACAAGAAGTTCTAGGTTTTGGTGATGATAAAAATAGTGGCAATCCCACTATGTTAGATCCCATTCTTGATAACTCGACACCAACCTTCACTCCATTTGAAGGTGGTGGTTTTACGTTGGAAGAATTCGATGTTCCACGTACTTGTGACGAAGACCTCGACAATGATGAGGACTTCTCGATTATCAAGGATTTTCTTAACGATTTCCCATTTCCTCCACCCGAGGAGGTTATGAGTATCGAGCCCAAATCTTCGATTGAGGAACCACCTATCCTCGAGTTGAAAGATTTACCTCCTCATCTCGAATATGTATTTTTGGAGGAGGACGACAAGCTGCCGGTTATTATTGCGAAAGATCTTTTGGATGATGAAAAAACCACACTTGTCGATGTTCTAAAGGATCACAAAGGGGAAATTGCGTGGAAGTTATCCGACATTAAGGGGATCGATCCCAATTTTTGTACCCACAAAATCTTAATGGAGGAGGATTACAAACCCGCAATCCAATGTCAAAGGAGGGTGAACCCATAAATTCACGACGTCATCAAAAAGGAAGTCCTAAAACTCCTTGACGCGGGAATGATTTACCCTATTTCCGATAGCCCTTGGGTGAGTCCTATTCATTGTGTCCCTAAAAAGGGAGGAATGACCGTTGTGCCAAACGATGCCAACGAGTTAATTCCCACTAGACTCATGACCAGATGGAGAGTGTGCATTGACTATCGTAAGTTGAATGACGCCACTCGAAAAGACCATTTTCCCTTGCCCTTCATGGACCAAATGTTGGAGCGTCTTGCGGGAAACGATTTCTATTGCTTTTTAGATGGTTTTTCTGGTTACTTCCAAATCCCCATCGATCCCCGTGATCAAGAAAAAACTACGTTTACATGTCCATATGGAACGTTTGCCTATCGTAGAATGCCATTCGGACTTTGCAATGCACCGAGAACCTTTCAAAGGTGCATGATGGCTATTTTTCATGACATGATCGAGAAGACGATGGAAGTCTTCATGGATGACTTTTCCGTGTTTGGTAGTTCGTTCACTTCGTGTTTGTCGAATCTTGAGAGAACATTGAAGCGTTGTGAGGAAACCAACCTTGTGCTTAATTGGGAAAAATGTCATTTTATGGTTAAAAGTGGAATCGTCTTAGGGCACAAGGATTCGAAAGCGGGGATTGAGGTAGATCAAGCTAAGGTAGACGTCATCGCCAAATTACCTCATCCCAAAATCGTCAAGGGAGTTAGGAGTTTCCTAGGCCACGCGGGCTTTTATCGTCGATTCATCAAGGATTTTTCAAAGATCTCTCGACCTATTACACATCTCCTTGAAAAAGATGCACGTTTTGTGTTTGACGAAGATTGTGTACGAGCCTTTGAAATCCAAAGAGGAAACTTACCGAAGCTCCCATTCTTGTTGCTCCCAATTGGAACCTCCCCTTTGAGCTCATGTGTGATGCTAGTGACTACGCTATTGGGGACGTATTGGGGCAACGTCATGAAAAACACTTCTTGCCTATTCACTATGCTAGCAAGACGATGACCGAGGCTCAACTAAAATACACTACCACGGAGAAGGAATTCCTTGCCGTGGTGTATGCATTTGGGAAATTCCGACCTTATCTCGTCTTGACTAAATGCATAGTGTATACGGATCATTCGGCTATCAAGTATCTTATGGCTAAGCAAGATGCAAAGCCGAGATTACTTCGTTGGATTCTCCTCCTCCAAGAATTTGATCACAAAATCGTTGAAAAAAAAGGAGCCGAGAATCTAGCGGCCGATCATCTTTCTCGTTTGGAAGATCCTCACTAAAGTGTTTACGAGCCCAAGGAAATCACCGAAACATTTCCGCTTGAGACACTTGGTGTAGTGAATTTTAAGCTTGATTCTTCTACCCCATGGTTTGTGAACATCGCAAATTACCATGCGGGCAACTTCATCATCAAGGGTATGACGACTCAAGAAAAACGAAAATTCTTTCGTGACGTCAAGTTCTATTTTTGGAACGACCCTTACTTGTTTCGAACTTGTGCGGATCAAATTATTTGACGTTGTGTCTTTGGAACCGAAGCTTCTAACATCCTTAGAGCTTGTCACGAGGGACCCACGTGTGGTCACCATGGTGCTAATCTCACGGCTAAGAAGGTTTTTGATGCCGGTTTCTTTTGGCCTACTATTTACCGAGATGCACATGAGCTTGTGAATTCGTGTGATTCATGCCAACGACAAGGAAAAGCCTCACAAAAAGATGAAATGCCACAAAATATCATCCAAGTGTGTGAGATCTTTGACGTTTGGGGCATTGACTTTAAGGGGCCGTTCCCATCATGTCGTGGTAATAAGTACATCCTTGTCGCCGTTGACTACCTATCTAGGTGGGTGGAAGCTAAGGCTTTGCCAACCAATGATGCTCGTGTGGTATTCAAGTTTTTGAAAAGCTTGTTTTCTCGGTTTGGAACCCCTCATGCGATCATAAGCGATCGTGGAACCCATTTTTGTAACGGCCAATTCGAAAGGGTCCTAAGGAAATATGGGGTTACACATCGGCTATCTACGGCTTATCACGCACAAACGAGTGGGCAAGTCGAGGTTTCAAACCGAGCTTTGAAGAGGATCTTGGAGAGATCGATTGGGGAAAACCGACAATCTTGGTCAGATAAGTTGGATGATGCTTTATGGGCCTTTAAGACCGCTCATAAGACACCCATCGGGTGCACTCCCTATAAGCTTGTGTATGGGAAGAATTGTCACTTGCCAATTGAACTTGAACACAAAGAAAAGACTAAAAAGTTTCATGATTTAAAAATTAAAAACCGAGTTTTAACATTGGGGATCAAGTTTTGCTTTTTAACTCTCGTTTGAAAATATTTTCCGGTAAGTTGAAATCCCGTTGGTCCGGTCCATTCACCGTGACTCAAGTTTTTCCATATGGGACCATCGAGCTAGCTCAAAATGATGGCCCCAATTTCAAGGTAAATGGACATAGGTTGAAGCACTACTTTGGTGGGGAAGTTCCATCCTTGAACTACCTCGACCAAATCACTTTCCCCAATGATAATTAGTATTGAGGGGATCGAGTCGAGCTCATGACTCGGTAATAAAAAACGAGGTGCCTCGTGGGGGAGTCCCATGCTTATCCTATGTACATATTATCGCTTTATAATGTAGTAACGTGTGGGGATTTGTGCCCTTCCAACCTTTGTTTCGTGGTTGTTTGTGAATTGTGGATTTTAGATGATCATGATCTTCACGATTGGAGCCTCTCGTGTTCGTTTTACGGGAGCACTCGATCGTTTGCTTTGAAGACTTTCTCAATATCCATGATATATCCTTTGATGTTCTAACCTTAGGTTTATAGCACACTTCATAAACGGCTTTAAATTTAACAGTTACACATTTTCCATGCTAGATTAAGCATTCGACTACGTCTCTAGTATGGGGGTGTTTACACCCCTAGACTCGAAACATGGAGGACAATGTTTAACTTTAGTATGGGGGGGGGGGGGGGGGGGGGGGTGAATAGATACTTTCCTTGCCAAACCTTCACGCTTTTCAAAGTTTATCTTTTTTATCGTTTTGTTGCAAAATAAGGTTGAAAATGGCCAAATTTTAAATTTTTTTCTCATGTTTTATAAGTGTTTGAAGACACGAATGTAGATTTTCCGATGGCGAGAATAAGATTAATTTTTGACTCGACCGTGCGTGTTGAGCACTTAGCTTTGATTCCTTAACTTTATATTAGGCTAAGTCTCTTAAATGAGGACGAGAAATGATAGAGTTAATTATAAGTTACTATGCTAAACGTAGAGTACTCGTATTCTTTCAAAAACTCATGTGTTCTCGTTGTTTGCTTATTCTCCCTTCGCTTGTAAATATTTTTTGCTTAATAAATATTGACTTAACGGTTTAGTCTTGATTGTTGGTTTCTAGTCTTTTCTAGTAGCTTCCATGTAATTAAATTGGGAAGACATTAAGGTATCGCCAGCGTCACGGTTTTGAAGTATTGGCAACCCGAATAATCGAAAGCTTCACCCAATAATAAGATTTCAAGTGCTCACCTAAATCAAGCAAACAATTTGAAGCTCACAAGGCCGAAAAATCTATGCAAAATTGAAAGTGAATCAAGCCTTAATCTTTGAAGCTTTAAAGATCCAAAATTCGCCTTAGCGTGAGGATATACGTCTTTGGCCATAATAAAACCACCGATGAGGAGGATAATAAAAGGCAAGGCAAGACCGAAGTCATAATAAAAGCTTCATGGCGAATTTGAATAAAAGATGGAGGTAAACCTATGATAATAAGGCCCTTCCGTCAGGGAGCGTATAAAAGTCTTGGTAATAAGTCTCATGTTCAAAACCATTATAAAACCGTGTTTATCGATCCTTCTTGTTGACTTAGTTTTTTTGACATCGTTGTCTATTAGGAGGGGTTATTAATTTGATGGTCTTGGTTACACCGTTAGGACTCTATTTTTAGACCTAAATCTCTATTATCGCATAAGTTAAACAATGTATCCTCGTGAAACATTCAAGACAAAATAAAATATAAGAGATACTGTAACACCCCACCATGGCGGAATATAGGGCGCGACGTATGGATATCATCACAACAAACGGTGACTCTATAGAGAAAACTAAAATGCAACTATAATGTCATAAAAAGGTGACACAAATGTCATGACAATATCTCAACCAATGCAGGAGTCTAGGTGAAAATTTTTGATGTGTCGTGGATAGTATAGTGATAATTTGGATACGTTATAGGGTAAATTAGAAAATTACCTTTAGGAAAAAGTAATAGACTAATAATACCAATGACGAATTCAATTAAACACGTGAGTGAGTCGAGTTCGTTGTACACGAAGATCTTATGAATTTGAGACGTTTTGTTTTGATTTGGACAATCGATTTGAATTGGTTTTTGGTTTTTAAACTACAATTAAAATCTACGAATTTTAAGCTATTTAAAATTAACCTAAAGTGCATGAATCGTAAATCCCGCCTATTTTAAAATCTACACTCAATTAATTACTTAAAAATTAAAACACTAATTAAAAATTTAACTAATTTAATTATCTATGAAAAAATTAAACTATTTAATTAAAATCACTTTTAAACTATTTTAAAAATCTAATAAAACTTTTTTTAAACTTTTTTTTTTTAAAAACTTTTATTTTTTTAAATTTAGTTTTATTAAAATATTTATTTAAACTAATATTAAATGACTTTTATTTATAAAAGTTATTAATGATTTAATTAAACTTAATGAAATATTAAAAGTAAATGTAAGCATTTAAAAACTGTCCATCTAAATGAAGCATTTAATAAATTTTGAATGAAATGTATTGACAAGAAACATGGCTAGATCAGCTGGCTATCACGCTAGTCTATAAGGTGCAGGTCTCGAGTTCGAGACCTGCAAGTGACAGATTTTGGTATTATATTTATTTTTGATTTAGATTTTTATTGGAACTACAAACCAAACACCCCCAGTTCATGGGTACAGACAAATTTACTCAGTAAATAAAACCAAACAGCTAACAATTGTATAACAGTCGAAAACAAATTCAAGTGCAGATAAAAGCAAAACAGATTCTAATCTTCAATGAGTAAACTGAAACATTACTATCCTTACCTAAACAAGATCAGTAATCATAAAAAAAATCCTATAAACGATCAATAACATCAGCAAGTACTACTCAGTTATAAACGAACAGTAACTTTTAACCACGTAGATAAAACCGAAACCAAGCATTCAACTACTAACACAGTTATAAAAAGGATTATATAAAGGGCACGAAAAACAGTCATAAATCAAAAAGAAAACGCAGCAAATCCAAAATCAACTTAAAAGACTAATAGCGAAATAGAAATTAGCAAACGAAAATCAAATCACTCAGTATGTAACTCCAAACACCAAACTCAGTTCTAACAATCCCAATCTCATTGAACAACACACAGCATTCTGAATTCATCAGTCTTACGATACATGGCATAGACGAAATGCTCATGAAAGTACCGCAAGCATGGATAAAATGACCCAACAACACGAAAACTAGCTATGCAACATCGATCCTCAGTAACCAAAGTCTCATTAGGACAGAATAAGCAACAGTTCAATAAAAACAAGATGCAAATCAAAAGAGTAAATCAGATAAAAAAAATTACAACTAAACATTTACCAACTCACATCTAGGCCTGATGAAACAAGCAAACAGTTACCCGAAACACACTTATGGAAAACTGATAAGTAGCAGATCCGGTATACTACTCATAAAACAACTCAGAACTAAATATATCCTTAAAGTCAGTTTTAAACAAGAGAAAATCAGCAACTGATATATTATGGATTTCAGATAAGCGAGATACCCACAAACCCAATCACGAGTAACAGATTAAAGTTTAATACATCCATGTATCCAGATACAAGTTAAATACAGGTGCAATTAACTAAATACAGAAATCATTCAGAGATCTTATGCAAAATCAGTAAATCATACTAAGATCTACTAAAACTTCAGTAAAAGCTAATTTAAAGTTAATTGATGAATGATTCATCACAAAGCAAACAAAGCAGCTAAAATAGATCTACAAACAGATAATCATTTTAAACTACACCTTAAAATATAAATAAAAAAAATATGGAACCTTTTGGAGTATCCGTTGGGACGAAGGCGAGCGCTGAGCTGCCTTGGAACTAAACGACACCACCACCATTATCGAATCACCAAACGAATCATCTCAGAAACTAAACTAACAATGAACTTTTCTTCGATTTATCACTATGATAAACCGGATTCCCAATCTTAGTTATAATCAATCTTTATAAGCTATTGAGAATCTTATAAGATTAATCAAATATCACAATGTTCAAAAGAAGAATAAAGCAATTAATTAAAAACTTTCGGAGATAATGGACAGCAGTAAAACGAGATTTATAAAATCAGAAAATTAACTTCATTAACTAAAAACTTCAATCATTACAAACTTAAGTAAAAATAAATCCTAAACTAATTTTGACATTATAACAATAAAACTAAAAAATGGGATGATAAAATACAAGTAATTTGGGGGTTTTTATAGCCACCCCCAAAGGCTTGTTGGTGAGCGAATATCCGGATATTTGAAGAATATTCCTTCCGATTTACAGCCCTTGGATCTCTCTCTCTCCTGTTTGTTATCATCGAATGGTTGAAACTGGCCCATAGTCACACGGATTGCCACCTTGGCAATCCGTTGTGTTTCTTGTGCTTGTTGAAAACTGATGTGGCTTGATTGGATTGGCTAAATGGCTGTTGTGAGGTGTCATGGCCAATACTTTTCTGCCACGTTGCTCCTTATCTCTAATCATTCTCTTCCTTAAACCATGGGGATTTTAATCCCCTTGGTATGAATTAATGAAATATATTAAAAGCCCTATGTAAAACTCATTATTTATTTACCTAGGGTTTTTGGGAATAGTACCCTTTACTGTTTTTCAGGCCCAATAATCCCATGTGGGACCCACTTGGCCTACAAACTTGACAATTTATTAAATCCTCTAGAGTCAAGCTCGATTTTTGGCTTCTATGATCTTCTTCATCAAACTCGTGCCGGTTTTCATTGGTTTTCGTGAACTTGGTACCTACACACATGCAAACAAGAAACAAGCATTTCCAAGGCATATTCGATATAAATCATGCAATATTTCATTGTTTTAAGCTACTAATGATATGAGTAATTAAGCTCATATCAAATTCCCTCATGCTAAGCAATTGCCGTGTCCTCACGCAATGATAAAATAAAACTATATCTACACCATTATTCAACATTAGACTTTTTATTTTGCAAAGATATAAAATAACTTTAAGGATCATAAAAGCTCAAATAGATTCATCGTCCTCGACTTTTCACTTTTCCATGCCAAGTGCAAAAACAAGATCATTGTTATTATAAGTTGGTAGACTAACACGAACTCATGTGGGCCAATTATTCACTTAGACTCCCTTATTCCTAGGTGTATCTCTTATATTTTATTGTTGTCATGAATGATCACGAGGATGCATTGTTGACTTATTTCGATAATTTATTAGGCCGAAAATAAAGTGAACGATTTAATCAATAGTTAGCTAAAGGACAAAATCTTTTAAAACTGCTTCTCGGGACTTCATAAAGTTCATATCTTGGCATAACTTGTTTCGCGATTTGAGACCTTTCTCGGACCGATATTTGGCATTGACTTAATACTTCCAACCTTGAGAGACGTTCATGAAATAATGGTCTTCTCTTCATATAGGATTTTCTTCACTTGAAGTTTTGAGAGATTCATACTTGGACCACGACTTCTTCATTTTTCTCCAATCTTTATTTGGGATTTTGATTAACAACGATCCGCCTCCTTTTTGGACTTGGCTTCATTTATCCTCATACCTTATTTTTGGTCTTTTTGGATAGACTTCTCCATGACTTTTTGGGAGTATTTTGCTTTTCGTCGTGTGTCTCGATCCTTCATATTGATTTTTGATAAATAAGTCTTCACATCACTTGAGATCTTTAGCAATAAAACATAGCCCTCATGTCTTGTTAGGACCTTTTTGGACTCGCCAATCTTCGCATCCCGCTTCAATAAGTTATGCCTTGTCTATGAACTCTAATCCATACCGAGCAACTTTTAAACGATCTTGGGCTAGAAGCTAAGTAACTTTTCAAATCGTTCAACATTATTTATTGCAAATAATTTTATTAACAAGCGATGGGAGAATAGGCTCATAATTAACTCACATAAATTCCCGAAAGAATACCGAACTTATAATTGGCTCTATCATCTCTTGTTCTCCATATTGTAAAATTCCAAGAATGAAATCAATGGATACTTAGCCTATTAAATCAAAGTTTTGGGTTTTCAAGTCATCTATAGGATCTTGCAACTTCTTATACTTTTGCAAGTTTTAGAATTTGCGTTTTAAAGTTCCCTTGATAAACGACTTTCTAGGATCAATTATAGGAGCTTGTGAAAAGTTCTTGTTCTTAACTCGTATGAATTAAGACTTTCGCGTTTTAAAGCTCCCTATATAATAGCCTAGCAAAACTTAATTCAAATACGTTAAGGAAAAGCTAAGGTTAAAAACCAAGTCGAGTAAAAAACTATTCTTATTGAAAGTCTAAATTTGTGTCAAAAACACTTATTTTATTTATTAAAACTTAAAAATAACACAAAAAATTTAAAATTTTATTGAAAAATGAGAAAAACACTACGTTTAGACACGTCAAAAGCAATTGCAAGCGATTATATCGATTGACTCCCCCATGCTAAAACCAAACATTGTCCTCAATGTTTCTTAGCTCAAGAGTGACACCCCCTTGCTAAGACACGAAGAGTCTAATGCAAACTCCTAGCATGGAAAGAGTACGCAAATCTATAAGCCGTTTATTAAGTATGCCTCAAGATAAAACGTTAGTCGATAAAAATCAAGGGTAAGAAAGTGTGCCCCTTTTTGGCATTCAAAGAATGGAAGATCAAGTGGACTGGCAAAAACCGAACACGAGAGTCTTCAACAATTAGGGTCATACCTAAGATCACAACACAACAAAACACGAACACGAGCTTGAAAGATCAAGCCTTATTAGGTGTTAGAAAATAGAAAGAAGATAGAATGTATGGGACTCCCCCACAAGGCACCTCGTTTTTGTTAACCGAGTCATGAGCTCGACTCGATCCCCGCATTCATTGGTCCTTAGGGAAAGTGGTAAAAACCGGCATAAAAGGATAAAATCTAACATAAAGCACGATGCCGGGGTCAAAGATCTCATCCTCGTTGTCGGATGACAAACGAAAGGATAAAACTCCAACACAAATCTATAAAAAGAGATAGAAATCACAAATGGTGGAATGGATATAGCATGCTCCCCGAGATAAACTCGCACTAAGATGATAGAAAAGTCTTTCATTTATTACATCGGTGAAAGTCCGAGATTTCCCTAAATCAACGATTCCGGGATCGAATACCTCGTCCTCGGTGGAGAAAGGAAAGGATAACACGGTGTCATCCCCCCATGCTAATCCTAAATCATATAAAGCACATGATAATGGTGGGATAAAAATCTCATCCATAGTGAATGAACATTCTTTGCTTTAACGACCATTTTACCCTTAGAAATATGATCAATAGGGTCATGGTACTCAATATGAGACACATGAAAAACCCGCACATTAAGGTCAAAGTGGGTGGGATGAGGACTTGGGACGAAATCATCATCAAGTAAATTCTCTAAAAAGAGAGCGTCCCCCTCCGGGTCGATATCATCAACACCCGGTGGTATCGAATCATGAGAAGCAAGAAAAGTATCAATCTCCTTCATAAGCGGGTCACTATCCTCAACGGGAATAGGAGATGGAGAGAAAGACTTTCTAATAGGCTTAGAATTCAAAGCCTCGATCCTAGAAATGAGAAGATAGACGTTTAATAACTTCTCACGAAGAATCACGTCCTCCACATCTAAATGAGTAAGTTCATCGGAGAACTTCTCAAGGATCGGAATAGTCAAATCAACCTCATTTCCCGGTGGAAATGGGTCTAAAGGAGCAAGTTCAAAAGTGAACTTCTCATAAAACGGATCACTATCATCCTCATTTCCCGGTGGAAATGGGTGAAGAAGAGTAGGTTCATCGGCGAACCCCTCAAAATCCGAGTCGTGAATGTCATCTTTATAAGAAAGTTCATCTGAGAACTCCTCATTAGAAAATTCACTAGAAGTAGAATCATCCTCAAAATCTTGATTTCCATCACAATTTTCATCATTAGGATTGGAAAAAATATCAAAGTGAATGGAAGAAGTCGAGTCATCACAATGTGGCAAATCACACATCTCATTGGAATTACCGTCAAACTCTCGCGGGTTTTGAAAAAGAATAGTGCTAATATGCTCGTCCCCCTTGCTTAGAGAATTTTCGGGTTCCACGATGGAAGAATCATGAATAGGAGTGGTGATGTCATGAGAGATTTCTTCATCATCTAAGATGGGAGAATCCTCGGGCTCAATAGCCGGCAAGATACGAATAGGACACACGATAGCACTAGACGAAGGATGAAGAGCAATAAGATCTCTCAAAGAAATAGTACTATCCTCGTCATCATCCAAAAAAAGAGAACGCTCGAGTTCACGATTAGCAAGAGATTTTGCTTCCGCTTGAGCTCGTTCTTTCTCACGAATTTCAATACTTAAACCATTATAACCTTGCGAAAGTTGTCGAATCTTAAGTTCACAATCTCGTTTAAATCCCTCATCAATTATTTCTCCATGAAATCGACGACTTCCTAATTCATTCGTAATGTCATTAATCTCTTGATTAATTTGTCTCTTTTCAAGCAACAAGTCTTCAATACTTTTTTCAACAACTTCAACATTTCTTTGATTCATTATTTGTTGGAACATTGTTTCAAGTCGTTTAAAATCGAAAGAATATTGTGGAGATTGGTCAAAACCGGAAGGAATCGAATTATAGCAAGGATTAGGCTCATAAAAACTTTGATCTCTCGGTTGACAACAAAAACTCTCGTGAGGACCTCCACAATACTCACAACAAAGATATTGTTGTGATAAACTCGGTAAATCTTGTGGATAACAATTATCATTAAAGTTTTGATTGTAGCTCGGTTCTTGCTCGTAATTAAGCGAGAATCGATGCGAACAATCATCACCAAAATGAGAATCGTTTCCACAAAACTCACTCGAGGGTGTCTCGTATGTAGGGTGTGGAGGTGGATTGAAATCGAGAGAATTATTCGAAAAATTCGGATTTCCACATGAAGTAATCTCATTACAATAAGGACAAAATCCAACTCGTACATCGTGACGTAAGTCATTTCCACAACGCTCACACGTGCATCACCGACATGGTGAAAAACCATATAACGGTTCTCCACACCCAGCACAATCGACGAAGGAAGAATTAAAATTTAGAGGGTGATGAGAAAAAGAATTAAACATGATAGAGGATTAAGAAGATTATTTTTGGTATTTTTCATAAAAACGATACATACTATATAATAAGAAAATAACAAAACTTTCCGAGGACGAAAAGGGTCTTCAAATCAACGATCAACAAATCCCCACAAAGACGAATCGTACACAAGATCCCCGGCAGCGGCGCCAAAATTTTTGATGTGTCGTGGATAGTATAGTGATAATTTGGATACATTATAGGGTAAATTAGAAAATTACATTTAGGAAAAAGTAATAGACTAATAATACCAATGACGAATTCAATTAAACACGTGAGTGAGTCGAGTTCGTTGTACACGAAGATCTTATGAATTTGAGACGTTTTGTTTTGATTTGGACAATCGATTTGAATTGGTTTTTGGTTTTAAACTACAATTAAAATCTACGAATTTTAAGCTATTTAAAATTAACCTAAAGTGCATGAATCGTAAATCCCGCCTATTTTAAAATCTACACTCAATTAATTACTTAAAAATTAAAACACTAATTAAAAATTTAACTAATTTAATTATCTATGAAAAAATTAAACTATTTAATTAAAATCACTTTTAAACTATTTTAAAAATCTAATAAAACTTTTTTTAAACTTTTTTTTTTAAACTTTTATTTTTTTAAATTTAGTTTTATTAAAATATTTATTTAAACTAATATTAAATGACTTTTATTTATAAAAGTTATTAATGATTTAATTAAACTTAATGAAATATTAAAAGTAAATGTAAGCATTTAAAAACTGTCCATCTAAATGAAGCATTTAATAAATTTTGAATGAAATGTATTGACAAGAAACATGGCTAGATCAGCTGGCTATCACGCTAGTCTATAAGGTGCAGGTCTCGAGTTCGAGACCTGCAAGTGACAGATTTTGGTATTATATTTATTTTTGATTTAGATTTTTATTGGAACTACAAACCAAACACCCCCAGTTCGTGGGTACAGACAAATTTACTCAGTAAATAAAACCAAACAGCTAACATTTGTATAACAGTCGAAAACAAATTCAAGTGCAGATAAAAGCAAAACAGATTCTAATCTTCAATGAGTAAACTGAAACATTACTATCCTTACCTAAACAAGATCAGTAATCATAAAAAAAATCCTATAAACGATCAATAACATCAGCAAGTACTACTCAGTTATAAACGAACAGTAACTTTTAACCACGTAGATAAAACCGAAACCAAGCATTCAACTACTAACACAGTTATAAAAAGGATTATATAAAGGGCACGAAAAACAGTCATAAATCAAAAAGAAAACGCAGCAAATCCAAGATCAACTTAAAAGACTAATAGGGAAATAGAAATTAGCAAACGAAAATCAAATCACTCAGTATGTAACTCCAAACACCAAACTCAGTTCTAACAATCCCAATCTCATTGAACAACACACAACATTCTGAATTCATCAGTCTTACGATACATGGCATAGACGAAATGCTCATGAAAGTACCGCAAGCATGGATAAAATGACCCAACAACACGAAAACTAGCTATGCAACATCGATCCTCAGTAACCAAACTCTCATTAGGACAGAATAAGCAACAGTTCAATAAAAACAAGATGCAAATCAAAAGAGTAAATCAGATAAAAAAATTACAACTAAACAATTACCAACTCACATCTAGGCCTGATGAAACAAGCAAACAGTTACCCGAAACACACTTATGGAAAACTGATAAGTAGCAGATCCGGTATACTACTCATAAAACAACTCAGAACTAAATATATCCTTAAAGTCAGTTTTAAACAAGAGAAAATCAGCAACTGATATATTATGGATTTCAGATAAGCGAGATACCCACAAACCCAATCACGAGTAACAGATTAAAGTTTAATACATCCATGTATCCAGATACAAGTTAAATACAGGTGCAATTAACTAAATACAGAAATCATTCAGAGATCTTATGCAAAATCAGTAAATCATACTAAGATCTACTAAAACTTCAGTAAAAGCTAATTCAAAGTTAATTGATGAATGATTCATCACAAAGCAAACAAAGCAGCTAAAATAGATCCACAAACAGATAATCATTTTAAACTACACCTTAAAAAGTAAATAAAAAAATATGGAACCTTTTGGAGTATCCGTTGGGACGAAGGCGAGCGCTGAGCTGCCTTGGAACTAAACGACACCACCACCATTATCGAATCACCAAACGAATCATCTCAGAAACTAAACTAACAATGAACTTTTCTTCGATTTATCACTATGATAAACCGGATTCCCAATCTTAGTTATAATCAATCTTTATAAGCTATTGAGAATCTTATAAGATTAATCAAATATCACAATGTTCAAAAGAAGAATAAAGCAATTAATTAAAAACTTTCGGAGATAATAGACAGCAGTAAAACGAGATTTATAAAATCAGAAAATTAACTTCATTAACTAAAAACTTCAATCATTACAAACTTAAGTAAAAATAAATCCTAAACTAATTTTGACATTATAACAATAAAACTAAAAAATGGGATGATAAAATACAAGTAATTTGGGGGTTTTTATAGCCACCCCCAAAGGCTTGTTGGTGAGCGAATATCCGGATATTTGAAGAATATTCCTTCCGATTTACAGCCCTTGGATCTCTCTCTCTCCTGTTTTTTTATCATCGAATGGTTGAAACTGGCCCATAGTCACACGGATTGCCAAGGTGGCAATCCGTTGTGTTTCTTGTGCTTGTTGAAAACTGATGTGGCTTGATTGGATTGGCTAAATGGCTGTTGTGAGGTGTCATGGCCAATACTTTTCTGCCACGTTGCTCCTTATCTCCAATCCTTCTCTTCCTTAAACCATGGGGGTTTTAATCCCCTCGGTATGAATTAATGAAATATATTAAAAGCCCTATGTAAAACTCATTATTTATTTACATAGGGTTTTTGGGAATAGTACCCTTTACTGGTTTTTGGGAGAAAATGGAATGGGGAAGATGGAACTTTGGTATTAACGTTGGTTTATTAAATGTGTGTGAAGACGTATGGTGTAAATAAGTGGGTGGGTATTTGTGTGACGAGTAGGATAAAATAATGGGTGGATAAAGTAGGTTTAAAGGGAAAACGTGTGAATGTATTAAACAAGCGACTGTTTATTTATGTGTGAGACAGTCACGTTTGGTGGAAACCCTAAAAGCCCAAAATGTTTTAACTTCGTTTCATCTTCATATCTTGGCAGTTGGGCTTGGGCCCAAGTTCTTATTTCCATCCGAGCATAAACACATTTTTGGGCCTTTAATTTGGACTTGTCCAAATTTATTCACCTTATATCCATTATTGGGCTTTTCAGGCCCAATAAGCCCATGTGGGACCCATTTGGCTTACAAACTTGACAATTTATTAAATCCTCTAGAGTCAAGCTCGATTTTTGGCTTCTATGATCTTCTTCATCAAACTCGTGCCGGTTTTCATCGGTTTTCGTGAACTTGGTACCTACACACATGCAAACAAGAAACAAGCATTTCCAAGGCATATTCGATATAAATCATGCAATATTTCATTGTTTTAAGCTACTAATGATATGAGTAATTAAGCTCATATCACTAGGTAAGTAGGTAACAGTCCTACCACTTACCCAAGACAAACAATTAACATAATCAAAACAACATATAGGTGCCAATAGTATCACTTATTCAAAACACATAAAAATAAACTAAGAAGGAACGGGGATCTCCTTCTAAATGCAATCCTAAGGCATCCAAGTCTAGCCACTTCTATCCTCAAGCTTAACCACATTCACACCTGAAAGAGACACTAAAACACGTCAACATAAAGTTGGTGAGAGTCATAGGTTTAGACTCCAACGCTAAATCAGTTATAAGCTGTGAATAACAACCGTCAACACAATAACATATGGACAATGTGTTACAAGTATGCATTAACAACTAACATTCAAGATCAATCATTCCAAACCAAATCCAAGGCCCCCAGCCTTACCGAACACCATGGTACCATAGATGATCACACTATGTACCTTCCCAAGGCCCCGCCTTGTCACTATCCATTGGTCCCATAGATGATCACACTATGTACCCCTCCAATCCAAATCATACACAAACAAAAATCACATAGCAGTTAATCACATAATGTACACACAAGTCCATCTCAAACCTTAAAAACATTCACAGCATCAATTTATAAATAACTCAACACAGTGTCTCTTCCATCCCATCTGGAAGTCAAAATCAATAGTAAACATGGGAATATGAAACTCACCTGATTAAGCTGCCCCAAACATCCGCGCACTAGCAAAAAGCTAACAACCAAAAACACATAATCAAAACATGAACCAAACACTAAAATGGCTCATCAACCTATGATGGACATCTAACCTTCTCCCATATATATACCTCATATATATGCTCTAAGCATCTCATTACACCCCTCTATAAAGCCCTTAACTCGTTTTACTTCATAACACATCCTGTTAACATTTTATCAAAAACAGTCCCAGTTTTAGGTCTCCAAACTATAAGCCAAACGTCCACCTAAACATACCCATGATCTCTGTAAAGGGAATATTTATGCCCTTACATATGTTAACTAACACCTCCCATTTGCCCCAACCTTAAAGCTACTGTTAAGGCCCCGATATATATATATATATATATATATATATATATATATATATATATATATATATATATATATATATATATATATATATATATATATATATATATATATATATATATATATATATATATATATATATATATATATATATATATATATATATATATATATATATATATATATATATATATATATATATATATATATATATATATATATATATATATATATATATATATATATATATATATATATATATATATATATATATATATATATATATATATATATATACTTTTGTCATTCCAGATTTACTGATTTTAATCATACAAAAAGTTTGTTATGATTATGGGGTCTTACCCTAAACCACAACCTTAGCCCAAGTGCAGATACTTACTACAATATTTAAACCATCTCTCATGTTCGTTAGAAGATCCCAATGCAACCCTAAGTACCCCAAACAACCCAAAACTTAAAAAGAAAACAGGCTGACTTCAAAACATTTTTGACCTCCGACTGTTGTAACCTGTTTTTGACCCACTTCCCGACCTCCAATGTAGTTCTCGTTTCTTGCATTGGAAAGCCACTTCAATTACCTTTTCAGGGATACTTGGATCGCAAAATAAGAGTTTGTAGAACTCCCAATATGATCAAAAAATTGACTCAAAATTCTGCCCAATTTTTAAAAACGGGTTTAACAAAATCAACCTCATTAATTAACCCTAATCCCTCTAATTACAAGCCCTAATTTATGTAATCATCATATTATGATTAATACACATTAATTTACTGTTTTTATATTAAACCCTAACCTAAATCCATCATAAGATGATTATAAAAACATTAAAAACAATTAAATTGAAAAGGGATTTGAATATTTACCTTTGATTTATGAAAACCCCAAAATTTTATGAAGAACCCTAATATTTCTCCATTAAATTCGACCTAAGCTTGATCTCCAGTGGATTATGATGTGTTTTTAGTTAATAAAAGTCTTTATATAATTACCATATGTTAGACTTACTTTTTGGTAAGCTGACGCCTTTCACGTGAGTTGGACTAGATTTATATCCTTTGCTATACGTAGGGACATATTATGTAAAGGATGGAAAGTCTAGGTAGGATAGGTCTATAAATACCCCCATGACTCTCCATGGGGGTGTGGAAGTTTGTTTGTTTTTCTTTGTTTTCTTTCACTTGAAATAAAACACACAACATTCCTTCACCTCTCTCTAACTTTCTCTCACTAAGAACAACAATGTCATATATGTTCTTTGATCATCCCCGACCACCCGAACCATGGTGGGTTTTTTGATGCCCTTTCAATTGGTATCAAAGATAACCGGAGGTGTTTTGTATCCGTGTGTTCGTGTTGTGTATTCAGATTCGTGTGGTGTTTTCAGATTTTCGGTTCGTATTTTTTTTGGATTCATTTCTTGATCAGATTTTAACATGTGTTGCTATTATATCTTTTGATTCTGTTAAAATCTTTTGATTCTATTATAAGTCACGAATTTATTGTCCGAATCTGTGTCTAAGTATCAAAATTGTTTCTTGTTACCCGTTTTTTTTTGTTTGTCAACTG
Organism: Glebionis coronaria; assembly: GCA_025667525.1. Taxonomy (NCBI): domain Eukaryota; kingdom Viridiplantae; phylum Streptophyta; class Magnoliopsida; order Asterales; family Asteraceae; genus Glebionis; species Glebionis coronaria. Next base: position 445,638,818 of record CM046878.1, on the reverse strand, counting down.
TTCCTATTTGTGGGGATAAGGACAAAAAAGTTGGTCCAGTACTATTTTTCGGGGTTACAATACTTGGTCAAAACAAAACCCTTTGCAGATGGAATATTACGATGCTCATTCAGAAGAACTCATTGCGACGGCTTCTTTTTTGGATGTATTCCGATGGGTTTTTTTACATTCCGATGGGTTGGGCTATCCTCATTGCGATGGATGGCCTGATTCATCGAAATGGAAGTTTAAGTCGTCATGCTGCCCAAATTTTTCCATGATATTGCGATGGAAGAAAATCATTGCGATGGACTGTTTTTTATGCATATTGCGATGAAAAATGTGTTCATGTACCATTGCGATGGATACAGTTTTATTGTGATGGTGTGTAGTGTGAAGATTCATTGCGATGGGAGTGAATGCATTGCGATGGAACAAAATCATTGCGATGAGTTTAAATCAATTAATTCAACATATCAGATTTAGACTCATATACTTTTAAAAACCATCAGATAATTCATTACAAAAATTCAACAATCTGTTACTTTCAAAAAACCGACTCACACTCATTCATGATACAAACCAATCACTTTTAATCCGACTCATCGTTACTAACCTAAACCAAACACATCATTTACTTGCCCAACACATCTAATCCCAACACTTCTTCACCTTACCCAACACCTAGTCTCGATATATCTTAATTCACTCGAAAAACATTGACTCAAAATCACTCAATCCTGATCTCAGATTTGTTAGAAACGTTTTTTCACATCTTTAAAAGATTTTTTTGTGTTTTTCAACAAATCATCATAGATCATTGTAAGGGCAAACCCTTCTTAAGTTACGAATTTTTTCCACTGATTTCTAACAACTTTGTTATTATCAGTGTTCAATTCGGTTAAAAAAAAATCAAATAACATCTCAAAGAATACCTACCCGAGACCTTGACAATAAGATCCTGCTACCGTTGACTTTCGATTATCGAGTCTTTGTGGTCAGTTTAACTTCATGGTATTGAGATTTATTTCTGATTGATGGGTTTAGATGTTTGATGTTCATGATGGGTTTGATTTGAGATGAGAGTGGAGATTGGGAGTTTGGTTGAGATGATGTTTTGAGATGGCAGTTTTAGAAGAGAGTGGAGATGGAGTTTTAGGATTAATCTGGCGGTGTAAACTATGAGATGGGGGGCGGTGGTTACGATGGTGTTTAGGGAGTAATGTAAGTTTGGTTTGAGTTTGTTTTTTATATGAGATATTAGGGGTGACTTGTTTATATCACAATTAAATGTTGCCAGCCTCTCACACACGTGGCCATCTAAACATTGCAATTTGTAAAGTGAGTTTGGTCTATTTTGGTAACTGTGTTTTAGTGAAGACTTCCAAGGGGCGGAAATTTCGAGACACTCAAGTGGGTTTGAAATGATTTTCTTCAAAAACTAGTGGTTTACACGTGGGATGCACCTAAAAATTATTTTATTTTGGTGCAGTTCATTTAGTTAATCCCATAGAAACCGGACATAGGATGTCAAATGGGCCATTCATATGTTTTTTATGGAGCCTAGTTTGAAATCTTATTGGGTCGAATATACCTATGTAATGGGCTGCACATTTGTTTAAGATCTTGGCCTGTTACATTTGGTCATTAATTGGCGGGCCGATCACTACTATTAATCGAAGGTATATAGTGGGCCGATTATTTTTGCATTTTATTTCGGGATGATCGTTTATATATCCGAATCTTGCAAAATTAATCATTTGAGTTACGGGGTTATTCGATTGAGCCGGGTATTTTTCGAAAGAACCAAGTGATAAAATTGTTGTCATATGAAAGCCTTATGGGACAGGATTTTATTACTTTGGCGGGCCATTTAAACAGTGACATTCTGGCCGGATATCCGTTTTCGATCATATCACTTCTTCACGAACAACAATCACAACAAACACAACAACACGATACACTACACTAAAACGATCCTTATCAAAAATTCACCTAAATTCCTAACGGCTATTACGGTTTATGTGATTACGAAGATGATTCGATGCTACTTATTTGAGGTTGAAGTGAGATTTTTCAGAGGCGTTCTTATTTTATCTTTAAAAGAGTACTTTCGACTTTATAAGATAACTTGCTCGAGCAAATACGGTTATGAATAAGACTTGAAATATCTAGTTTCCATTGTCAAGGGGAGGATGGACGACGACATGGATAACTATCATTTTTTGGGAGCTTCGTTGCGGTTCTCAGTGTCACACGCACTTGCAGTTGTGGATTTCTTCAAGAGATGTAGTATCTTTTCATATACCGCCTGTTTTGGTATAGGGTACTTTAGAGAGGTTGTACCTTTTTAATACCGCCTTTTGGTATGGGGTACGTTTAAGACTTCTCTGCATCGCTCTTCATTCTACAATAGTGCAAGCTTAAGTTCAAGTTTGGGGAATTCTACTTCAGTTTCCAGTTTGGATTATCGGGTTATCTTCATCAGTGGTCACTATCAATAGCCAACAGAATTGATAAGGGGATTCAGTTCGGGGTGATCAAGAGAGAATTTTGTTTAGAGAGATATTGTTGACATCTTCTCACATAGTATTGGTTGCTAAGTAAGCGGCTCCAGTTGACATACCACGTACACACATGAAGGATGATTCCCTTAATAGGTATCATCCTGGAGGGAGAAATGTGTACATGCGGGGTCACTTGACTTTGGTGTTACCGTTTCTACATAGAGGGATAAGTTGTCTACACTCGAGACTTAATTGACTTTGGTGTGGCGACTTTTTATCATCACTGTCCTGTCAGGAGACATGTGCATTTCCGGGACTTAATTGACTCTGGTGCTACAGGTTGACTTCATGTTCGGGATAGAGTGTGTACTTCTGGTAATCTATCATAAAATCAAGACTGGGATTGCTTCTATTTGTGAGAAAATGTTGATGACGTTATCACCTCCCACAGATTTCCTCTGTATGATCTGTTTGGGAGGGAGCAGTCTTTACTGCTTGTTTTATGAAAGGCCTTCTAGTTGGGAGGGAGTAAAACTCAACTAGATTCTACAAAGCTGAAGAAATAGAGCTGGAGTATTCAAGAAGATGAAGGTCGCTGAAGACTGTCTCAAGGAATGCTGGAATTCAAGCTTATCATTTTTCTTTATTTTTGCTTGTAGGAATCTTTGTAACCAACTCACGTGAGTCACCATCTTGGAGGGAGATTGTTAGACTTACTTTTTGGTAAGCTGGCACCTTTCACGTGAGTTGGACTAGATTTATATCCTTTGCTATACGCAGGGACTTATTATGTAAAGGATGGAAAGTCTAGGTAGGATAGGTCTATAAATACCCCCCATGACTCTCCATGGGGGTGTGGAAGTTTGTTTGTTTTTCTTTGTTTTCTTTCACTTGAAATAAAACACACAACATTCCTTCACCTCTCTCTAACTTTCTCTCACTAAGAACAACAATGTCATATATGTTCTTTGATCATCCCCGACCACCCGAACCATGGTGGGTTTTTGATGCCTTTCACCATACTAATCCTAGCCCAATACAATGTTTCCTTTTTCTCCTTTTGCTCCTTTTTTCCTTTTTTTTCTTTTCCAACCGTCTATACCCTTTCCATATCCATTAAATTTTGTTTTTTTCTTTATATTGTTTAATATTATGTTATTAACAATACCATAATTTACCTTAACTTATTTCAGCTCCTAAAACCTCCAAAACCTCAAAACCGTAAAACTAGTCAATTTTTACGCGTTTTACCGTAAAAGTCGTAAAATATACATTTTTAAAAAAAATCTCAAATTTTAAAATAAACTTTATAACTAAGTCCTAAATGACTTAAAACCATCCGAAAAATATTCCCGTGACTAAATACCTCTTCCGAGACCTCAAAATGCTAAACCGTAAATCGTAAAAATACGATTTTCTATAATACATATACGTATACGTAAAACCACTAAATAACACCATTTCACTTCATAGTCACTACCATGTGAGCTCAAGAACATGAAATCATCTCACATCGTTTCACTCACAAGGTACCCCGTACCGGAAACGATATCCAAACCACAATCTATACACACCAATAAGCACATAAACACGTAAAGACACGTAACTAGCACAAAATAAAACTAAGTGACGAACCTCAAAACCACGGTTGTCACATCACTCCCTCCTAATAGAAATCTCGTCCCGAGATTTACTCCTTAGGATCAAACACACAAACAACAAATCACATGAGGATACTTGTTCTAAACGAACTCCCCTCATTTCCACGTGAACTTTAGTTCAAGTTTCAAAATACCACATATACAAACCAAAAATAATTAAACTCATTGCCAAACTCTTGACCTCACAATCAATAAATCTCATAGATGACTCTTTGATAAAACAAAGACTCTTATTAATACAAGTCCCGAATAACCGTACATGCAAAATGCATTCTCAAACAACCTTTACCAATCTCAATACATGAAATGTATCATGTATACAACTCACTTTACCCAGGTAATTCTATACTCATAAGCTAATGGTCCGATCTTTCCAAAGATCATAAATGGACCTACAAAACTCTACATCAACTCTTCCTTTTACCAAAACATACCACCCGTTACTATGGGTGAAACTCCCTACATAACTTTGTCACTAAATCTAGTGGTTTCCTCCTTTTCTACATAACATCCCTTGTTGCTCTCATTCTGTCCACAAACACCATTACCACATTAATAGCCTCTTTTACCAATTCTAGTCCACAATAGGGACAACTTACCATATCCTTTAATATAGTGCCTCAAATGGCATTTTTCGACTTCTAGTACGATAACTATCATTATATGAAAACTCAGCCATCGCTAACAAGTTTCCGAACTACCTCTAAATCAATCACCCATGCCCTCAGTGTAACACCTAAGGTTGTATAAATATCTCACTTGCCTATCCTTTTCCAGTTAGCTGGATATACTCATATCCAATCATGTTCATCAACTCCCTTTAGTCCATACCCCAAACTACTTACAAATTTCAATTTCCTTACGAAGTGACCTATGATGGTCTTTCACATATCCATTAGTTCTTCCAATCCAAATCAACTTATGATCTATACACATCATCAAAAGGACGGTTATCTCAGTTAGTCTATCAACTGCCATCCAAACCCATGCTACAGATACTTCCATTAAATTTGGATTGCTCATTAGTAGCACCTATACACTTCTTTCTCACTTTTCTTCATCTTGTCTCAGTTATACCAAGCCCTTCGTCCCTATGGCACATCACACCTATAACTCCTCATCCATTTGATTATCGATACTAATCCTCCCAAACAATCGGTATAGGTCAGTGTCATTTCTCTTTCCACACTACGACAGTATTAGCCTGCTTTGTGCTTTATTCTACTCATTAGGCTCTACCAAAGTTCTACCTTCGGTTCCTATCTCGACCTATTTTATTCTTGCTTCGCTTCTATACACACTTCCTTCTTTTCCCTCAACTCATACCATACATCACGATGTGATGCTTCCCATCGTTTCTTCCATTGCCATAATCCTTCATAAGACATTCCATACATATTAGGCTATCTTTTACGCAAAACCCTCCATTCTATCACATCCGTACGCAATCCTTCCAACTTCTCAACTACGTGACTTCTCATTCCTCTTGAAATATGAGATGAATTAGTCAGTCTATCGACTATCACCCAACTCTCGTCTTACTTATTCCTCCACCCCATTATGTATCCCTTTTACCAATTTCGTCCTTACATCGCCCCTTTCTAAGCTACTCCTATCTATGTAGGAAGTATAGTCCACGTCCCTTTCTCCATATGGTTATCCAAGCCACGCAACATACATGTTGACGCGTTCTCTGCTTTAGACAACTCAACTCGTGCAACCTACATCCTTCATCCAAACCACCCTAATACGTCATCCATAGAGTTCAAGTTCGTCTCAGCTTCACTTCATTTTTCTTATTCCATGTCTCATCAACCATGCTTGCCTTTCCCAGATGGTACTTGGCCTTGCAATTTTCTTTCGTCACTTAACTCCACCCACCACCTTTGCCAAATGTTCAATCAAGGTGATTGAATATGTGTTGGAGATGTTCATGATCCGTATAGATCATTCTCCACGTCTCGTACACCAAATGCCTCTAGCATTCTAGGCAGATATAACAGTCCAGCTCCACTAACTAAGTCTATCCAGTCCTTCCGATAATTCCAAGATCGGCTCATTATCCAATCCACTTCTTCAGCCTCCAAAATGCTTCCTCATCCTTCTTCACTTCGCCCCTTGCTGGTTCCATGATATGTCATCATCTCTAACTACTCATCATGGTAAACTTATCACTAAAACTCACACTCGAAAATCTCACGTATAACTCCACTCCAAAACCAACACATAATTCGCCTCACTCTCCTTCTCAGATTTGAGTAGATCAAGATGTCGTCGATGCTCCCGATGACAACTCGTTTATATACGTTCATGCACAATCGGTTCATTGACTCCATGAAAACCGCTAGTGCTTTGGCGAAGCCAAATGCATAACCATAAACCCAAAGCATTCATACAACATCCCTAGCAGTTTCAACTATGTCCTCCTTGCACCCTCTCTCAGTGGCAATACGAATAAATTCCTACCTCGTTCTACTTGCAAAATTCTACACGCATTTTAAAAGACCAATGCTTCCTCTCATCAAACCACTCAACCGCTTTCCTCATCCAATCTACTACTAAGCAACTCGACTTTTACCTTGCATCCGTTGCAAATTTCCATCAACTCTTGTTCTTGAAATCATTCCATCAAAAATTTCCTTGGAAAAGCACTAACTCCAACTCCTCTCACTTCTCCTACTTGCTCTATTCATGGTTCTACCTCACAGTAATAGGCAAACCTACTAAATTTCAGGAAATTTTCAGAAAACTTACATGCCTTACGAACAATCATAAATACCTTTGAGGTATTATACCCCCTTCCAACACTCTCTATGGCGCTTTACTTGTGCTAGTATCCCACAAATCTCTATTCGTCTCCTTGGTACTCCAAAGAGACCTCATGACCACATTAGTTCGTCTACAAACCTTTTACTCTATCATCCCTACTAAGGGCATTCCGACCGTTCTCTCCTGGCCACCTACTTAATCGTGTAGGCGCGACCAAGTCTTTCATATGACTACCTCAACGCTCCTGAACAATACGAAACCAAAACTACATCTTGAATCCATCAGATACGATCAACGAATCAAACCCACGGATAACTAACGACATTTCACGTGCACCAATTAAAACAAGTCAAAAACCACGAGACTCAAGAGAAAACTCAAACCCAAAACGTGTATCAATTCAAGATGACCCATGACAATGAAAAATAATCCCAGAAACACCCAATGGCAACCAAAACATATTATGCCCCGCGACATATTACTTAAACCGTGCAAAAGATCGATTTTTCTAAAAGAATATATATATATATATATATATATATATATATATATATATATATATATATATATATATATATATATATATATATATATATTTTCTTTACCTCCCCACATCTATGTGACTCAAACAATCTACAAACAACCCTCTTGACGAACTCAAAACTCAACTCAAAGACTAGGTATCCCGTGCATCCTAAATCATAAAAAAATAAACTACTATTCAAACTCAACCTTTAACCCGACACTTGTACAATAATTTCTGCCAGGATACTGACCTCCCATGACTATGCATTCTGAATATCTGAAAAGTACGTTCCGAGTACATAATTTTTGGCTTTTGAATCACTAAAAAAGCTCTAAAAACGAACAAGTTATGACCAAAACAATTTTATACTAGTTGTTTTAAAAACTAAAGAATAAACTTAGTGATTACTGCAATCCTTTTAAATGAAAGATATAATTGTATGTGTAACCTTCATAAACTCAATTTAACCTCGTATTAATAATTATAAATGACGTGAATCGGTTAAACCCAATTATATAAACTATGTAAGTAGAAAGAAATTTTACTTCGCTTTATTTTAAAGAAAGTCTTTTAGAATTTGAAATAAATAAGTGTTGATTAAAATGAAATCTTATGTTACATCTTGTTTGAAACATGACTTCAACACCTTACCCTTATTTTACCGAATACAACTAACTATCTAACCCTATAATAGATTTCTAAGTCCCCCTTTTTCTCAACATATACCGACCAAAAGAAATGTAAGACCCAACACAAAAGATTTCATTATCTCAAAAGGAATCCCAAGTTATTTCAATAGACTTAAAACCAAGAACACCATTTTAAAACGTACACATGAAATACGAAACTCAAAGAATACGCTACAAGACACACTTCAAAAGATTCAAAACGTCGTTGAAACTCCACCAAACTTGAGCTCTAATAAATTGTTTAAACACAATAGAGTACTAGGTACGTTCAAGTTATAATAAATACTGAACGACCGTAAATCATAACATCTATTAGTATATATACATCCGCATATGTGTACCTATCGAATCTCCCAAACATACTCGTTATCATACATATCAAGTCAATCGATCGCGTCATACACTCGTTTTTTTTCCGTACGAGTAATCACCATCTCACCATCTCACCATTTCACCATGCCACAACAAGGCACAAAACCCATTACCAAAACCAACCCATATCGTGTGACCTCATAATCACATAACACGACTATAACTCAAAACATATAACACACTAAAAAAATAGCCATATCGTAGGCAGCCGTTACATAAACCCATATATTATAAATATACCCAAAATCCACATCTCATCATATACAAGCATGTACTAACCCTCTTTCATGCAATCATACTTGAGAACCCATTGAAGTAGTGGTACTTGTATAACTATGTTGGCCACCATACTTATACAATTACCCTTTCCCCAATGCACTCCCTCCTATGATGACACTTATAAGAATCAATACAACATATAACACATAAATCCATCTACTCACATAAGCTCATAACCACATAACCAAATAAGGTCCAAAACTCCATCTATAAAAATAACATAATAAAACTCTTGGAATACAGAAATCCATAGTCTAGCTAAAACAGCATAGACTAAATCCAAAACGAAAACATAATCAGTTATAAGTCATGTCGCCCATAAGAGTGGAAACAGCTTAAAATCCTTCCTACCCATGTACTCCTAGTAACTCGAACCACCACACGATTCTTAGGGAACATGACTTAAACATCAAAAGAAAATAATATCTCTCGGGTACATAAAATAACCCAACAAAAGATAGAAAACTACCATGTACCAAATTATGTACTATAATGTACAATTTAAGCAAAATACGACAATGAATAGCGTGGATGATTATGGTTCAACCCGCACTAGTCACAACCCGAAAAGAAAATAGCATGTGGCTAAGTATGAACATACTATGGTTCAATTCATATTAGTCAAAACATCACAATAAATAACATCCAAACACATCAATTATTATAAAATGCACACATACTCCTATGACGCCTATATGTAGGGACCCTTAAGCTATAGACTAGGCTACGCGACTAGGCAACCTAATTCTCTATAACCATTGTCTCTGATACCATTCTGTAACACCCCACCATGGCGGAATATTGGGCGCGACGTATGGATATCATCACAAAAAACGATGACTCTATAGAGAAAACTAAAATGCAACTATAATGTCATAAAAAGGTGACACAAATGTCATGACAATATCTCAACCAATGTAGGAGTCTAGGTAAGTAGGTAACAGTCCTACCACTTACCCAAGACAAACAATTAACATAATCAAAACAATATATAGGTTCCAACAGTATCACTTATTCAAAACACATAAAAATAAACTTAGAAGGAACGGGGATCTCCTTCTAAATGCAATCCTAAGGCTTCCAAGTCTAGCCACTTCTATCCTCAAGCTTAACCACATTCACACCTGAAAGAGACACTAAAACACGTCAACATAAAGTTGGTGAGAGTCATAGGTTTAGACTCCAACGCTAAATCAGTTATAAGCTGTGAATAACAACCATCAACACAATAACATATGGACAATGTGTTACAAGTATGCATTAACAATTAACATTCAAGATCAATCATTCCAAACCAAATCCAAGGCCCCCAGCCTTACCGAACACCATGGTACCATAGATGATCACACTATGTACCTATCCCAAGGCCCCGCCTTGTCACTATCCATTGGTCCCATATATGATCACACTATGTACCCCTCCAATCCAAATTATACACAAACAAAAATCACATAGCAGTTAATCACATAATGTACACACAAGTCCATCTCAAACCTTAAAAACATTCATAGCATCAATTTATAAATAACTCAACACAGTGTCTCTTTCATCCCATCTGGAAGTCAAAATCAATAGTAAACATGGGAATATGAAACTCACCTGATTGAGCTTCCCCAAACATCCGCGCACTAGCAAAAAGCTAACAACCAAAAACACATAATCAAAACATGAACCAAACACTAAAATGGCTCATCAACCTATGATGGAAATCTAACCTTCTCCCATATATATACCTCATATATATGCTCTAAGAATCTCATTACACCCTTCTATAAAGCCCTTAACTCGTTTTACTTCATAACACATCCCGTTAACATTTTATCAAAACTAGTCCCAGTTTTAGGTCTCCAAACTATAAGCCAAACGTCCACCTAAACATACTCATGATCTCTGTAAAGAGAATATTTATGCCCTTACATATGTTAACTAACACCTCCCATTTTCCCCAACCTTAAAGCTACTGTTAAGGGCCCGATATATATATATATACTTTTGTCATTCCAGATTTACTGATTTTAATCATACAAAAAGTTTGTTATGATTAGAGGGTCTTACCCTAAACTACAACCTTAGCCCAAGTGCAGATACTTACTACAATATATAAACCATCTCCCATGTTCGTTAGAAGATCCTAATGCAACCCTAAGTACCCCAAACAACCCAAAACTTAAAAAGAAAACAGGCTGACTTCAAAACTGTTTTGACCTCCGACTGTTGTAACCTGTTTTTGACCTACTTCCCCACCTTCAATTTAGTTCTCGTTTCTTGCATTGGAAATCCTCTTCAATTACCTTTTCAGGGATACTTGGATCGCAAAATAAGAGTTTGTAGAACTCCCAATATGATCAAAACAATTGACTCAAAATTCTGCCCAGTTTTTAAAAACGGGTTTAACAAAATCAATCTCATTAATTAACCCTAATCCCTATAATTACAAGCCCTAATTTATGTAATCATCATATTATAATTAATACAACATTAGTTTACTGTTTTTATATTAAACCCTAACCTAAATCCATCATAAGATGATTATAAAAACATTAAAAACAATTAAATTGAAAAGGGATTTGAATATTTACCTTTGATTTATGAAAACCCCAAAATTTTATGAAGAACCCTAATATTTCTCCATTAAATTCGACCTAAGCTTGATCTCTAGTGGATTATGATGTGTTTTTAGTTAATAAAAGTCTTTATATAATTACCATACTAATCCTAGCCCAATACAATGTTTCCTTTTTCTCATTTTTTCCTTTTTTCCTTTTTTTTCTTTTCCAACCGTCTATACCCTTTCCATATCCATTAAATTTCGTTTTTTTTCTTTTTATAGTTTAATATTATGTTATTAACAATACTTTAATTTACCTTAACTTATTTCAGCTCCTAAAACCTCCAAAACCTCAAAACCGTAAAACTAGTCAATTTTTACGCGTTTTACCGTAAAAGTCGTAAAATATACACTTTTAAAAAAAATCTCAAATTTTGAAATAAACTTTATAACTAAGTCCTAAATGACTTAAAACCATCCCGAAAAATATTCCCGTGACTAAATACCTCTTCCGAGACCTCAAAATGCTAAACCGTAAATCGTAAAAATACGATTTTCTATAATACATATACGTATACGTAAACCACTAAATAACACCATTTCACTTCATAGTCACTACCATGTGAGCTCAAGAACATGAAATCATCTCACATCGTTTCACTCACAAGGTACCCCGTACCGGAAACGATATCCAAACCACAATCTATACACACCAATAAGCATATAAACACGTAAAGACATGTAACTAGCACAAAATAAAACTAAGTGACGAACCTCAAAACCACGGTTGTCACAGATACAACTTAGGAAAATGGGAGGATAAGTACGTGATTAGGGCATATGAGTAGTGTTAGCATTACTAACTTATAATGACAATGATCTCGTTGCGCGCTTAGCATGGAAATGGGGTGAAAATCGAGGACGATGAAATTATTTCTAACGAAGCATTCACGTGTTCTTATTCTATGAACCTAAACGTCCCATTTTGCGATGAAAATCATACATTATGTCTAAAAAGCAAGTAGTAGCAATAGTAGTAGTGTAGCTAGTTTATCATTCAATAAAGTGAATAAAAATGAACTTTGGAGGTGCTATGATACTTTATTCTAGCATTGCGTGAGGGCACGACAATGGTTTAGTATGGGGGAGTGATGAGACTGCTTTTATACATAGTCTCATCATCTAAAATAGGCTTTAAAATGCATAAAATATCATGAAAAGGGCCAAATATATGCTTGTGTTTGTTACTTGTGTATTTTAGGTACAAATATTGAGAAAATGACAAAAGATCAAAAGAATCATGCAAAAACGAACACGGGAAACGAAGCCGCACAATGAACCAAGCCCTAATGAAGATTTTCTAAGAACAACCCTTGAAGATTTGAAGATTAAGCAAGAAGGGTCCTCCAATATTGAAGAATTGACACTTTAAACCCTTGTATATTCATAATTACAAGATTGGTCCTTAAAGTTTGTCAAATTTACAAAAAGGGCCCTCCACTTTGAATAATTGGCAAATTTAGTCCCTCAACAAAACTAAATTGTCAATATTAGCCCTACTCAAAGTTAAGCATGCCATGAAGGCCTTCAAGTTACAAGAAATTACAAGTTTGGTCCTTAAAATATGTCAAATTGCAAAAAGGACCCTTAACTTTAAAGAAATGGCAAAAATGGTCCCTCATAAATCATGACTTGTCAATTTCAGTCCTCCAATAAGTCAACCATACAAGTCAAGACCATTATCTATGAAGAAAATGCCAAAACAGCCCTTCAAGAATCATGAAATGGCAAGAAATACCCCTGAAAATATTTTGGAAAAGTATTTGGGGCAAAAATGTGAAAAATAAAACTTCAAATACAAAGGAAAACGAGTTTGGCCAGTTTTGTTTACAAGTGAAAGAAAGGGAAGAAGTGAGGGACTTAAGCTGTCAAACATCCAACCTTACCTTAACCAACCATGGGATGCCACATGCCCCACTACACACTCTCCTCCAATCACAACCCACCCTTCATCCACCTCACCAATCCGCTCACAACAAACTTATCTAACCCGGTTTAACTTATTTAATTAAGTTTAAAAACTGGCGGTTAACTCCTTTTTAAACCCAAACTAAGATCAAACACCACTATTCATCCCAAGAACACAAATTGGGTATTTGTGTTTTAGAAATAATTAACCTACCATATTATCCAGATTAGTGATTAAGGTGATGTTAATCATATCCCAAACCTTAAACTTGCCACCTCAACAACACACAAGTCACATGATAAACCCCCATGCATACGTTTTGCATAAAATGCCAAAAGTGCCAGAAGATCCAACCATCCTTGTTTAGCTTTATTCTTGGCCTTTGGATACAATTTCACCTTGCCAGCAACAACAAAACGCCAAATTCAGTCACATGATAAACAAGATATTCAAACTTTCAAAGGGCATTTTGGGGACTTCATCAACATTAGGGTTACCTTTTTCTTAGCATTTCTAGTTCATTTGTAGCCTATATAAGGCATAGGACCCCTTTCATTTACATTTGCTCTTGAATTTTTCCTTGTTCACTTTTCTGTAAATCTCATATTCAAGTTAATGAATTATGTTAGAATTGTGAAGAAAAGTCAAGTGCCAATCTTTATTACTGCTTGTTTATGTTTAATGTTTGCTAATCTTGAATCTCAAAACGTATTTTTAAACCTTGTGCAAGAAATTCCACAAAGGATCAAAATTTGATATTTTGCTAAGTCTTGGTTTAAACCTTGGAATTCTTGGGCTATAAGTGGATCGTAGCATCCTGATATTGTGATATCAAGGTGTTGTGAGGCTTATAACTTGGGGATAATCAAGTGTGGGAACAAGGTTGCATTAATCAAGTTTATTTTACAAGTGGTCACTTTCTGATTTTGATTTATTTGTTCTAACCTTGTTGAATCTTAGCAGGATTGTTTGTAGAAGCTTGTGCTTGTTCTTGCTAGCACATAAGTTAAAAAATTCGTGGGTGTGGATGTACATCCATGAGGTTTGAACCCTTTTACCCAAAATCTGCTTTAGTACTTGATTTTTGGTGATTTGGTGCTTAGCTTGTGTTCTTGCTGAATTTATGGTCTAATCTTGCTTGATACTGCATGATATAACTGTTATTGTGTTTGATTGGGCTTGGGTAACTTTGGAATACACTTATACTTGTTTAAATTGTGATTTGAAAAAGATAAGGGGTGTTTGGGATTATCTGTTTAAGATCATAGATTGCTATTGTGTTGTTATAAAGTGTTGTTTATGGTTTGTATCTGCAATATACTTGGTTGTATGCTAACACCTGCAAGTTGTAGGCTTTAAAAACATCAAAATAATGATTGTGCTATAACTCATTTGTTTTGACTGTTCTTGACTTGAGATTTTGGAAATACCTAGAGTATATGCATTTTTAGGGATAAAAGGTGTTAAATCAAAGTTTGTGTAACCTGATTTGAAGATTTGAGTGTTTAAAATTGGATTGTTGGTCAAGTATATCAGCAAAGTGAAAAATCTACTTGTTTAGTGTTTATTAGTAACTATTTTGTGCTTGAATCTTGATTTAGGCCTTAAACCAATGCATGAAACTTTTTAATTTATGTTCATTTGAATTAAATATAGATTGTGTATGCTTTTGGTGCAAATTGGTTGGCTGAATTTTGCTAAAACAACTTATTAAGTTCATAACTGCTTATTGTTGATGTATGTGTAAGATCTGGTGATAAATTGAATTAACTGCACTAATTGGCTAATTGGAAGTGTGATTTCTTTGTTGTTTCTGACTCCTTGTGATTCACTGATCACAAGGGTACCTTGTTTGTAACTTGAATCCAACAAAAAGTCATATAAGACAAAAAGTCAAGAAAGTCAAGCAGTGGGAAAAGTTCCCACTGCTCAACACCCAAAACTAGCCCCTACTAGTGTTAATTTTCATCCAGCTTATTTATAAGCCAATTTGGCTTATCCAGACTTGCAACAACTTATTTTTTGTGATAGATCTTCCTCATTTGACCCATTTATTTGATCTGGAGCTTATCAGACCTTGGCTTTGACTTTTTACTAGAAAACTCATAAGGTTGACTTTTATTTAAGTGCTTATATGTTTATTTCAGCTTATTGAGTGTGCTTATTGGAAAAGGTTTTGATTATTTATCTTAATTAAGTCATTTAAAAGCTTTTGAAACTTGAATCAGCACTTGAGGTGGTCTAGAACTCGAAAACGACTATTTTGTCGTTTTGTGAAGATAGCTTTTAGCTTATTCAGGCTTATTCCTTATGCTTTTTCCAATTTTCTTTTCACAGATCTCTTAAATAACTTAAAAGAAGCTTGTGTGTCAAATTTGAGCTTATGGCATCAGCTTATAGCTTAATGGGCCAAAAAGCCCATTAAGAAAAAGCTGCTTTGAAATAAGCTAGCTTAAACATATTTTCAGCTTTTGGGCCTTCAGAGTTTTGTTCTTAAAATCAAATTTTGAGTCAGATAGGAGCTTTTGGGCTTATTTGGACAACATTTTTCTTATTGGGCCTTAAATAGCCCATTAAGGGGTCTGTTTGGACTTTTGGCCCATTTCAAGACCCATTAGGGGTATTTTGTAATTTCAACTTCATTTCTGTGTTTATTAGGTTAAAATAAGCTAGTTTGCAACTTTTTAGAATTTTTTATAAATTTTAGATTTTTATTAATATTTTATTATTATTTTATTATTAAAAATTAAAATTTAGATTTTTCAAGTTTTTTCATTTTTCTTAGATCAAATACATTAAATTAGGAATTTTACAATTTTTAGAATATGTTTATTGTCATTAGATTAATTTTTAGAATTATTTTAAGATTTAATAGTTTTTAATTATTTTTAAATAGTTTTAATTAATTTTAAAATTTTCAAAAATACTTTTAGACTTAGTTAAGTCATTTTAGAGGTTTACAATTGAAAAATCTCATTTTGGGCTTTTTGTTAATTAAATTGATTTTTGGGGCTTTAATTAGCATTAAAAAATTATTATTTAATTAAATAAAAGGTTTGAGTGATTTCTGATTTTTTGTAAACTCTAATCACATTTTTTAGGATTTATTTCAATTTTCTAAGAATTTTTAGGGTAAATTTTTAATTTTGTCACTTTTTACGGTTTTACGTGTACGACTATCCGTCTTAGTGTAATCCACAATCTTAACCGTCATTCTCTTCTAATCTCTTTTCTATTTTCTTTCTCATCAATATAATCACAAAATTTAATCAATTCTTAACACAACGCACTTGACTCCTTGGGAAACGAACTTGAACTTCATTGGTCATTAGTGCTTGGTTTTCCTAAACCGACACTTAATACTTTCCCTATTTTGCTCTCTTTTCCTAAAGAGTAGTAAAAACACTACATCAATAGCCTAGACGACCCAGAGGCATTCTCAGCCCATTTAGATGCCCAACGGACTTTTGCATCTACATACTGGCGCCATCCTTGGGACCCTAAATTCGATCTACCTAGTAGCTAAAGAATGGCGGGTCCTGAACTAATATCACCTGAAACCGAAGCTCATGATGACAACCACAACAACCTCACGAATGAAGAAATCATTGAAGGTCACCTCTCGGCTCTGAAAGAGTTGATAAAAGATAAAAGTAATCGTGATTACCTCAAACCAAGGCTAATCAGCTTTGATGAAGGAGAAGAACATTCGAGAGAAAAGGGGAAGAAGAAGAAGGAAAGCTAAGGTAATGGGGAGAAAGATAAAGGGAAAAAGGTGGCATATGATGACTTGGGAAAGCCTTTCAAGTCATCGGCCAAATGCCCTCTCAGCCGAAGGATCGTCGAATATTCATCCCCTAGTCATAGGATGCCAGCCAACGTTAGGATTTACGCGGGAAAGGAAGATCCGGCTGATCACATCAACCATTTCAAAGGGATGGGGAGCCAGGGAGAGTGGCCCATGCCCGTATCGTTCCGAATGTTCCAGCATACGCTAGATGAAACAGCCAGAGCTTGGTTTAACGAATTTCCATCGGGAAGCATAGACGATTGGGATTATTTGGAGGCCAAGTTCCTCACGCGATTTGGGATGTTGAAGGCATGCGCAAAGGACCCTACCGAGATCACGAAGATCATCCGCAAGGCCAACGAGAGCCTACTGGTATTTAAAGAAAGGTGGGTAAGTGAATCTAAATCCATTCCTAATGTGCTTGACCTCATGAGGATCTCTTCATTTATGGGTTCACACAAATGTCCTGGTCTGGCCAAGCGGTTTGCTGAAAGTATACCCAAGACGGTGGACGAAATGTTGAAGCATGTGTATGATTTTGTTCGTGCGAACACAGCATTTAGGGATGCCGAGCTTCCTAGAGGGGAGTACATCCGAGGGGACAGTTCCCCGACCGGAGGTCAAAGGTATGATCGTTCTCAGAAAAGAGGTTTTAGAGGAAGAACAGGTGGAGGCCGAGGTGCCTATCCAAATAGAACCCCTTACGCTCAACCCTACACTTTGCCTTACCGTCCTCCCCAACCTCTACAAGAAGTTAATCGAATATTCACCCTAGAAGATTTGTCCAGCACACCGAAGGAAATCTTAGCAGCAGAGCACCAACTGACCCTGCTGGCCCCACCTACCTTAGTAGGAACGCCAAAGAAGGAAAATATGGAAAGATATTGTGACTATCATTGTGCGAAGGGGATTACACAAATGATTGGTTTCAGCTGAGAAGACAATTGGAGGCCGCTTTGGAATCTGGAAAGATCAACCACTTGATCAAAGACGTGAGGCAGAAAGGAAAGGGCGGCCAAAAAGGCCACCCTTAGAAGGCCAAGGTGATCAATATGGTATGTGGGCATAATGATAACCGAAAGTGTTGGGGTCGGTATTTGCTGACCCTGAAGCAACTCTAGGATTTGAATATAAAATCCCCCTAAGTGTTTCATGCTCAGCAGTAAGGCCAGTCTGCTGAAGGATGACCAGAGGAACAAAGTTCCTTCTGAAGACTTTATAGCTGAAGAAAGTTCAACACTCCCCTTCTAGTTAACTTAGAAGACAAAAGGAGTCTTCGCTTCAAATACTAGGCGGTCTAGTTGCTCAAGAACAAGGACTGAAGAAGGGCTTTCAGTTCAGTCTGTTTTGACAATACCAAACTGAATGATGTCGATCTTCTCTAGGATACTGAAGACTCTCAGTATTTTGATGGTTTGCATTAGGCGGGAAAAGATAACTTTAAGTCAAAGTAAGTTGCTTGTATACTTAGATATAAGTACAACCTTTATCTTTTCTAGAATAGTTTAATATGTACTTTGTAATGTTTATCCAGCATGGGCATCAACCACCCACTGGATAAACCCATGCATTGAAACATGCAAAATGAAAACCCTAGTTTACACTGCCTATATAAGGAGTGTACATTGGGAGAGAAAGGGTTAACCAATACAAGAACTTAAAGTCTAGAAAATCTTTCTCTCTCGATAACAACTAAACCATATAGCCAAGATGCATATTAACGGTTTAGATTGGAACTTAGACTTTAACTTTGGTTAGACATTTAAGTAAAGGAGATCATAACCCATTGTCATTTAACCACTTTATTATTCCGCAAACAAAGTAGGTTATAGATTCTTTATTTGATTCTAATAAAAGTCTATACATTGAAAAGTATATTGGTATTGTTGTTTTAGTTGTTCATATTTCTTATCTATTGTTAAGACAACACACTTGAGTTGAAGTAAGGAGTTATTACTTAAGTTGATAAGTAATAACGAATTACAAGGGACCAACAAGTGGTATCAGAGCAGTTTGATTAGCTAAACTCTTATTTTTTTAAACTGCTCATTTAAAAGTTTTCAAATCAAGATCCAAAATGGCTCAAGTTATACCACAAACCCTAGAATATAGGGGTGGCCAACTCAATGCTGCTCCAGTGCTAGAGGTAGCCAATTTTACAAATTGGAAGAAGAGGTTTCTTGTCCACATGGTTGGAATTGAACCTCAATTCCTTGGAATCGTTGAAAATGGTCCTTTTGTTCCCATGGTTGGGGACAATAGAAAACCTGAAGCACAATGGACTGCTGATGAGAGAAAAGCTTCTAACCTAGATTAGCGTCTCAAAAGTCTCATCATGTCTGTGCTTCCAAATGACCAAATAAATTTTGTTGTAAATTGCAAAACAGCCAAAGCAACATGGGAGGACCTTATTCTTTACCATGAGGGACCCTCTGATGTAAAAGAAACCAAAATCATAGATTTAAAGCTTCAATACAACACCTTCAAGCACAAAGAAGGGAAACCCTCACACAGACGTTCACCAGATGCAAAGCATTGATGAATGAACTTGTGAATGATGGTGTTGAGCTTTCAAAACTTGAAATCAACACAATTTTTGTTAATGCATTGCCAAAAAAGTGGCTCAGTTTCTGCCAAAGCTTGAGAAATGCTAATCACATTAAAGATTGTGATCTAGCCTCTCTTTTTGGAAAACTTAAATATGAAGAAAACCTAGTTGATAGGATTTATGAAGGCTCAAGCAAGATTAAAGCATTAACCATTGCTACACCCTTGTCCACAGCCTTCTTCAGTGAGGCTGTCATTCAAGACTACCAAGATAGTCCTGATGATGAGGAAGACACTAGAACTAGTGAGGAATATCTGAATGACCTCAAACAGGAATTTCATGAAAGGGCAACTCTAGCCAAGTCTAGAAGGTTCTTTAAGAAAGGAGGCAAGTTATGCAGCTCCACAAAAGCTTCAGTTGACACTGAATGCTACAAATGTGGGAAGACTAGTCACTATGCTAGGGATTGTTATTCAAAAACATCT
Source organism: Glebionis coronaria (assembly GCA_025667525.1). Classification (NCBI taxonomy): domain Eukaryota; kingdom Viridiplantae; phylum Streptophyta; class Magnoliopsida; order Asterales; family Asteraceae; genus Glebionis; species Glebionis coronaria. The sequence goes on along the minus strand of CM046878.1, from coordinate 445,618,696 downwards.
CTCCCTTCCTATTCCTCACCAGCTCAATCAAGACCATATGTCAATCATCATTTCAACCAAAACAAATTGCTTCTACTTCATTTCAGCAAAACAGTGTTGAACTTAGACCAACAAAAGACTTTGAGGCTAAATACAGAGAAATCAAGGCTAGATTGGCCCTCATAAGCACTGAAAGTTCTTCCTCCAAGGCTCCCAAGCAAGACAAGAACAAAGGACTTGTTGCTGAAGCATATGAATGGGATGAAGAAGATGTTTCTTCAGATGATGATGAAATGGTTAATGTTAAAGTGCTGATGGCACTTGCTGATGATGGAGGGGCTAATTCAAATGTTGTGGCCAAAGAAAGTGCTAGAAATGGTGAATGGGTCAATGTTACAATAAAAAAGGTACAAACTCTTATTGAATTAGAAGATAAAGATGACATTAAATTTCTTTGATTACCTGTGCATTGATCTAAAATTTGTTGAAGAACAAAGAAACAATTTGCTTGAAAAATTTCATAAACTTGTTCTAAAACTTGAAGATTTTGAAAGTAAACAAATAGAGCTAAAATAAGCCAAACTTGATATTCTTACTTTTCAATAATTGAACAAAGAAATTTTGGAAGAAAATAACTCCCTAAGAGTTGAATTAAAAGAAGCAAAAGATATTGTTAAATCTTGGCTTAGAAACTATGATAGGGTAAATCAATGCATAAACGAACAAATTCCTGCTCAAAAGAGGAAAATGCTTGGTGCTGAAGGATCCTCTAGCACCAACTCTATTGTCTTTGTCAAAGCCTCTAATGAGGATGGTAGCTCGATCCCTAACATTGAAAGGTCAGGTGAAGAGAATTTATCCAATCATGACACTGGACGAATCCTTCTTCCTGAGTTTCAAGCAAGTGTTGACACTTCAGCACCAGTTGAGTCCTTAGTTACTGAGGATGACTCAAATGATGATATAGAGAATGAAGTAAGTACCCCACTTCCTCCTTTGGAGAAGTTGGCTGGTGCTGAACCCTCTACGGGACCCAAATTAATTCAGTCTATCATCTAGTCACACACCACACACAAAGGTAGTTCTTCCAAACATGTCAAAATTGACACTTCAAAGAACTCTTCAGCTCCTGCTGAAGGTTCACATATGGGAACTACCTCTTCAGTTTAACAAATAAACTGAAGAATGCTAGTTCTGAGGAAGATAAGAGAATGTCTCTTATCATGCAAGAGATCAATGATCTCAAATTACAACTCAGGCAGCAACAACCACCAACTTAGTTCAGAGATGAACCTTCAGACTTTCCTCATTTAAAGTATAAGTCACAATTTAAAAGGGCTTGTGAGTTATGTGGTCTTAACAACCATCTCACTCAAACTTGCTTAAGAGTGATTTATTGTACTAAATGTGAGAGGACTGATCATCTCACTTGTGAACATACTTAGTATATACTGGCTAAAACTAGTGCTAATGCTCATAATACTGAAGCATCTCAATCCAGGCAAAATATACTTTTCCCACCATGTATTCATTGTGGTATGGGCAATCATCACTTTGATGACTGCCACTGTTACCCTGTTTGTAATATTTGTGGAAGTTATTGTAACACGCCACCATGGCGGAATACGGGGTGCGACGTATGGATATCATCACAACAAACGATGTCTCGATAGAGAAAACTAAAATGAAAATATAATGTCATAAATGGCGACACAAATGTCATGACAACATCTCAACAATGCAGGAGTCTAGGTAAGTAGGTAACAGTCCTACCTCTTACCCAAGACAAACAATTACTACTAACAATCACATATAGGTGGCAACAATATCACTAACGAAACAACCAGAAAGAAAATAAACTAAGAAGGAACGGGGATCTCCTTCTAAATGCATTCCTACGCGACTCCAATCCTAGCCACATAAGTTCTCACGCTTAACCACGTTATCACCTGAAAGAGACACTAAAACACGTCAACATAAAGTTGGTGAGAGTCATAGGTTTAGACTCTAACGCTAAATCAGTTACAAGCTGTGAATAATGTAAAACCCGCAAAAATAAGGTCATATTTTACTCTAATATATAATTTAATTCAATTTTTTTATTGAATTTATTTATTGGTTTTAGTTGATTTTAAATAAGAATAGTTAAACTATAACTTTCGCGAATCATACGAATGGAGTTTTTCTGCTAGTGATCGCGATACCGACGAATGCCCAAATTTTACATTTTATTATCGATAGTTTCGATATTTAATATTTTCTATTGTTGTCGTTTAATTTTTATTTTATTTTATTTTAAAAATAATTTTTCGTAATTTACCTTAAGCCTTTACGTGTCATTCGTTCATTCGACACATTAACTATTTTAAGTCCTTTAATCATCAAAATATAAATGTCCTCCGAATGTCGATGTTTTTATTTTATATTGAGATTTTATTTTTCGTGTTTTACATGTATCTTTCAAATCGCGTAAATTTTAAAATATCGGTATTCGATAATACCCGCTTTTTAATTTGTGGAGCAAGATTAATAATAAATCTAACCCCACACAACATCTCTATTTCTTCATGTCTTCCTGCGTCTATTTTATATACATTGTTATCTAAAATTATTATAAAATCATTCCTTATTACATAAGTTTTGGTCAATGACTTACAACTCCCGTTTCTTCATTTCTTGTTGCGTCATCTATTCTTTAATTGACTTTGGTAAGCGTTTGACAAGTGGTCTTGTTCACCTATTTCATATATTAACAAATTGACACGCACGTCTAGGACTTACTTCCCATATTTTACATTTTATATAGAAAAACAAAAATAAAAAGGAGATCAAATTTTGTAGCCTACACCATTCGCATTTCATACAACTTTGGCAGCCCTTTTCATTCGTTTTGGACGCGTATAGTTAGGTCTCCATTTGGTGGGCTGTTTATACGAATACTATTATTTCGATCGTTATCCTCGTTTAATATCAATATCGTTGAGGTGAGTTTATAGCCTCGCTTTTATTATTGTAAATGTTTTGTTAAACCCGCGAGGGGGATACATGCTATTTTATAAAATGAACACAAGTTGTTTTCGGTATGCTGGACCCGAATGAGATGATAAATGCATAAGTACCATTTTCTTATGAAGTCCCTGAATTTCATGCACTGTTAATTACTCGAAGGGGTAAACGCTAATACATATGATAGATCTATTTGGTTTGACAGCCTTATCCTATGGTTTGTATCCTTGTGAACACCTGAGAGGGATATTATGTATAAGAGGTCGTTGGTATATGACAATATTACCTGTTAGTAGGGGCGCCGCAAGTGACTCGGTTTGACATGTTGGTTAACGTTCAGTGGCGTGAGCTTAATGCATGTATCTATATATATGACTTGTCTGTGTGATAAGTTTGAGATGATTAAAAATTCTTGTGTTCACTTATTAATCTTATAAACTCTATAAATTCACTCGGCTTTTTAGCTAATTTTTAGCATGTTTATCTCAGGTAATTAAAGATGAATGCTGGAGGTTTGGAATGGACGAGGAGGCAAGCGCTAATGTTTTGGAAAACATGTTTTCGTTCCATTCAGTTATCTTTTACTTTTAAAATGTTTGTGTACTTTTAAAAGACTTGAGTATAAATGTTGGCAACGGTTTGTGGGACCAGTACTCTGATCTTTATGAATGGAACCTTTTATCTAAAAACGTCTCTTTTAGAGTCGTTCTTTATATTCTTTTGTGATTGTGCTATTTCTTAACACCCAAATGGTTGGTTTCCGCTGCGAGTAAATTTGGGGGTGTTAAAGATTGGTATCAAGAGCTTAAGGTTATAGAGAACTAGGTCTCTCATTTTCAAAAACCTAAACTATAACCGTGTTTTGTGCGCTAAGTCTTCTCGTGTTCCTAGTCCAAGCCTTCAGGTAACTTTTATGTTATTGTTAATGCATATGAGAAGCATTATTGTTAAGTATTTTAATAATAAATACTTTGAGATACTTTGAGATATTCGAGATTTTTGAGATGTATCGAGATATAAATTATATATGTCGACTTTGAACGATATTTTGATGTAAATGCATCTATTCGTAATTTTCATAATTTTTGAAACTATATAATGACCTTATAAAATTTATTTTACGGGATTTACTATGATATGCAAATTGACAAATCTACCTTCTCGTGGCTATTGACCATGAAGAGGATGATGCTAGTGACTAACACGCATATGAGCCACGTGGATCCCCACGTGACCCATATAATAGTAATTACTTTTGTGTTGTGAGTTTTGTATAACATATTGATTCATTCATGTTGTGATCAAAAATTTGTACATGTTATGACCATATCATTGTATGAACACTCATGAGTTTTTCTTTGTGTTGTGACAGAATCATACCGCCACGTAGGATGAATCAGGATGAGGTGAACAGAATTGTTGCTGCAGCTCTTGCAGAAGATCGTGCTGCAAGGAACCAAGCCGGTGGAGCTGGTGGAGCAGGAGGAAACGTTGGTCCAATTGGTGTGCCACCTGTTAGAGAATGTACTTTCTCTAGTTTCAAGAAATGTGGGCCGATTAACTTCCATGGTACTGAAGGAGCAGTGGGATTGACTCGTTGGTTTGAAAAGACGGAAAGTGTGTTTAGTATCAGTGACTGTGTGGAAAGGAACAAGGCGAAGTTTGCTACTGCTACACTTCAAGGTCCAGCTTTAACTTGGTGGAATGCTCAAGTAGCTACCTTAGGACTAGAAGTGGCACATGGGAGGTCCTGGACACAGTTGAGAACTATGATGACTGAGGAGTTTTGTCCTACTGAGGAAATTCAGAAAATGGAAGTGGAGCTGTGGAATTTGAGGGTGAAGGACTGCAACATTGCTGCTTATACTCAAAGGTTTAATGAGTTGATTTTGTTGTGTCCTAAAACCGTTCCGTCTGAGAAAAAGAAAATTGATGCGTATCCGAGGGGTCTGCCAGAGAACATCAAAGGGGAAACTACATCCTTAAGGCCTACTGTGCTGAATGAAGCTGTTCGAATGGCACATACTTTAATGGAGCAGAAGTTGACTGCTAAGGCTGAAAGAGTTGCAGAAAGCAATAAGAGAAAATGGGAGAACAATAACCAAGGTGGTAGTAGTGGTAACTACAGAAACAACAACAGGGGGAACAACCAAGGTAACAACCGCCATAATCAGTACAACAATCAGAGGCAAGGAAATGCAAGAGCCATGACCAACACACAGAATGCAAGAGTTGATCAAGGTGGCAATGCTCCTAATTGTAATAATTGTAGGATTCGACACTTTGGAAACTGTCCACCGAAATGCAACAAGTGTGGAAAGCCTGGCCACAAGGCTAAAGATTGTTGGTGCGGAGGTGTTGCCACGGGTGCAAACACTCAACGTGTTATAACTTGTTATGATTGTGGAGAGAAAGGCCATGTGAGATGGAACTTTCCGAAGAAGAACAATCAAGAAGGAAATGCTGCAGGAAAAGTGTATGCCGTTGGAGGTGCTGAGCAGAACGATGGACCCAACGTCGTGACGGGTACGTTTTTACTTAATAACCGATATGCTAGAGTACTATTTGATTCTGGATCGGATAAGAGCTTTATCAACATAAGTTTTAGTCTTTTATTCGATACTAAACCAGATGAATTAGATACAAAGTATGAGGTTGAATTGGCTGATGGTAGGATAACTAGTACTAGTTCTATTCTAAGGGATTGTACTTTGAATATAGTGAATCACTTATTCAAAATTGATCTTATGCCTATTGAGCTCGGTACTTTTGACGTGATTATTGGGATGGATTGGCTAGTTAAGCATGATGCTACCATTGTTTGTGGAAAGAAAGTAGTGCATGTACCTGTTAAGGGTAAGAATTTGGTAGTAAAGGGAGATAGTGGTACGTCTCACTTGAAGGTGATCTCTTGTATAAAGGTGAGGAAGTACATGGAAAGAGGATGCCAATTGTTCTTAGCCCATGTGAGTGGGGCAGAACCTAAGGAGAAGCATTTAGAAGATGTGCCGGTGATTTGTGACTATCCAGAGGTATTTCCTGACGACTTGCAAGGACTTCCACCACCTCGACAAGTCGAATTTAAAATTGAACTTGTGCCTGGAGCTGCACCTGTCGCACGTGCACCTTATCGTCTAGCGCCATCAGAAATGAAGGAGTTGGCTGATCAATTGAAAGAATTATCGGAGAAGGGATTTATTCGTCCGAGTTCATCGCCTTGGGGAGCTCCGGTATTGTTTGTGAAGAAGAAGGACGGATCGTTTCGTATGTGTATTGATTACCGCGAACTGAACAAGTTGACGGTCAAGAACCGATATCCGCTTCCGAGGATTGACCATCTATTTGATCAATTTCAAGGTTCGAATGTGTACTCAAAGATCGACCTGCGATCGGGTTATCATCAACTTCGCATTAGGGAGGAAGATATTCCAATTACTGCATTTAGGACTCGCTATGGTCATTTCGAGTTCCAAGTGATGCCCTTTGGTCTAACTAATGCACCCGTAATTTTTATGGACTTAATGAATCGAGTGTGCAAGCCATACCTTGATAAGTTCGTGATTGTATTTATTGATGATATACTTATCTATTCCAAGAGCAAGGAAGAGCATGGAGAGCATCTGAAGATTATTTTGGAGTTGCTTAAGAAGGAACAATTGTATGCCAAATTGTCGAAATGCGCTTTCTGGCTAGAATCTATAAAGTTTCTTGGTCATGTAATCGATAGTAATGGTGTTCATGTTGATCCTGCTAAGATGAAGGCTATTCGAGATTGGCCTGCCCCAACAACACCGACCGAAGTAAGGCAATTTCTGGGTTTAGCTGGGTATTATCGAAGATTCATAGAGGGATTCTCTTTGATTTCTAAACCACTTACCAAACTGACCCAAAAGAGCAAGACATATGAATGGGGAAAAGAAGAAGAGGAAGCGTTCCAAATGCTAAAACAAAAGTTGTATTCCGCACCTATTTTGGCATTGCCTGAGGGAGCTGAAGACTTTGTGGTATATCGTGACGCATCACATAAAGGTTATGGAGCTGTATTGATGCAAAGGGAGAAAGTCATCGCTTATGCTTCAAGGCAACTAAGAAAGCATGAAGAGAACTACACGACTCATGACTTAGAACTTGGTGCTGTTGTCTTTGCACTTAGACTCTGGAGACATTATCTGTATGGTACAAAATGTGTAGTATATACGGATCATAAGAGCCTACAACATATCCTGGACCAAAAGGAGCTTAATATGAGACAACGTCGCTGGGTTGAACTCTTGAGTGACTACGACTGTGAAATCCGTTATCATCCCGGCAAGGCGAATGTAGTTGCCGACACTCTTAGTATGAAAGAAAGAGAAATGACGAAAAGGGTTAGAGCTTTAACCATGACAACTTATTCTGATTTATCTAATCGAATACTTAAAGCTCAAACAAAAGCGATGAAAGAGGAGAATGTGAGGGATGAAGACTTGGGTAGAAGGATGACACCCATATTCGAGATTCGCGATGATGGAATTCGGTATTTTGATAATCTTGTATGGTTACCGGTGTATGGAGGACTGAGAGATTTAATTATGCACGAGTCACATAAGTCTAAATATTCGATTCACCCAGGATCGGATAAAATGTACCAAGACTTAAACAAATGCTACTGGTGGCCGAACATGAAGGCTAACATAGCCACTTATGTTAGTAAATGCTTGACGTGTGCTAAGGTGAAGTTTGAGCATAAGAGACCTTCTGGTTTACTACAACAACCTGAAATTCCAGAATGGAAATGGGAGAAGATCACTATGGACTTTGTTTCGGGACTTCCGAGAACTTCTAGTGGTCATGATACAATTTGGGTGATTGTTGATCGGTTGACTGAGTCGGCTCATTTCTTACCGATAAAGAAAACCGATGATTTAGACAAACTTACTCGGTTGTATTTAAAGGAAGTTGTTTGTAGACATGGAGTTCCTTTGTCAATTATTTCAGATCGAGATAGTCGGTTTACATCTGAGTTTTGGAAATCGCTTCAGCGAGCTTTGGGGACTCAGTTGGATATGAGCACTGCATATCATCCGGAAACGGACGGTCAAAGTGAAAGGACTATTCAAACTTTGGAGGATATGCTACGAGCGTGTGTAATAGACTTTGGAGGTAGCTGGGATCGACACTTACCATTGGTGGAGTTCTCATACAACAACAGTTATCACGCAAGTATCAAGGCAGCGCCTTTTGAGGCACTCTACGGGCGAAAGTGTAGATCACCGGTTGGTTGGTGTGAGGTTGGTGAAAGTCAATTGACGGGTCCTGAATTGATTAGAGAGACGACTGAGAAGATCGTGCAAATCAAGAATCGTTTATTGACTGCCCGTAGTAGGCAGAAGAGCTATGCAGATAAGAGGCGAAAACCATTGGAGTTTGATAATGGCGATATGGTTATGTTGAAAGTATCACCTTGGAAGGGAGTAATTCGATTTGGAAAACGAGGAAAGCTTAGTCCACACTATATTGGTCCATTCAAGATTATTGATCGAGTTGGCCCCGTGGCGTATAAGTTGGAATTGCCGGACAAGTTAAGTGCTATTCACAACACTTTTCACGTTTCTAATCTTAAGAGGTGTTTGGCGGACGAGAATTTAATAATTCCACTTGAGGAGGTTCAATTGGACGACAAACTGCATTTCATTGAAGAACCGATGGAGATCATGGATCGAGAAGTGAAACGGCTTAAGCAAAGTCGGATTCCGATAGTTAAAGTGCGATGGAATTCCCGACGTAGACCCGAGTACACATGGGAACGTGAGGATTACTTCAAGAGCAAGTATCCGCATCTATTCGTAGACGGACATAAGGAGAAGTAAGCCCCGGTACGGTGCTTCCTTAAGGGGGTGAGGATGTAAAACCCGCAAAAATAAGGTCATATTTTACTCTAATATATAATTTAATTCAATTTTTTTTATTGAATTGATTTATTGGTTTTAGTTGATTTTAAATAAGAATCGTTAAACTATAACTTTCGCGAATCTTACGAATGGAGTTTGTCTGCTAGTGATCGCGATACCGACGGATGCCCCAATTTTACATTTTATTATCGATAGTTTCGATATTTAATATTTTCTATTGTTGTCGTTTAATTTTTATTTTATTTTATTTTAAAAATAATTTTTCGTGATTTACCTTAAGCCTTTACATGTCATTCGTTCATTCGACACATTAACTATTTAAGTCCTTTAATTATCAAAATATAAATGTCCTCCGAATGTCGATGTTTTTATTTTATATTGAGATTTTATTTTTCGTGTTTTACATGTATCTTTCAAATCGCGTAGATTTTAAAATATCGGTATTCGATAATACCCGCTTTTTAATTTGTGGAGCAAGATTAATAATAAATCTAACCCCACACAACATCTCTATTTCTTCATGTCTTCCTGCGTCTATCTTATATACATTGTTATCTAAAATTATTATAAAATCATTCCTTATTACATAAGTTTTGGTCAATGACTTACAACTCCCGTTTCTTCATTTCTTGTTGCGTCATCTATTCTTTAATTGACTTTGGTAAGCGTTTGACAAGTGGGCTTGTTCACCTATTTCATATATTAACAAATTGACACGCACGTCTAGGACTTACTTTTATATAGAAAAACAAAAATAAAAAGGAGATCAAATTTTGTAGCCTACACCATTAATGAATAGATTTTGCTAGGTTCAATTGTTGTTCTCGGTATCTTAACGAATTGATTTCCGGTTTAAAGTACGACTCAGTTGATCTTTGTGAAAAAGAATATTGTTGGTTGTTTTTAAATAAAGGTGCAAAACAATTAAAGTAAAAGGCAGGTAATCTAAATCTAAATAAAGTAAATGGGTGCAAGTATTTAAAACGTGACTGAAATTAAAAGGCACTAATGTAAATGACGCAAATTTAAATCTATCTAAGGCAAAATTAAAACGCAACTAAAACTTAAACTAAGGCAAGGCTAAAATAAAGCTAAGACAAGTAATCTTAAAGTGCAATTAAATAAAAAGGCGGGAAAAATAAAGCTTAAAAATAAAAGACAGAACTTAAAAAGAAAAACTAAAAAGAACCTGACAGAGACCCTTGATTCGGAAGTTCTTAAGTTCCGAATGAACAAAAAGATGTTGATCCGGAACTTCTTGATCCGGAACTTCTTCCGAATGAAACACTCTTGATCCGGAACTTTTTGAGTTCCGAATGAGACCTTCTTGATCCGGAACTTTTCGTTCGGAAGTCTTGACTAGGAAGATTCGTTCGGAACTTTCAATGTTCCGAATGAGATTGCTGATCCGGAACTTTTCCTTCGTCCGGAACTTTCGAATTGATCCGGAACTTTGTCCTTGATCCGAAAGTTTTCGTCCGGAAGTCTTCGTCCGGAAGTTTGTTCGAAACTTCTCCAAATGTTCCGAATAAGCTGCTTGACTCGGAAGTTTTTGCTCGTTCGGAACTTTTAAAGTTCCGAATGAAAGCCTTCCTTCTCTTGATCCGGAACTTCCTGGGAATCTCAGACACAGAAACAAACACCCCCGAAGAACAAGGGAACACAGTAACAAGTAATATACCACAGATTTAACCAAAATCAAACAAACGATTAAACTAAACTAATAAAAAAACATTCAATAATCATAAACTAACAATTTAAATCAACAAAACAAACAAATTTAACCACAATAATCAAAAACCCACTTGATCAAAATAAGAACATGAACATGAACACAAACATAAACATAAAAATCAAAGATTAAGAAAGGTAGATGAGAGATTAACAAGATAAAATAAAGATTGACAAGAATTAAATGGAAACTTACTTGAAATTAAAGGAATTTAAGGTGCAAGACAAGGTATTTAAATTTGACAAGTATTTAAATTGACATGAATTAAAGGTGCAAGGTAAGTAAAATGGAAGACTAATTGTCACACTTAGCCAACAAAGAAAATAATTAACTAGTCCTAACTATATATAGGGGAGGATTAGGAAGCTTCCTCCCCTCTTTCCTTTTCTCTTAATTACAAGATTAAGTCCTTCCTTCTTTAATCTTCATTTAATTGCACCATTAGTCCTTTTTCCTTCTAATCTTCTTTAAACTTGGACTCTAATGACTTGTGGCTCGGGATTTCTTTTGAACTCGTCTTTTAATTCTTCAATAAAATAGACTTGAGTTCTTCGGCTTTTGATAAACTTCCGTCTTTTGACTTTTTCTTCGATAAATCTTCGGAATTGGTCTTGGACTTCCGTTCTTTTTGCACTCTTGACTTCTTGACTTCGTCTTTTCATCTATTTCTTCAATAAAAGCCCGTGAATGCCCGTGTTTTCTCCACTTTTCACCTTTTCGTCCTAAATCACAACAAAAACACAAACCACGCATAATTCCGACATAAAAGACATAAAATACACGTTTTGGCTCGGTTATTATTGTAATTAAGTGGTAGAAAGGATGGGTGTTTACACACCTATCAACCATTCGTATTTCATACAACTTTGGCAGCCCTTTTCATTCGTTTTGGACGCGTATAATTAGGTCTCCGTTTGGTGGGCTGTTTATACGAATACTATTATTTCGATCGTTATCCTCGTTTAATATCAATATCGTTAAGGTGAGTTTATAGCCTCGCTTTTATTATTTTAAATGTTTTGTTAAACCCACGAGGGGGATACATGCTATTTTATAAAATGAACACAAGTTGTTTTCGGTATGCTGGACCCGAATGAGATGATAAATGCATAAGTACCATTGTCTTATGAAGTCCCTGAATTTCATGCACTGTTAATTACTCGAAGGGGTAAACGCTAATACATATGATAGATCTATTTTGTTTGACAGCCTTATCCTAGGGTTTGTATCCTTGTGAACACCTGAGAGGGATATTATGTATAAGAGGTCGTTGGTATATGACAATATTACCTGTTAGTAGGGGCGCCGTAAGTGACTCGGTTTGACATGTTGGTTAACGTTCAGTGGCGTGAGCTTAATGCATTTATCTATATATATGACTTGTCTGTGTGATAAGTTTGAGATGATTAAAAATTCTTGTGTTCACTTATTAATCTTATAAACTCTATAAATTCACTCGGCTTTTTAGCTGATTTTTAGCATGTTTATCTCAGGTAATTAAAGATGAATGCTGGAGGTTTGGAATGGGCGAGGAGGCAAGCGCTAATGTTTTGGAAAACATGTTTTCGTTCCATTCAGTTATCTTTTACTTTTAAAATGTTTGTGTACTTTTAAAAGACTTGAGTATAAATGTTGGCAACGGTTTGTGGGACCAGTACTCTGATCTTTATGAATGGAACCTTTTATCTAAAAACGTCTCTTTTAGAGTCGTTCTTTATATTCTTTTGTGATTGTGCTATTTCTTAACACCCAAATGGTTGGTTTCCGCTGCGAGTAAATTTGGGGGTGTTAAAGATTGGTATCAAGAGCTTAAGGTTATAGAGAACTAGGTCTCTCATTTTCAAAAACCTAAACTATAACCGTGTTTTGTGCGCAAAGTCTTCTCGTGTTCCTAGTCCAAGCCTTCAGGTAACTTTTATGTTATTGTTAATGCATATGAGAAGCATTATTGTTAAGTATTTTAATAATAAATACTTTGAGATACTTTGAGATATTCGAGTTTTTTGAGATGTATCGAGATATAAATTATATATGTCGACTTTGAACGATATTTTGATGTAAATGCATCTATTCGTAATTTTCATAATTTTTGAAACTATATAATGACCTTATAAAATTTATTTTACGGGATTTACTATGATATGCAAATTGACAAATCTAACTTCTCGTGGCTATTGATCATGAAGAGGATGATGCTAGTGACTAACACGCATATGAGCCACGTGGATCCCCACGTGACCTATATAATAGTAATTACTTTTGTGTTGTGATTTTTGTATGACATATTGATTCATTCATGTTGTGATAAAAAATTTGTACATGTTATGACCATATCATTGTATGAACACTCATGAGTTTTTCTTTGTGTTGTGACAGAATCATACCGCCACGTAGGATGAATCAGGCTGAGGTGAACAGAATTGTTGCTGCAGCTCTTGCAGAAGATCGTGCTGCAAGGAACCAAGCCGGTGGAGCTGGTGGAGCAGGAGGAAACGTTGGTCCAATTGGTGTGCCACCGGTTAGAGAATGTACTTTCTCTAGTTTCAAGAAATGTGGGCCGATTAACTTCCATGGTACTGAACGAGCAGTGGGATTGACTCGTTGGTTTGAAAAGACGGAAAGTGTGTTTAGTATCAGTGACTGTGTGGAAAGGAACAAGGTGAAGTTTGCTACTGCTACACTTCAAGGTCCAGCTTTAACTTGGTGGAATGCTCAAGTAGCTACCTTAGGACTAGAAGTGGCACATGGGAGGTCCTGGACACAGTTGAGAACTATGATGACTGAGGAGTTTTGTCCTGCTGAGGAAATTCAGAAAATGGAAGTGGAGCTGTGGAATTTGAGGGTGAAGGACTGCAACATTGCTGCTTATACTCAAAGGTTTAATGAGTTGATTTTGTTGTGTCCTAAAACCGTTCCGTCTGAGAAAAAGAAAATTGATGCGTATCTGAGGGGTCTGCCAGAGAACATCAAAGGGGAAACTACATCCTCAAGGCCTACTGTGCTGAATGAAGCTGTTCGAATGGCACATACTTTAATGGAGCAGAAGTTGACTGCTAAGGCTGAAAGAGTTGCAGAAAGCAATAAGAGAAAATGGGAGAACAATAACCAAGGTGGTAGTAGTGGTAACTACAGAAACAACAACAGGGGGAACAACCAAGGTAACAACCGCCATAATCAGTACAACAATCAGAGGCAAGGAAATGCAAGAGCCATGACCAACACACAGAATGCAAGAGGTGATCAAGGTGGCAATGCTCCTAATTGTAATAATTGTAGGATTCGACACTTTGGAAACTGTCCACCAAAATGCAACAAGTGTGGAAAGCCTGGCCACAAGGCTAAAGATTGTTGGTGCGGAGGTGTTGCCACGGGTGCAAACACTCAACGTGTTATAACTTGTTATGATTGTGGAGAGAAAGGCCATGTGAGATGGAACTGTCCGAAGAAGAACAATCAAGAAGGAAATGCTGCAGGAAAAGTGTATGTCGTTGGAGGTACTGAGCAGAACGATGGACCCAACGTCGTGACGGGTACGTTTTTACTTAATAACCAATATGCTAGAGTACTATTTGATTCTGGATCGGATAAGAGCTTTATCAACATAAGTTTTAGTCTTTTATTCGATACTAAACCAGATGAATTAGATACAAAGTATGAGGTTGAATTGGCTGATGGTAGGATAACTAGTACTAGTTCTATTCTAAGGGATTGTACTTTGAATATAGTGAATCACTTATTCAAAATTGATCTTATGCCTATTGAGCTCGGTACTTTTGACGTTATTATTGGGATGGATTGGCTAGTTAAGCATGATGCTACCATTGTTTGTGGAAATAAAGTAGTGCATGTACCTGTTAAGGGTAAGAATTTGGTAGTAAAGGGAGATAGTGGTACGTCTCACTTGAAGGTGATCTCTTGTATAAAGGTGAGGAAGTACATGGAAAGAGGATGCCAATTGTTCTTAGCCCATGTGAGTGGGGCAGAACCTAAGGAGAAGCATTTAGAAGATGTGCCGGTGATTTGTGACTATCCAGAGGTATTTCCTGACGACTTGCAAGGACTTCCACCACCTCGACAAGTCGAATTTAAAATTGAACTTGTGCCTGGAGCTGCACCTGTCGCACGTGCACCTTATCGTCTAGCGCCATCAGAAATGAAGGAGTTGGCTGATCAATTGAAGGAATTATCGGAGAAGGGATTTATTCGTCCGAGTTCATCGCCTTGGGGAGCTCCGGTATTGTTTGTGAAGAAGAAGGACGGATCGTTTCGTATGTGTATTGATTACCGCGAACTGAACAAGTTGACGGTCAAGAACCGATATCCGCTTCCGAGGATTGACCATCTATTTGATCAATTTCAAGGTTCGAATGTGTACTCAAAGATCGACCTGCGATCGGGTTATCATCAACTTCGCATTAGGGAGGAAGATATTCCAATTACTGCATTTAGGACTCGCTATGGTCATTTCGAGTTCCAAGTGATGCCCTTTGGTCTAACTAATGCACCCGCAATTTTTATGGACTTAATGAATCAAGTGTGCAAGCCATACCTTGATAAGTTCGTGATTGTATTTATTGATGATATACTTATCTATTCCAAGAGCAAGGAAGAGCATGGAGAGCATCTGAAGATTATTTTGGAGTTGCTTAAGAAGGAACAATTGTATGCCAAATTGTCGAAATACGCTTTCTGGCTAGAATCTATAAAGTTTCTTGGTCATGTAATCGATATTAATGGTGTTCATGTTGATCCTGCAAAGATGAAGGCTATTCGAGATTGGCCTGCCCCAACAACACCGACCGAAGTAAGGCAATTTCTGAGTTTAGCTGGGTATTATCGAAGATTCATAGAGGGATTCTCTTTGATTTCTAAACCACTTACCAAACTGACCCAAAAGAGCAAGACATATGAATGGGGATAAGAAGAAGAGGAAGCGTTCCAAATGCTAAAACAAAAGTTGTATTCCGCACCTATTTTGACATTGCCTGAGGGAGTTGAAGACTTTGTGGTATATTGTGACGCATCACATAAAGGTTATGGAGCTGTATTGATGTAGAGTGAGAAAGTCATAGCTTATGCTTCAAGGCAACTAAGAAAGCATGAAGAGAACTACATGACTCATGACTTAGAACTTGGTGCTGTTGTCTTTGCACTTAGACTCTGGAGACATTATCTGTATGGTACAAAATGTGTAGTATATACGGATCATAAGAGCCTACAACATATCCTGGACCAAAAGGAGCTTAATATGAGACAACGTCGCTGGGTTGAACTCTTGAGTGACTACGACTGTGAAATCCGTTATCATCCCGGCAAGGCGAATGTAGTTGCCGACGCTCTTAGTAGGAAAGAAAGAGAAATGACGAAAAGGGTTAGAGCTTTAACCATGACAACTTATTCTGATTTATCTAATCGAATACTTAAAGCTCAAACAAAAGCGATGAAAGAGGAGAATGTGAGGGATGAAGACTTGGGTAGAAGGATGACACCCATATTCGAGATTCGCGATGATGGAATTCGGTATTTTGATAATCGTGTATGGTTACCGGTGTATGGAGGACTGAGAGATTTAATTATGCACGAGTCACATAAGTCTAAATATTCGATTCACCCAGGATCGGATAAAATGTACCAAGACTTAAAGAAACGCTACTGGTGGCCGAACATGAAGGCTAACATAGCCACTTATGTTAGTATATGCTTGACGTGTGCTAAGGTGAAGTTTGAGCATAAGAGACCTTCTGGTTTACTACAACAACCTGAAATTCCAGAATGGAAATGGGAGAAGATCACTATGGACTTTGTTTCGGGACTTCCGAGAACTTCTAGTGGTCATGATACAATTTGGGTGATTGTTGATCGGTTGACTAAGTCGGCTCATTTCTTACCGATAAAGAAAACCGATGATTTAGACAAACTTACTCGGTTGTATTTAAAGGAAGTTGTTTGTAGACATGGAGTTCCTTTGTCAATTATTTCAGATCGAGATAGTCGGTTTACATCTGAGTTTTGGAAATCGCTTCAGCGAGCTTTGGGGACTCAGTTGGATATGAACACTGCGTATCATCCGGAAACGGACGGTCAAAGTGAAAGGACTATTCAAACTTTGGAGGATATGCTACGAGCGTGTGTAATAGACTTTGGAGGTAGCTGGGATCGACACTTACCATTGGTGGAGTTCTCATACAACAACAGTTATCACGCAAGTATCAAGGCAGCGCCTTTTGAGGCACTCTACGGGCGAAAGTGTAGATCACCGGTTGGTTGGTGTGAGGTTGGTGAAAGTCAATTGACGGGTCCTGAATTGATTAGAGAGACGACTGAGAAGATCGTGCAAATCAAGAATAGTTTATTGACTGCCCGTAGTAGGCAGAAGAGCTATGCAGATAAGAGGCGAAAACCATTGGAGTTTGATACTGGCGATATGGTTATGTTGAAAGTATCACCTTGGAAGGGAGTAATTCGATTTGGAAAACGAGGAAAGCTTAGTCCACGCTATATTGGTCCATTCAAGATTATTGATCGAGTTGGCCCCGTGGCGTATAAGTTGGAATTGCCGGACAAGTTAAGTGCTATTCACAACACTTTTCATGTTTCTAATCTTAAGAGGTGTTTGGCGGATGAGAATTTAATAATTCCACTTGAGGAGGTTCAATTGGACGACAAACTGCATTTCATTGAAGAACCGATGGAGATCATGGATCGAGAAGTGAAACGGCTTAAGCAAAGTCGGATTCCGATAGTTAAAGTGGGATGGAATTCCCGACGTGGACCCGAGTACACATGGGAACGTGAGGATTACTTCAAGAGCAAGTATCCGCATCTATTCGTAGACGGACATAAGGAGAAGTAAGCCCCGGTACGGTGCTTCCTTAAGGGGGTGAGGATGTAAAACCCGCAAAAATAAGGTCATATTTTACTCTAATATATAATTTAATTCAATTTTTTTTATTGAATTGATTTATTGGTTTTAGTTGATTTTAAATAAGAATCGTTAAACTATAACTTTCGCGAATCTTACGAATGGAGTTTGTCTGCTAGTGATCGCGATACCGACGGATGCCCAAATTTTACATTTTATTATCGATAGTTTCGATATTTAATATTTTCTATTGTTGTCGTTTAATTTTTATTTTATTTTATTTTAAAAATAATTTTTCGTAATTTACCTTAAGCCTTTACGTGTCATTCGTTCATTCGACACATTAACTATTTTAAGTCCTTTAATTATCAAAATATAAATGTCCTCCGAATGTCGATGTTTTTATTTTATATTGAGATTTTATTTTTCGTGTTTTACATGTATCTTTCAAATCGCGTAGATTTTAAAATATCGGTATTCGATAATACCCGCTTTTTAATTTGTGGAGCAAGATTAATAATAAATCTAACCCCACACAACATCTCTATTTCTTCATGTCTTCCTGCGTCTATTTTATATACATTGTTATCTAAAATTATTATAAAATCATTCCTTATTACATTAGTTTTGGTCAATGACTTACAACTCCCGTTTCTTCATTTCTTGTTGCGTCATCTATTCTTTAATTGACTTTGGTAAGCGTTTGACAAGTGGGCTTGTTCACCTATTTCATATATTAACAAATTGACACGCACGTCTAGGACTTACTTCCCATATTTTACATTTTATATAGAAAAACAAAAATAAAAAGGAGATCAAATTTTGTAGCCTACACCATTAATGAATAGATTTTTCTAGGTTCAATTGTTATTCTCGGTATCTTAACGAATTGATTTCCGGCTTAAAGTACGACTCAGTTGATCTTTGTGAAAAAGAATATTGTTGGTTGTTTTTAAATAAAGGTGCAAAACAATTAAAGTAAAAGGCAGGTAATCTAAATCTAATTAAAGTAAATGGGTGCAAGTATTTAAAACGTGACTGAAATTAAAAGGCACTAATGTAAATGACGCAAATTTAAATCTATCTAAGGCAAAATTAAAACGCAACTAAAACTTAAACTAAGGCAAGGCTAAAATAAAGCTAAGACAAGTAATCTTAAAGTGCAATTAAATAAAAAGGCGGGAAAAATAAAACTTGAAAATAAAAGACAGAACTTAAAAAGAAAAACTAAAAAGAACCTGACAGAGACCCTTGACTCGGAAGTTCTTAAGTTCCGAATGAACAAAAAGATGTTGATCCGGAACTTCTTGATCCGGAACTTCTTCCGAATGAAACACTCTTGATCCGGAACTTTTTGAGTTCCGAATGAGACCTTCTTGATCCGGAACTTTTCGTTCGGAAGTCTTGACTCGGAAGATTCGTTCGGAACTTTCAATGTTCCGAATGAGATTGCTGATCCGGAACTTTTCCTTCGTCCGGAACTTTCGAGTTGATCCGGAACTTTGTCCTTGATCCGGAAGTTTTCGTCCGGAAGTCTTCGTCCGGAAGTTTGTTCGGAACTTCTCCAAATGTTCCGAATAAGCTGCTTGACTCGGAAGTTTTTGCTCGTTCGGAACTTTTAAAGTTCCGAATGAAAGCCTTCCTTCTCTTGATCCGAAACTTCCTGGGAATCTCAGACACAGAAACAAACACCCCCGAAGAACAAGGGAACACAGTAACAAGTAATATACCACAGATTTAACCAAAATCAAACAAACGATTAAACTAAACTAATAACAAAACATTCAATAATCATAAACTAACAATTTAAATCAACAAAACAAACAAATTTAACCACAATAATCAAAAACCCACTTGATCAAAATAAGAACATGAACATGAACACAAACATAAACATAAAAATCAAAGATTAAGAAAGGTAGATGAGAGATTAACAAGATAAAATAAAGATTGACAAGAATTAAATGGAAACTTACTTGAAATTAAAGGAATTTAAGGTGCAAGACAAGGTATTTAAATTTGACAAGTATTTAAATTGACATGAATTAAAGGTGCAAGGTAAGTAAAATGGAAGACGAATTGTCACACTTAGCCAACAAAGAAAATAATTAACTAGTCCTAACTATATATAGGGGAGGATTAGGAAGCTTCCTCCCCTCTTTCCTTTTCTCTTAATTACAAGATTAAGTCCTTCCTTCTTTAATCTTCATTTAATTGCACCATTAGTCCTTTTTCCTTCTAATCTTCTTTAAACTTGGACTCTAATTACTTGTGGCTCGGGATTTCTTTTGAACTCGTCTTTTAATTCTTCAATAAAATAGACATGAGTTCTTCGGCTTTTGATAAACTTCCGTCTTTTGACTTTTTCTTCGATAAATCTTCGGAATTGGTCTTGGACTTCCGTTCTTTTTGCACTCTTGACTTCTTGACTTCGTCTTTTCATCTATTTCTTCAATAAAAGCCCGTGAATGCCCGTGAATGTGTCACACCCCACCATGGCGGAATATGGGGCACGACGTATGGATATCATCACAACAATAGCGTGTCTATAGAGTTAACTAAATGATATAAGAAATGTCATAAAATGGTGACACAAATGTCATGACAATATCTCAACAATGCAGGAGTCTAAGTAAGTAGGTAACAGTCCTACCTCTTACCCAAGACAAACAAATAACACAAACAAAAAAAACATATAGGTGCCAACATGTATCACTTATCAAAAAAAACATAAAGGTAAACTAAGAAGGAACGGGGATCTCCTTCTATATGCAATCCTAAGGCATCCAAGTCTAGCCACTTCTATCCTCAAGCTTAAACACATTCACACCTGAAAGAGACACTAAAACACGTCAACATAAAGTTGGTGAGAGTCATAGGTTTAGACTCCAACGCTAAATCAGTTACAAGCTGTGAATAACAACCATCAACACAATAACATATGGACAATGTGCTACAAATATGCATTAACAACTATTAATCAAGATTAATCATACCAAACCAATCCAAGGCTCCTACCTTTCCAAACAACACCATGGTACCATATATGATCACACTATGTACCTATCCCAAGGCCACTACCTTGGCAAACCACAAGGCCACTACCTTGTCAAACCACAAGGCCACTACCTTGTCAAACCACAAGGCCACTACCTTGTCAAACCACAATAACTGAGACGGCACGTGTCCCCCGATCCAAATCATACACAATCAAGAATCACATAGCAGTTAATCACACAATGTACACACAAGTCCATCACAAACACAAAACATTCACAGCATAATTTATAAAAACAAGACAGTGTCTCTTCCATCCCATCTGGAAGTCAAAATCATTAGTAGACATGGGACTATGAAACTCACCTGATTGCTTCTTCACAAGTCCTCGCACTAGCAATAAGCTAACAAACCAAAAATACGCAATCAAAATATGAACCAATCACTAAGATGGCTCATCAACCTATGATGGACATCTAGCCTATTCCCATATAAATATCTCATTGATAAGCTCTAATCACCCCATTACCCTTCCTTAACAAGTCCTTAACTTGGTTAAGTTTAATCACTATCCCGTTCATATTTTACACAAAACAGTCCCAGATTTTAGGTCTTAAAACTTTAAGTCAAACGTCCCCTTAAACATACCCATGGTTTCTGTAAAAGGAATATTCATACTTTTACATATGTTATCTAAAACCTCCCACTTGCCCTAACCTTAAAGCTACTGTTAAGGCCCCGATATATGTATATATATTGCTACCTATCCAGAATTCACTGATTTTAAACGTATGAAAAGTTTGTTACAATTAAGGGGTCTTACCCTAAACCACAACCTTAGCTCAAGTGCATATACTTACTACAATATATAAACCATCTCTCATGTTCGTGAGAAGATCCCAATGCAACCCTAAGTACCCCAAACAACCCAAAACTTAAAAAGAAAACAGGCTGATTACAAAACTGTTTTGACCTCTGACTGTTGTAACCTGTTTTTGACCCACTTCCCGACATCCAATTTAGTTCTCATTTCTTGTTTTGGAAAGCCACTTCAATTACCTTTTCAGGGATACTTGGATCGCATCTTGAATGTTCCTAGAACTCCCGATATGATCAAAACAATTGACTCAAAATTCTGCCCAGTTTTTAAAAACGGGTTTAACAAAATCAACCTCATTAATTAACCCTAATCACTCTAATTACAAGCCCTAATTTATGTAATCATCATATTATGATTAATACAACATTAGTTTACTGTTTTTAAATTAAACCCTAACCTAAATCCATCATAAGATGATTAAAGAAATCATAAAAACAATTTAATTGAAAAGGGTTTGAAGATTTTACCTTAGATTTTTTGGAAAACAAGATTTTTGATGAAGAACTCTAATTTTCTCCATGGATGTCGACCTATACTTGATCTCCAGGGATTTTATGAAGTGTTTTGATAAAAATAAGGTTTTCTATACTTTCCTAACAAGTCCTTGGCCCATATACAAAAGCCCAGTTCCCTTTTTCCTTTTTTTCCCCTTTTCTTTTCTTTGGTGCGTCTAAACCGACCCAAACACCCCTAATTTCGTTTTTTTTTTATTTTCATTATTTAATATTATGTTATTAACATTAACTTAATTTACCTTAATTTATTTCAGCTCCTAAAGCCTCCAAAACCACAAAACCGTAAAACTAGTCAAATTTTACGCGTTTTACCGTAAAAGTCGTAAAATATACACTTTTATAAAAAATCTCAAATTTTGAAATAAACTTTATAAATAAGTCCTAAATGACTTAAAACCATCCCGAAAAATATTCATATGACTAAATACCTCTTCCGAGACCTCTAAATGCTAAACCGTAAATCGTAAAAATACGATTTTCTATAATACATATACGTATACGTAAAACCACTAAATAACACCATCTCACTTCATAGTCACTACCAAGTGAACTCATGAACATGAAATCATCACACATCGTTTCACTCACAAGGTACCCCGTGCCGGAAACGATAACCAAACCACAATCTATACACACCAATAAGCACATAAACACGTAAAGACACGTAACTAGCACAAAATAAATCTAAGTGACGAACCTCAAAACCAGGGTTGTCACATCACTCCCTCCTAATAGAAATCTCGTCCCGAGATTTACTCCTTAGGATCAAACACACAAACAACAAATCACATGAGGATACTTGTTCTAAACGAACTCCTCTCATTCCCACGCGAACTTTAGTTTAAGTTTCAAAATACCACATATACAAACCAAAAATAATTAAACTCATTGCCAAACTCTTTACTTCACAATCAATAAATCTCACAAATGACTCTTTGATAAAACAAAGACTCTTATTAGCACAAATCCCGAATAACCGATCATGCAAATATGCATTCTCATACAACATTTACCAATCTTAATACATGAAATATATCATGTATACCACTCAATTTCCCCTAGGTAATTCTATGCTCATAAGCTAATGGTCCGATCTTTCCAAAGATCATAAATGGACCTACAAAATCTATATCAACTCTTCCATTTTACCAAAACATACCACCCGTTACTATGGGTGAAACTTCATACATAACTCTGTCACTAACTCTAGTGGTTTCCTCCTTTCTATATAGCATCCCTTGTTGCACTCATCCTTTCCACAAACATCACTACCATATTAGTAGCCTCTTTTACCAAATTCTAGTCCACAATTCCAAGGCTCTAAGCCTCCTAAACAATCAGTATAGGTCAGTGCCATTTCCTTTTCCACACTAGGACAATATTAGCCTGCGTTGTGCTTTATTCTACTCATTAGGCTCTACCAAAGTTTTACCTTCGGTTCCTATCTCGACCTATTTCATTCATGCTTCGCTTCTATACACACTTCCTTATTTCTTCCTCAACTCCTACCATACATCACGATGTGATGCTTCCCATCGTTTCTTCCCTTGCCATAATCCTTCATAAGGCATTCCATACATATTAGGCTAACTTTTACGCAGAACCCTCTATTCCATCACATCCGTACGCAATCCTTCCAACTTCTCAACTATGTGACTTCTCCTTCCTCTTGAAATATGTGATGAATTAGTTAGTCTATCGACTATCACCCAACTCCCATCGTACTTAATCCTCCACCGCATTATGTATCCCTTCCACCAACTTCGTCCTTACATCGCCCTTTCTAAGCTGCTCCTATCTATGTATGAAGTATAGTCTACGTCCCTTTTCTCCATATGATTGTCCAAGCCACGCAACATACATGTTGACGCGTTCTCTGCTTTAGACAACTCAACTCGTGCAACCTACATCCTTCATCCAAACCACCCTAATACGTCATCCATATAGTTCAAGTTCGTCTCAGCTTCACTTCATTCTTCTTATTCCATGTCTCATCAACCATGCTTGCCTTTCCCAGATGGTACTTGGCCTTGCCATTTTCTTTCATCAATTAACTCCACCCATCACCTTTGCCAAATGTTCAATCAAGATGATTGAATATGTGTTGGAGACGTTCACGATCCGTATAGATCATTCTCCACGTCTCATACACCAAATGCCTCTAGCATTCTAGGCAGATATAAGAGTCCAGCTCCACTAACTAAGTCTATCCAGTTCTTCCAAATCATCAGTTCTTGCAACGTATAAGAAATCGCCTTTCTTGTCGTTCTCGTACACATCCAAATCCTTGCTCCGCGTATCGTCATGCTTCGCGAATTCATCCAGTCCTTCCGATAATGCCAAGATCGGCTCATTATCCAATCCACTTCTTCAGCCTCCAAAATGCTTCCTCATCCTTCTTCACTTCGCCCCTTGCTGGTTTCATGATATGCCATCATCTCTAACTACTCATCATGGTAGACTTAATACTAAAACTCACACTTGAAAATCTCACGTATAATTCCACTCCAAAACCAACACATACTTCGCCTCACTCTCCTTCTTAGACTTTGAGTAGATCAAGATGTCGTCGATACTCCCGATGACAACTCATTTATATACGTTCATGCACACTCGCTTCATTGAATCCATGTAATCCGCTAGTGCTTTAGCGAAGCCAAATGCATAACCGTAAACCCAAAGCGTTCATACAACATCCTTAGCAATTTCAACTATGTCCTCCTTGCACCCTCTCTCAGCGGCAATACGAATAAATTCCTACCTCGTTCTACTTGCGGAATTCTACACGCATTTTAACAGACCAATACTTCCTCTCATCAGACCACTCAACCTCTTTCCACATCCAATCTACTACTAAGCAACTCAACTTTTACCTTGCATCCGTTGCAATTTCCATCAACTCTTGTTCTTGAAATCATCCCATCATCAATTTCCTTGGGAAGGCACTAACTGCAACTCCTCTCACCTCCCCTACTTGCTCTATTTATGGTTTTACCTCACAGTAATAGGCAAACCTACTAAATTTCAGGAAATTTTCAGAAAACTTACATGCCTAACGAACAATCATGAATACCTTTGAGGTATTGTATTCCCTTCCAACACTCTCTATGGCGCGTTACTTGTGCTAGTTTCCCACAAATCTCTATTCATCTCCTTGGTACTCCTAAGAGACCTCATAACCACATTAGTTCGTCTACGAACTTCTTTCCTCCCCGCTAAAGGTATTCCGACCGTTCTCTCATGGCCACCTACTTAATCGTGTAGGCGCGACCAAGTCTTTCATATGACTACCTCAACGTTCCCAAACAATACGAAACCAAAACTACATCCTGAATCAACCAGATACGATCAAAGAATCAAACCCACGGATAACTAACGACATTTCACGTGCACCAGTTAAAACAAGTCAAAAACCATGAGACTCAAAAGAAAACTCAAACCCAGAACATGTATCAATTCAAAATGACCCATGACAACGAAAATAATCCAAGAAACACCCAATGGCAACCAAAACATATTACGCCCCGCGACATATTATTTAAACCGTGCAAAAGATCAAATTTTCCAAAAGAATATATATCTTTTTATTTATTTATTTATTATTACCTCCCACATCTATGTGACTCAAACAATCTACAAACAACCCTCTTGACGAACTCAAAACTCAACTCAAAACTAGGTATCCCGTGCATCCCAAATCATAAAAATAAACTACTATTCAAACTTAACCTCTAACCCGACACTTGTACAATAATATCGGCCAAGATACTGACCTCCCATGACTATACATTCTGAGTATTTGAAAAGTACGTTCCGAGTGCATAATTTTTGGCTTTTGAATCACTCAAAAAGCTCTAAAACGAACAAGTTATGACCAAATCAGTTTTATACTAGTTGTTTTAAAACTAAGGAATATACTTAGTGATTAATGCAATCCATTTAAATGAAAGATATAATTGTATGTGTAACCTTCATAACTCAATTTAACCTAGTATTAATAATTATAAATGACGTGAATCCGTTAAACCCAGTTATATAAACTATGTAAGTAGAAAGAAATTTTACTTCGCTCTATTTTAAAGAAAGTCTTTTAGATTTGAAATAAATAAGTGTTGATTAAAAAGAAATCTTATGTTGCACCTTGTTTCAAACACGACTCCAACACCTTACCCTTATTTTACCGAATACAACCAACCATCTAACTCAATATATACCGACCAAAATAAATGCAAGACCCAACACAAAAGATTTCATTATCTCAAAAGAAATCCCAAGTTATTTCAATAGACTTGAAACCAAAAACACCATTTTAAAACGTATACGTGAAATACGAAACTCAAAGAATACGCTACAAGACACACTTCAAAAGATTCAAAACGTTGTTGGAACTCCAACAAACTCCAGCACCTTAAAACATGAACAAACACAAGGTACGTTCAAGTTATAATAACTAGTGAACGACCATATACCATAACCTAACATGTAGTAGTATATATACATCCGCATATATATACCTATTAAATCTTCCAAAACATACTCGTTATCATACATATCAAGTCGATCGCGTCATACACTCGTTTTTTCATACGAGTAATCACCTTTTCACCATCTCACCATGCCGCAACAAGGCACAAAACCCATATATTATAAGTATACCCAAAATCCACATCTCATCATATACAAGCATGTACTAACCCTCTTTCATGCAATCATACTTAGGAACCCATTGAAGTTGTGGTACTTGTATAACTATGTTGGCCACCATACTTATACAATTACCCTTTCCCCAATGCACTCCCTCCTATGATGACACTTATAAGAATCAATACAACACATAACACATAAATCCATCTACTCACATAAGCTCATAACCACATAACAAAGGTTCAAAACTCCAACTATTAAAATAACATAGTCAAACTCTCGGAATACAAAAATCCATAGTCTAGCTAAAACAGCATAGACTAAATCCAAAACGAAAACAAATTCAGTTATAAGTCATGTCGCCCGTAAGAGTGGAAACAGCTTGAAATCCTTCCTATCCACCTACTCCTAGTAACTCAAACCACCACACGATTCTTAGGGAACATGACTTAAACATCAAAAGAAAAATAACATACCCCAGGTATGTAAAATAACTCGACAGAAGATAGAAACTACCTTGTACCAAATTATGTACTATAATGTACAATTTATGCAAAATACAACAGTGACTAGCGTGGACGATTATGGTTCAACCCGCACTAGTCACAAACCAGAAAAGAAAATAACATGTGACTAAGTATGAACTTACTATGGCTCAATTCATACTAGTCAAAACATTGTAATAAATAACATCCAAACACATCAATTAATATAAAATGCACACATACTCCTATGACGCCTATATGCAGGGACCCTTAAGCTATAGACTAGGCTACGTGACTAGGCAACCTAATTCTCTATAACCATTGTCTCTGATACCATTCTGTCACACCCCACCATGGCGAAATATGGGGCACGACGTATGGATATCATCACAACAATAGCGTGTCTATAGAGTTAACTAAATGATATAAGAAATGTCATAAAATGGTGACACAAATGTCATGACAATATCTCAACAATGCAGGAGTCTAAGTAAGTAGGTAACAGTCCTACCTCTTACCCAAGACAAACAAATAACACAAACAAAAAAAACATATAGGTGCCAACATGTATCACTTATAAAAAAAACATAAAGGTAAACTAAGAAGGAACGGGGATCTCCTTCTATATGCAATCCTAAGGCATCCAAGTCTAGCCACTTCTATCCTCAAGCTTAAACACATTCACACCTGAAAGAGACACTAAAACACGTCAACATAAAGTTGGTGAGAGTCATAGGTTTAGACTCCAACGCTAAATCAGTTACAAGCTGTGAATAACAACCATCAACACAATAACATATGGACAATGTGCTACAAATATGCATTAACAACTATCAATCAAGATTAATCATACCAAACCAATCCAAGGCTCCTACCTTGCCAAACAACACCATGGTACCATAGATGATCACACTATGTACCTATCCCAAGGCCACTACCTTGGCAAACCACAAGGCCACTACCTTGTCAAACCACAAGGCCACTACCTTGTCAAACCACAATAACTGAGACGACACGTGTCCCCCCCAAATCATACACAATCAAGAATCACATAGCAGTTAATCACACAATGTACACACAAGTCCATCACAAACACAAAACATTCACAGCATAATTTATAAAAACAAGACAGTGTCTCTTCCATCCCATCTGGAAGTCAAAATCATTAGTAGACATGGGACTATGAAACTCACCTGATTGCTTCTTCACAAGTCCTCACACTAGCAATAAGCTAACAAACCAAAAATACGCAATCAAAATATGAACCAGTCACTAAGATGGCTCATCAACCTATGATGGACATCTAGCCTATTCCCATATAAATACCTCATTGATAAGCTCTAATCACCCCATTACCCTTCCTTAACAAGTCCTTAACTTGGTTAAGTTTAATCACTATCCCGTTCATATTTTACACAAAACAGTCCCAGTTTTTAGGTCTTAAAACTTTAAGTCAAACGTCCACTTAAACATACCCATGGTTTCTGTAAAAGGAATATTCATACTTTTACATATGTTATCTAAAACCTCCCACTTTCCCTAACCTTAAAGCTACTGTTAAGGCCCCGATATATGTATAAATATTGCTACCTATCCAGAATTCACTGATTTTAAACGTATGAAAAGTTTGTTACAATTAAGGGGTCTTACCCTAAACCATAACCTTAGCCCAAGTGCAGATACTTACTAAACTATATAAACCATCTCTCATGTTCGTGAGAAGATCCCAATGCAACCCTAAGTACCCCAAACAACCCAAAACTTAAAAAGAAAACAGGCTGATTACAAAACTGTTTTGACCTTCGACTGTTGTAACCTGTTTTTGGCCCATTTCCCGACCTCCAATTTAGTTCTAATTTCTTGCTTTGGAAA
Source organism: Glebionis coronaria (assembly GCA_025667525.1). Taxonomy (NCBI): domain Eukaryota; kingdom Viridiplantae; phylum Streptophyta; class Magnoliopsida; order Asterales; family Asteraceae; genus Glebionis; species Glebionis coronaria. Next base: position 445,589,833 of record CM046878.1, on the reverse strand, counting down.
GCCACTTCAATTACCTTTTCAGGGATACTTGGATCGCATCTTGAATGTTCCTAGAACTCCCGATATGATCAAAACAATTGACTCAAAATTCTGCCCAGTTTTTAAAAACGGGTTTATCAAAATCAACCTCATTAATTAACCCTAATCACTCTAATTACAAGCCCTAATTTATGTAATCATCATATTATGATTAATACAACATTAGTTTACTGTTTTTAAATTAAACCCTAACCTAAATCCATCATAAGATGATTAAAGAAATCATAAAAACAATTTAATTGAAAAGGGTTTGAAGATTTTACCTTAGATTTTTTGGAAAACAAGATTTTTGATGAAGAACCCTAATTTTCTCCATGGATGTCGACCTATACTTGATCTCCAGGGATTTTATGAAGTGTTTTGATAAAAATAAGGTTTTCTATACTTTCCTAACAAGTCCTTGGCCCATATACAAAAGCCCGGTTCCCTTTTTCCCTTTTTTCCCCTTTTCTTTTCTTTGGTGCGTCTAAACCGACCCAAACACCCCTAATTTCGTTTTTTTTTATTTTCATTATTTAATATTATGTTATTAACATTAACTTAATTTACCTTAATTTATTTCAGCTCCTAAAGCCTCCAAAACCATAAAACCGTAAAACTAGTCAAATTTTACGCGTTTTACCGTAAAAGTCGTAAAATATACACTTTTATAAAAAATCTCAAATTTTGAAATAAACTTTATAAATAAGTCCTAAATGACTTAAAACCATCCCGAAAAATAATCATATGACTAAATACCTCTTCCGAGACCTCTAAATGCTAAACCGTAAATCGTAAAAATACGATTTTCTATAATACATATACGTATACGTAAAACCACTAAATAACACCATCTCACTTCATAGTCACTACCAAGTGAACTCATGAACATGAAATCATCACACATCGTTTCACTCACAAGGTACCCCGTACCGGAAACGATAACCAAACCACAATCTATACACACCAATAAGCACATACACACGTAAAGACACGTAACTAGCACAAAATAAATCTAAGTGACGAACCTCAAAACCAGGGTTGTCACAAAATGCCCGTGTTTTCTCCACTTTTCACCTTTTCGTCCTAAATCACAACAAAAACACAAACCACGCATAATTCCGACATAAAAGACATAAAATACACGTTTTGGCTCGGTTATTATTGAAATTAAGTGGTAGAAAGGATGAGTGTTAACACACCTATCAACCATTCGCATTTCATACAACTTTGGCAGCCCTTTTCATTCGTTTTGGACGCGTATAGTTAGGTCTCCGTTTGGTGGGCTGTTTATACGAATACTATTATTTCGATCGTTATCCTCGTTTAATATCAATATCGTTAAGGTGAGTTTATAGCCTCGCTTTTATTATTTTAAATGTTTTGTTAAACCCGCGAGGGGGATACATGCTATTTTATAAAATAAACACAAGTTGTTTTCGGTATGCTGGACCCGAATGAGATGATAAATGCATAAGTACCATTGTCTTATGAAGTCCCTGAATTTCATGCACTGTTAATTACTCGAAGGGGTAAACGCTAATACATATGATAGATCTATTTGGTTTGACAGCCTTATCCTAGGGTTTGTATCCTTGTGAACACCTGAGAGGGATATTATGTATAAGAGGTCGTTGGTATATGACAATATTACTTGTTAGTAGGGGCGCCGTAAGTGACTCGGTTTGACATGTTGGTTGACGTTCAGTGGCGTGAGCTTAATGCATTTATCTATATATATGACTTGTCTGTGTGATAAGTTTGAGATTATTAAAAATTCTTGTGTTCACTTATTAATCTTATAAACTCTATAAATTCACTCGGCTTTTTAGCTGATTTTTAGCATGTTTATCTCAGGTAATTAAAGATGAATGCTGGAGGTTTGGAATGGACGAGGAGGCAAGCGCTAATGTTTTGGAAAACATGTTTTCGTTCCATTGAGTTATCTTTTACTTTTAAAATGTTTGTGTACTTTTAAAAGACTTGAGTATAAATGTTGGCAACGGTTTGTGGGACCAGTACTCTGATCTTTATGAATGGAACCTTTTATCTAAAAATGTCTCTTTTAGAGTCGTTCTTTATATTCTTTTGTGATTGTGCTATTTCTTAACACCCAAATGGTTGGTTTCCGCTGCGAGTAAATTTGGGGGTGTTAAAAATAACAAACACCAATACAATAACATATGGACAATGTGCTACAAGTATGTATTAACAACTATTAATTCAAGATCAAACATTTCAAACCAAAACCAAGGCCCACAGCCTTACCAAACATCATGGTACCATAGATGATTACACTATGTACCTATCCCAAGGCCACTACCTTGTCATTAACAATTGGTCCCATAGATGATCACGCTATGTACCTATCCCAAGGCCACTACCTTGTCATTAACCATTGGTCCCATAGGCGCCCATACACCTATGTACCTTTCCAATCCAGATCATACACAAACAAGAATCACATAGCAGTTAATCACATAATGTACACACAAGTCCATCTCAACCTTAAAAACATTCACAACATCAATTTATAAACAACTCAACACAGTGTCTCTTCCATCCCATCTGGAAGTCAAAATCAAAATTAAACATAGGACTATGAAACTCACCTGATTGAGCTTCTCCAAGAGTCCGCGCACTAGCAAAAGCTAACAAACCAAAAACATATAATCAATACACGAACCAATCACCAAGATGGCTCATCAACCTATGATGGACATCTAGCCTATTCCCATATAAATACCTCATTGATAGGCTCCAATCACCCATTACCCTTCCCTAACAAGTCCTTAACTTGGTTAAGTTTAATAACTATCACGTTCATATTTTACACAAAACAGTCCTAGTTTTTAGGTCTCAAAACTACAAGTCAAATGTCCACTTAAACATACCCATGGTTTCTGTAAAAGGAATATTCATACTTTTACATATGTTAGCTAAAACCTCCCACTTGACCTAACCTTAAAGCTACTGTTAAGGCCTCGATATATGTATATATATTGCTACCTATCCAGAATCCACTGATTTTAAACGTATGAAAAGTTTGTTACAATTAGAGGGCCTTACCCTAAACCACATTTTTAGCCCAAGTGCAGATACTTACTACAATATATAAAACATCTCCCATGTTCGTTAGAAGATCCCAATGCAACCCTAAGTACCCCAAACAACCCAAAACTTAAAAAGAAAACAGGCTGAATTCAAAACTGTTTTGAACTCCGACTGTTATAACCTGTTTTTGACCTACTTCCCTACCTCCAATTTAGTTCTAGTTTCTTGATTTAGAAAGCCAACTCAATTACCTATCCAGGGCTAGTTTGATCGCATCTTGAATGTTCCTAGAACTCTAGATATGATCAAAACAATTGACTCAAAATTCTGCCTAGTTTTTAAAAACGGGTTTAACAAAATCAACCTCATTAATTAACCCTAATCCCTCTAATTACAAGCCCTAATTTATTTAATCATTAAAATATGATTAATATACTGTTTTTAATTAAACCCTAATCTAATCCATCATATGATCATAGAAACATTAAAAACATTTAATATGAAAAGGGTTAAGAAGGTTTTACCTTTGAATTAATAGAAGATGAAGAAAACCTAATTTTTGAAGAACTCTAATTGGCCACCATTGATGAATTTCGGCTAGGAGATGTTATGGAGGTTAAAAACCTGATTATTATGGTTATGAGTTGGGTTTGGTTAATTCCTAAAGTCCCCCTAATCCCATTACAAGTCCATTGGGCCTGTTTTGGGCTTTTTCCTTCTTTCTTTCTTCTTTGGTGTGTCTAAACCGACCCAAACACCCCTAAATTCGTTTTTTTTATTATTTAATATTATGTTATTAATATTACTTTAATTTTCCTTAATTTATTTCAGCTCCTAAAGCTTCCAAAACCACAAAACCGTAAAACTAGTCAAATTTACGCGTTTTACCGTAAAAGACGTAAAATATACACTTTTAAAAAAAATCTCAAGTTTTGCAATAAACTTTATAACTAAGTCCTAAATGACTTAAAACCATCCCGAAAAATATTCATATGACTGATTACCTCATCCGCGACCTCTAAATGCTAAACCGTAAATCGTAAAAATACGATTTTCTATAATACATATACGTATACTTAGAACCACCAAATAATACCATCTCACTTCATAGTCACTACCATGTGAACTCATGAACATGAAATCATCACACATCGTTTCATTCACAAGGTACCCCGTACCGGAAACGATATCCAAACCACAATCTATACACACCAATAAGCACATAAACACGTAAAGACACGCAACTAGCACAAAATAAAACTAAGTGACGAACCTCAAAACCAGGGTTGTCACATCACTCCCTCCTAATAGAAATCTCGTCCCGAGATTTACTCCTTAGGATCAAACACACAGACAACAAATCACACGAGGATACTTGTTCTAAAAGAACTCCTCTCATTTCCACGTGAACTTTAGTTCAAGTTTCAAAATACCACATATACAAACCAATAACAATTAAACTCATTGCCAAACTCTTGACCTCAGAGTCAATAAATCTCCTAGATGACTCTTTGATAAAACAAAGAATCTTATTAACACAAGTCCCGAATAACCGTACAGGCAAAATGCATTCTCAAACAACCTTTACCAATCCCAATACATGAAATGTATCATGTATACAACTCATTTTCCCCAGGTAATTCTATGCTCATAAGCCAATGGTTCGATCTTTCCAAAGATCATAAATGGACCTACAAAACTCTACGTCAACTCTTCCATTTTACCAAAACGTACCACCCGTTACTATGGGTGAAACTCCCTACATAACTTTGTCCCTAACTCTAGTGGTTTCCTCCTTTTCTACATAGCATCCCTTGTTGCTCCCATTCTGTCCACAACCACCATTACCACATTAGTAGCCTCTTTTACCAATTCTAGTCCACAATGGGGACAACTCCTCCTATCCTTTCATATAGTGCCTCAAATGACATTTATCGACTCCTAGTATGATAATCATCATTATGTGAAAAACTCAGCCATCGCTAATGAGTTTCCTAACTCCCTCTAAATCAATCATTCATGCTTCGCTTCTATACACACTTCCTTCTCTTTCCTCGACTCCTACCATACATCACGATGTGATGCTTCCCATCGTTTCTTCCTTTTCCATAATCCTTCATAAGGCATTCCATACATATTAGGCTAACTTTTACGCAAACCCTCTAATCCATCACATCCGTACGCAATCCTTCCAACTTCTCAACCACGTGACTTCTCATTCCTCTTGAAATATGAGATGAATTAGTCAGTCTATCGACTATCACCCTACTCTCGTCGTACTTATTCATCCACCCAATCATGCATCCCTTTCACCAACTTCGTCCTTACATCTCCCTTTCTAAGCTACTCCTATCTATGTAGGAAGTATAGTCTACGTCCCTTTTCTCCATATGATTATCCAAGCCACGCAACTTACAGGTTGACGCGTTCTCTGCTTTAGATAACTCAACTCGTGCAACCTACACCCTTCATCCAAATCACCCTAATACGTCATCCATATTGTTCCAGTTCGTCTCTGCTTCACTTTATTCTTCTTATTCCATGTCTCATCAACCATACTTGCCTTTCCCAGATGGTACTTGGCCTTGCAATTTTCTTTCATCACTTAACTCCACCCACCACCTTTGCCAAAGTTCAATCAAGATGATTGAATATGTGTTGGAGACGTTCATGATCCGTATAGATCATTCTTCATGTCTCGTACACCAAATCCTCTAGCATTCTAGGCAGATATAACAATCCAGCCCCACTAACTAAGTCAATCTAGTTCTTCCAAATCTTCAGTTCCTGCAACGTATAAGCGATCGACTTTCTTTGTCGTCCTCGTACGCGTCCAAATCCTTGCTCCACGTATCGTCATGCTTCGCGAATTCATCATGTCCTTCCGATAATGCCAAGATCGGCTCATTATCCAATCCACCTCTTCAGCCTCCAAAACGCTTCCTCATCCTTCTTCACTTCGCCCCTTGCTGGTTCCAGGATATGCCATCATCTCTAACTACTCATCATGGTAAACTTAATACTAAAACTCACACTCGAAAATCTCACGTATAACTCCACTCCAGAACTAACACATAATTCGCCTCATCCCCCTTCTAAGATTTGAGTATATCAATATGTCGTCGATGCTTCCGATGACAACTCGTTTATATACGTTCATGCACACTCGGTTCATTGACTCCATGAAAACCGCTAGTGCTTTGGCGAAGCCAAATGCATAACCGTAAACCCAAAGCGTTCATACAACATCCTTAGCAATTTCAACTATGTCCTCCTTGCACCCTCTCTTAGAAGCAATACGATTAAATTTCTACCTCGTTCTACTCGCGAAAAATCTATACGTATTTTATAAGACCAATATCCCTCTTATCAAACCACTCAACCGCTTCCATATCACATTTACTACCAGGAAACTCAACTTTTATCATGAATCCCTTGCAATTTCTAACCACTCTATATGGCGCGTTACTTGTGCCAATATCCATACATTATAAAAAAAATCTCCATTCCTCTCCCTGGTACTCCAAAGAGACCATATATTCACATTAGTTCGTCTACGAACTTCTTCCCTCCCCACTAAGGGTATTCCGACCGTTCTCTCATGGTCACCTACTAAATCGTGTAGGCGCGACCAAGTCTTTCATATGACTACCTCAACGCTCCCAAACAATACGAAACCAAAACTACATCCTGAGTCCACCAGATACGATCGACGAATCAAACCCACGAACAACTAACGACATTTCACGTGCACCAGTTAAAACAAGTCAAAAACCACGAGACTCAAAAGAAAACTTAAACCCAAAGCGTGTATCAATTCAAAATGATCCATGACAACGAAAAATAATCCAAGGAACATCCAATGGTAACCAAAACATATTACGCCCCGTGACATATTATTTAAACCGTGCAAAAGATCGACTTTTCCAAAAGAATATATTTTTATTTTATTATTTATTTTTTTACCTCCCCACATCTATGTGACTCAAACCATCTACAAACAACCTTCTAGACGATCTCAAAACTCAACTCAAAGATTAGGTATCCCAAATCATAAAAATAAAACTACTATTCAAAACTCAACCTTGAACCCGACACTTGTACAACAATTCCGACCAGTCCACTAACCTCCCATGGCTATACATTCTGAATATTTGAAAAGTACGTTCCGAGTACATAATTTTTTTTTTGCTTTTGAATCACTCAAAAAGCTCTAAAAACGAACAAGTTATGACCAAAACAGTTTTATATTAATGAAAGATAAAATTGTATGTGAAATCTTCCTAAAATCAATTTAACCTGGTATTAATAATTATAAATGACGTGAATCGGGTAAACCCAATTATATAAACTATGTAAGTGGAAAGAAATTTTACTCCGCTTTATTTTAAGAAAGTCTTTTAGAATTTAAAATAAATAAGTGTTGATTAAAAAGAAATCTTATGTTACATCTTGTTTCAAACACAACCCCAACACCTTACCCTTATTTTACCGAATACGACCAACTATCTAACCCTATACTAGATTCCCAAGTCCCCTTTTTCCATATACCAACCAAAAGAAATGTAAGACTCAACACAAAAGATTTCATTATCTCAAAAGAAATCCCAGGTTATTTCAATAGACTTAAAACCAAGAACACCGTTTTAAAACGTACACGTGAAATACGATACTCAAAGAATACGCTACAAGACATAGTTCAAAAGATTCAAAACGTCGTTGAAACTCCACCAAACTCCAGCACCATAAAACACGAACAAACACAAGGTACGTTCAAGTTATAATAACTAGTGAACGACCATATACCATAACTTAACACATAGTAGTATATAACATCCGCATATGTATACCTATTGAATCCCCAAACATACTCGTTATCATACACATAAGTCAATCAATCGCTTTATACGCTCGTTTTTCCATACGAGTAATCACCATCTCACCGTGCCACAACAAGGCATAAAGCCCACCTCCAAAACCAAACCATATCGTGTGACCCTAAAATCACACAACACAACTATAACCCAAAACATATAACACAAAAAGAACAATAGCCATATCGTAGGTAGCCATTACATAAACCCATATATAATACGTATACCCAAATTCTACATCTCATCATATACAAGCATGTACTAACCCTCTTTCATGCAACCATACTTGGGAACCCATTGAAGTTGTGGTACTTGTATAACTATGTTGGCCACCATACTTATACAATTACCCTTTCCCCAATGCACTCCCTCCTATGATGACACTTATAAGAATCAATACAACATATAACACATAAATCCATCTACTCACATAAGCTCATAACCACATAACCAATAAGATCCAAAACTCCATCTATAAAAATAACATAATAAAACTCTTGGAATACAGAAATCCATAGTCTAGCTAAAACAGCCTAGACTAAATCCAAAACGAAAACATAATCAGTTATAAGTCATGTCGCCCATAAGAGTGGAAACGGCTTAAAATCCTTCCTACCCATGTACTCCTAGTAACTCGAACCACCACACGATTCTTAGGGAACATGACTTAAACATCAAAAGAAAAATATTGTACCTTAGGTACATAAAATAACCCAACAAAAGATAGAACTACCATGTACCAAATTATGTACTATAATGTACAATTTAAGCAAAATACGACTATGACTAGTGTGGACGATTATGGTTCAACCCGCACTAGTCACAACCCAAAAATAAAATAACATGTGGCTAAGTATGAACTTACTATGGTTCAATTCATACTAGTCAAAACATCACAATAAATAACATTCAAACACATCAATTATAATAAAATGCACACATACTCCTATGACGCCTATATGCAGGAACCCTTAAGCTATAGATTAGGCTACGCGACTAGGCAACCTAATTCTCTATAACCATTGTCTCTGCTACCGTTCTGTAACACCCCACCATGGCGGAATATGGGGTGCGACGTATGAATATCATCACAACAAACGGTGTCTCGATAGAGAAAACTAAAATGAAAATATAATGTCATAAACGGCGACACAAATGTCATGACAACATCTCAACAATGCAGGAGTCTAGGTAAGTAGGTAACAGTCCTACCTCTTACCCAAGACAAACAATTACTACTAACAATCACATATAGGTGCCAACAATATCACTAACGAAACAACCAGAAAGAAAATAAACTAAGAAGGAACGGGGATCTCCTTCTAAATGCATTCCTACGCGACTCCAATCCTAGCCACATAAGTTCTCACGCTTAACCACGTTATCCCCTGAAAGAGACACTAAAACACGTCAACATAAAGTTGGTGAGAGTCATAGGTTTAGACTCTAACGCTAAATCAGTTACAAGCTGTGAATAACAAACACCAATACAATAACATATGGACAATGTGCTACAAGTATGCATTAACAACTATCAATTCAAGATCAAACATTTCAAACCAAAACCAAGGCCCACAGCCTTACCAAACATCATGGTACCATAGATGATCACACTATGTACCTATCCCAAGGCCACTACCTTGTCATTAATCATTGGTCCCATAGACGATCACGCTATGTACCTATCCCAAGGCCACTACCTTGTCATTAACCATTGGTCCCATAGACGCCCATACACCTATGTACCTTTCCAATCCAGATCATACACAAACAAGAATCACATAGCAATTAATCACATAATGTACACACAAGTCCATCTCAACCTTAAAAACATTCACAGCATCAATTTATAAACAACTCAACACAATGTCTCTTCCATCCCATCTAGAAGTCAAAATCAAAAGTAAACATGGGACTATGAAACTCACCTGATTGAGCTTCTCCAAGAGTCCGCGCACTAGCAAAAGCTAACAAACCAAAAACACATAATCAATACACGAACCAATCACCAAGATGGCTCATCAACCTATGATGGACATCTAGCCTATTCTCATATAAATACCTCATTTATAGGCTCCAATCACCCATTACCCTTCCCTAACAAGTCCTTAACTTGGTTAAGTTTAATAACTATCCCGTTCATATTTTACACAAAACAGTCCCAGTTTTTAGGTCTCAAAACTACAAGTCAAACGTCCACTTAAACATACCCATGGTTTCTGTAAAAGGAATATTCATACTTTTACATACGTTAGCTAAAACCTCCCACTTGACCTAACCTTAAAGCTATTGTTAAGGCCTCGATATATGTATATATATTGCTACCTATCCAGATTTCACTGATTTTAAACGTATGAAACGTTTGTTACAATTAGAGGGTCTTACCCTAAACCACATTTTTAACCCAAGTGCAGATACTTACTATAATATATAAACCATCTCCCATGTTCGTTAGAAGATCCCAATGCAAGCCTAAGTACCCCAAACAACCCAAAACTTAAAAAGAAAACAGGCTGAATTCAAAACTGTTTTGACCTCCGACTGTTGTAACCTGTTTTTGACCTACTTCCCTACCTCCAATTTAGTTCTCGTTTCTTGATTTAGAAAGCCAACTCAATTAACTATCCAGGTCTAGTTTGATCGCATCTTGATTGTTCCTAGAACTCCAGATATGATCAAAACAATTGACTCAAAATTCTGCCCAGTTTTTAAAAACGGGTTTAACAAAATCAACCTCATTAATTAACCCTAATCCCTCTAATTACAAGCCCTAATTTATTTAATCATTAAAATATGATTAGTATACTGTTTTTAATTAAACCCTAATCTAATCCATCATATGATCATAGAAACATTAAAAACATTTAATATGAAAAAGGTTAAGAAGGTTTTACCTTTGAATTAATAGAAGATGAAGAAAACCTAATTTTTGAAGAACCCTAATTGGCCACCATTGATGAATTTCGGCTAGGAGATGTTATGGAGGTTACAAACCTGATTATTATGGTTATGAGTTGGGTTTGGTTGAGTCCTAAAGGCCCCCTAATCCAATTACAAGTCCATTGGGCCTGTTTTGGGCTTTTCCCTTCTTTCTTTCTTCTTTGGTGCGTCTAAACCGACCCAAACATCCCTAAATTCGTTTTTTTTATTTTTATTATTTAATATTATGTTATTAATATTACTTTAATTTTCCTTAATTTATTTCAGATCCTAAAGCTTCCAAAACCACAAAACCGTAAAACTAGTCAAATTTACGCGTTTTACCGTAAAAGACGTAAAATATACACTTTTAAAAAAAATCTCAAATTTTGCAATAAACTTTATAATTAAGTCCTAAATGACTTAAAACCATCCCGAAAAATATTCATGTGACTAATTACCTCATCCGCGACCTCTAAATACTAAACCGTAAATCGTAAAAATACGATTTTCTATAATACATATACGTATACTTAGAACCACCAAATAACACCATCTCACTTCATAGTCACTACCATGTGAACTCATGAACTTGAAATCATCACACATCGTTTCATTCACAAGGTACCCCGTACCAAAAACGATATCCAAACCACAATCTATACACACCAATAAGCACATAAACACGTAAAGACACGCAACTAGCGCAAAATAAAACTAAGTGACGAACCTCAAAACCAGGGTTGTCACAGTTATGACCATGACACTCATGGACATAATTGAATTATCTCACTCAGAAGAGGTATTAAACCAAGAAACTCAAACTCTGTAAAACCCGCATGCTTTTACCATGAATAGTACCCTTAAGATCGTACGTACTAGATTAAAACTTTCCTAATATAGCATGATTACGATTACGTGTTAGGAGTTTACGTATTACGTACGTGTTAGAACACGATAAGTATTTACTATGCACGATCACGTAACAATTATTTAACGATAATTAATCACGAACATGCGATCATGAAATCATGAACATAATTAAAACAGGAACTATTATTAATTACGTATATATATTTATTACGAGCGTAATTAAATATATTGGATCACGGTATTTACGTAACGAGAACATTTAAAACACGAACATAAATAATCACAAACGTGTAACTAAATAACGAGACACGGAAAAAGGTACGGGTACCCCAAGTGGGGTCCCTACCCGCGGCCAACAAGGACAAATGGGCCAAGCCCATTTGTCAAATTTACTAAAAGGGAATTAGGAGGTTTTCACTACTCAAATAAACTTTACAGAAGATTTTTAAGAAAACCTAAAAACCTCCTTCCTCCTTCTCCTTTGTGACGCCACCCTACAACCACCATAAGGAGTGATTTGTGATCTTGGATCTCGGAATTCTAGTGATTGATCGTGTTTGTTCTTCGTCCTCTTGATCCACGAATTCGGTAAAACCTTTTTAAACCTTTTCTTTTGATTTAATCTTTTTATAAATTATGAACATGTGATGTTTTTACAAAAACATAATAATTAAACATGGATCTAACATGATTTGGTGTTAAATAAAATCAAAAGGGTGTTTTAAGGGGTGTTTGTTTTGGCCACAGGCTGCAACCGAATCCGAATGGGTTTCGGTTTGCCAAGCCGACCACCACCAAGACCATATGGTCTTGGTTGGTGCGTGAGGGTCCCACGGAAGCAAGGAAACAAGGGGTACCCCGAGTTGGTTCGGGGTACGGTGTCGATTTCATGTCCGGTTCATGCTTTTTAGTCTAGATCCGGTTCATGGTGTATGTTAGTTTTTTTTTATGTTTATGATCTTATGTTAAAATTAAATTAATAAAATGATGTAATTAATTTAATAACATGACTTAGGTTATTTAATTATTAATGATCATGAAATTATTTTAACCTAAGTATTTATATATTTAAGACTTATAATTAATTAATTATTTTAAAACCATGGATATAATTAATTAATTAACATGACTTAGGTTATATTATTAATATATAATAATAATTATTTTAACCTAAATATTTAACTTATTTAATTAAAAACATGTTATACTTTAATTAAATATTTTAACCTATTGTTTAATTTAATTACATGAAATAATTATTAAACTATACACTATATCATATGACTTAGAAAATAATCATGAAAACACTTAGGCTTATATACTTAGCTTATTTAACCAGCTTATTTCTAATTATGGAAACTTTCTATTTTTAGAAACTTAATTAAATAAGGCAGCTAATCTATTTATGGAAACCTTCTATTTTTAGAAACTTATTTATTTCAGGCAGCTAATCTATTTATTGAAACTTATTTAATTAAGGCAGCTAATCTATTTATGGAAACTTTCTATTTTTAGAAACTTATCTATTTTAAGCAGTAAATCTATTTTTGGAAACTTTCTATTTTTGGAAACTTTCTATTTTTGGAAACTTTCTATTTTTGGTAACTTTCTATTTTTTGAAACTTTCTATTTTTGGAAACTTTCTATTTTTGGGAACTTTCTATTTTTGGAAACTTTCTATTTTAGGAAACCTGCTATTTTTGGAAAGTTACTTATTATTACACAATAAGTATAATAACACATGAAATACCAGAAATACTTAACCAGATTAAACAGTATATAAGATAAAACACAGTTTAAGGCTTTTAAACAGTAAACATGGTAAGAACACATAAAATAAGCTAAGACATGACATAAAACCAGCTACGTACTTAGTAAGCAGATACTTATTCATGTATGTATTTATGTAGCACTAGTGATTCGGAAGTAGGATTCCTCTCAGTTCGTCTTCTTCGTTCACTGGACATAAGGTACGGATTCCCGTCCTTTCAGTATGGACATTCTTTCCTTATTAGGATTCCCCGTATGCAGCCAACTGTTTTCCCGTAGTATAAGTTATGTGTTTGATTGCTTATGTTTAATTAAGATTACCTATAGCCATATACATGCATGACCAGTTTCACCTAGTTATGGAGGTACCATAACCATAACATTAGAGGCACTGATGTTATGACTTCACCACAACGGAGTGATTGCTCGTGGCGTCCCTTCAGCTTTTGGCCATTTATTTATATTTATCATGTGGGGCGTATGGGTGCATCCTAGTTACATGTTTTTATTCAGGATTACATGGTGAATGTGGTGTGTGCCTTGCATCCTTCACAAGGAGCTGATCCCTCCTACCCAAAAACCACTATATTAAATTAGAGGCAGCCCCTCTAATTTGCATGATGAGGTCACCCCTCCAAGTATTCATGCACGATGGATTTTCATGACCTATATTGGCTAATGGTAAAATATGTTAAACAGTTTTCATAAGATAAACATAAGGCTTTTCAAACTATAAAACCAGTTTTATGAACATGTTCCAGGTTTTCTAGGACTTATACATTTCCGCTGTTATTAAGTCTCTATTATGTTTTAGTCACTTATACTATGTCTATATCCGTGCACTGAGCGTTTTGCTCAGCCGTTACTTTCCTTTCCATGTCCCAAACGGCAGGTACCCTAGGGAAGACTCGAGCATTTGGAGGACGTGCATAGGATGGAAGCTGCTAGAGACTTCTTTTCCTTTTTCCTTCATATATTTATGCTTGTGTAGTCTTTCATTCATTTCTTTTGCTTTATTATGTTTTGGGCTTATGTTTGGGAACCGATGTTTGATTCCGGTTATCCCTATGGTCATGTAATGTTTTATACATTTATCCTTGTATGCTTTGATGACACGCCATAATTACGCGTGATATTCCATTATTAAAATGGGGTGTTACAATTATGGTATCAGAGCCAAGGCTTCGACCTGTAGGCTCTAAAACTCGACCTGTGACTAGTGGGTAGTCACCAGGAGCTTCCTAAGCCAACGTTGTTATTCCACGTATTGATGTTTTCAGCGCATTGTTGTTTTAACCATGATGTTTTCAGCACCTTGAGGTTTTAACCTTGATGTTTTCATCGATATTGTTTTACTTATATGGATGGACAACCGTCATTCATATTTAGTTATGTGTCATTGTTCCATGCATAACGTTCCTCGTGAACTGTGGCTATGTGGACTGAACCCCAGTAGTTCATAATTAGTCACATAAATTTTTTTTTCTGATAAGTTTTGACATATGAGTTTCATTTATTTATGTTTCATGTATCATTGTTGCAGGGATTATGATTAAGTAATGGTTGGTACAGGACTGGCCCTATTTAGTCGCATGTGCTTTTATCGAAACTTTTAATTTTGGGACCGACCCATAGGCGTCCCCTCGCCATGTCTTTTGTTTTGGGACCGACCCATAGGCGTCCCCTCGCACATATAAAGGTTTTTATAAACTACATTATGCATTCATGCCCTGTTTTTCATGCATAAAATTTTTCTCATGATTTAAATTGGCATAAAAAAATTTTATGTCCCCTCATAAGTTATTATATTTTTATGTCAAGTATGTTTTCATACTGTCATGGTTAACTTCAGTTTCATGCTGATTATGTTATACATTTCTTCATGATAGATGGTTTCATGTTTCTTCATGATAATTCCGTCTTCATGTTGATTATGTTTTACGCCTCCTTTGTTATTTACCTTGTCCTACAAGACACTGTTAGATTTCATTGAATCATGCTTTCATGATAGTCATGGTTGGTTTTCATTGATCATGCTGTCAGGCAAATCATCGTTGAATTTTATGTAACCACACTTTAACGTTTCTGTTATAACCAGAATGATGTCTATGATAATACTGCTAGGTTATCATGATGGTTTTCCTAACCGTTTAACCGATTTACTTTCCTTAAATCATGACAAATGATCGACCCCCATACCGATCATTTCATGTACATTCCATGTGTACTCCATGTACCTTATCCCACGTGTATATTTCCACTTGCTGATACTCTACAAATTGCGGATGCCGCTCATAACTAGGAGATGTTACTAAAGGTTGATGCTGCTGACGTTCGGAGACGCTACGAGATGCGGATGCTGTTCACAACCTGGAGATCCTACAAGACGAAGACAAAGGCGTCGGAGCAAAGCAATTGGACGAGAAGATGCTTCACCATCAGACGATTCCCATCAATCATTGTCCCTAATTCTTAGTTACATGTCACACGTCATTCGGCTGTCATTTCAGCCATATGAGTGCAAACCGGTACCAGCCGGCCACTCAGCTGAATAGTTACATGAATCACGGTCATGAGAATGACCATCATGTAACTGACAAACATGACGATAGTAACCACTATTATGACAGCAACTATCCTAGAAATCGCAACCGAAACTCTGGCCACGGACGTGATCAGAAATACAAGGATTAGTAGTCCAACCGATCCGCCAATTCTGGCATAATAACCTTATATTGTGGTTATATTTGTTTCACAACTCGAGACACATGTCAAGACATCAGTCAAGACACATGTCTCGCGTATACTTTCTGAAGACACATGTCAAGACATCAGTCAAGACACATGTCTCACGTATACTTTCTGAAGACACATGTCAAGACATCAGTCAAGACACATGTCTCACGTATACCTCTTGAAAAACACATGTCAAGACACCAGTCAAGACACCAGTCAAGACATATGTCATGCTTATAGTTCCAAGAAACGAGTCAAGACACATGACTCACGTCCAACTATGGAACATTTCTAAGAAATTCAGGGTACCCTCCAAGGGTATATCCATTTTGTTGTGCCATGTATTAATCAGGCCACAAAAATTTCAATACCATTACCGGCGCATTAGTGAGAACTGTCACGTTGCCAATGTAACTTTCATTTCTTTCACCATATTTCATATATTCATGACTATGAAGGACGCCTTTCGTATTCCCACGTATACAAAGGTTTTCCTTCAGCTTAATGATGAGATCCAAGCTACTAACGCAGTTCCTCGGACAGACACGAGATGAATTTTATCCAAATTATGGACTATGAACAGCACACCATGCTACGATTCATAATTATGTACAGTAATGTTCAGGCTCCTGAATACTTTCAGCTTGATTTTCCATCAGGAAAATCTGTACAAATTATCTAGGCTTACAAGCATGTGCGTTGTTAGCCATGGTCGCTAAAATTTTCTAGCTGTCAGTAATACACGACTACTTAAGTCCTTTTTTCGCATAACTAGTTTATTATTCCAAAATCTTCCCAGATATTCCAGAAGAACCTTCAAGGAGAGGAACGGTACCATGAGATTATGTGTCGACTACCGTCGGCTTAAACAAATCACCATTCATGACCGTTATTCTCCTCCACGTATTGGCGACATGTCCAATCAACCGTATAGTGTTAATCACTTTCCAAGATCGAACTCATGATCATGCTGCCAACAGTGACGAGTGAAAAAGCAAGACATGTCCATGACTGCTATTCGTACACGACTCGGTCATGCTAGATTTATGATATTGAACTAGTCTCATCAATGCTCCAACGACATTATAAGAATGAGTTTCCATGAACTCATAGCAAATTCATCAGTGTTTTCATTAAGGATAACCTGATTTCCTTTAAGCCTAGAGAAGAATAGGAAGACCATATCTACACTATGTTGTAAATTCTATGACAAGAGAAATTCTACCCTGGAAATCATTCCAATATCAATTCGGTTTGATTACAGTAACACACTGAATCACATGGGTTTCTATGGTTAATCTTACCATGACTCAGCTTATGCGTAAAGGAGAGAACCCTACACTACATTAGGTGTTCTAGAAAATCCTACGCTAGGAGAAGTCTAGATTCAGAAACTCAGAGTTTCGCAAACTCCTATGTATCAAGTTCTACGAAGCAAGATACAGTTATGTTCATATCTAGGTACCTGACATACGAACAGGTTAAGATAGGACACCAACAAACTGGGATGTTTTCATCATCTGAAATTGTGAATTGAAATGGGACAAGATCTCCACGGATTTTGGTCACCAGATTAACGCAAACTCAGAAGAAGCATGATGCTATATGGGTTATTGCAAACAGTTTGATCAAGTCTACAGAATCCTTACATCCGCAAGGATTGTAGAACCAACAGATTGATCGGACATGTTCCAGCCAAGGCTCATCGGACCACTTGGTAATCCCTCAGCTATCGGGTCAGACAAAGATCCGCAATTGTACTCCTAAATTACTTCACGTCTTCATTCTGATTCCACGACTTGCTTTCGCGCTCGCGTTCATGACACTATTCACGTTCATGATCGTATTTTGGTTTACGATTTTACGTTCATTTCTTTTCTCATTATGGGTAGTTTGCAAGAACTTGAGAGACCAGACCCAAGTTTAGTATAACTCCATATCCTCAGATAGACGTTTCTCGTCATAATCTATGTCTCACCTTCTAGCGTTTGTCGTTACCGCCATTATATTCTATGATCACGATATGTTTCACATGTCATGTTCATTCCACGTTCCTCATATCATGATCAAGATCTGTTACACGTATCAGGGATCACGATATGTTTACTCATACTACACTCGCCATATCTCCACGTAGCACGTTCAAAATTTTTCACGTATCACGTTTAAAATTTTTCACATACTACGTTTCTATATGTCTCACGCATCGTTGCTAGTTATCGGTTAAGTTGGATTGTTTTGCACCATAATGTTTCAGTTACTCTTACACGTTAATTCTTATTCCCTCGATCGAATTTAGGGGATCTACCTTACGTTGATAACCAAGAACTTCTTCGTATTCCAAGTCAAGGTCAGGAGGACCAAGACTTATCATTCGTGTCAAGATCTTATAAAGGAACCGTTCCAAGAGGGAAGCCACTTGGAAACGGACAAGTTCATCCGGACTTCTTATCTGTTTTCTCTTATCAATTAGATATGTCCTTTCAGCCACGTCACGTTCCATGTCCTTTTAAGACATGTCACGTTCCGCGTTCTTTCTGCCAGGTCACCTGCACGTTAATTTATCTTACATACCCTCTCAGTTTGATTCGGGTATGTTTCTCTTTCAGTTACGTTATCTATAATTCGGGGACAATTTATCTTTTTAGGGGGGAAGAGTTGTAAAACCCGCATGCTTTTACCATGAATAGTACCCTTAAGATCGTACGTACTAGATTAAAACTTTCCTAATATAGCATGATTACGATTACGTGTTAGGAGTTTACGTATTACGTACGTGTTAGAGTACGATAAGTATTTACTATGCACGATCACGTAATAATTATTTAACGATAATTAATCACGAACATGCGATCATGAAATCATGAACGTAATTAAAACACGAACTATTATTAATTACGTATATATATTTATTACGAGCGTAATTAAATATATTGGATCACGGTATTTACGTAACGAGAACATTTAAAACACGAACATAAATAATCACAAACGTGTAACTAAATAATGAGACACGGAAAAAGGTACGGGTACCCCAAGTGGGGTCCCTACCCGCGGCCAACAAGGACAAATGGGCCAAGCCCATTTGTCAAATTTACTAAAAGGGAATTAGGAGGTTTTCACTACTCAAATAAACTTTACAGAAGATTTTTAAGAAAACCTAAAAACCTCCTTCCCCCTTCTCCTTTGTGCCGCCACCCTACAACCACCATAAGGAGTGATTTGTGATCTTGGATCTCGGAATTCTAGTGATTGATCGTGTTTGTTCTTCGTCCTCTTGATCCACGAATTCGGTAAAACCTTTTTAAACCTTTTCTTTTGATTTAATCTTTTTATAAATTATGAACATGTGATGATTTTACAAAAACATAATAATTAAACATGGATCTAACATGATTTGGTGTTAAATAAAATCAAAAGGGTGTTTTAAAGGGTGTTTTAAAGGGTGTTTGTTTTGGCCGCAGGCTGCAACCGAATCCGAATGGGTTTCGGTTTGCCAAGCCGACCACCACCAAGACCATATGGTCTTGGTTGGTGCGTGTGGGTCCCACGACAGCAAGGAAACAAGGGGTACCCCGAGTTGGTTCGGGGTACGGTGTCGATTTCATGTCCGGTTCATGCTTTTTAGTCTAGATCTGGTTCATGGTGTATGTTAGTCTTTTTTATGTTTATGATCTTATGTTAAAATTAAATTAATAAAATGATGTAATTAATTTAATAACATGACTTAGGTTATTTAATTATTAATGATCATGAAATTATTTTAACCTAAGTATTTATATATTTAAGACTTATAATTAATTAATTATTTTAAAACCATGGATATAATTAATTACCTAACATGACTTAGGTTATATTATTAATATATAATAATACATATTTTAACCTAAGTATTTAACTTATTTAATTAAAAACATGTTATACTTTAATTAAATATTTTAACCTATACTTTAATTTAATTACATGAAATAATTATTAAACTATACACTATATCATATGACTTAGAAAATAATCATGAAAA
This sequence comes from Glebionis coronaria, assembly GCA_025667525.1. Taxonomy (NCBI): domain Eukaryota; kingdom Viridiplantae; phylum Streptophyta; class Magnoliopsida; order Asterales; family Asteraceae; genus Glebionis; species Glebionis coronaria. The sequence continues at coordinate 445,569,568 of CM046878.1, read as the reverse complement.
CACTTAGGCTTATATACTTAGCTTATTTAAGCAGCTTATTTCTAATTATGGAAACTTTCTATTGTTAGAAACTTAATTAAATAAGGCAGCTAATCTATTTATGGAAACCTTCTATTTTTAGAAACTTACTTATTTCAGGCAGCTAATCTATTTATGGAAACTTTCTATTTTTAGAAACTTATCTATTTTAAGTAGTAAATCTATTTTTGGAAACTTTCTTTTTTTGGAAACTTTCTATTTTTGGAAACTTTCTATTCTTCGAAACTTTCTATTTTTGGTAACTTTCTATTTTTGGAAACTTTCTATTTTTGGGAACTTTCTATTTTTGGAAACTTTCTATTTTAGGAAACCTGCTATTTTTGGAAAGTTACTTATTATTACACAGTAAGTATAATAACACATGAATTACCAGAAATACTTAATCAGATTAAACAGAATATAAGATAAAACACAGTTTAAGGCTTTTAAACAGTAAAACATGGTAAGAACACATAAAATAAGCTAAGACATGACATTAAACCAGCTACGTACTTAGTAAGCAGATACTTATTCATGTATGTATTTATGTAGCACTAGTGATTCGGAAGTAGGATTCCTCTCAGTTCGTCTTCTTCGTTCACTGGACATAAGGTACGGATTCCCGTCCTTTCAGTATGGACATTCTTTCCTTATTAGGATTCCCCGTATGCAGCCAACTGTTTTCCCGTAGTATAAGTTATGTATTTGATTGCTTATGTTTAATTAAGATTACCTATTGCCATATACATGCATGACCAGTTTCACCTAGTTATGGAGGTACCATAACCATAACATTAGAGGCACTAATGTTATGACTTCACCACGGCGGAGTGATTGCTCGTGGCGTCCCTTCAGCTTTTGACCATTTATTTATATTTATCATGTGGGGCGTATGGGTGCATCCTAGTTACATGTTTTTATTCAGGATTACATGGTGAATGTGGTGTGTGCCTTGCATCCTTCACAAGGAGCTGATCCCTCCTACCCAAAAACTAGTATATTAAATTAGAGGCAGCCCCTCTAATTTGCATGATGAGGTCACCCCTCCAAGTATTCATGCACGGTGGATTTTCATGACCTATATTGGCTAATGGTAAAATATGTTAAACAGTTTTCATAAGATAAACATAAGGCTTTTCAAACTATAAAACCAGTTTTATGAACATGTTCCAGGTTTTCCAGGACTTATACATTTCCGCTGCTATTAAGTCTCTATTATGTTTTAGTCACTTATACTATGTCTATATCCGTGCACTGAGCGTTTTGCTCAGCCGTTACTTTCCTTTCCATATCCCAAAACGGTAGGTACCCTAGGGAAGACTCGAGCATTTGGAGGACGTGCATAGGATGGAAGCTGCTAGAGACTTCTTTTCCTTTTGCCTTCATATATTTATGCTTGTGTAGTCTTTCATTCATTTCTTTTGCTTTATTATGTTTTGGGCTTATGTTTGGGAACCGATGTTTGATTCCGGTTATCCCTATGGTCATGTAATGTTTTATACATTTATCCTTGTATGCTTTGATGACACGCCATAATTACGCGTGACATTCCATTATCAAAATGGGGTGTTACAAACTCTATTACCAAATGTTGTTAAACTTGTGGAAACGATGTCCACACTACATCTGATCACAATCATATAGAGTGGTTCAAAAGAGGTGAAGCCCTCTAGGCTAATAAAGCAAAAGTTGTTCATACCTCTTCTTCTTCTGAGCAATCACACATACCCTCTACAAGAGGACCCTTCAGATCTAGAACACCTTTTAGATCTAAAACCCCCACCCAACAAAGGTGGGTTTCAAAACAAAACTGACCATTTCCTAGATAATGGCCTATTTGGTAGTGTGATCTCAGGAAGCCTATTTGGTACCTAGATAATGGCTGCTCAAGGCATATGACTGGCACCAAAAGTTATCTGCACAAGTATAAGGGGGAACAAGGTCCTAAAGTTGTTTTTGGTGATAACTCATCAGCTACTACTGAAGGATTTGGTTCAGTAAAATGCAACGGTATAGTTTTCTCAAGGGTAGCATATGTCAATGGATTGAAGCACAACCTCATCAGCATAAGTCAACTTTGTGATGCAAAGTATCTTGTGCTGTTTGATGACAAAAAGGTACAATCTTCAACTCCAATCATGAAATTGTGATGATTGCTCCCAGAGTAAAAGATGTTTATGTCATGAACATGAACTCTACTCAGGATACATGCTTCTTTGCTAAAGTTTCCAATATTACCAATTGGCTTTGGCATGAGAGGCTCTCACATCTTAATTTCAAAACAATAACTCTGCTAACACAAAATCTTGTTATTGGTCTTCCTTCACTTGTCTATTCCAAGGACAAACCATACTCAGCATGTGAAAAAGGGAAGTACCATAGGGCCAATTTCAAAACAAAGCAAACTTTCTCAATCAAAGGAAGTCTTCATTTGCTTCACTTGGACTTATTTGGCCCAGTATCACCTAGGGCCATTTGTCAGAAAAAATATACACTTGTCATTGTTGATGAGTACTCTAGGTACACCTAGATGCCATTATGTCATTCATCAAAAGAGTTAAAAATCAAAATAACACTCATGTCAAAGAACTCAGAACTGACAATGGCACTGAATTCAGAAATCACACACTGATCAAATTCTGTTATGACAAAGGAATTTCCTAAAATTTCTCATCTCCTTACACACCTGAACAAAATGATGTGGCTGAAAGAAGGAACAAAACTTTGATTGAAGCAGCATGGATAATGCTTGTTGGATCTACTCTCTCTAAGCATTTTTGGACTGATGTTGTAGCCACTGCTTGCTACACTCAAAATAGATACATCATTGTGAAGAGACACATGAAGACTCCCTATGAAGTCTTCAGGGTTCCAAACATTTCATTCTTACATGTGTTTGGGTGTCCAGTATTCATTCACAATCACAAGGATCACCTTGGAAAGTTTGATGAAAAATATGATGATGGTTACTTCCTTGGATACTCTCTAGTATCTAAAGCATACAGAGTTTTCAACACAAGAAGACAATGTATTGAAGAAACCTATCACGTCACATTCAATGAAAGCTCTGAAGCTCTCACATTTACAAATCCATCAGATGATGAACTTCATATTCATGAATCTCACAATTATTCATCTGATGAATTTCAACATTATGAGCCTTCTAAAAGATACCAAAAAAGCAACTCAGTCCCTCATATTGATCCATTTGAATATATGACAAGTATTACAAAAGGAAATCCTTTAGTATCACATACTGGTGGCTGTCAATCAAATAATGATCAGTCTCAAAATGATCAGCAAGGCAACACAAATGACCAAAATGGTCAGTCTCAAAACAATAAGCATGCTGACACACATGATCAATCATATGCACCTGCTGATGAACAATTTGAGCCCCTTGCTCAAAACTCTCCTACCATCTCTAGGGAATTAGGTCTTGGATGTGTTGCTTCTGACCAAGAAGGAAGCCATCCATTGATTGAACCTTTGTCCACTGAATATCCTTCAGTAGACACTAGAGATAATCCAAGTCCATGTCATGGACTTTCAAGCTCTAGCTCTAATCATGATACCAGTGCCTATTCTCCAGCTCCACAAAACTATTGGACTAAAAATAGTCACATACAGCTGCTGAACATAATAGGCAATCCTGGTGAAGGTAGAGTCACTAGATCTATGGCAAATAAACTGAGTGTTGCTTCATCTAGAAAATGCCTCTATGCAAACTTTCTCTTAGAAATTGAACCTACAAAGGTTTCTAAAGCACTCACACACCCTGGATGAGTGGATGCCATGCAAGAGGAACTCAATCAATTTGAAAGAAACAAAGTCTGGAAATTGGTTCCTCTTCCATATGGTAAATCAACCACTGGCACCAAATGGGTTTACAAACTCAAAAGTGATGAAACCAATGTGGTGACCAAAAACAAAGCTAGGCTGGTGGCCCAAGGATTCAATCAAGAGCCTGGTGTTGGTTTTGATCAAACCTTTGCTCTACTTGCATGTATGGAAGCCATACGAATCTTCCTTGCTTATGTCACTTACATGAACTTCATCATCTACCAAATGGATGTCAAAAGTGAATTCCTAAATGATGACCTAAAAGAAGAAGTTTATGTTACTCAGCCTCCAAGCTTTGAGAGTAGTAAATACCCAAATCATGTCTACAAGCTTTACAAAGCTTTGTATGGACTGAAGCAAGCTCCAAGAGCATGGTATGAAACTCTCTCAACATTTCTCATTGAACATAAATTTGTCAGAGGAAAAATAGATAGCACCTTGTTTATCTATAAATCTAAAACTGACACCATTCTGGTACTAATTTATGTGGATGATATAATCTTTGGTTCTACAAGCTTGAAACTTTGAAAACAATTTGCCAAGCTTATGACTAGCAAGTTTGAGATGAGTATGATGGGAGAACTCACATACTTCCTTAGTCTTCAGATTAAACAATCTGACCAAGGCATCTCCATAAATCAAGAAAAATATGTCAAGGATCTACTAAAGAAGTATGATATCAATTGTGCTTCAGTGAAGACTCCAATGGTACCCCCTAAAAACTTAGGACCTGATCTCAATGGACAATAAGTCAATGAGACTCAGTATAGAGGTATGATTGGGTTACTCATGTACTTAACTGCAAGCAGATCTGACATTTAATTCTCTACATGCCTTTGTGCAAGATACCAAGTAGATTCAAAGGAATCACACCTTACTGCCGTAAAGAGAATCTTCAGACACCTAAAAGGTACACCAAGTCTAGGTCTTTGGTACCCCAAATCCTCAGGTTTTGATCTCAAGGGGTATTCAGATTCTGACTATGCTGGATGCAATTTGGACAGAAAAAGCACTTCTGGTGCCTGCCAATTGCTAGGTGGCAAACTTGTGTGTTGGAGTGCTAAAAAGAAAGAAACAGTTGCCATGTCTTCAGCAGAAGCTGAATATGTGGCAGCTGCTGGATATTGTGCCAATGTTCTTTGGATGAAAAGCCAACTGGCTGATTATGACATAGAATATGAAAAGGTACCAATCTTTTGTGATAACACTAGTGCTATTGCAATATCCAACAATCCAGTCCTCCACTCAAGAACAAAACACATTGATATCAGATATCACTTCATCAGAGATCACATTGTGAAAGGGGACATTGAATTACATTTCATCCCCACTCAATACCAATTGGCTGATATCTTCACCAAACCACTAGATGAACCAACCTTCAAAAGATTGATAATGGAGCTTGGTATGCTGAACATTGATGATACAAAAACTGAACCTTCAGCATTCACTGAAGAAACTTGAAGGTTCAGCATTTCATAAAAGATTTTGATTAATGTTAAGTAGCATTGTCTGAGTAAAGGAGTGTGCAATCTCATGTGTCTATTTCACTTTATGTGATTGTGTATATGATGTTTTGTCGCCTTATCTGATTCACTAAAGCTGAACAAATAATAACCAGTCATTAAAAGGTTCCTTCAGCAATGCTGATTTTTTTAATTACAACTGAGTAGCTAGGCCTGTGTAGAGGAGCGTGCAACGTCATATGTCTTGTTCACTTATGTGAACATGTATATGGGGTTTTGTCGCCTCATTTGACGCACTAAGGCTCACAAGTATTACCATCAGTTTGAGCATATCTGAGCAACAACATTTAAAACAAATCAATCATGTGACTCAATGGAGTTAATGGCATTAAATTTCTTGAGAATAAATACAAAACATTATTTCAAAAGGTGTCAATTGTTTATCTAGGAAATATCAAGCGTCCATATCACAATCAACAACGTTCTGACACAATGAGGCATTTCATTGTTCAAAGCAACATAAAATCATCACCTTTTTCAGAACATTAAGGAGAGAGTTTGTGCCATTTGTTCAAAAGAAACCCTAAAAGTTTCATTCTCTTTTCAAATGTTTTACAAACTTTGACAAATCAGTTTAAAAAGTGTTCATATCATTTGCAAAAGCTTTCAAACAAAAAAAACACACACAACTCTCTCTCTTTCAAAAGAAAACACACACAACAAACATCAATGGTTGTTGAATCTTCTTCACAACCACAAGAGGTTGAGATCACCCTCAATTCTTCCATCCATGTTAACTATCCCATTAAGGACATATTCTTTAAACCCAACAACCTCACCTTGATCAAACTAGAAACCCTAACTTCTGAACCTAGAAAGCAAGTACTAAACTTTTTATCCAAATGTGTGATTCGTGATGTCTTGTTCAAGGATCCAGGGGTTATGTTTGAAAATTGTTAAGGGTCAATGAACAAGAAATCTATTGAGTTTGTTTCTGCAACTTTAGGTATTCATGGGAAAATAAGTTTAAAGTTGTTTAAAAGGGTTTTAGGATTAAACTATTTGGAGAACTCTAGTGAATATGAGGCTGTACCAATGATTTCTCTGTTGTCAAATCATTTTTTAAAGAAATTGGGTACACTGAAGAGATTGGTGATAAAGGTGGGTCGAAGAGAAGCTGCTTACCACCTAAGTGGAAACTTTTGATGTCAATATTAATTGATTGTCTGGGTGGGAAAACTGGTGGGCTTGATCAAATCAACCAAAAGGATGCCCTGATTTTATATTGTCTGGCAAAGGGCATAAAAGCTGATTTTGGAAAATTAATATTTGAGGATCTCCATGGAAAAATGAAAAAGAAAACTAGGGAAAAGAATGGGGTCTACACCAGATTTTTATCCCTCATTTTTGCTGACCAATTTGGTGAAGAATATTCAAAGCACCAAGGAGTTAAAATAGTTTTTCAAATCTTTGATACCAATCGCTGGAACATTCCAGTCAGCACAACTGAACCTCCTTTCACACAGTCCATGCTGGACATTTTCTCAACGAATTCTCCAGTAGTTTTCAAAGCTCCACAAGATACTCCTCCAGCTAGAGAAAGGGATCTAGCAGGCACAAAGTCTGGAGCTTCTTCTAGACCACGTCAAAAGAGCACATCTGTGAATACCATTAAGTGTAGACGTGAGTCTAAGAAAAGGAGGCACCCCATAGAATCTTCATCAAAGAAGTGTTCTGATGATCCCAAAGGTCAAGCTTCAAAGAAACAAAAGTCCTCGACCAAGGACCAGAACCCTAGCCAGCCTCCACCTTTAGTCTCAGCTGAAGGTGGCATGCATCAAGAGGCCCTGAAGGCAACCCCTTTCTCAACCTCTTTAGGAGAGAATGGTGAAGATAAAGCGCACCCTCAGCTCAATAGAGTGGAGTCAGCATTGGTAAGCAATTTAAATCTGAATACATCTCAAATTTCATTACCAATTTCTATCATTTGTCACTCTGAGTCTGCATCAGGGCATGAGGCGTCAGCAAATACAACATCTGACGTTGACCCTGGACCTTCTGTTTCTCATGATGTAGTTCCCACACAACAGGGTCCTACTGAAGGAACCAAAAACATTATCATTGATCTTAACTCATCAGGGACTCTTTCTCAGGATCCATCAGGTAAAACCAACCTTGGTGGTGAAGGACTTGAAACTGACCAGCACACTGAAGGTGGCGATCAGCAGACAACCAAGGAAGTGCCTCTCTCCACTGGCGCCAAGGGGGGTCACTTGCCTACATTTGTATTCAGCATGTCTGCTGATGACTTGGAGAAAGAGTTGGGGCTAAGTGAAAGAACTCCAGTTAATCTGGATGATAGCGAATCTGAAGATGACATTGCTGATCAAACTTCCAAGCCTCCATCTCCCAGAACCATTAAGGTTAATGAACTGACAAATCAGGTGTTGGTTCTACAATCACAGGTGACCAAGCTCAAGGAGGAAAAGGCTATTGCTGATGCTGAACTAGTTACTCTTAAAGCAAAGCCAATTCCTCCCACTGCTGAGCAGATCAAGGATGCTATTCTCACAGCTCTAAAGCCGTTAGTGAAGGATGTGGCCACCACCACTTCTGTCAAGCAAGAAATCACCTCACTCATGGAATCCATTAATAATGCATCTTTTGAGCTCCCTGTTGAATTCAAGCCGATTCCCAATCAGCTTAATGAGTTTTTTGATTCAGTATCAAGGATATGGTTGGTCTGCTGGAACAACAAAAACTGAACTTATCAGATGAAGTTTAGCAGAAACTGAATGCTCTTGCAAATGTTCCAACAATGCTGGCCAGGGTCTCCTCCACCTTAGACTCTCTATGTGCATGTTTACCTGTTGGGGGTTCATCAGAAGTTACAGAGAACTCTTCTACTGAGGGGGAGAAAGTTACTATTTAGCAGCTTTTCAAAAAACATGCACAAAAGAAGGCCCAAAAACAACCTTTTGTATATGTATCACCTTTCAGTGAAGGAAGTCCAGTTAAGACTAAAGGGGAGTCTTCAGCTAAGGACAGTCATGTTGAGGGACTTACCACCAACAATGAATCATCTGATAATGGGTCACCTCCTATCCAACCCAAAAACAAAGGTAATTTCACAATGGATGAAAGAATTATCAAGTCTAGGTTGGCCACTCAAGAAGAACTTGATAAATTACACAAGCTTCAACATGAAGAAAAGCTCAGAGATCTGAAGATGAGCTTATATGAAAGAATTGGAAAATCTGAGGTTGAAGGCCTCTTCAAGAAAAAGATGTTATATGAAAAGTTTTGTATAGCAAGGTTGAACAGAAGATATCTCTCAGAAATCACAAACGTTGACATGATGACTTACAAGGGAGATATAAATATGAAGTTCTATAGGGCTGATGGATCTGATGAGATCATAGATGACTTCCAAGGGAAGGAGCTCTCCTATACTAAATGGCTAGAGATGAGCAGAAACATTGAAAAGAGAAAATCTAAGAGATGGGATGAGGTTCGAACAAGAATTGAACACTTCGTGAGAAATCATGAAAGGCTTGGTCAGCATCTGAACATCAGCAACCAAATCTCACTGGAGGATCAAGATCCAATTCTGGAACTGAACAAGAGAGCCAATCTGGTTCAACCTGGTGTGGGTGATATCTTTGTCACCACCAAGAAATACAAAGATCTTGTTCAGTTTGAAAATCATCTCACTGGACATGTGTTAGAAGAACCAGAATTGGGAATGATAATGTTCAACCATCGTGAAAGACAAGATTTTTTGGGGATTAGTGATCTTGATGATCTAAACAACAAACTTCTTGGAAACATTCAGAGAATCTTCTTTGCTCACAATGGTGGTCCAAGACTCACTGAAGCTGCTAAAACCTTCAGCATGTGCTTACTATCAATACTGGACTTCAGAAACTCTGATCCATCAATTCAGACCCCTGTCATTGAAGAACTAAGGCCAAAGAAAAACGGATTAATCAGTTGTACTAATTTTGTTGTAATTTGTAATGTTTTATGAATAAATGATTATCTGATGTTTATAAGTTATTAATTGTTTAGTGCTAGTAAGAAGAAGTTGTTATGCTCACTTACTACTGACATTAGACTTAGGCTATTTGTATATCCAAATAGGGGGAGATTGTTGGGTCAGTATTTGCTGACCCTGAAGCAACTCTAGGATTTGAATATAAAATCCCCCTAAGTGTTTCATGCTCAACAGTAAGGCCAGTCTGCTAAAGGATGACCAGAGGAACAAAGTTCCTTCTAAAGACTTTATAGCTTAAGAAAGTTCAGCACTCCCCTTCTAGTTAACTTAGAAGACAAAGGAGTCTTCGCTTCAAATACTAGGCGGTCTAGTTGCTAAAGAACAAGGACTGAAAAAGGGCTTTCAGTTCAGTTTGGTTTGACAATACCAAACTGAATGATGTCGATCTCCTCTAGGATACTGAAGACTCTTCAGTATTCTGATGGTTTGCATTAGGCGGGAAAAGATAACTTTAAGTCAAAGTAGGTTGCTTGTATACTTAGATATAAGTACAACCTTTATCTTTTCTAGAATAGTTTAATATGTACTTTGTACTGTTTATCCAACATGGGCATCAACCACCTACTGGATAAACCCATGCATTGAAACATGCAAAATGAAAACCCTAGTTTACACTGCCTATATAAGGAGTGTACATTGGGAGAGAAAGAGTTAACCAATACAAGAGCTTAAACTATAGAAAACCTTTCTCTCTCGATACCAACTAAACCATATAGCCAAGATGCATATGAACGTTTAGATTGGAACTTAGACTTTAACTTTGGTTAGACGTTTAAGTAGATGAGATCACAACCCATTGTCATTCAACCACTTTGTTATTCCGCAAACAAAGCGGGTTATAGATTCTTTATTTGATTCTAATAAAAGTCTATACGTTGAATAGTATATTGGTATTGTTGTTTTAATTGTTCATAGTTCTTATCTATTGTTAAAACAACACACTTGAGTTGAAGTACAAAGTTATTACTTAAGTTGATAAGCAATAACGAATTACAAGGGACCAACAGAAAGAGGAAGTCAAGATGGGTGAACGAGGAATGGATGAACATCCCAATAACGTTCCCACCATGCCCAGTTAAGGATTTATCGGAATGAGCAATTGTGACAGAGGCTTAAGTCGAAGGGTATCTGGTAAGAAGGGTACATGTGTATGGTGGTGTGTCCGTAGAGATAATGTATGAGCACTATTTTAACAGCCTTCACCCAAGCATACAAGCTAGAATGACTAAGACGCACAGCACAATATCGGGATTCTCTGGGGAAAGTGTGAAGCCATTGGGGAAGATAGAGCTGGAATTTTGTTTTAGGGATGGAGGGTTGTTCCGAAGGGCCATGATGAGGTTCACCGTCATACCCGCCCCCTCTCCATACAACATTATCTTAGGAAGGCCAGGGATAAGGAGGCTACAGGCCATCCCATCTACCATCCATGCTATGATGAAATTCCCAACACCATGAGGTATTGCAACTCTTGTCACATCATCTTCGATTATTAATGAATGCAGGGAGTTAGGAAAGAGGAAAATGGCAAAAGAGGAGCCAGAGAAGGAGAATGGCCAAGCGGTCAACTTAACAGAGGAGGTTGTGATCAACCCGGCCTTCCCCGACCAACTTGTTACCATTGGGGGAAACTTGTCAAAGGAAGGTTTAGAACACCTGAAGCAATTGCTAAAGAACAACCTAGATTTCTTCGCATGGGAACCACAAGACATGATCGGAGTGCCAAGAAGGATCGCCTAACACAAGCTTAATGTGAACCCATCAGTGACACCTGTGAGCCAAAAACGAAGGGTATTGTCTGATGAAAAAAGTGTGGTTGTGGCCAAGGAAGTAGAAGAATGGGTGAAGGCAGGGATCGTGAGGCCAGTTATGTATTCCACGTGGATATCCAACACATTTTTGGTAAAAAAAGTGGAAGGAGCATGGAGGATGTGTATAGACTTTAATAACTTGAATGTCGCATGTCTAAAAGACTATTATAATTTGCCAGAGATTGACGCCAAGATAGAAGCTGTTATGGGATGCAAGTACAAAATCTTTTTGGACGCCTACAAGGGCTACCATCAAGTACAAATGTCGTAAGAAGACGAAGAGAAGACAACCTTCTACACCGACCAATGAACATATTGCTACACCAAAATGCCCTTCGGCCTAAAATGCAGGGGAAACATATCAAAGGTTGGTGGACACGGCATTCGAGTCACAGATTGGACAAAATATGGAGGCCTATGTGGATGACATGGTCATAAAAAGCAAGACAGAAAAAGAAATGTTGGCCGACATAGCAGAAACATTTGACAACTTGCGAAAGATAAACATGAAGCTTAACCCCAAAAAATGTTCATTCGGGGTGGAAGAGGGTAAGTTTCTAGGTTACATGGTAACATCAGAAGGGATCAGAGCCAACCCGGCCAAGATTAAGGACGTTACCGATATGCAGTCACCCAAAACATGGAATGTAATGCAAAGCTTGGCTAGAAAGTTGGCCGCGCTCAACCGTTTTCTCTCAAAGTATGCCGAAAGTTCATTACCCTTCTTTGAAACATTGAAGAACATAACTAAGGCCAAAAAGGAGGAGTACAGGTGGACGGAAGAGGCAGAAGAGGCCTTCCAACAAATGAAAAGAATGGTGATAGAACTGCCATCACTTACCACACCCAGGCCCAAAGAAAAACTCTCCTTATACCTAGCCGCAGCAAGGGGAGCAATCAGTGCAGTGTTATTGGCAGAGAGAAATAGAATCCAACGGCCAGTCCGTTATGTCAGCCGAACGTTACATGAAGCAGAGAGAAATTATGAACCATTGGAAAAGTTGGCCCTGGCCCTTCTAAGCACATCAAGAAGGCTAAGGCGGTACTTTGAAGGCCACCCAATCAAAGTCATCACGTGTAGGATATGTAAATCTTGCTTATGTTTTAGAGAGAGAAAGAGATAGAGAGATGGTGAGAACACACACACTTAGAGAGAGAAAGTGAAAGAAAAACACTTTTTCAACTATGTGTAAAATGAAGAACCACACTACCCTCTCCATCAAAGGAGAGGGTTTATATACCCAAGCCCTTGACATGGGATTGGGCTTACATTTGGGCCGGCCTACACATGTTGTAGGCTAGGCTTTGGTTTGTTTGTTAAATAAAGATAAGTAACTAAACTATGAGCTATTACATGGACTATTGTTGGAGTGACCGATCCTTCTTAATACGTAAAACGTATTTCCAACAATCTCCCCCTAAGGGAGGTCACTCCAAACAAGGGCATTACCCAAGTTACAATAATAAGATAAACCTAGCATACTATGCTTGTCTTGAGCTCGTAGTCTTTGTCTTTCTTTTTCTTTTTCTTTTCTGGTGAACATGCTGATGTGATCTTTGATATCAATCTTGAGAATTAATCTCTTGCCTTGATCTCGTGCATCCATCACTTGTGATCTTCGCCTCTTCGTGACACCATGTCCCACATACTTATACCTTTGTAATTCTTGAAAGCTTCAGAGTTAGATACAGCGAAAGACTTATCTTTTAGGCTTTCTTGAATTAGATGAGGTATTAAGTGCATATAGTATAAGCATGCAGGAACGACTTCTTCTCGGATTCCGCAACGCCACCGTCTTCAAATGCCGCAACATAAGTAGACACGAACGAAATGGCTTTGAACATTTCATTCTAATTCGGTAGCATTTTACCACCGGTCGGTGAAGACCGTTGGACGATATAAAATATCGTACTTGTGGCAGGTAGATTTAATTAAAAATCTCCTTGACCAGATTTCACGGGTAAACCCGTTCTCTTTACTCGACCGCCCAAAGCTGACTATGAACGTAAAGAGTGAATCATTTGGATAAAATTATCCGCATGAATGAAGCCGTCAATTCTGATTCCTGGAACAAGTTTGATTCATTAAAGAATCGCACCATCGTTGCTTTCCAGTTGTCACGAGCTTGATTCATATTGAATCTTGCAAGTTACCTACCAAGTGCTGTTTGAGGTTAACACTAGAAGGATTTCCACTCATCACTGTGAACACTAAGGTATCACTCTGAGTGTTCTGGCAAGATCACTAAGATGTTGCGTAGAGGCCTGGAACGTGTTTAAATTCAGTTAAGAATTAAACAGCTGTTGCTTTCCAGTTATCACAAGTTTGATTCACAAAGAATCACACAAGTCACCTACCATGAGCTTTTTGATATTCGCTCAAGAAGGATTTCCATCTTCATTGTAAATACTTTCGTATTACTCGGATGTTCAGGCAAGATCATGAAGATTTTGCGTAGGACTCTTAAAATCTTTCATACTTTTCACAGTGTGTGAAGAAGCAAGGAATTTTGGAAGTGTGTCCTAATGAGATATTTGATGATCTCAAATGGCTCTAGACTCGATCGTGCACTTTGGATTTTAGTGATTGGAGGCTGGAGAGGAGTGCCACCATTTCAATACCAATTTATTCGGAGTGAATAAATCGATAGATAACGTGTTGTCTCCGTGTGACTAAAACAAATACCTTTTAAGAGATATCTGAGTTAGCTGGGATGGGTTGTGCATTGCATCGCTGGGTCCATGATGTCTATCTTCAATATCGAGCATCATTTAAATGATCTCAATAGCATATGTGTTGACCCGGTTTCTGCCTAAAGTTGTAGGGAGGGCTTCTTTCTTTACACCCTTTATCTTTACAATTCTTTTTCATTCTTCAACCCCTTCAATGCTTACCAATACGTCATAACTAGCACCTTGTTGTGATTGTTCCAGTGCTAACTTAAGTACTTGGTCGGCATTCAGCTACGTTCACAATCTTTCTCCATCATTCCTAAGGACTACTATTTCTAGCTATAGAATGTCCTTGGGAAGATTCCTCCGGTTCTAGAAGAATCATTGGACTTAACCTATCCTACCATCCTTATGTCACCACAATCTTCATCGTCGTGAAATAAATGGGTTTTAGGTAAGTATATGTCACAATGAAAATTCATTTTGATATGCAAATCCGTTTTGCTCCCCCTTAACATATGCCATGATATTCGAAAACATTTCGCACATGTCGGGATAAGCCAGCACGTTAAGTCAAACCATTTTTGATAATTTCCCATATTAAATCACATTTTCTCCCCCATATTAAAAATATTAACCCAATCGATGTTTTTAATATCAATTGATTTAATGAAGTTTTAACAAAGGTTTTGGGAAGAAAAATGCAAGTCCGTTTTATCTCCATGATATCAAATGTATGAGATATGATACCGATTTGTAACATGATCACATATTCACCATATTAGAAAAGAATTGACAAGGTTGGACCTGTTTGATGAGAACATCATATGATAAGATCAAATGGTTCTTGGCAGCATATGTTGGTCGACTCGTCACGTCTGAATTCATCTCTTGACACCACATGTACGATTGGTATTCTTGTCTTGACACCCGTTTGTGAACTTGGCACGTTCGGCATCAAAGATTCTGAATGCTTGACAATTGATCCCCCTCAATTGTTGACCCGTGTTCTATTGAAAGAGCTGTAGTCGTCGGTTGAGTAGTCGCATCGTCGAGTTTGTAGATACCAATTGTAGATAGCTATGGTTGTAGAGATGATAACTTCATAAAAACAAGACTTCTCTTGTTTTAACAAATAAATGCACTGAGGCGTACATATATTTGTGTTAGACCAAGTTATAAAGTAAACTTGATCCCTTACAAGGTTTTAAAGTAAACCTTGCCTGAGAAAATTAATTCCCGTTGTGAGCCAAATCTTTCATAAGAAATACTTGACTTTAATGTGAAAACCGGGTTGCAGTCTGAAATAACTACAAGCCATAAGGGCATGTTTTATGAAATATTTACAACTTTTGTACGAACTCTATTTATGGAGCCGTGTCAATATTAATCGACATTTCTAAGGCCGTAAATATTATCGTACCAAAAGACATGCCTTTGAAAAATGAAGTAAAAATATTTTTGGATTTTTATGATTTTTTTTAATTTTTATGGTTTTTATATGGTTTTATATTTTTCTATTTTGCTTTTGTGGATAAAAATATAAACAATATATACAGATGATCACCAAGGATACGGAGAATAGTTTTATCACCACTATTCTTTCGCTTCATATGCCAGTTCCTTTAGAGTCTCAGGCGAGAAAGTTCTCATTCCTAGCTTCTCGGCCAAAAATTCAATTCGAGCGCGATCTAAAGCGTTCGTGAAAATATCCGCCAATTGATACTCAGATTGGACAAAGTAAAGCTCGATTACTCCATTTTCCACTTGCTCATTGATGAAGTGGTAGCGAATGTCAATGTGCTTCGACCGGGAGAATTGAACATTGTTGCAGCATAAGGCAATTGCACTCTTGTTGTCACAGTACATCGGAATTTTGTTGAAACCTAGACCAAAGTCGGTTAATTGCGATCTCATCCAAAGAATTTGAGCTCAGCAACCGGACATAGCTATGTATTCTGCTTCCGTACTTGAAAGTGCAGCGCTTTTCGGCCTTTTCGATGCCCAACTGATTAGTCGATCTCCTAGTAGTTGCAAAGTTCCACTCGTGCTACGCCTTGTATCTTGACAACCCGCGTGATCCGCATCTGCATACGCCATAAGTGCAATCGAAGAGTCCTTCGAGTACCAAAGTCCCCGATTAATGGTTCCTTTAAGATATCGAAAGATCCGTTTCACAGTGGCCAAGTGTAACTCAGTAGGTCGAGTTTGATACCGAGCACACATACATATAGCAAATTGAAGATCAGGTCGACTAGCTGTAATATACAGAAGAGTACCGATCATTCCACGATACAGTGTCGGATCAACGGCAACTCCATGTGGATCTGCATCGAGCTTAGTTCGTTCCACCATTGGAGTATCCACGGCATCACAAGATTCCATCTTATATTTCTTAAGCGATTCAAGGGCATACTTGGATTGATTGATAAAGATGCCTCTGGGACTCTGAGATATCTGAAGACCTAAGAAGAATCATACCTTGCCCATCATTGACATCTTAAACTTGGAAGACATGAGTTTCCCAAACTCGTCGGATAAGGTTTGGGTCGAGGCAGCAAATATAATATCATCAACATATATTTGTACCATAATCATATCTTTACCTCGTTTCTGAATAAACAGCGTGGGATCCACCTTGCCTTTAGCGAAGCCTTGAGTAATGAGGAATTGTGACAATAGATCATACCATGCGCGAGGAGCTTGCTTCAACCCATAGAGAGCCTTCTTAAGCTTGTACACATGATTAGGATAATTAGGATTCACAAAACCATCCGGCTGTTGAACATAGACCTCTTCCTTGATTTCACCATTCAGAAATGCCGTCTTCACATCCATCTGATAGACGATCATATTCATGTGGATTGCATAAGCAAGGAATAGTCTAATAGCTTCCAAACGGGCAACAGGTGCAAAGGATTCCATAAAGTCGATGCCCAATAATTGCTTATATCCACGAGCTACTAGTCGAGCTTTGTTCTTCAATATTCCGCCTAACTCATCGAGTTTCACCTTGTAAACCCATTTCAAAGTGAGTAACTGCACTTGATCCGGGCATGGGACAAGTTCCCATACTTCAAGACGTATAAATTCATTAAGTTCTTCTTGCATAGCTTCTATCCAACAGGATTGAGTAAAAGCTTCCTGTCATGTCTTAGGTTCAACTTCAGTATGGAAAGCATCAAAATGACAAAACATTGCATTTTCTTGTAGCTGACTTCGTGTGGATACCGGACGATTATGGTCACTAATAATAGAATCTATAGGATGATCCTTTGTCCACCTACTGTCATGTTCACGAATCCGTGGATTGGAGTAGACTGTAGAAGGAGCTTCCTCTGAGGTGGATGACCCGGCTTTGAATTGGTACACCAAAGAATGGAAGTTTACGCATTTGAGCGAATTCCAAATCGTGATCATCATCATCCTCTTCATCATCAATAGGCATGACATGGGTAGTTGAAACAGGTGTTGCTTGAGAATTACTTGTTGATGGTATATCTAGACCAATTGTAGTTGCAGACGTATCTGATTGTGCAACGGTTGCTGGAGCGACAACTTCGGTTACCGGAGCTATTACCTCAGGTTCTGGAGCAACAATACTGGGAGGAGTAAATAATTCATCAAAGAACGGTTGAAACAACGTATCCCATTTAGTCCTATAAGGTGGTGTAAATGATGATGAAGTAGGGTTGTTTGGGACAAGACCAGAACTAATGTTACTGGGTCCCATTTCATAAAGTGCGGGTTCAGAGCTGCTTTGCTCAGAAGACATTGCTGTCAGCTCATCAAAATCAACATTCATAGTTTCGAGGATCTTGCGAGAGTTACGGTTGTAGATTCGGTATGCCTTCTTTGCAGGTGCGTAACCAATGAAAATACCAATATCAGCCTTTGGTTGAAGTTTTCCCAAATTGCCACCATCATTATTTGGATAGCAAAAAGAACCAAATACATGAAGATATGATAAATCTGGTACTTTTCCATGGAGAAGCTCATAAGGTGTTTTACCATGGCGTTTACAAATTAGTGATCGGTTTTGGGTGTACACTGCTGTAGATACTGCTTCTGCCCATAAAACAATGGAGCCTTTGCGTAAATTAACATCGTTCGACCAGCTTCCATAAGTGTGCGATTTCTCCTTTCAACGACACCGTTTTGTTGTGGAGTGCGTGCAACGGATGTTTCATGAGATATGCCAACTTCTTCATAATAATCATGCAAGATTTGATTCACAAATTCGGTTCCATTATCTGTACGAATGCGTCAGACAGTAGTGTTGAGACGCACTTGAATCATCTTGAGAAACCCGATGATGAATTTAGGTGCCTCATTTTTTGTTGTAAGAAATTTCACCCATGTAAACCGAGAGTAATCATCGACAATTACGAGGATGTACTTTTTGCCACTAATACTTTCAACACGCATTGGCCCACAAAGATCCATATGCAAGAAATAAAGTTTCTCTTGGTTGGTGTCTTCAGTCTTGGGTTTGTATGACTTCTTAGTGCTTTTCCCCATTGTACACGCGGAACACAAATGATCCTTGTGAAATGATAATTTAGGAAGACCACGAACAAGTTCGTTTTTCGCCAAGTGATTAATAACGTCAAAGTTAAAATGAGATAACCGTCGATGCCATAACCATGACTTAGTCTTTGATGCTTTGGAGAGAAGACATACGGGAGAAGCGGCCATCATGTCTTGTAGAGACAAAGTATACAAATTATTCCCTCGAGTACCTTCCAATAAATCAACCCCTTCCAAATTACGAATGAAGCAGGTATGCTCTCGAAAAGCAACTTCTAGGTTTGTATCACAAAATTGTCCCACAGAAAATAAGTTATGACCGAGACCTTCCACATAATACACTCTTGAAATTATAACATTCCCAATATGATATTCACCATAACCCATTATCTTTGCAATATGATCATTTCCAAATCGAACCGTACCAAGAAACTTGCTGACGAAATTTTTGAGCTAAGAGCGATCTCCGGTCATATGCTTGGAGCAACCAGAGAACAATTTGGACCCCCTGTTTTCAACAACAAAAATAGACAATGCATTGGAAACTATTGGTTCCGGAGTGTTAGCAGATACAGATAAAATATTATCAGAATTGCTAACAGGTTTGTGACCCTTAGATTTCCTGCGTTTTCTAATGTGAGTTTTAGCACTAACAGGTTTTACTGTTCCAACTTTCTTAGGTTTTAGATTATTCGCGGACACTACGGTGGGAGTAGACCTATTTAAAGGGCACTTGGTTCCTATAGTAGTGTCGGTGTTCCTAGTTAAAGGACACGCTTGTGTTTTGGTAGCCTTGGTACTCCTAGTTAAAGGGCACGCTTTCTTCGCTTTAGTGGGAGTGAACCTAGTCAAAGGGCACATATTTCCTACTATAGTGAAAGTTCTACCAGTGGGGCGCCACATCCAACCAACTTGGGTTAACACTTTCCCAGTCGGTTTCCATTCTAATCCATTTTTCCGGGCATGCATCTCATTCACATGGTCAATAAGGCAAGAATCATGACGACTAGAAAACATACATTCATTGCAATTCCAACATTTCAAATTAGAATTCACAGTAGGCTTAGAACGCTGCACAACCGCAGAGCCTTTAGGTTTAGCTACATGATTCTTTTTATTCAAAACAGAAATAACATTCCTAGGATGGGCTTCTACTTTCTTCTTCACTTGACTACTAGATGGGGGCAAGATCCTATCATTCTTCTTGTGTCTTTTAATCTTAGATCTTTGAGCCTTAGTAGTGGTGCTTACTCTTGTAGAAGGCAACACGGGAATATTAGAAGCTGGTTTTGATTCCGCCTTATCTTTAGTGACCAAAGTTTGAGATGGTTTAGTCCTAGGGCCCTTATTAAATGGTGTGACGGCTATAAGGTTGCTTTTGATTACACTAGAGAACGATGCTGAGACAGTGGCTGCGTTATCTACAACATTCTTACCTTTTAGAGTACGAAGTGTTTCCTTTAACTCAGCCAAGACCAGATTTTTATCACAAATTTGTTCCCTCAAATCAGATATTTCCACCGACTTTCGATTCAATTGTTAAATCAACGATTGATTCTATGCAGTGGTATTAGCACATGCGGGCTTTACTGAATCCAAGAGTCGTGTATTTTTCTGTTTTAAGTTATCAACTTTGGACAAAATCTTGGAAACTCGATTATCTAGATCAAGTTTAAAATTCTCAGCGGCCTCAAGTACGTTCACACAGTTAAGCTCCTTAGATTTCTCTATTTCTATCGGTAAAGATTTAGCAACTTTGTCACTTGGCTGACGCTGTTTTGATTGTAAATTCAATCGAAGATTCTTTTCAAAGTTTGCATCCTCGATATTAACACCTTCGAATGACGTTTCAAAGATTTCTTGAATAAATTGTTGCTTTCATTCAAGCGAAATACAATGTGTTTGAATCTCATCAAAACGTTTTGAAAGCGAAGAATATGAATCTTGAAGCTTTAAAAATTCAGCGTCAGATTCGTGACAAGTACTATCTACCACATTATCCACAGATTCAACATTATGCACAATAGAATCATTATCAACACTGTTATTCACACAGATGGAGACTATATCATGAGACATCACTTGCTTCAGAAGCTGATCATTTTGGCGTGAAACCCGTTCTATTTCAAGTAAACTGTTTTCATAAGCATCATCTATTTCATTGAAAACACGTCTAACTTCTTCTATTTCCAAAAGCAAATCTTGATCAAGATTACTAAGACAAGCCTTAACATTCTTTACAAACGGAACAATTTCATCTCGAAACGCAGCTCTAGTGTGCTCAAAGTTCCATTCACCTTCCGTTATGGCCGAAGCCGTCGTACGTTCCAAAATGACCTTGTCAGAATAGGCTAAGTGTTGGTGTACCGCATTTAAGTTAACGGACGCCTTACTTACCGGTGGAATTAACTTCGTTAATTCCGTTTTGACAAGTGTAGGAGACGTACTAGGAGGGTTTTCATTTGACAAACTTTGGGGCATAAGAATTGTCAATTCAGCTAATTCCTTTTGTAATCCAATGCGGGTCTTTTTAGACAATTGATCTTTGTTATACTAATCATAATCAGTCGTATGGAATTTTGAAAGCATTCTAGAATGAGTTTCTTCCGCAAGTGACTGTGTCTCCTCAGTACTACGAACAAAAGGTGCTTCTTTCGATTTGCCAATTAGGGTCATATCGTTAAGACACGAAATATATTCCTGAGCTTGTTTTGCATAACCGGGATTAGGTGGTAAATCTTGAAGACGTTTAAGTTCGAGTTCTTTAAATGATTTAGTTAAAAGATGAACCTTTTCTGTGGAAGCGTATTGTTTTAAAAGCTGTTGTTCTTTGAATTTAAGAAGTTTGGTAGCATTAATTTCCGATTCAAACTTTTTAGACTCGAGAGTTTCGAAATCCATTTTAAGTTTCTGAAAATCATTGACAACCGACTCTTTTGCTTTTAATTCATTGGAAAGATTAGCTTTTAATGATTCTATTTCTTTCAAGTGTTTAATCTTTTCAAAACGAAATTGGTCAAATTCAGAACATGTTATTTTCTCTGCTTGAGGGACCATTTCAAAAGTTTTGACCTTTTCTTTATGCAACGCAAGCTCAGCAGTTAGGGTAGAATTCGTATCTACGGATTGTCTGAGAGCCATATACATTTGATCAATAATATGTTTAGGCACCATGACCAAATCATGTTGAGCATAAGATTCCATACCCGTCGTAGCATTTGGTTGAGGTTCACTCAAATGTGTAGGATTGGGTACCACATCATTTGAGTTACTAGTTTCCGAATGTTGTTCGAGGTTGTCATTTTCATGCCCAACTTGATGTTGGTTATCATCAATATTATTAGATGTGGTTGGTACCTCACTGACGACATCAGAACCGTAGTGAGAGAGATTAGCAACGAGAGCAGCTTGGGCAGAGTGAATGTCATCACAATCCGAATCATATGCGTCAAGATCATCTGCTTGATAAGCTGCATTAGAAGTGGAAACGACTGCAATGCCTTTAGTATTTGCTGCCCCTGGGTCTGCAAGAAATGCTAACTCCTCTGAATCCAAAATCTTCCCCTTAGACTGAGCATCAACCAAATACATCTTCTCACGAAACCATGCATCACCCCTCCACCTTTTCGGCTGAGTGAATTCCCTAGCCATATGACCTTGTCCTCGGCAATTGTAGCAAGTCACAACCTTTTGAGGACCAATGGGACTTCCATTTCCATTAGCTTGTGAATTCACAGCTTGAGCATTCACCGTCCTTGTAGGAGGTCCATATGAATTTTGCCTTCCCTGAATAGGTTGCACTGTTACTTGTACATCTTGAACAGTAGCTTGTTGTCGAGGATTTGAGGAGGTGCGGAGCTGATTGTTTGTTGGTGGAAATCCTCTAGTTGCAACAAGTTTTGACAAGTAGGCAGTGAGATGGTTTAGAACATCAGTTGGCGTATCATTTGGAGTAAAGACCGGTGCTTGGATTGGTGGAAGTTCATTAGAGTAGAAGGCTTGTGCTGGTGATGTCTGATATGGTGGTTGCTGTGGAAAATATTGTTGATGAACACTTTGTTGAAATACTTGTTGTGGCATTATTGGTGGTTGATAAGATGGTTGCTGATAGGTGTATGGTGGTGGCTGCTGCAAGTATGATGGTTGTTGATAAGTATAAGCCATGTTTTGTTGAGAAGCATACATGGCAAGTGGATCATGAACTTGAGGTGTAGACAACTGAGCCTCAATCACATGGCATTCGTGTTGTTGAAGAAAAGCTTAAAGTTGATCCACATTGGTGTTATGCAAGTCCTTAGCCAATTTAACATCCGTCACGTACTTTTTCCATTCTGAAGGAAGAGTGTTCAAATACTTGGTGTTCAATTGGAACGTAGGAATTACCATGCCATAGATATTGAGCTCATTCAACAATAGGTTAAATCTCAGATAGTAGTCATTGAGAGTCTCCCCTGGCACATAGGCAAACTTATCAAAAGTATCATAAAGCTTACACTCTCGTTCTTGTTTAGTTAACGAGGTGCCTTGCATGAGAACACGAATTCTATCCCATAACTCTTTGGCAACTTTATGTTTGCTGACGAGTTTGTAGACATCTGGAGGAAGGGCTTGGAGAATGATGTTTGTAGCATACTTATCACATTTGTCTTGAATCTTCATATCTCCAATCAATTCACCCGTTGTGCGAGGACGAGTAGTTGTACCTTCCGTCACTGTACCATAATCTAATGATCCATTGAGCACCGATGCCCAAATGAGATGTCCATTCTCTTTGTTCAACATGTAAAGTTCCATTCGGGAAGTCCAATCCTCGTACATTGTTGGAGCATAGTTTGGCTAGGCCGGTTCGACGACTCTCCTGGGGCCGTTAATCGTCTTCCCCGGTCTTGAGTAATGCTGCAAACAATAGAAAACCGGTTAGACGTGGACCCGAGGCCGGAGCCCCGGGGTCCACCTCCGATGGTCAAGTTAGTATTGATCGATATATTGTATAAGATGTGTGGTTGATAGAGAGAACCTGTTGTAGAATGAGACCCCTACCCCTGTTTATATAGGCTTAGGGTTTCTTGTAGGATAAGTAAGGTGTGTGTGGGCCGCGGGCCTGTCGGGTTGGGCCCTTAACCGACTGTACGTCTACATGTCCCCTAGTCTAGTATGATATGGTTCATGATCATGTTATGCTAGACTCATTCGTGTATCATGCTCACTAACAACCGCGTGCGGCTTGCTGCTAGGACATCCTCGTGGGTCGTCCGTAACATATGGCTTCACTCGTAAATGGGCTACCTTTTAGCAAAAAGATGATGGGTTGGGATTGCGAATAGTGAGCATAGCCACTATACGCCATCATGTCCCCCCAGTCTAGTATGCGAGGTTGTCACCGAGGTTACTAGACTTTACACCATATCCGCTACCTGTAAGCATATCCACGTCGAAAGAAATGGGAAAACATGTATACGTAAGACGGGTGGTGTCACACCCCACCATGGCGGAATATATGGGGCGCGACGTATGGATATCATCACAACAATAGCGTGTCTATAGAGTTAACTAAATGAAATAGAAATGTCATAAAAAGGTGACACAATGCCATGACAATATCTCAAACAATGCAGGCGCCTAGGTAAGTAGGTAACACGCCTACCTCTTACCAAAGACATACAAATAAACAAACATCAAACATATAGGTGTCTAAAAAGTATCACTTATTCAAACATTAAATAAAAACTAAGAGGAAAGGGATTCCTCCTAATGCAGTCTTAGTAGCCTCTAAACTCTAGCCACTTCTAACCTCATCCTCCTCAACTACCTCACCTGAAAATGACACTAAAATCTGTCAACATAAAGTTGGTGAGAACATAGGTTTAAGTTATCTAGAACATCATAAGAAACCTTTACATCCGCTGCAAATAAGTTGAAGGAAAACAATTTATAGTAATGGACCATAATGTGATAATCATGCTACATGCATCCACAACAAAACTCAATCCAAGTACCAATCACATCTACAATTCACAAAGCACACTATAATAGTCAAGAAGTATCCCGTCACACGCACAAGAACACACACCACACTATCCGGATCTTTCCCACACCACTTGTGGAAGATGAACTATATCCCCGTCGAGATATCTTGCCTCGAAAGAGACGATGCACAAGTACTCAGGACGGATCGTGCCCCCCGAACCAAGAACTCAGGACGGATCGTGCCCCACGCTCCACACACATCACAACTGGTCCCATAGACGCCCATACATCTATGTACCAATCCCAATCATAACACAATCAAGATTCACATATCATAACACATATCAAAGCACATATGAGAACACATAAGCACGCAAGTCACACAATAACACATCTATATCCAAACATTTATAAAAATATAGTACCAAAACATTTTAAGAACACCACAAGTGTCATCTCCATCCCATACTAGAAGAAAACATTTAAAAACTTAGTAAAATGGGACTATGAACTCACCTGATAGCACATCAAGCTAGCACTCCTGCAAACCTATAAAATCATACACGACACCCTTAGCTCAGGTCTTAACACCCAAGTTAAGAGCATATGCAATGCATATACCTATTAATGACTTTTTTATTTATGATAATTAATGTTTCATTAATTTTTAGATTTCAAAAAGTCATTTATATAAAATTTCTCCAATGCTTAAAAGCTCTCTAAAAGCTTTTTCTTATACCCTCATTAAATGACAATAGCTTGTAGATTTGTTGTCAAACACTTGACATCTACCAAGTCATCTTTATAAAAGTCATTGTAAAAGCTTTTGTTACAATGGAATAAGTCATTAAAATGACTTTTTCAAATAGTAAAAAGTCATGTGAAAAGCTTGCATTGCATATGCTCTAAGTAACAATCAAGGAGATGAATCTAATCCCCCAATCCCCACTATCTAGTTCTCCCACTACAAGCTATTCTATACGTAAAATTCCAGTTTTTCCCTGGTACGGTTTACTAGTCACTAAACGATCACATGAAGTGAACTTAACACCACACTTGACTCCTACCCTACTGGAGTTATGTTTTTTTTATATGATCTAAGAACTTCAAAAACCAATTTTACTTTCTAATTACACGTTTAACCCTTTCGTTTAGTCTCTATGCCAAAAGTCGTTTTCACCAAAACTGATTTTCCGTACATGCTAAATGTTTGACACCAAAACCCCGACCTAAACACCATAAATTTTATTGAAAACCTCCAGTCCTTTTATATACATTATAAAGAGTTCCCAAATCAAAAATATTTGGCTATCTCATCCGTTTGGTTAGGTTTTGACTCAAATCCCCGAAATCAAAATTTATTCATGAACAATGCACTGTTTTTGTAAAAATTATTTGACGACTTTCCCGAACTCCATTTTCGACCAACCTTACATTTTTGAAAAGTAGACTCCCTGAACTTAATTTAAAAAAAAAAGAAACTCGACCAAAGGTGCTACCTACTTCCCGGAACAGTCGACACAAGACATCCTTAAAAATCAGACTGTTTTACGCCTTTATGCACTAACCCTCTAAACATCATTAATTATCCCTAAATTTATAACACAAACCCTAAAATCATTAATGGATCTTAATTAATATATTTTTCCAGAAAATTAATAAAACCCTAATCATCTCAATGATGGTTAATTAACAATACAATTATGATTAATTAATAAAAACATAAATTATATTAAGGTTTAATTGATCACTTACCTTGAAACAAGAAAAATTAATGAACCCTAATCATAATTTCGACTTCTCTTGATATTCATGGAAGATTTAGACTGATTTTAGGTTTATTTAGGGTTATTAGTCATTTTTAGGGGTCTAGGGGTGTTTATATAGGCCTTGGTAACCTTCTGGACAAGTTTAGGCCCAATTAGGACTTTTAAATGGTAATTATCCTATTTTTATTAATTTAATTATTAAATTAAGGCTATGGGACCCACAAATTCGACTCCTCTCTATGTTTTATCATATTTACACTCTCCCCCTTCTATTTTATGTTTACTTATACTCCTATACAGTTTCGGGACCAAACCGGGTACCCTTTTGCTAATTTTTCGACTTTTTACGCGATTTTTGAACTAGCCTTCATTTCTAAAAGTTTCTAAATATATAAAGTAACTATAAAACTTATCCTAACCATATTATATATACTTAATACATACATACAACATACGATACGTACACGAAACCTTATCAAAACGATACCCGAACTTTTCTGCAGTTCATTTCTGAACTCATTTCATTTCATTTCATTTCGTTTCATTTCCAACTTATACCATGATTTATACATTCATGTGAACTCATGAGCACGAACCAACCCCATCACATCATCATATAACGTACCATGTACTACGTAAACAATGTCTAACATCATGATAAAGTCTCAAATATGAGCACATAACACATAAACGCACATCAAGCACATGATCAACATCAAACAGTCAAAAGTGAAAAATCCAAAATCTAGGGTTGTCACATCACTCCCTCCTAATAGAAATCTCGTCCCGAGATTTACTCCATAAGCTCAAAAAACTTCATTTCACAACCAACTCGCTATCTCTCTCATAAGAACGTAACCGGATCATCCGTATGACTACAACAACGCCCTCAATGAATATAAGCTCAAGACAAATTTTAGGACCCCCAACTTCGGATAAACGATCAAGCCCATGGACAACTAACGGACGTTTACGTGAAAGAATTTAAAAATATGAACCAAAACCTGAGACTCCAAAATATACTCAACATAAAACATGTATCGACTCCCAACGAACCATGAAAACGGACCAATGACACAAGAAACACCCAACGACAACCGAAACGTATTACGACCGGCGACATACTATTAAAACCTTGTGCAAAACCAAATTTTACCCCAGAATGGATTTTGTACCTTAATGTATATTAGTTGTTCTAAACCATGGTATCACATTAGTAATTTATGTAATCATTTGACGAAAAAAAATCTATAGTCTCTTCACGAACGATCAGTTATCTAAAGCACACAACACAATATCACGCGTCAACATTGACTCCGGAACCCACATTCTTCATTAATGTAACAATCTCTATGATGGATACATCTAAAATCCTATCCCAAAGCAGCCCTATGTTAGCCTTCTAAGGTCCACTATCCCAAAATACCCAAAACACGAGTTTAAACCATGTTGTCCGAAAATTAATCTTGAACTCGACAGTTGTACAATTAATTCGACCAAGCTACTGACTTCCATTGACAATACGTTCTAAATATTTTAAAAGTACGCTCCGAGTACATAACTTTAGGCTTTTGAATCACCCAAAAATCTTTAAAAACGAATAAGTTATAACCAAAACGATTTTTACCTAGAATCTGCCCAGACATTAGCAACAGTTTCTGACAGTTTAGCGATGAATTCTGACAATTTAGCGACAGTTTCCGCCTACTCCGATTTATAACAAAAAAAAACGATTTGAAACCCTAAAACCCCTCATTAATTACCAAATTCAAGACCTAATTTATTTTAATTCCAGAAAATTAGAAACCCTTACCCATCATATGAGTAATTACATGATTTTAACATATTTAATTAAATAAGAACAAGAATTTAACTAAAGATCATTAGCTTTAGGTGATCAAAACCAATTTTAGTTTTTATTTTTTTTTAAAAATAATAATAAACAAGCCA
The DNA here is from genome assembly GCA_025667525.1 of Glebionis coronaria. Taxonomy (NCBI): domain Eukaryota; kingdom Viridiplantae; phylum Streptophyta; class Magnoliopsida; order Asterales; family Asteraceae; genus Glebionis; species Glebionis coronaria. The sequence continues at coordinate 445,541,484 of CM046878.1, read as the reverse complement.
TACTTATATGTTAAAAAAATATATATATCCCATCTTATTTCAAACACGCTTACGACACTTAACCCTTATTTCACCGACTACCAACAACTATTTTAACTATTTACAAATTCCATTTCTTTTACCACATAAGATACAAACTAAAAGATACCGTGATCCCAAAAAGAATTCTCCACCCTCTCAATAACCTCTACACCAAAAGTACCGTACAAACAAATACGTGAAATGAGGACTCGATAAATGCGCTACTACAGAAGTTGAACATCCCAAAGAATGAAGAGCTATAAAACCATCCTAAGAATACAACCGATAAGTAGAAGGGATATACACATATATAGGCATAGGCGTACATACACTCAAATCCATACAACATATACAATACAAGCATGTATTAACCCTCTTTCATGCAACCATACTTAGGAATCCATTGATGTCGTGGTACATGTATAACTATGTTGGCCACCATACTTATACCAGTCCCCTTTCACTAATGCACTCCCTCCTATGATGACACTTATAAGAATTAATACTACACATAACACATCAATCTACCAACTCAAATAATCACATAGATCCTACAACTCATATAAGCACATAATCCACAACATAACATAAGGTCCAAAATCACATGTATTAAAATAACATAGCCAATGCATGAAACAAATAAACTCGTAGTCCAGCTGAACCAGCGTAGACTAAATTCAAAATGTATAAAGAACATGAAAACGTAATTAAACGAAATCCAACAATGACTAGCGTATACGACTATAGTTCTACCCGCACTAGTCAAAACTCGTAAAGAAAATAAAATGTAGCTAAGTATGAACTTACTATGGTTCAATTCATACTAGTCAAAATATCGTAATAAATAACATCCAAACACATCAATTAATATAAAATGCACACATACTCCTATGACGCCTATATGCAGGGACCCTTAAGCTATAGATTAGGCTACGCGACTAAGCAACCTAATTCTCTATAACCATTGGCTCTGATACCATTCTGTCACACCCCACCATGGCGGAATATATGGGGCGCGACGTATGGATATCATCCCAATAATAGCGTGTCTATAGAGTTAACTAAATGAAATAGAAATGTCATAAAAAGGTGACACAATGCCATGACAATATCTCAAACAATGTAGGCGCCTAGGTAAGTAGGTAACACGCCTACCTCTTACCAAAGACATACAAATAAACAAACATCAAACATATAGGTGTCTAAAAAGTATCACTTATTCAAACATTAAATAAAAACTAAGAGGAAAGGGATTCCTCCTAATTCAGTCTTAGTAGCCTCTAAACTCTAGCCACTTCTAACCTCATCCTCTTCAACTACCTCACCTGAAAATGACACTAAAATCTGTCAACATAAAGTTGGTGAGAACATAGGTTTAAGTTATCTAGAACATCATAAGAAACCTTTACATCCGCTGCAAATAAGTTGAAGGAAAACAATTTATAGTAATGGACCATAATGTGATAATCATGCTACATGCATCCACAACAAAACTCAATCCAAGTACCAATCACATCTACAATTCACAAAGCACACTATAATAGTCAAGAAGTATCCCGTCACACGCACAAGAACACACACCACACTATCCGGATCTTTCCCACACCACCTGTGGAAGATGAACTATATCCACGTCGAGATATCTTGCCTCCAAAGAGACGATGCACAAGTACTCAGGACGGATCGTGCCCCCCGAACCAAGAACTCAGGACGGATCGTGCCCCACGCTCTACACACATCACAAGTGGTCCCATAGACGCCCATACATCTATGTACCAATCCCAATCATAACATAATCAAGATTCACATATCATAACACATATCAAAGCACATATGAGAACACATAAGCACGCAAGTCACACAATAACACATCTATGTCCAAACATTTATAAAAATATATTACCAAAACATTTTAAGAACACCACAAGTGTCATCTCCATCCCATACTAGAAGAAAACATTTAAAAACTTAGTAAAATGGGACTATGAACTCACCTGATAGCACATCAAGCTAGCACTCCTGCAAACCTATAAAATCATACACGACACCCTTAGCTCAGGTCTTAACACCCAAGTTAAGTAACAATCAAGGAGATGAATCTAATCCCCCAATCCCCACTATCTAGTTCTCCTACTACAAGCTATTCTATACGTAAAATTCCAGTTTTTCCCCGGTACGGTTTACTAGTCACTAAACGATCACATGAAGTGAACTTAACACCACACTTGACTCCTACCCTACTGGAGTTATGTTGTTATATGATCTAAGAACTTCAAAAACCAATTTTACTTTCTAATTACACGTTTAACCCTTTCGTTTAGTCTCTATGCCAAAAGTCGTTTTCACCAAAACTGATTTTCCGTACATGCTAAATGTTTGACACCAAAACCCCGACCTAAACACCATAAATTTTATTGAAAACCTCCAGTCCTTTTATATACATTAAAAATAGTTCCCAAATCAAAAATATTTGGCTATCTCATCCGTTTGGTTAGGTTTTGACTCAAATCCCCGAAATCAAAATTTATTCCTGAACAGCGCACTGTTTTTGTAAAAATTATTTGACGACATTCCCGAACTTCATTTTCGGCCAACCTTACATTTTTGAAAAGTAGACTCCCTGAACTTAATTTTAAAAAATAAAAACTCGACCAAAGGTGCTACCTACTGCCCGGAACAGTCGACACAAGACAGCCTTAAAAATCAGACTGTTTTACGCCTTTATGCACTAACCCTCTAAACATCATTAATTATCCCTAAATTTATAACACAAACCCTAATATCATTAATGGATCTTAATTAATATATTTTTCCAGAAAATTAATAAAACCCTAATCATCTCAATGATGGTTAATTAACAATACAATTATGATTAATTAATAAAAACATAAATTATATTAAGGTTTAATTGATCACTTACCTTGAAACAAGAAAAATTAATGAACCCTAATCATAATTTCGACTTCTCTTGATATCCATGGAAGATTTAGACTGATTTTAGGTTTATTTAGGGTTATAGTCGTTTTTAGGGTCTAGGGGTGTTTATATAGGCCTTGGTAACCTTCTGGACAAGTTTAGGCCCAATTAGGACTTTTAAATAGTAATTATCCTATTTTTATTAATTTAATTATTAAAATTAATACTATGGGACCCACAAATTCGACTCCTCTCTGTGTTTTATCATATTTACACTCTCCCCCCTCTATTTTATGTTTACTTATACTCCTATACACTTTCGGGACCAAACCGGGTACCCTTTTGCTAATTTTTCGACTTTTTACATGATTTTTGAACTAGCCTTCATTTCTAAAAGTTTCTAAATATAGAAAGTAACTATAAAACTTATCCTAACCATATTATATATACTTAATACATACATACAACATACGATACGTACACGAAACCTTATCAAAACGATACCCGAACTTTTCTGCAGTTCATTTCTGAACTCATTTCGTTTCATTTCATTTCGTTTCATTTCCAACTTATACCATGATTTATACATTCATGTGAACTCATGAGCATGAACCAACCCCATCACATCATCATATAACGTACCATGTACTACGTAAACAATGTCTAACATCATGATAAAGTCTCAAATATGAGCACATAACACATAAACGCACATCAAGCACATGATCAACATCAAACAGTCAAAAGTGAAAAATCCAAAATCTAGGGTTGTCACAGGTGGTTGTGCTCGAATGCTTGGTTTCCCGTGATTAAACGGTAAGGACCCCGTAAGAAGAAAGCGTGTTCTATAGCCGGGGTAACACTGGCATTTGGAAAGGTTTAATTCTTATTCTTCTCTAACGTGGGGATGGCAAGAAGGTTTTGTGAAGGTGGAGGTGGAACCCGTATGCTGCATCGTGAACATTTGAAGGCGTACTTATTATACCCACTAATGATGCAGCATAGCGCGAATATTTCATTCGTCTTAAGGCCAACAAAAGACGTACTTCTGTGGCATGTTTATGCGAATATTATATCCGTCTTGCGGCCACAACTTTTGACAATGATTTTCCAAAATTCTTTACGTCTTTTCCCGAACTAAAACGTAGTTGATCAGACTCCGTCTAATTAAGTGAAGAAAGTATAAGCATGTGGGGACGACTTCTTCTCGGACACCGCAATGCCACCGTCTTGTTACACTGCATAAGACAATTAGCAACAAAAACATAGACACGGATGAAATGGCTTTGAACATTTCAAACTAATTAGGTAGCATTTTACCTCCGGTCGATGAAGACCGTTGGACGATATTAAATATCGTACTTGTGGCAGGTAGTTTCAACTAAGAACCTCCTTTACAAGATTTCGCGGGTAAACCCGTTCTCTTTACTCGACCGTCCAAAGCTGACTGCGAACATAAAGAGTGAATCATTTGGATAATGTAATCCGCGTGATTAAAGCCGTCAATTCATGTTCCTGGAACAAGTGAAATTCAACTAAGAACCGCACCATTGTTGCTTTCTAGTTGTCACGAGCTTGATTCAAATTGAATCTTGCAAGTTACCTACCAAGTACTGTTAGGCATTAACACTAGAAGGATTTCCATTCTTTACTGTAAATACTAAAAAGTACTACTCTGAATGTTCTGGCAAGATCACTAAGATATTGCGTAGAGGCCTGGAACGTGTTTAAATTCAGTTAAGAATTAAACCATTGTTGCTTTCCAGTTATCATAAGTTTGATTCATAGAGAATCGCACAAGTCACCTAGCATGAGCTTTTTGATGTTCTCTCAAGAAGGATTTTCATCTTCATTGTAAATACTTTCGTATTACTCAGATGTTTAGGCATGATCGTAAATATTTTGCATAGGACTCTTAATATCTTTCTTACTTTTCATAATGTGTGAAGAAGCAAAGAATTATGGAAGTGTGTCCTAATGAGATATTTGATGATCTCAAATGGCTCTAGAATCGATCATGCATTTTGGATTTTAGTGATCGGAGGCTAGAGAGGAGTGCCACCATTTCAATACCAATTTATTCGAAGTGAATAAATCGATAGATAACATGTTGATCTCCGTGTGAATAAAATAAATAACTTTTGAGAGATATCTGAGTTAGCTGGGATGGGTTGTGTGTTGCATCACTGGGTCCATGATGTATATCTTCAATGTCGAGCATCATTAAATGATCTCAATAGCATATGTGTTGACCCGGTTTCTGCCTAAGTTGTAAGGAGGGCTTCTTTCTTAAGACCCTTTATCATTACAGTTCTTTTTAATTCTTCAACCCCTTCAATGCTTACCAATACGTCATAACTAGCACCTTGTTGTGATTGTTCCAGCGGTAACTTAAGTACTTGGTCGGCATTCAGCTACGTTCACAATCTTTCTCCATCTTTCCTAAGGACTACTATTCTAGCTATGGAATGTCCTTGGGAAGATTCCTATGGTTCTAGAAGAATCATTGAACTCTAACTTATCCTACCATCCTTATGTCACCACAATCATCACCGTCGTGAATAGAGATGTTTTGGGTAAGTGTATGTCACCATGAAATGCGTTTTGATATCCAAATCCATTTTGCTCCCCCTTAATATATGTCACGATATTCGAAAACATTTCGCATATGTTGGGATGAGCCAGCACATTAAGTCAAACCATTATTGATCTCATATTAAATCACATTTTCTCCCCCATATTAAAAATATTAACCCAGTCGATGTTTTTAATATCAACTGATTTAATGAAATTTTAAGAAAATTTGGGAAGAAAAAGGCGAATCCAATTATCTTCATGATTGACACAAGCTCCCTCTCAAATTAATGAGGGTGTACTTGAAACGTAAATAAAATACCTTTTAAACACAAGCGTAAGGTACTTATCACGTGCAAAGATCATATATGATAATGTATTCACAAGATTGATAATTTACGAGGTTGGACCTGAATGATGGAGAACATCATATGATAGAATCACGTGGTTCTTGTTCACGAATGATGGTCTCCCCCGTAACGTCTGAAATTATCTCCTCCTTTTTAAAAAGGGGTAATCTTTCATGACACCACATGTACGATTGATATCGTTATCTTGACACCAATTTGTGAACTTGGCACTTTCGGCATCAAAGATTCTGAATGCTTGACAATTGCTCCCCCTAAATTGTTGACCCGTGTTCTATCGAAAGAGTTGTAGTCGCCGTATTGAGTAGTCACATCATCGAGTATGTAGATATCAATTGAAAATTGTTGCGGGTTGTGGAGATGATAACTTCATAAAAACAAGATTTCTCTTGTTTTAACAAATAAATTCACTAATACGTACATATATTCGTGTTAGATTATGTTATTACGTAAACACAAACCCTTACATGGTTATTAAGTAAACCATGTCCTAGAAAATTAATTCCCGTTGTTGAGTCAAAGCTTTCCGGTGAAATGCTTGACTTGAATATAAAAAGCGGATTACTATCTGAAATAATAGTAAGCCATATGGAGCATGTTTTAAATCTTTTAAACTTCTGCTCCAACTTTATTTACAACCCCGTGTCATTATTAAACGACATTTCTAGGTTCGTAAATATTATCGATTTCAGAAGACATGTCCTTTTTTAAAAACCAATGACTTGAGCTTAAGATTTTGAATATCTTACGAAACGAGCTCAAGTTCGAGAAGTTGTAAACTTCCCGTTGTTAAGGATAAGTTACCATCGGCGATAAACTTTCCTTTTAACTGAAGAACGAGTTCTAAGCTGACATTTACTTAGAAGTCGTTTTCATGAGCTTGAAAAATTTTTGAATGTTTTAACGTAAAGCTCATGACCGAGAAAGATGAATTTCTCGTTATGAGGAAAAGTTCTCTTATTTAAAAGATACACTTTTCTTTCTGAGCTTAAAACTTGGAATGTTTTAATACAAGCTCATGACCGAGAAAAATTAATTTCCCGTTGCGAGGATAAGTTATCATTAAAGATAAGCTTTCCTAAAATTGAAGTCCGAGTTACAGTCTGATATTTAATTGTAAGTCATTGTGCATGAGCTTAAAACGTTGAATGTTTTTAATATAAGCTCATGCCCGAGAAAATTTTAATTTCTCGTTGTGAGGATAAGTTTATCATCGGCGATAAACTTTCCTTTCTTTGAATTCCAGGGTATAATCTGAGATATAATTATATGCCATATACACGAGCTTAAAAACCTTTAAATAGTTTTAATGTAAGCTCGTGTCCGAGAAAATTTAATTTCTTGTTAATGAGGATAAGTTTATCATCGGCGATAAACTTTCCTTTCTTTGAAGCTCGGGTTACAATCTGTCATGTGACTGCAAACCGTTGTGCATAAGCTTAAAAACTTCGAATATTTTTAATATAAGCTCATGGCCGAGAAAAATTAATTTCTCGTTGTGAGGATAAGTTTATCATCTGCGATAAACTTTCTTTTCTTTGATGCTCGGGTTACAATCTGTGATCCAACTGTAAGCCATATACACGAGCTTAAAACCTTTGAATAGTTTTAATGTAAGCTCGTGTCCGAGAAAATTTAATTTCTCGTTTTGAGGGTAAGTTATCGTTGCCTAGATAAACTTCCCTTTATTTGAAGTCTGGGTCATCGTCTGTCATTTAACAATGAACCATACATTGTAAGCTTAACTGCAAATTCCCTGAGACACTTGTTTCTCTGATATCTGCTTCTTTAGTAACCAAACTCTGAGAGTGTCCTTAGTTGAACGGTATACGAAGATCGGACCGGTTTGTTTTTGTTGATCCTTTGACTTTGGTACCTGCATTCTCATTTGAAGTTTGTATGCTTTTATATGGGTTAGTGATATCTATCTTAGAACCATGCGGGGATTCACACTTTTCTTTTCTTGTGCCAGAGGTGACCTGGGGAGATGGATCACTAGAATTAAATGATTGATCATCCTTTTGAATTTCCTCCCTATTGGTCTTAGTAGAAATAGAGGTGTTGGAGCATAGTTTGGCTAGGCCGGTCTGACGACTCTCCTGGGTCGTTCGTCGTCTTCCCGGGTCCTGAGTAATGCTGCAAACAAAGGTAAACCGGTTAGACGTGGACCCGAGGCCGGAGCCCTGGGGTCCACCTCCGACGGTCAAGTTAGTATCGGATGAATATGTGGTATATGAGGTGTAGTTATGAGAGAAAACCTGATGTAGAATGAGACCCATAGCCTTGTTTATATAATGCTAGGGTTTCTTGAAGGATAAGTTAGGTGTGTGTGGGCCGCGGGCCTGTTGGGCTGGGCCGAATACCGACTGTACGTCGACATGTCCCCCAGTCTAGTATGATATGGTCCATGATCATGTTATGCTAGACTCATTCGTGTATCATGCTCACTAAACAACCGCGTGCGGCTTGCTACTAGGACATCCTCATGGGTTGTCCGTAACATATGGCTCCACTCGTAATGGGCTACTTTTAGCGAAAAGATGATGGTTTAGGGTTACGAATAGTGAGCACAGCCACTATACGGCATCATGTCCCCCCAGTCCAGTATGCGAGGTTGTCACCGAGGTTACTAGACTTTACACCATATCAGTTACCTGTAAGCATATCCACGCCGAAAGAAATGGGAAACACGTGTACGTAAGACGGGTGGTTGTGCTCGAATGCTTGGTTTCCCGTTACTTGACGGTAAAGACCTCGTAAGAAGAAAACGTGCTCTATAGCCGGGGTAACACTGGCATTTAGCAAGGTTTAATTCTTGTCCATCACTAACGTGAGGATGACAAGAAGGTTTTATGAAGGTGGAAGTGGAACCCGTATGTTGCATTGTGAATATTTTGAAGGCGTACTTCTTGTACCCACTGATGATGCAACATAATGCGAATATTTCATTCGTCTTAAGGCAAACATAAGACGTACTTCTGTGGCAAGGTGATGCGGATGGTACATCCGTCTTGTGGCCACGGCACACGATAATGACTTAAAAATTTTGTCACGGTTTTTTCTGAACTAGGCACAGTTGATCAGGCTTCGCCTAATATAGGTCAAACAATGCAAACTTTGAAGAAATCACTTCGTGGCCGGGCAAAGCAATTCGTCGCGGAATACGTACTTCCACAACAAAGATATGAACCAACAGAAGACGTACTTCTGTGGCAGAATGAGCCAGTGGAAGGCGTACTTCCACGACAAAGGCAACAAGAGAGTGGAACACGTATTTCCACGATGAAGACAATGAGCCCATGGAAGGAATACTTCCACGGCTAAAATAAGGCGCCAGTGGAAGAGTACTTCCACGACGAAGGAGAATGAGCCCGTGGAAGAATACTGCCACAGCGAAATATAATGAGCACATGGAAGAAATGCTTCCACAGCGAATATAATGAGCACGTGGAAGAGATACTTCCACGGCGAAGATAATAAGCACGCGGAAGAGATACTTCCACGGCGAAAATAATGAGCACGTGGAAGAGACACTCCCACGGCGAAGATAATAAGCACGTGAAAGAGATACTTCCACGGTGAAAATAACGAGCACGTGGAAGAGATACTTCCACGGCGAGAAATAATGAGCACGTGGAAGAGATACTTCCACGGCGAAGATAATAAGCACGTGGAAGAGATACTTCCACGGCAAAAATAAAGAGCACGTGGAAGAGATACTTCCACAGCAAAAATAATGACCACGTGGAAGAGGTACTTCCACGGCGAAAATAACAAGCACGTGGAAGAGATACTTACACGGCGAAGATAATAAGCATGTGGAAGAGATACTACCACGGCGAAAATAATGAGCACGTGGAAGAGATACTCCCACGGCGAAGATAATAAGCACGTGGAAGAGATTCTTCCATGGAGAAAATAATGAGCACGTGGAAGAGATACTCCCACGGCGAAGATAATAAGCACGTGGAAGAGATACTTCCACGGAGAAGATAATAAGCATGTGGAAGAGTACTTCCACGACGGATGAATAAGCCAACGGAAGAGATACTTCCGTGGCATAGGCATAAGCCAATGGAAGAGATACTTCCATGGCAAAGAAACAAGCGCGCAGAAGGAGTACTTCCGCGGCGAAGGAATAAGCCAATGGAAGAGATACTTCCATGGCGCAGAAACAAGCGCGCGGAAGGAGTACTTCCGCGTCGAAGGAATAAGCCAATGGAAGAGATACTTCCATTGCGCAGAAACAAGCGCACGGAAGGAGTACTTCTGCGGCGAAGGAATAAGCCGATGGAAGAGATACTTCCATGGCGTAGAAGCAAGCGCGCGGAAGGAGTACTTCCGTGGCGAAGGAATAAGCCAATGGAAGAGATACTTCCATGGCGCAGAAACAAGCGCACGGAAGGATTACTTCCGCGGCGAAGGAATAAGCCAATGGAAGAGATACTTCCACGGCAAAGGAATAAGCGCGCGGAAGGAGTACTTCCGCGGCGAAGGAATAAGCCAATGGAAGAGATACTTCCATGGCGCAGAAACAAGGCACGGAAGGAGTACTTCCGCGTCGAAGGAATAAGCCAATGGAAGAGATACTTCCACGGCAAAAGGAATAAGCGCGCGGAAGGAGTCCTTCCGCGGCGAAGGAATAAGCCAATGGAATAGATACCTCCATGGCGAAGGAATAAGCGCGCGAAAGGAGTACTTCCACGGTGAAGGAATAAGCCAATGGAAGAGATACTTCCATGGCTCAGAAACAAGCGCACGGAAGGAGTAATTCCGCGTCGAAGGAATAAGCCAATGGAAGAGATACTTCCACAGCAAAAGGAATAAGCGCGCGGAAGGAGTACTTTCGCGGCGAAGGAATAAACCAATGGAAGAGATACCGCCATGGCGCAGAAACAAGCGCATGGAAGGAGTACTTCCGCTTCGAAGGAATAAGCCAATGGAAGAGATACTTCCACGGCAAAAGGAATAAGCGTGCGGAAGGAGTACTTCCGCGTCGAAGGAATAAGCCAATGGAAGAGATACTTCCATGGCGAAGGAATAAACCGGCAGAAGGCGAACCTCTGCGGCAAAGGAATATATCCAAAGATATTTGTGTGACGTGCATACAAATAGTGGTATTATTATACCCTAGTAGCCCCCAAGTTTAATGGTTCTATACTCGATTAGTAGTATTAAACTCAATCAAGTATTCAAAAAATTACGATCGCATAGACCAGCGCGATTGGACGTACCATAGCCGCGTACTAAAGATAGAAATTTGGTTCGAACGTGCGAACCAACGCGGATGGGTCGTGCCATAACCGCGAATTGTCACATAGTATAAGACGTATCTTAACTAACTTATGGGATGCGTTATGCTATTTACATGCGGCGTACCGTTACTACCATAAGGACGGTCAAAGTTTTGACAAAACGTTGTTAGACGTGCACAGTGTGTCTTTTGCAAGTCCATCATGAGTCATGTGGTTTGCGTAACTTACTACAACGTCTTGATAGCAAGGTGTCTAACAAGGATACATGATCCGTGGTCGTTGGGGTTGCATCCCTCTTACACGACAAGTTTAATTAGTAGGTTAGACTCATTCCTCTTATTTCACCTGGAAACGATGTGTACGCGTACGCCAGTGGGCAGAAGATATCTGAGTGTACGGACTAGCATATATATACATGTATAATAAGTAATCATTTAATACTAGACATTAAAATATCTATCTAGATATGTATTGAAGGATGCAAACATTTATCGTAATAAAAGAAAATCGCACAAAGCTAAAGGATATATATAATATCTTGTTATCAAGTTTAGAGATATACGTAATATCTTATTAATATAAATATCATGATATATATATATATATATATATATATATATATATATATATATATATATATATATATATATATATTTTTAATATAACAGAGATAGAAAATATCTATTAGTATAAAAAAAAGTAAATGCAATATCCTGTTACCTTTTGAAAAAAAGATATAAATAATATTTTCAATAATTTCGAAAGATATCGAAACATATCTTGATCAAATTTTTAAAGATAGATAATATCTTTTTGTTAATTGAAAAAAAAAGTGTAATATCATTTAATAATATAACAATCATGCGGACCAGCGCGAAAGGGTGCGACTCACGACCACAGTAATAAATAAAATATGCACAAACATGCGGACGTGCGCGGCTGGATATGCCATGACCGCATATATAAAAAATAAAATATTTGTTGAATGTGCAGACAAGCGCGGTTGGACATGCCAAAGCCGCGGAATCATTATATCACTACGTTGGGTTGCGACATATACAAAAAATATATTTAATCAAATCAGAAAGATATATGTAATATCCTCTTGCCAATTTTAAGAGATAAACGTAATATCTTTTACTAGTATGATAATATTAATAATATATTGTTTGAATTTTAAAAGATATGGGTAATATCTTGTTACCAATTAAAAAAATAAGATATTTGAAAATATCTTTGTAAAAATTTAAAAGATTAAGTAATATATTATTACTATAAACCATATGGCCGAATAGGCGGACTAACACGAAAGAACGCGGCTCATAACCGCAGTTAAAAAATAAAATAAAGCATATCAGATCATGCGGAAAAGTACGGCTGGACCTACCATGACCGCAGATAATTAAAATACAAAGAATAACGAACATTTTATCAAATAGTTTTGAGTTGTATTCGTATGTTTTATTAACTTATTCGTGTCTATCATATACACGCCTCCTGATAGTAAAAAGGTATACCTCATTGGTTCAATTACGCATACACAGAATATAGGATATATGTAACTTAAATCATATTGTGGCAAAATCTATTCCACATTCATATATTGCATTTGGATGGGACCTTTAAGAAGTTGTGTCGCGTAGAAAACTGCACCATTTTGAAACCATTTTTTTTCCGAGGATAATAAAAAAGAGAATCCATAATGAAATAGGTGATAGGATGATTACGTGAAAAACAACACGTGTTCGAAATCTTAGGATAATTAAAATTTTAGCGCATGGCATTAATGAAAACAATAGTACGAAAGTAATAGCTGTTAGGATTACCGACTGACTTTCGATACGGATCTTTTTCCGATATTTTGAGAGCACGAAACCACAGTTTAGTCAGGGTCCCACGGATGGCGCCAACTTGTTGGAGCATAGTTTGGCTAGGCCGGTTCGACGACTCTCCTGGGGCCGTTAATCGTCTTCCCCGGTCTTGAGTAATGCTGCAAACAATAGAAAACCGGTTAGACGTGGACCCGAGGCCAGAGCCCCGGGGTCCACCTCCGACGGTCAAGTTAGTATTGATCGATATATTGTATAAGAGGTGTGGTTGATAGAGAGAACCTGTTGTAGAATGAGACCCCTACCCCTGTTTATATAGGCTTAGGGTTTCTTGTAGGATAAGTAAGGTGTGTGTGGGCCGCGGGCCTGTCGGGCTGGGCCCTTAACTGACTGTACGTCTACATTTGTCTTGAATCTTCATATCTCCAGTCTTTGGCAACTTTATGTTTGCTGACGAGTTTGTAGACATCTGGAGGAAGGGCTTGGAGAATGATGTTTGTAGCATACTTATCACATTTTTCTTGAATCTTCATATCTCCAGTCAATTCACCCGTTGTGCGAGGACGAGTAGTTGTACCTTCCGTCACTGTACCATAATCTAATGTTTGCTGAGCACCGATGCCCAAATGAGATGTCCATTCTCTTTGTTCAACATGTAAAGTTCCATTCGGGAAGTCTAATCCTCGTACATAGACTTCTTCAACATTGGTGGACGATTATCCGTACCCGAGAGGATGGACTTATCCGTAAGAGATGTGTACTCCATTTCGATAAGTTAAGATTTACAAACATTGATCGATCAATGAGAGAAAGTAAATGTGTTTGTTGTTGTGAGTTGAAGTCGAGAAACAATGTTAAAATCCCCTAAAATATGTTCTCGATAAACCAAAAATTCCAAGTCAAAATTACACACGACGAAATTTTTTATGGAATAATTTTTGGTTATCGGAATGTTGATCGGAATAAAGATCTGAATGCTAATCGGAATGTCCTATCGGAATGTACCTAATCGGAATACCCTTAATCGGAATACCCTAATTGGAATACCCTTGTCAGAATAAACACTATTTGAATACCCTTAATCGGAATACCCTTGTCGGAATAAACACTATCGGAATACCCTAATCGGAATCCCCTAATCGGAATATCAAATCGGAATTTCCTTATAGGAATGCACCAAATCTGAATCCCTAAACCCTATTCCGATTACACTGATTGGAATGTCCTATAAACCCTTTTCCGATGACCTGATCGGAATAAATCCCACTTTTCTCGGACAAAACTCAACCAATTCGTGATTTTAAGCCAAAAAATGATCAAAACACCCAAAATTTTTGTGTTTTTAACCAAAGTAACAATACCAAATCTCTACCACAACTATGTAGAAGATTTGTATCAAGAAAAAACCATAAAAAAACACAAAAAAAAAATTTGGTTCGTGTAAAAATGGATCAAAGTAGGCGTATGAATCAAGAACACAAACACATAAACAATACAATCATCCCATGGCTCTTGATACTATTTGTAGGATATGTAAATCTTGCTTATGTTTTAGAGAGAGAAAGAGATAGAGAGATGGTAAGAACACACACACTTAGAGAGAGAAAGTGAAAGAAAAACACTTTTTCAACTATGTGTAAAACAAAGAACCACACTACCCTCTCCATCAAAGGAGAGGGTTTATATACCCAAGCCCTTGACATGGGCTTGGGCTTACATTTGGGCCGGCCTACACATGTTGTAGGCTAGGCTTTGGTTTGTTTGTTAAATAAAGATAAGTAACTAAACTACGAGCTATTACATGGACTATTGTTGGAGTGACCGATCCTTCTTAATACGTAAAACGTATTTCCAACATCACGGATCAACCAGTAAGGAAAATCCTAAACAAGGCCAAAGCATCAGGCAAGCTTGCAAAGTATGCCATAGAGTTGGGGACATACGACATCACCTATGAGCCAAGAAGCGCGATAAAGGGCCAAGTGTTGGCAGACTTTCTGAACGAGGTGCCAATAGGGACGGACACCTCGAAGGACCTTGAAACACATGTCTTTGATGAAGAAAGGGTTGATAAGGAGTAAGGGTAGGTACTGTACACTGACGGCGCGTCAAAACCGAAAGGTACAGGCGCAGGTTTAGTGTTGATCAGCCCCAACATCATGGAATATACGTATGCTCTGAGGTTGAACTTTAGCAGCACAAACAATGAGTCAGAGTACAAGGCCTTGCTAGTTGGCCTAAGGATAGCTGAAGAGATGAAAGTAGATCATTTGGCAGTAAGGGTGGACTCAAAACTGGTGGCCAGTCAAATCAATGGAGACTTCATGGCTACAAACGAAAGCA
This sequence comes from Glebionis coronaria, assembly GCA_025667525.1. Taxonomy (NCBI): domain Eukaryota; kingdom Viridiplantae; phylum Streptophyta; class Magnoliopsida; order Asterales; family Asteraceae; genus Glebionis; species Glebionis coronaria. The sequence continues at coordinate 445,526,178 of CM046878.1, read as the reverse complement.
TGATCAAATATCTAAGCAAAGCAAAGGAGCACGTGGCAAGGTTCAAAAGCTTAAAAATCATGAACATCCCGAGAAGTAAGAATCAAAAAGCCGATGTGTTAAGCAAGTTGGCCTCAGTAGCATTTAATCATTTGATGAAGGAAGTGTTGGTAGAGGTTCTAGACAAGCCCTCCACAGACCGAGAGGAAGTAAATGCCATTATGGAAGAGGAAGAGGATAACTGGATGAAACCCATTGTAAGATGTTTGGAGCAGGGAATATGGCCGCAGGACCATAATGAGGCATGTGCCCTTCGGATGAAGATCAGTCAATATGTGATGGAAGGAGGGTTTTTTTTCAAGAAATCTTACCTGATGCCAATGTTACGATGTGTGGGGCCACTCCAAGCCAACTATGTAATCCGTGAGATACATAGGGGAGCTTGTGGCATGCACTTGAAAACAACATCCGTGGTAGCAAAGGCACTAAGGCAAGGGTACTATTGGCCTACGATGCACCAGGACGTGAGGGAAGAGACAAAAAAGTGTGACGCATGCCAGATCCACTCACTAGTGCCAAAGATGCCCAAGACACTCATGACATCAATCATGTCCCTATGACCGTTCTTTCAATGGGGTATGGATGTGTTGGTCCCATTCCCCGCGGCACAAGGCAAGGTCAGGTACATCATTGTGGCAATTGATTATTTCACTAAGTGGTTGGAAGCAAAACCCTTGGCCAATGTCAAAGGCAAGGATGTGATAAAATTCGTGCGGGATAACATTGTTTGTAGATTTGGCCTACCACATGTGATAGTAACTGACAATGGAACTAATTTCGTGAATGATCCATTTAAGACATGGTGCAAAAAGCTCAACATTAAGCAAATGAATACAACAGTGGCACACCCGCACGCCAATGGCCTCGTGGAAAGAGCAAACAAGTCATTAATGGAGGGGCTAAAAACAAGGCTAGGGCGTGATAGGACTGGATGGTCAGATGAACTCCCAAATGTGCTATGGGCACATAGAACCTCGTTGAAGACAAGTAATGGAGAGACGCCGTTTAGCCTAACGTATGGAAGTGAGGCCGTGATCCCTGCGGAGGTAGGTATGCCAACCCATCGGACGTTAATGATCAAGGACGCAGAGGCCAACGATGAAGAGCTCAAACTTAAGCTAGACTTGTTGCAAGAAAGAAGGGAGTCCGCAGCTATCCGGGAGGCCAGATACAAGAAAAAGATGGAGCAGTATTACAACAAGCGTGTCAGAGCCAAGTCCTTCAAGGTAGGGAGCTACGTCTACAGAAGAAACGAAGCTAGCCGTGTGGAAAAGCCTAGAAAGTTAAGCCCAACTTGGGAAGGTCCCTACACGGTGACAGAGGCATACATGAATGGCTCATATAAGTTGGAAAAAGTGAACGGCAAGGCAGTGCCACGCACTTGGCATGCAATCAACCTGAGGGAATGTCACATATAGTCTAGCATCTAAACTTATCATATCATTGTAACATTCAAGTGTTGAAGTTAATGAAAGCTATCTCCCATCTATGGAATAGAAATTTTCCCTAATATGACAAAGGAGTATAAACATTAGTTAAAAATGACCCCCTCCAAAAGGCCAATCACCTTCAGTAGGAATGTGTGGCCAATGTTTATCACCACCCTTTCTTTTAAAGAACAAACACATAAGTGGCTCCGCGTAGTCAATGTTCATAGATAAATAAAAAGCGATTCTATGTGGTCGATATCTAAACTAAATAGGCAAAGCATAAGCGACATCGCCCGAAGGCTCGCAACCTCCAAAATCGAAAAATATGGTCGATGTGTATGCAAGGGGAATAAAGGATTAGGTGGCTCCGAGTGGAACTTAGATCCCTCCACTCGATACATGTAGTCAATATTCCCTAACCAAAATTAGGAGTTGAATAAATATCCAAGTGGCTCTAGATGGTAGGTGATTCCTCCTGGCCGATCTATGTAGCCAAGGCTCACTCCTTGGAGGTAAAACGAATACAGGCCAAAGTACCTACGAGGTCATATACGAAAGGCCAAAAGTAGTAAGATAACATAAATAAAGTGGCAAAACGGCTAAACATACAAGTCTAACAAGTGTTCGAGTGCTTAAGGCCGAACGGCCATTAAAATGTTATTACAGACAAAGTACTAATGCAGGTTTAAAGTAAATCACTGAACAGAGGAGCAGTCGTGCGAAAGAGGTCATTGGCTAGGAGTCACTTCTCCATCTCGCATCACATTATGAAGTTCCATGGGACTCTTAAAGAAAGATATAGAGACCTTATCCACAAAGGGGTACTTCTTCACAAACAGGGCATCATATGCCTCCACCAAGCTGGTCTCTGTCACAGAAGAGTCAATTTCAGATGCTTGGGCCAAAACATCAGTTGCCTCCTCCTCGGTCCTACCATGGTGCACGGCCTGCATAAAACCCAAGGAAAGAGCAAGGCTAAATATCTCCCCATGAGTGGACTTATACTCCCTGCTAGCCAAAAGGTGTCGAACGAGCACGGGGAAAAGGTCCTTCACGAGATTCTTCCTCAAAGTGGCCTCACGACCAAGGTCAACAACCAACTTATTGTTGTCAGCTCTTAACCCCTGGGCATCCTCCTCAACGGCCTTCAATTCATTCTCCAAGGCAACAATCCTAGCATCCTTTGTGGCAATAACCTCTCCATAAAGTTTTTGGGCCTTCTCAAGAACAGCCAAACGCCTAGCCATTTCCATCTCTGAAGAAATAAGAAGATCATGTTCGCCAAGAAGTCTGTCATAATCTCGGAGGCTCTTCAACAAGTCCTCGTTGGCAGCATCAAGAGATCTTTGACATTCTTCTAACTCAGATCGAGAGGACACGCATGCACTATGTTCTTCCAACAAAGATTCAAAACGAAGCAAGACGCTGGACTGCATTTGGGTACTTTGGGCCAAGCGACGCCAGCTAGACCGTATGGCCATGTCATGGTCAACACCCTCGTTAAAATACACCAGATCAGCAGGAGTGAATAGGTTGGAGAGCATGTCGCGGCAGTCCTTAGACTTGTCTACCCGACAAGATTCAGTGAGGCCCTACTTGGGATTAAAAGGTCGGTTGCCAAAGCGCGTATAAGGGTCACCTGCCAAAGATGAAGCAAACATAAGAAGAGAGGCACACACACAAAAATAATAATAATAGAAAAAAAACAAGACAAATGGCCTTACGGAAAGAACTCTCAGCTTCATCAGGTACAACCTCAGCATCCAAGTTAATAAGCTTCAAAGCATCACCTAAAAAAAAGAACATATATAAGAAAAAAGAAGGAGAGAAATACATGCATAAAGAAAAGAATAGGAAGGAAGAACTCACCTCCCGGGAAAAAAACATTCTCATCACCAAGGGAAACATGGTTGTGGCTAGGCGCAACAGATGCAATACGAGGAGGAGATGAAGGAGAATGTTCCTCCGCATGAGGCTCTTCTTTAGAAGCATGAGGCTGGGACAAGGCGTTATCAGTGTGCTCTCGAAGGTCATTCATCACATTAGGCCACTCGGCCGAAGGATTAGGAGTGTGAGACCTACTATCACCAGCTCCCTCCCTAGTGGGAGTAGAGGGCTCGGTAGGTGGAACAACGTGAGCCTGAGTGGCCTTACTTTTCTTATAAGAAGAACCTTCGCCGTCAACTTTCCTCTTTGACTTCCTGGAATGAGTAGTAGCTCGAGTGGCCCTAGTACCAATGCTGTGAGAACCACCAGCCGTTGCACCCTCTCGGGCGGCCTTTTCAACGACACGCCTCTGCTTTCTCTCACGATCAGCAACCACTCTTGTGTCAACAATCTCAGCCTGCTCCATGGCAGTGGTCTTTGCAGGGATGGGAACATCCTTGGCCAAGAGGGGGGGGTGTAGTGTGGATAACAACGACTGTGCCTTCCGGCAAAGGGTTTCCCTGACGAATGGCCGCTCTAGTAAAACGGGGGATCCTTAGAAACTAAGCCATAGTAATATCTACAAAATAGAGAGAAGGTTAGGCAGTACATAAGTTATAAGAAGCCAAACAAGAGAAAAAGAGAAAAACATTACTCTCCCAACCGGACCATTGAGGACGCAGTCAAAACCTGGATAATTCAAAAAAGGAGTAAGGCGAACAACATATAGAAGACTTTGAAATGGCCTACGGAGTAGAATAGCAAATTCACAAAGTTTTTTGGCATCCAATGGATCATATTCAGAAACCTTAGGAAGAGGGTCATCCACACTAGAGTCATGATGTCTCCATGGCATGGCAATAGGAGCGGCCCTCCGATCAACAAAGAAGAAAAGACCTTTCCAACCCTTTAACCCCGTAGGACCATCCTTAAGAAAAGGACGTTAAGGTTTGGAGCCTCAAAGGAAAATCAATCGCCCACCTTACAAAGTTTATAGAAGAGATGGAACAATGGCACAGAAGGATTGATACCTAGACCACACCAATAGATCTCAAAAAGTGTGGCTTTATTTACACCAATAGGTACCAGTTGTGAGATATGTACACCGAAATGCTCAACAACACGAAAAAGAAGGAAGAAAAGGGAATGCGGAGTCCACCTTGCGCAAAGTGATGAACATAAAGGCCAATAAGATGAGAAGGAAGCTCGTTCATGCGAAAATTACGAGAAGGTGCAGAAGGATTGAGGTCTGAAGGAATATGATAAGCCTCAGCCACACAACGCACGTGATCAGAATTCAAATCAGAATGGTAGAGATGCATATCAAACTCAGGCATAACATGGGCCTTATTTATGGCTTCACGTTGTTCCTGGCTAGGAAGGCCTAGCTCTAAGGACCCATTAGAGGACATAACGATAGGCTGGGGAGGACCAAGGAAAGAAAGGAAAAGAAAGCAAATAAAAGAAGAAAAAGACACACCTGAAAAGGAAGGATGTACCTTACGGCTCTCGACGGTAAAAAAGGGAAGAAGGTAAAAAATAAGAAGAGGAGTGGGGTATTTATAGGGACCCAAGGGTCGACCAAGGGTCACCTCAGTAACAGTAAACAACACGTGGCGCGCCCCTCAGCCACAGAAAGCGCAAGTGCTATACAGTTGGCAGACAAAGGATGCAGGCGTATTAAGTGAAGCGCGACTACCCGTATTTTTGACTGAGAGTAATTATTAGGGTAGGTTCCCCCCCCCAAAAAAAAGAAGATAAGGGAGGAGAAATAAAATATTCACAGGGAGTTATGGATAAAAGACAAAACAGGAGACGGAGGAAACGACACTACGGTTTAAAGTATTGGATCACCAACATTTCACATTGATAACCCAATACTGGGGGGGACATGTTCGCGTATCCGGCCGCTCGGCCATATTCACATATTTGCCATCTTCTAGAAGCAAGATTGGCCGTACGGATCTGGCAGCCCGACCCACCCACTAAACACAGTTCTAGAGGGAATCCTCAAAAGTAGTGCCACTACATCGGGAAGGAACAGCGCACCCTATTACCTAGTGGACCTTCACATGGCGCTCGGATTGAAGACAAATTCGTCTACACACCTCAAAAGTAGGGAAGATTCCCTTGGGAACAACCGGTGCACCCTATTACCCAGAGGCCTCACATTATCTGTTGGACCAAGGGTTGGCCTGTCAGATCACAAGGCTCAGGGAGTACGACCTCCGAGGAGCTACAGTGAGCTACAGTGTTCTCAACACTATAAATACTCCCCCTTATTCAATGTAAGTCAGACATTCTCACTCATATTTATTGCACACACTCTTTGGCCTCTCGGCTCTCTATATTATTCGCCATCCGGCTCAATCAGACTCTTACTCTCACACCGGAGTTGGTCTCGGGTCTCTCCCCCGAGGCGAGCTAACGCGTGCTACTTTCTTATAGGCTTGTGGAGAAGATAGCCCAGACGGCCCAGAGGCATTCTCAGCCCATTTAGAGGCCCAACGGACTTTTGCATCTACATAAACCAATATTTTTTACTACTTATTTTTAAGGGTAAAAGCTATAAAATACCATGTTACTTATTGATTTGTGTCGATTTTAAACACTTACTTTTTTTCTCGTGACTTTAACAACGAACTTTCAAATTTGTTCCGACTATACCAATATAAGCATAAAATGACTATATTACCCTCTTAAATGACCAATATACCCTTTGTTTTTTTTTCTCACATAATTGACTGAAAAAACACCTCTTTACATCTACTGAGTGTTTAAGAACGCTTTTTTGTCCTGCTATGTTAAACTTGAACACGCATCAAATTAGTCCGTGTATGAATTCCGGTTTTGTTACCTGAACTCTGTTAAGGATGTAAGGTGATCTTGTATATCAAAAGTGTAAAATGGGGAAAGAGAAGGTGTCGTACACTTTTTAGAATGATAAATTTAAATTGACAAATGACTTATCGGATGGATTTATTGATGTTGTTGTTTGACGTGAATCGAAAAAAAAGGGGATGAGGTGTTGGTGGTTATCGAGACTCATAGATCGAGTTAATAGGGCGTGTCAAGAAAACAATTGGGTTCGTGGTTGGATTCTCGTGTTGTATAATGGGAATTGATTTATTAAAATCAGTGTTTAAGTTTTGGTTAAACTGATAAAAATGAATATCCGTTGGATACGGAGCTCATTAAGTGGATCTGATATTGGATAATTGAGTTTGGGGGTATTAGTTGTTAGTGAGGTTGGTTATCAATGTATCTGAACTTGGGCCCCAGCTGACAAATAGGTAAGCAAAGTCATTTATAGGAAGTAAACCCTGTAGTGATACAATAAAGTTCTAGTTCTGTTTTACTAGACATATGGTTTTCCCACACTTTTAGTTGGTTGCAGTTGGTAGATCTACCTCAAAGATGATTTACCTCCCATGATGTAAGATGATATTGAAGAAGATTTATTTGGCTTCAATTTTCTAGTGTAATATAGATGTGTGGCAATACATGTAATTATATTAAAGAAGATGAGGGTAATATAGTCATTTTATGCTTATATTGGTATAGTCAGAACAAATTTGAAAGTTCGTTATTAAAGTCCTAAGATAAAAAAGTAAGTGTTTAAAGTCGGCACAAATCAATAAGTAAGATGATAATTTATAGCTTTTACCCTATTTTTAATAACAGTTACTTGTTTTAAACAAAAACAACTCATGATAGTTGTCTTATAATTAGTCGGCTCGTAATCTCGAGTCAAAAACCAAATATAAAAAAAGAAAAAAAATTTAACTCGTGTAAAAACAGATAATTAAACTTATGGTCAGATTCAAAATAATATTGTAGAACGGCAAATGTTAGTGGTTAGTGGGTCAAGTCGTGCAATGACATCCAAGCGGAAGAATGTCTTCTTTAAACCCTCGCTTAGTTATGTTAGACTCTTTATCCGCTTCGCTTGAAAGACCGTTGACATGTCTTGAACCCAAGACCTCCAGGAAACCTTCCCAAAGAAACCACTTATTGGAAACTTGGTGGCCACTGAGTTAAGCTAGTTGATTGAAAATAACATTGTAGTTTGGTTAAATAAACTTAAAACTTCAAAAAAATCTAATCTTAAATTATACTAGCATCCAATAAACTCTCTATGTTGTTCTTAATAATAACATAATATATTTTGTTGTTGCACTTTGTAAATTTAGGTAACAACGAATTTTGGTAAAAAAAATAAACTAGACCTAATTAGTACGACTTACATATAGCCTACGCGTACGAAAGAATTTAAAACTAGTTTTTTTTTTACCTAAACTTGTTGGGTCGAGGAACAATCAATTTAGTTTCAGATTAATATTTATTTTTCTACAAGGCAACAATTTTTTCTCTAAACCTCATCATAATTGACCTTTTATTCGGCCTTTGACTATTCTTTCAAAACTGATAAGCTTCATTTTATTAAAAATGAAAGAAGAAAAAGAACAACGCAAGAAACAAAAATAGAAAGAGACAGCAAGATGGTTAGGCCCAAGCCATTCAAAAAAAAGAAAAAAAGAAAGAAAATGATGACTAGGCCCATGACAAATTAACATGTCGATGAACAAACTCACGTAACATGACGAAACAAAAAGACATAAATATGAGTAAAAATCATCGAATAGTTTATGTGAGATATATTTTAATTTAGTTACTTACTATTTTTTATTATAAAAAACCATTCTAGTGTTGCATTGTTTTGTAGTTTTTTTTTCTTTCTTTTTTCCTTTTTTATTTTTTTTTTATTTTTATGTTACGAGTGACAAAACAAAAAGACGTACAGTAATTGTTTTCTACTTGGAGTTGCATAAATGATTTGTACGTAAATTTGGTTAAGAGTAGTTAAATTCAGAAACTTTGTCTTTATCATTAAAGTAGAGTATTTTTAATGAGAAAAAGTTATACAAAACTTTTTATTATTTTAAAAAAATTTTAGAAGCGATTTTTATCATTACACCAAAAGTTTTTAAGAAAGATTCTCAAAAGGTCTGTACCATAATTTTACATATACAAAGATTTTTATATAAATCTTACTTATTAAATGTATTTTGTAATGCATTAAATACAAAAAATTAGAAGAATCCATTAAAAAGATACTCCACGTGATAATACATATAATTAAAACATAGCCATTTCGCAAAACTGGAACAAATTTAAACATAGATAATTATTGTGATTGACAATTTGATATAAGATGTGAATGAACACTCATCAAATGTGGTTATTACTTAGACAACATATTTTCTGTAGATTTATTCTCATGTGCCCGCAAATGATTCCACACGGTTTTAAATCTATGTTTTAAGGTTGGGGGAGTGGTAAAAAAAACCCACCTGTGGGGTTGACATGGCAAAAACTCACGCGTGGGTTACTAAGAACCTCACAAACTCACCTTAAAAACCCACGCGTGGGTTATGATACCTATGCACCCAAAAACTCACCCTTCACATTTACCCATAAAATTTAATTCTTATCCCATTTATTCTTATATAATCTCTTTTTTTACTTCTTTTTTTTCTCACAATTCATCATCATTCATCTTCTTCCTCTCAAACACATAATTCAACTTCTTCTTTCACTTCTCAAATCAAATGGCGCCGGTACTATGGACAGACGAGGAAGAAGTAGCTTTGTGTCGAGCTTGGATTTGGGTTGCTGAAAACACCGTGACAAACCGGACAAATACTCGTACTTTTTGGGCTGCGGTTTTGCAACTCATTGAGTGTCATTAAAATGATCCAAGGAAACGAGCCAACGATAGGCTAATATGGAAATGGAAAGGCCTCCCGTGTGTCCTGCGTAGGTTTATTCAATGTTACAACAACGCAAGGCTTGCACGGGGACCCGAATCTACTGATGAGGAGGTTATGAATAACGCCCTCCGTGAATTTGAAGTTGAGCATGGGGTCCGGTTTCAGTATCTTCATTGTTGGGAGGTTGTGAAAACTTCTCCACTTTTTTTTCCTCATGTTTAAATTATCCGCGTATTGTTTTTACTTATTTATGTGTTGTTTTTAGTATGCTTGTAATGTTTTTATTTCCCATGTATCGTTTTAATAAAAGTTTTTAATAAAAGTTTGTGTTTTTTAATAATAGGTGTATCGTTTATATATACCCGCGTGTATCGTTTTTAATTAAATGTATAAATAAAAAGTAAAAAATGATAGTGGAAAGATGAGGTGGAGGTGAGGTGGTGGTGAGTTTTTTTTTCCTTAAGAACCTTAAAATATGAGTTTTGAGTGGGTTAGTAAGAGAAAAGAGAAAGCTGATGTGGAGCTAACGTGGCGGTGGGTTTTTTTCACCACTCCCCTTAGCCTAAGAATCAAACATTACACTTGGACCAAACAAGGACAGAAGAACGTTACAACAAAATTTTAGATTTCGGAGTGGTGTAAAACCCACTTTCTTTCAAGTTAGCGTTATATCATCTTTAACAAACTCGCTACAACTCACTCACATTTATTTTTGAAGGATAACGACACTTACTCGAACTTACTCGCACTCACATTTCATACCTATTTTTTTACTATTATTTAAACACATTCACTCACAAAAAACTCAAAAATAAAACTAACCCAAAAAATAAAACTAACCAGGCCCACATAACAATTTGTGCCATCGACCATATTTTGTCCTAACTTCATCCCTGCGAGGTTGGAAGTCGCGTGTGAGTTTGCGCAAGCGGCTCGTGGGTTTTTGCCCACTCCCATTAGCCTTAGTAGACTAGGGTAAATCATCGATCTCCTCCGAACCCACCACACGCGTTAAGATTAGAAGCGCAAACAAAAGAGGATCACAAATATCATGTGACTCCTAACGAAAAAATATGGTGTAAACTTTTAAAATACTCAGATTTTTTTTATTATTTGCCGTTCGTAAGAATCATATTATAATATAATTTATAAAAGATACAAAGTATGATCTTTCGAACTGAATTTTCTGACTCCGTCCCTAATTAAAACGTGAAACATGTTAAAAACCAACCACAATCACAACCTATGACACCTTAATCGTAATTCGCCAAACAGTAAAATGATTTTCTTTGGGAAAAGCAACATATATAAAGAGGGACGGGCTTAAGATTTATCGTCGGATGGTGCATTATTTTTTTTTTCGAATGATATTGTATAAATTTCATTTATTATAAACAATACAATTTGCATCATAAATAATATTTAGACCAGGGGCGGAGGACTTAATGAGTAATGTGGGCAGTGCCCTCAACAACTGGTCCAAGAAAAAAAATTTATAGTGTAAATATTTTGGTTTATGGGACTTTTATAAAGGATGCACTCAGCTCAATTTTTAAATTGCCCTCAATAAAATAAAACTCAACATCCTATCTTTATATTTGGTAAAATTATATCCAGTAAAAAATATAAAAATCACAGAACTGGCAATATAGAACTATAAAATCATCATCAACAGCCGACAATAGACTTTTTGTTATCGTAACGTTGCGGTTTGGCTGATGTTTTCCGAAACATAAGGTGTGTTTTGTTGTTTTTTTAACATTATATAAGAGTTTTTGTGAACTATTAAGTTTATTGTTGTTTTTTTTGCTAAAAAAAATTTTTAAGGTATTTTTTTTTTGCCCTCTATATCTCAATATCCTGGCTCCGCCACTGATTTAGACTAAAATTCAGTGATAAAAATATTTTTAGATGTTGCACATACGAACTTTTCTAAAAGAATTGCACTTAGTAGCCTCAAATCCGATGTGTCGCGACACCCGGCTCTTATGCGGGTGTGTTCCTATCTATAAACTGTTTATATCTACCTGTTCTATCAAGTTTCATTCAGTAGTTGATGAGGTGTAAAATAACACTTCTCTAAATTTAAGGGGTTGTTAAATGCACTTCATAAAAAAGTTGGGTATAAGCAAAGTGGTGTGTTGCACACTATGCAACCACAGAAGGCAAACAAAGATATGATAGCATTGGCTCCATGCTTCAAACCCCTTCAATCACCTGTAAACCATACATTGCAACTTCCCACCACACGCCGGTGCTCCGTTACCTGCTTCGCCGCTCAGCCGGTCACTTATCGCCCTGCTGTCATTCTTCCTGTAAATTATCTCTACCTCCTTATCATTTTCTAGCATTTTGCGGTCTTTTTTCTCATCATATTTTGTGAGAGAACTTATGAAGTCATTATATTATGTGTTGACGAAAAGTATGTTCATTGATTATTTGACGTACATTTTGGTAACATGTTGTACCTGCATTTTTGCTACTGATATATAATGCTAGTCATAATGATCAATTACATAGTGTAGATTATACGTAAGATATGAAACGTAAATAAAATTTTCAACGGATACCATCTTTAGAATGAGAGTAAAGAAAGATTTGAGTTTTTGACCATCCAACCGTGTGTGTAACACTAGTAATGAGAAATTTCCTGACTAGATGAATGGTATACCTTTTAAATGGATCTTCAACACGTCATTGTGTTACGATTCTTGAAGACATTCTGCTAGGAGAATTCCTGGTTTGGACTTTGAGCTAGAAATAAGCTCTGCAACTTGAATCGTTAGGATATGGCTTTAATTTGGAACCATTATACACTTATCATTAATTTTCATTACGTCTTGGAAAATTATCAGTAAAGAGTTAAGTCTTAGTGTTTTACTCAAAATCTTGAATGCTCTGACCACGTACCATCTATTTGTTGGATGTTTACGGGATTAGAGTAGCAGGATGGGTTCTACAATACAGTAATGATTCAATGATCTCTAAAAATACATGTAAATGAGATGTGATATATGACTTATAGTACCTAATCATGAGTGTTGGCAGGGCTTAGGGAATAATACAGGTGACTATGAGAAATTAGTTTTGACTTTACAAGGATATGGTGTTCCAAGTGTGGTAGCTAATGTATCAAGAATCGACTGGCTGAGGAATGCGGCTGGTTTGGTTGACCCTAACTACTGGCGAGGCACCCTTCAACCTCGCCCTGTTCTTGATTGGTACTTTTATTTTTAAAAGTTCTTTAAAGTCTTCGTTTGAAGGTCTTCAATATGTTGGTTTTCTTAAAGCTAAATGTGTGTTGGCAGGTATCTAAATCGAGTTGATGAGGCTGTCAATGAAGCTTTAAAACAATCTCAAGGTTCGCATTTCTCTTCTATATCTTTAATTGAAGCAACCTCAAACATTTTGCTGTCCTTGAATTCCCCTCTTTCACATTTGTCTTAGAAACATCACATTCAATTTCAGAAATTTAATTTCATCTTCAACCAGCTTACTGAAAGCTGCGCATTTACTCTAAAAATAACCATATGAGCGATAGGAAGTTTGGATTATCTAATGTACTAAAAACGGCTTATCTGCTTAAGCAATCCCAAACACCCTACTTGCACCATTATTTGTGTACACCCTTTCGATCATGACCCGCATGAACATGTAACTAAACAATATTATGTACCTATTGTAGGTGGTTCGTTGTCTATAATTGGACACTCTGCAGGAGGATGGCTGGGTCGGCTGTATATGGAAGAATTCACACAGGCGAATATTTCCTTGCTGCTCACTTTGGGATCTCCTCTTCAGTATGTATTAAGAAATGAAACATGCTTAAAGACTGACATATATATGTTTTAAACCTTATTTTCTTTGTGATGTCATTTTAGGCCACCGCCAAAAGGTTTGCCGGGCGTTGTGGATCAAACAAGGGGTCTTTTGACTTATGTTGAGGAAAACTGCAAAAAAGCTGTTTATACTCCAGAATTAAGATATGTATGTATCGCAGGCAGGTAATTCTGAAAGACTGAAATTGAGAAAGATTTATATTGAGATTTCATATTGGATTTGACTGAATTTCGGATACTTGCAGATACATTCAGGGGAGTCGTTTCTTAGGTAACTCGGATACTGCTACAAGTATTCCGGTCGCCGTTGAGCAATCTGCTTCTGATGTGGCCATTGGAAATGATACAAGCACCATAACATCACCTAGTCCGACCTTCCGCTCTCGCTTTGTTGGCCAGGGCTATAAACAGGTAAGTATTTACTTGCAACTTCTGGATCTAAATACAAAACCTGATTAGTATAGTACAACAACGTAACCATTCGTAAACTAAGTGACCAATGAATATGAGGAATGGTAACATTTAAGATCCTCTTTCGACCCATTTACTATCATTAATCAATGCAGTTATATTTTATCCATGAAGGAAAATAACATATGGCTTAAAAGGAAAAGGGTTCCATGGGTCGGAAGTTGCATTTTTAGTCGTTTTCAGCAGACTAAATCCACAGAGACATTACCTGCTTGACCCGTTACCCAATCTGCCCGAACCACCCATTTTGCCTCCTTCAACTGTGATTGTAAGTCTGTAACCATCATTGTCCTTTACACAGGTGTGTGGGCAGGCAGATGTATGGGGTGATGGAGTTGTTCCGGAAGTATCAGCGCATCTTGATGGAGCTTTAAACATTAGTTTTGATGGAGTGTACCACTCACCTGTTGGTTCAGATGACGATTCAAGACCATGGTATGGCTCACCGGCGATCGTTGAGCAATGGGTACATCACCTACTAAATTAGTTGAGTATATAGTATTATATTGTACAGATTCTTTTCAAGGAAATCTGGATATTGTAAATCCTGAACGTTTCACCAGAATCATTATAGTTTTACACTTAGCGAAGCTGCTTCAGTATATTTGAAATAGAAGCTGTGATATTCTTTATATTTTGTCAAATAGCACATGAGATTGTACCAACAGAAGCTTTGGCGGTCCATGAGATTGTAAAATAAGCGACCTGTTGGATTCTCGTTACAAGATGGTTTCTGAAACCGAATGACCAGCTTGATTTAAATCAAATGAGCTCTTGTCAAGCCAGAGAGTTTAACCGGGATAATCTAAATGGCATGCAAATGGGTGTGGTTCCACTTTATCAAAATGAAACATATTAACCAAACAGGCTCGTGATCTGAACTGAAGACTACAGGTTCGAATCATATTCCCCGCCTAATCACTTGAGATCTTTTTTTGGGTGGTCAAAGTTGTGTTGCCAGCTAGCGAATGTTCGAATGGTAAACAGTTCAGTTCAAGTCTTGTTAAGCAATCATACTCATTCTATCATTCACCCTTTCAATTTTTTTAAGTCATTGGTAGGCACCAACAAATTCTGCACCTGGTAGTAGCGTCATACTCAAAGACACTTTCCCTGACCAACGCACCACAACTTAACGTCTTGACCCACTGCCACTAGGTAGTACCTGAGAAGCCACTAGGTAGTACCCGAGAAGGCACCACCATAACCTCGTTCACTATATATATGTGTGATGTTGTTACCATAGCCACTTTCTTTCTCTACTACACCAATCGTTACCGGACTAACTTCAATTTCTCGGCCCGAACGGCTTAACGTACCACATCCACTTTTTGGCATCTGATTAAACTTGCCACCGATGGACTACAAACTTAGTTCAAGGATGCATATACAAGTTAATAGCTTGAAAAAAGAACCAACATCCATTATATAAGCTTGCAGCATGTTGTTCCCGCTAACTCACTTCAATAAAAAGGATGCATAACTCATTTAGCCTTCTATAAAGACGTTGCACTCAGTCTGCATTTTACCTCAGTTGCTGTTATTAGTCATTCACAGTGTGTTGTTTTAAAAAAATTCCAGCTGTAGGTTATGAAAGTTTATGGACATAAAATTAATAGTCGTGTGATAGGATCGAACTCGGGATTACGTGATTGCACACAATACGTAAAGGGTTAATTTTATTTATTAAATATATTTATTATATTTATTAAATTGAACCGAAGCTTAACTAACGATCGTTAAATAAATTAAGAGTTAAGTTAAACGATCATTATGGAATTAAATAGAAGAAAAGAAGGAAACGGAAAATTCCGGAAGCCTCCTTTGGGTGGGCTTAGGCCGGCGGCTACAAGGGCAAAAGGAGAAGAGAAAAAAGATTTTCTTTCCTATTTTGTTTAGAACTTGGAAAACAAGTTTTGCCAAGGCCAATATAAACACTCCATAGCCCTCATAATTTTTTGCTCATTCATCTCTCTTCTTTCCTGCGATCAAACCAAAAGGCAAACACCTTTTTTAGGGTTCCTTTTAACCTCTTGGTTTTGATTTCTTGAATCTAGTCCTAGCCCCTCTCTAGGGTTGTTGGGTAGATTATTCCACACGCGTAGAAGCTTCGTTTATACGTGCTAGACTCACGGTTAGCCCGTCGCATTACGTGTGTACAAGAGCGTAGTATAGTTTTACATTAAACTATATCTTGGTACTGTTCTACATAAACCCTAATTGGTGATCTTGTGGATCTTTGCTAGGATAAAGTTATGTAACCTAATTCGATTAATTATAATTGTGTTATTATGATCTTGTTAAATCGCTTCCGCTATTACGTGCTTTGATCTTTGCTTATGATTATATAATTGTTATGAACTTCATAAACCATCAGTGGCATCTAGAGCCGTTTTAACATGTTATAATTATCGAGATCTAAAGGTTTTTTTAACTAATAATGATTTAAGTTAACATTACATGTTGTTTTTTTAGATTTTAACAAAAATTAGGGTTTTGTTTTTTTGTTTTTAAAAATCGGCCTAGCCGAATTTTTATTAAAAAAAATAATTTGTAAACCCTAAAATTACATGGTATAATCTTTAGATGTTTGCATGGATTAATGTTATGTCATGTATGGTTACGATCCGTAGTATTTTAATTGTTAAGAGTATGTGGGAGATCCAGGATGAACATGCATGTTTTTTCTCGGATCATATGATTTTATATGCTATTTACTTTATTTGATTCAAAGTTTTTAAAATTAGGGAAGACTTATGTTTATATAACCCTAGATTTGATATTTTTTGAATAAATTGTTATGCATGGCTATTTGATTTAGCTTTTTTTTGTACCTACTCGTTTTCATGCGTTTTTTTATGTTGTAAACAAGGGTAATTTTTTTAAGAAAATAAATATGGACTAAATCATATAAAAATTAATGAATTGTTTTGAGATCTAAATTACATAGAATTACGTTGATTGATAATTTGCAATGATAATTTAACGGCCTACTCCTTTTGACAAACTATAAAGTGGGTATAACGCACCGCTGGTCTTGTACCCGGTTAAGGAAGGAGGTGCTATGCCATTAGTCGCTGACCGAATTCCCGGCTCGCCTGTACGTCAAATTGAAATTACCTATGATTATCTTTTGCATTATATCTTAAGGTTGATTTGCCGAAAATTCACATCCGAAACACAATGAATAAGGTTATTGCTTTGTGCTTTAGTTGAGTTCTAGAAAACGTACGGTGTGAATAGTTGTGGGTAAAGTCTTTAATTGGTTTAACCAATACCTCAACTTGTGATTTATGGCGAAAATTTTGACTCACCAAAAGGTTTACTAAAAGTTTTTATTAAACTTATGTTATGGAGATGTATGCATGCTTCTCCAAACATGATTTTTACACCAAAATCAATACCCTTAAATTTAAGTCTTATGTCATCTAATTGACGAACACTTGAAGTTACAATTGTCGTTATATGAGATTTTGGACGATGTTGTAATGGAGAGAAAACTTCATGACTGAATAAGATTGCACATGAATGTTTTACGTTCTTTAGATTAGTTGACTTAATTGAGTTACTCAGTGAGATCTGAAAACTTAAGGCGTAAAGTAGGGATAAAACATGTTTACAATGCAAAATGACTTTTGGCAAAGTAAATCCCTAAAAATTGCAAAATTTGTTTGTCAATTATTGTTCGACAAGTTACCATGTTGAATACATTTGTCACTAGCAGATCAACTGATGTGATAAGTTTATGTCAATATGGATTCTAGTTTCAAGGAAATACTATGTTTTTTATTACCAGGGTAATTTTATTTTCTTGAATGGTATTATTGAAAATACTAATATTTGAACTTTTTCTGAAGAAAAGGCTCAACCCGAAAACAATATGACTATAAGTTCTGCGTTCAAAGCTTTCTTTGATGTCCTGAACTTACTGGCCCAAAATTCAATGATTGGTATCGCTCACTAAGAATTTTCTTGAGAGTAGCGGGTACTATCGATATCTTAACTAATCCTTATCCGGAGGATCTTGCTGAAGGAGCATCTGATGCGCAAAGGCTTGAACACGCTGCTAATGTTAAGAAGCACTCTGAGGTGGCTGCCTTAATGTTAGGAAAAATGGTTCCTCCACTTCAACAAAAGTATGAGCTATTTTCACCTAAGCGAATGCTTGATGAGCTCAAGGCTATGTTCGAAAAGCCGCAAGCTGTGGAGAGCTACGACTTGGTAGATGCTTTGCATAGTTGCAAGCAAGCTCCTGGAAAGTCTGTAAGTGCCCATTATATAGAAATGAGGGGTTATATGGAACAGCTCATTGCACTAGGACAACCCTATGATCATAATATGGCTATCAACTTGATCAATAGGTCCCTTAACAAGGACTTTAATGATTTTGTTCGAAACTATAATATGCATTGCACGGGGAAGACAGTTAATGATTTGCATGCAATGCTTATTGACTATGAAAAGGGGTTAAAAGACAAGGCATCTGCTTCTACTCCACATGTGCTTTATGTACAAAAGGGTAGAGTGAATAAGTAAAAACCGCAAGCGAACAAGAAGAAAGGCAAATGCAAGGGTGATAAGGGCAAACAAGTTGCGACTTATTCTAAACCTAAGCAGAACTTTGTCAAGAAGAGTCAATCTCAAAAGGATGAGACTTGTCACCATTGCAAAGCAAGTGGTCACTGGAAGAGGAACTGCCCTCTTTATCTCAAAGAGTTGCGAGAAATAAAGAAGAAGGCTGAGCTTAGTGTTGCAGCGTCTTCAGGTAACTTATTTATGATAAAGTTATTTAATCTTACATACAAATCAAATTCCTGGGTATATGATACGGGATGCGGTATTAACATTTGTAACACCCTGCAGGGATTTGAGTTAGAAAGGAAACTTTCCTATGGGGAACAATTTCTGCAAGTGGGCAATGGCGCACAAGCAACGGTTGAAGCTATAGGAACATTTAATCTAGTTATACCTTCGGGTTAGTACTTAGTTTAAATAATTGTCATTATGCACCTACAATTGTTAGGGGTGTTATTTCCTTTTCATGTATGTTGGATCTTGGATTTATTCACACTATTGATAATAATAGAATTTCTGTTTTCAAAGATCCTGAAATGTTAGTATTTTGCAAGGCAAAAATTCTGAATGTGTGAGTGCGGGTTATCAGTCTCGTTGCCACGAAATTGGTCGACACGAATGAGCGATAAGGACCGACAGTGGCGCCATTTTATATTTCATTTTTATAGTATCAATTTTCTCTCACAAAGCTGACGTAATAAAAACATATACATTACTTTTTGAAAATAACTGCCTCATATTTTAATCAGTCGTATGTTTTCACCTCTCCTATAAATTTGGCAACCACGAGTCGGTTGGAGGTAGGGAAGACAATTTTATAAATTTACAAGATTCGTTATCGGAATTGGAAATTCGTTTATTCTATTTTGATGCAATTTCTGTGAATGGTGTTTTTGAAATTAACATGCATGATAATAATTCCAAGAGAAAAATAATTCTGTTTTTAGCATGAATAAGAAGAGAAAGTTAGACAAGAACTCTTCTTATCTTTGGTATTGTATACTTGCCCATATTGAGAAGACTCGCATACAAAAGCTTCAACGTGATGGTCTTTTGGAAAATATCAATGATGAATCATTTGATAAATGTGAGTCTTGTATCTCTGGAAAGATGACCAAGAAACCTTTTAATAGCAATATTGAAAGGGCTACTGAACTACTTGGTTTGATACACACTGATGTGTGTGGACCACTTAGACATGTGTCAAGGAAAGGTGCTAGCTACTTCTTAACATTTACGGATGATTATAGCCGTTATGGTTATGTTTATTTACTTAAGCATAAACATGAGGTATTTGAAACATTCAAAGTGTAAAAAGCGGAAGTAGAATTGCAACTAGGGAAGAAGATTAAAGATCTTCGTTCCGATCGAGGCGGTGAATATTTAAGTCAAGAGTTTAAAGATTATTTAAGTGAGAACGGAATTGTTCAGAAACTTATTTCTCCATATACTCCACAACAAAATGGTGTATCTAAAAGGAGAAATCGTACATTATTTGATATAGTGCGATCTATGCTTAATCTTACAACTTTACCTTTATCCTTTTGGGACTATGCTCTTGAATCTGTTGTTCGTATTCTGAATATGGTTCCCACAAAGAAGGTTAAAAAGAGACCATATGAATTATGGTATGGCAAAAAGCCATATTTGTCTTATTTAAAGATTTAGGGTTTTGAGGCGTATGTGAAACGTGACCCTGGAGATAAACTCCAACAACGCTCAGTAAAATGTATCTTTGTAGGTTACCCTAAGGAAACTATCGGTTACTACTTTTATTATCCACCTGAGTACAAAGTTATTGTTGCTAGGTATGGAGACTTCCTTGAAAATGATCTTGTAAATCAAGAATTCAGTGGGAGAAATTATGATCTTGAAGGAATTCAAGAAGATACATTACCTTCTGAAAATACTAGCGAAGAAATTCCAATAGAGCCAGCAAGTCTGGGAGCTCCACCGGAATTAATTCCTCCACGTAGGTCTGGAAGGACTATACGTGTGCCAAGCAAACTATGTCTTAACATAGAGGATGATGAGGAGGAAGTAGGGGATCTTGGTGAACCTGCTACTATCGATCCGCAATGCTTGATCCAGAAAAGTCAAAATGGATAGTTGCGATGAATGAGGAAATGAAATCCATGAAAATCAACGATGTTTGGATTCTTGTTGATGCGCCTAAAAATGCTAAAGTAGTGAAAAAATAAGTGGATTTTCAAGAAGAAAACCGACATGGATGGTGAAGTACAATCCTATAAAGCACGTTTAGTAACTAAAGGTTTTACTCAAACTTTTGGCGTAGACTACGAGGAGACATTTTCTCTGGTAGCAGACTTACGAGCTATTAGGATTATCATAGATGTAGCAGCATACTATGACTATGAGATATGACAAATGGATTTTAAAACTGCCTTCTTGAAAACGGTCGCTTAGATGAAGACATCTATATACAACAACCGGAAGGGTACGTTGATCCTAAATATCCAAAACGCAATATGCAAACTTCAAAGATCTATTTATGGTCTGAAGCAAGCATCACGTCAATGGAATAAGCGATTTGATGAAGAAATCAAAAAGTTCGGATTTATTCAAAATTGTGATGAGCCATGTGTATGTCGCAAAGCTAGTGAGAGTGATGTAGTGTTTCTAATTTTATATGTCGATGACATATTAATCATGGGAAGTAACATTCCAAGACTTAAGGAAGTTAAGATTATCTTGGTAAATGTTTTTCTATGAAGGATTTGGGAGATGCTGCATATATTCTGGGATTTAAAATCTATCGAGATAGGAAAAGACGATTAATTGGTCTTAGTCAAGATGCTTATATAGATAAGATATTGAAGAATTATAACATGCATAATTCCAAGATAGGTTTTCAACCTATGGAAGTTAAGCATAATCTGAGTCATGAGATGGATGCATCAACTCCTAAAGAGGAGGCATACATGAAGAAGGTGCCTTATGCTTCGGCTGTAGGATATATAATGTATGTTATTAGATTCACAAGGCCTGATGTGGCGTTTGCTCATAACTTGATCAGTAGATACCAACAAAATCCAGGGTAGCTCCACTGGGTTGTTGTTAAACATTTTCTGCAGTATTTGAGGAATAC
Organism: Glebionis coronaria; assembly: GCA_025667525.1. Classification (NCBI taxonomy): domain Eukaryota; kingdom Viridiplantae; phylum Streptophyta; class Magnoliopsida; order Asterales; family Asteraceae; genus Glebionis; species Glebionis coronaria. Next base: position 445,505,015 of record CM046878.1, on the reverse strand, counting down.
GAAAAGAAATGTTTTGGTATTCAGAGGGTAGCCATACAGATAACTAAATTTGGTTTGGATTAGGAAACTTTATTGGAGATCTTGGAGTGATGCTTGCAATAAAAACCTAATAAATATGTATTGGGACAAGTCTGCCGCAATCATATTTGCCAATGACCCTGGAGTCATAAAAGGCGCCAGACACTTTAAACTTAGATATCACTACGTACGAGAACAAGTTGAAGATCGTGAAATAAAATTAAAAAAAGTTCACACAGACGATAACGTAGCTGATTCTTTTACTAAGGCTTTTCCTAGACCAAAGGTAGTTAAGCATGCCAAAGCGATTGGGCTGCAACTAGCTAGCGAACTCATGCAATAAATCTGCGATTTATATTTGGATAAAGGATGTTATGACATTATTGAATTGATGAAATAAAGATTGAGTTTCGTTTATTTTCTGTTATTTGATTTTGTATCATGTTTTACATGTTTTAATCCATGAATAATTGTTATGCTCTAAATGTCCGTTGTCGATTAATAATATGGGAATATTATTAAACTAAGACAATTCAAAATAGTGACAGAGTATACTTGAAAGTATATTGGTCAATTTTGGATGATATTTGATGAATCAAATATTGGACTTATCCTAACTATATGATTTTAATTTATGGATCTTTGTCATTAAGTAAATCGTAAATACTTATCCCTAGACCTGAGATACCAGGAAACTTCATTGAATGTAGTGCATTTCTGTAAGGTAACCTAACGCTAAACGTAACTGGTAGCTATAAGGGTTATTTTCAGAAGTGTTGCAAAGTTCGTAAGTTTCGCTTGTAGTCAATATGGGATTTGTTTCCTTCAAATTATTTTGAAGTATAATACAGCTGGACCACTCGGGGGAGTAGTAAGATGTTTGTGTGGACACACCCAAATTTGTTTTGGTAATCTTGCTATATCCGTATACGAGAAACAGAATGGTTAATGAAGGAATGACTGAGATCCATATCCTATTAACGTTGTATTTGAAATGAAAGGATAATAATAATGATGAATCATTAAAAGGTTTTGTCCAGGAGACCTTACTCGAGTTGTACTAGTGATATTGCTAGTGTAACTAGACGCTAGTCAATGTAATCACGATATTCGAATTTTGTCCAAGTGGGAGCTGAAAGTTTATGGACATAAAATTAATAGTCGTTGATAGGATCGAACTCGGGATTACGGGATTGCACACAATACGTAAAGGGTTAATTTTATTTATTAAATATATTTATTAAATTTATTAAATTGAACCGCAGCTTAACTAACGACCGTTAAATAAATTAAGAGTTAAGTTAAACGATCGTTATGCAATTAAATAGAAGAAAAGAAGGAAACGAAAAATTCCGGAAACCTCCTTTGGGTGGGCTTAGGCTGGCGGCTACAAGGGAAAAAGTAGATGAGAAAAAAGATTTTCTTTCCTATTTTGTTTAGAACTTGGAAAACAAGTTTTGCCAAGGCCTATGTAAACACCCCATAGCCCTCATAATTTTTTTCTCATTCCTCTCTCTTCTTTCCTACGATTAAACCAAAAGGCAAAAACCTTTTTTAGGGTTCCTTTTAACCTCTTGGTTTTGATTTCTTGAATCTAGTCCTAGCCCCTCTCTAGGGTTGTTCAGTAGATTATTCCACAAGCATAGAAGCTTCGTTTATACGTGCTAGACTCACGGTTAGCCAGCATTACGTGTGCACAAGAGCGTAGTATAGTTTTACATTAAACTATATCTTGGTACTGTTCTACATAAACCCTAATTGGTGATCTTGTGGATCTTTGTTAGGATAAAGGTATGTAACCTAATTCGATTAATTATAATTGTGTTATTATGATCTTGTTAAATCGCTTCCGCTATTACGTGCTTTGATCTTTGCTTATGATTATATAATTGTTATGAACTTCATAAACCATCATGTTAAGCTGAGCAGCTAGGGAGCATCATGACTAATGACTGAGATGTGCAGGAGCGGTGTAGACTTGATCGAGTCTTGCAAGATAATGTCTGTTGGATTTGAATATTTTAGTTCTTGCTTGGTTTATACCTATCAGAAGATCCTATATCCTATGTTATTTTCAGTTTATCGGGTAGTCCGGTGAGAGTTGGACAAGAAACTGATCCGAGCTCTTGAAGATTTGCCATTATTAACCTTTTTATCAATCGGAAAATAAAGTTTGGATCATACAAGAGGTTTGAACTTTGAACAAGAAATAGGTACTTGTGTTTAAAAATGCTTCGTCGCAACGCCCGGAAACCAACTGGGCCAGTGGGTTTGTGATTGGGCCAATTGGTAGAGATATATTCACGTCCATGTTAAACATAATCGAAACTCAAATCTAATTTGGAGTTTATCTCTAAAAACCACACTATTATTAGGAGACTAATTCATACCCGTAACACGCACAATATTTTCATCTATCTTAATCTTTGTGAGAAAAATTACTTCTTTCGACTCAGGTCAATTTACTTTAATATTTTAATTATGAACACAAGCTCGATCAATAACTGAAAGCTTAACATGCTACGTCTAATAATCCAAAAACTGAATATGAGTTGACTAAAATCGAGTCAAGCTTTTTCTTATAAAAATGCATGCAAAAAAATCAACGATTTGAAAACTTGTAAGTGTACACCTTACTCCGACCTGAGCTATGCAACAAGGAGATCGTCCTTGATCCTTGCAAACTTGTAAGTGTACGAGCGTGATTTCATGCATGCTTAAATAATAAAGGCATGAAGATTTTTAGGTCATACATATTCTTCATATGGAGAAACACATGTTATACTAAAAAAATCCATTTGATTGGGTTATTGTTTATTGACAGTTCATTGCTTAATAACACTTCTTTTATCGTCTTCTTTTGCAATTTATAAAAGAATTGCAGACTCTTACACAAGCTTTAGAAAAGATTGACCTCCAAATTGATATATTAGAGGTGGGAGAGATACAAAATGCTTGTTTTTTAGTGAACTGGAATCAACACAAGAATCTTGCCAACTAATGTGCCAAATTTAAAGGGAATGTCTGCAAGAGGTATAGTCAAATCAGGAAGTTGAAGAGGGTTCATCGTACGTTGGCCAAATCGTTTCATTTCTCAATCGTTTGCCAAGCTGCCAGGCGAACAATGGATATAAAAAGGAAAATAATGGATATAGATAGGCGAACTATCAATATACAAGATCGGATGCTTAGAATAGAGGCAAATCAGAATTTTTTGTTTCTCTTGAAAGTATGTCATTCTCACTACAGCAATCCACGCATTCCCCAGCGACAGTAAGTCGCAGGGGAATACGCACTAAACGACAAAATAAATCCGACGTGGCACTTTTGCTCGTTGAAAATTTGGTCAAACTTTATCGAAGTTTTTTCCCAGCGACATGTCGTTGGGAAAACTTGACTAGCGTTTGACCAAATTCTTCAAAAAAAATATAAGCGGGAGATTATCCCGCCAAAGTTTCCCAAGCGACATGTCGCTGGGGATACATATTTCGTAGACTAAGCCAAGTGATTAGTGTTAATCAATGTAGTGTTAAATATTTCGAAGATTCCCTGGAAATAGATTTCAGTAATCCCTCCAAAATTTTCATTAACGCGCTTTTTTCACAAAACGACAAACCAAACGTTTCCCCAGCGACATGTCGCTGGGGAAACTTTATTTTTTAACACTAATTATATATAAACTTTAATTTTTTTAATGTAATATATGTCTTTTTATGATAAAAATGGTAAAATTTTCCCGCCATGTTTTTTCGCCAACATTTTCCCGCCAATGTTTTTCCGCCAACATTTTTCCGTTAAAAGTTAACATTCACTGATAATTGTTAACATTCACTGATAATTGTTAACATTCATTGTTAATATTCATTAAAAATTGTTAACATTCATTGTTAATATTCATTAAAAATTGTTAACATTCATTGAGACTTACAAACAGACACACCTAAATATAGTTTTATTCGACACGGTTACTTAAACACGCGCTTAATTAAACATATATATAATAAAACGATAATAGATTCATAAACACGAAAATGAGACTTACAAACAGACACGCCTAAATATAGTTTTAATAGACACGGTTACTTAAACATGCGCTTAATTAAACATAGATATTAAAACGATAATAGATTCATAAACACGAAAACAGATACATCAGAAACTAGTTCAAACTAATGTTCCCCATGTCATCGTAAAGGTCATGAAGTAGTGTAGTTGAATCCACTGTGTGCCTATCGTCATGGCAGTACAACTCTACTGTACTCTCAAGTACCTTTATCTTTCCATTCAAGTGCACACAGTTTGCACACGTTGAAGAGCTTGGAGAAGAAATTGGAATCGTTGAAGGTCTAGGAGAAGAGCTTGGACGAGAAAAGCTCGTAGAAGGTCTCGAAGAAGAGCTTGAAGGAGAAAATCTCATTGAACCTTCAAGAGAATTGACTAGTAGTTGGACTCGTTCGTCTTTCCATAAAAAAATTGTATCCATATGAAACTGGAGGTTCCACCTGTGAATGTGGACAAGCATAGTAATGTCTACCAAAGGATTCACGTTGCCACTATTTTCGAAGAACTACATCCCCATGTCCACACTTACACAGAAAAGCTTCATGCTTCAACATCTTTATAATAACAATGTGTTTGTGATGATAAGTGGGTGTGTGTCATCTACTGGTGGTTGTTATGATAAAGAGTGTGTGTAGTTGTCCTTTTATGGTAAAAAAGTGAGGAAAATGGTTAACATTTTCCCGCCAGTGTTTTCCCGCAAATATTTTCCCGCCAATGCTTTGAACCTCTAATGTTGAACCCTATCTAATACATTGAACCTCTAATGTTGAACCCTATCTAATACATTGAACCTCTAATGTATAACCCTATCTCATACATTAAACCTCTAATGTTGAACCCTATCTATTACATTAAACCTCTAATGTATAACCCTATCTATTACATTAAACCTCTAATGTATAACCCTATCTAATACATTGAACCTCTAATGTTGAACCCTATCTAATACATTGAACGTCTAATGTATAACCCTATCTCATATATTGAACCTCTAATGTATAACCCTATCTCATACATAGAACCTCTAATGTTGAACCCTATCTAATACATTGAACCTCTAATGCTGAAACCTATCTAATACATTGAACCTCTAATGTTGAACCCTATGTAATACATTAGACCTCTAATGTATAGCCATATCTCGTACATTGAACCTCTAATGTATAACCCTATCTCATACATTGAACCTCTAATGTTGAACCCTATCTAATACACTGAACCTCTAATGTATAACACTATCTCATACATTAAACCTCAAATGTATAACCCTATCTCATACATTGAACCTCTAATGTTGAACCCTATCTCATACATTGAACCTCTAATGTATAACCCTATCTCATACATTGAACCTCTAATGTATAACCCTATCTAAGATAGTGAACCTTTAATGTATAACCCTATCTCATACATTGAACCTTAAATGTTGAACCCTATCTAATACATTGAACATCTAATGTATAATCCTATCTAATACATTGAACCTTTAATGTATAACCCTATCTCATACATTGAACCTATTGTGTTGAACCTTATCTAATACATTAAACCTCTAATGTTGAACCCTATCGCATACATTAAACCTCTAATGTTGAACCTTATCTAATATATTAAACCTCTAATGTTAAACCCTATCTAATACATTAAACCTCTAATGTATAACCCTATCTCATACATTTAACCTCTAATGTATAACCCTATCCCATACATTGAACCTCTAATGTTGAACCCTATCTAATACATTGAACCTCTAATGTATAACCCTATCTCATACATTAAACCTCTAATGTATAACCCTATCTCATACATTGAACCTCTAATATTGAACCCTATCTCATACATTGAACCTCTAATGTTTAACCCTATCTAATACATTGAACCTCTAATGTATAACCTTATCTCATACATTCAACCTCTAATGTGTAACCCTATATAATATATTGAACCTCTAATGTTTAACCCTATCTCATACATTAAACCTCTAATGTATAACCCTATCTCATACATTGAACCTCTAATGTTGAACCATATCTCATACATTGAACCTCTAATGTATAACCATATCTCATACATTGAACCTCTAATGTATAACTCTATATAAAACATTAAACCTCTAATATTGAACCATATCTCATACATTGAACCTTTAATGTTGAACCTTATCTAATACATTGAACCTCTAATGTATAACCTTATTTAATACATTTAACCTCTAATATATAACTCTATCTTATACATTGAACCTCTATGTTGAACCCTATCTAATACATTGAACCTTTAATGTATAACGTATCTAATACATTAAACCTCTAATGTATAACCCTATCTCATACATCGAACCTCTAATGTATAACCCTATCTCATATACTGAACCTCTAATGTTGAACCCTATCTAATACATGAGCCTCTAATGTATAACCCTATCTCATACATTGAACCTCTAATGTATAACCCTATCTAAGACATTGTACCTTTAATGTATAACCCTATCTCATACATTGAACCTTTAATGTTGAACCTTATCTAATACATTGAACCTCTAATGTATAACCCTATCTAATACATTAAACCTCTAATGTTGAACCCTATCTAATACATTGAACCTATAATGTATAACTCTATCTAGTAAATTGAACCTCTAATGTTGAACCATATCTAATACATTGAACCTTTAATGTATAACTTTATCTAATACACTGAACCTCTAATGTATAAACCTATCTAATACATTAAACCTCTAATGTATAACCCTATCTCATACATTGAACCTCTAATGTATAACCCTATCTCATACACTGAATCTCTAATGTTGAACCCTATCTAATACATTGAACCTCTAATGTATAACCCTATCTCATACATTGAACCTCTAATGTATAACCCTATCTAGGACATTGAACCTTTAATGTATAACCATATCTCATACATTGAACCTTTAATGTTGAACCCTATCTAATACATTGAACCTCTAATGTATAACCCTACCTAATACATTAAAACTCTAATGTTGAACCCTATCTAATACATTGAACCTCTAATGTATAACTTTATCTAATACATTGAACCTTTAATGTTAAACTGTAACTCAGACCAAATCGAACGAACCGGTTTACTCAACCAGAATGAACCGAGAAGCCGAATCATTATATAAATAATAATAAAATACATTTATTTATTATTTATAAAAATTAGTTATTATTTTAAAAATATACAATTAAATAAAACTCATTATTATTAATTATTTAAAACAAAATTACTTCAATGCTTAAAAAAAGGAACTTTCCCCAGCGACCTGTCACTGGGGATAATTTTCACATCCCTCCAAAATTTTCATGAGCCCCTCCAAAAATTTTCATGAGCCCCTCCAAAAAAATTTATTAACGCGCTTTTTTCACAAAACGACAAAGTAAGGATTACCCCAGTGACATGTCGCTGGGAAAAGTTTCTTTGTAGTCAGCCCAATAATAACAAGCTGACACTAACGACAAAATACCAACTTTCCCCAGCGACATATCGCTGGGGAAACTTTCATCAAAAGTTAGATATATGCGAATCTCTGCCTTATCTTCTTCATTCACCATCTCATATTATCCAAAAAAAAGTTGACGATTTACCCCAACATCACCACTCCGTTCACCACAGCATCACCACTCCATTCACCACAACATCACCACTCCATTCACTACAACATCACCACTCACCATAGCCTCTACTCATCACACCCACCACTCCACCACAACCCTCCACCACTCCACCACAGCCTACAGCACTCCATTCACCACAGCACCACCACTCTACCACAGCCCCACCCTTGAACCTCATCACCACCACCAACAGCCGCCACCTCTGAACCTCATCACCACCACCAACAATCGCCAGCCTTCACCTTTGAACGTCATCACCACCACCACATCACCCTCTAATTTCTAATTGATAATTTTTCCTTAAACCCTCTAATTGATAATTCTATAAACAAGTTTGTGGTGGTGGATTTGCTTTATTTGTTAATTCAAGTTTTTTTTTCTTAATTGAGTTATTTATGTTAATTAAAATTCGTTTTTATATAATTAAAATTCATTTTTATATAATTTCAGCGGGGGTAGGTAGCATTGGTAGCGGTAGGCGACGGTAGGAAACGGTAGCAGCGGCAGGCAGTGGGAAGGTATATTTTATATTAAAAAATTTGTTTGGTTTCCCCAGCGACATGTCGTCGGGGATTTAAAAATATTATTTTTTTTGTGTTAAATTCAAATCCAAACACTCCTTATATATGATGCCTAACCGAAGAAAACACTTTATTTTGATATAAGTTGTTTTCCAACAGCTTATTCGTATATGCTTATAAAAACAGCTTGTTCTGATAAGCTTATCAGAATAAGCTGTTGCAACAGCTTGTTCTGATAAGCTTATCAGAATAAGTTGTTGCAAAACAGCTTGTTTTGATAAGCTTATCAGAAAATAAGCTGTTCTTTTTATTTGATATAAATGTATACGCGTTTAGTATTTAATTTGTTTATTGAACTAAACCTTAGGAATATTTTAGGATTTTAGCGATTAATTTCAGAAAATTCCCGTCTGAAATTGATCAATCTATAGAAAACCCATCCGAAGTTAATTTATTAGGAATTAACTTCAGAAAGTCCCCTGTTTGGGACTGCTTTTTGATTGTTTTGTCTCATTTAGGATATGAATGCGTATAACTAGTTTACTATTTGAGATTATTTCGACAGTCTTGCTCCTTTACTCCTACGAATATGTCTTTAAACACATATTTTGGTAGTTGAGGGGAAATGCTGCCGAAATTTTCTCAAATAGTAAATCGGTTATACGCATTCATATATGAGACGAAGCATCAAAGAGTGGGTTAGGATTTCCTTCCATAGTTGCACTAGGTGAACAAAACATCTAGGATTGCTTTCCATAGTTGCCTTCCATGTAATAATAACTAAATATATGGATAAAACGCAGTTATGGTATTCACTAATAAGAGTTGGATACACAAACCGATTGTTTCCCAAGAATTTAATGATGGTCTCAAAAAGTTCTTCGATTATTGCCGGCCATTGGTGAATGATGCAGGGAAAATTTAATGTCCATGTCGAAGTGTATTATGGAAACCCATCGATTGGATTGGAGATCATATTACTTAGTTCGGGTGGGACCCAGTTTATACCACATGGGACAAACACGTTGAACCGGCTCCACCTGCACCAGTGATAGATAACTCAAGAGAACCTATGATGAGTGACATGACAGTGTTACTCGATGAACTTAGCTATATTCTTTCGAATGAACCAACACAAGGAGATAATATTGGTGAGACTAGTAACCAACCAACTCAAGCCACTCATACCGAGTTTGAAGAGTTGTATGCCAGTGCCAACGAGGAGCTGTACCCTGGTTGTGAACATGTGTCTCGACTAGACTTCATGGCAAAATTTACCCATTTTAAGGTTAAAGGCAAAATGATAGATTATTTATTCAATGAAATATTAGAGTGGTTCCAATATGCATTTCCCGAAAGTAAAGGATACAAGTTCCCACCGTTGTACTATGCAATAAAGAAGACATTTAAAACGATCGGGTTAGGGTACGAGTTGATACATGCTTGTGAACATGACTGCTGCTTGTTTTGGGATGACAAAGGAAAATTGCAATTCCGTCCAGTGTGTAATATGAGTAGATGGAAAGACAATAACACACCGTGGAAGAAAGTTCCTAGGAAGGTGTTGCGTTACTTTCCGATCATTCCTAGACTAAAACGTTTGTACAAGTCTAGAAACACTACAAAAGACATGACTTGGCATGCTACTGGAAAGTGTGCGGAGCCTGGTAAGATGCAACACCCGGTTGATGGAACAGCTTGGAAGAAGTTTGACTTGAAGTATCCAGACTTTGTAGCAGAACCAAGAAATGTTCGACTAGGGTTATGCTGATGGTTTCAATTTGTTCGGCAACCTTAGTCAGACCTACAGCTTGTGGCCGGTGATACTGACAACATACAATCTTCCTCCATGGTTATGTATGAAAGAAATTAGTTTTATGCGGACATTGTTAATTCCTGGCCCTAAATCCCATGGAAAGGACATTGATGTTTTCTTGAGGCCTTTGATTAAGGACCTGAAGCTTTTATGGGACAAGAAAGGTGTTGAGACTACAGACATTGTTTCACAAAAGAAGTTCGACATGAGAGCGATGCTTATATGGACCATAAATGATTTTCCTGCTCGAAGTAGTTTGTTTGGGTGGAGTGGGCAAGGTTACATGGCATGGCCTACATGTAACCTAGAAAATCCATCTATTCCTGTCATAAGCAAAATAGCTTATGTTGGCCATAGAAGATGGTTAAAGAAGCCCCATAAATGGAGGAGTTCACGTGATGAATTCAATGGCAAATGTGAACACAAAGATCGACCTAAAGAATATAACCGATCGGATGTAATCCAGGATCAACATGCTAGATTGCTAACGCGTGTGGCGGGTAAACATCTGAAACATGGGGGTGTGAATATTTCCCGCAATGTTAAGTCGAGCTTAACTGGACTAAACGGTCTATTTTTTACGAGCTTGAGTATTGGTCTTTTATTTCACTAAGACACAATTTAGACATCATGCATATCGAGAAAAATGTGTTGGAGGCCATCTTGAACATTTTGTTAAAGAATGAAAAAAGTAAAGACACCGTAAAGGCAAGACAAGACTTAAAAACATGGGCATCCGAAGACCTTTTTGGCTAACCATAAACCACAAGGGAAAGACTGTGAAGCCCCATGCTACGTATTCTTTAACATCAAGTAACCGAAAAAAATTTTGTCAGTACATCAAAGGAGTTAAACTACCAGATGGGTTCGGAACATGCTTCAAGCCCAAAGTGACCGATAATGATACAAATATAACGGGCATGAAGTCTCGTTACTGTCATATAATGATGTAATGTTTACTTCCTTACGGACTTTAAAATTACTTTCCCGAACATATTTCAAAACCATTAATCAATCTATGTGCCTTGTTTAAGAAACTCTGCTCTACAGCTTTGATGGAGGAGAACATGTTGAAAGCTTCGGTCAAGGTGGTTGAAGTTCTATGCGAGCTTGCGCGCATATATCCTCCTGCTTTCTTTGACATTATGATTTACTTGCCCATCCATTTAGCTCTAGAGGCTCTTGAAGGCGGGCCTATTCAACCCCAGCGGATGTTTCCATTTGAAAGATTCATGAAGAAGCTAAAAGGTTATGTAAGAAATAAAGCTAAGCCGGAAGGTTAGATCGCGGAGGGTTATGTTCAGAAGAAGCATTGACTTTAAGTTATCAATATTTTCGGGGTGTTACCATGAAATTTAATCGTCTCGATCGTAATGTGGACCCTCCTCCCCCAACGTGTCAGTTTCAAGTGTTCCGATCGGTATGCAAGCCGATTGGTTTATTGTCCTTTCCTCATTTTCCTTCCGAATAGTACAAGAAAGCGAGATGGTATGTACTTGTCATGAGATCGACACGTACCAAACCCAGTTCTTGAGGTATGCGTTTTTTACTTTTGTAACTTTTTTTTCTTAACTTATCACTTCGACGACTTATTCTAATAGCATGAACGTTTTTCAGTTTCTTTCTAGAAGAAAAAAAAGACATGCTAGAAGAATTCCCCGGCTGGTTGAGGACGTTGGTAAACTAACACTTATTTTGTGTACTTAAGTGTAAAAATAACAATATCATATTTTTTTGTTTTCTATCTAATCCTATCTTCTTCATAGATATTTGAAAGTCACGCATAAAATCCCCAGAGGTTAGCACAACCAGCGAGTTATTCTCTTTGGCTAATGGACCATCAAGGACTCCAATGTCAGTAAACTGTTGCGTAGTAGATGGTGTGAGGTATGTCGTGCAGAGCCGCGATGAACGTTGCACAACTCAAAACAGTGACATTTGTTCGACTCGCCCTAACGGAAAAGTAACTTGATTTATTTATTTATTTTATTTTTTTGGTAAACTATGATCCAGGACTAGTCTAGAGGGTGGCTAAGTCTAAAAACACTTCAAACAAAAATTGATACAATTCGGAATCGAACTTTGGGAAATAATTCGGAATCCAACTTCAGGAAATAATTCGGAATATGTTTTCCGTATAACAATCCGGAATGTTTGATTCCGAATAACAGTTTGGAATGTGAAACTTTGAGAACAGTTCGGAATATGGTAATCTTATACTAATTCAGAATCTGGAACTTCAGTAAATAATTCGGAATATGCACAATTCTTAACTAATTCGGAATCTGGATACCTCAGAGCTATTCGGAATATGAATTCCCCAAATTAGTTAGGAGTATGAACAATTCTTAACTAATTCGGAATCTCGATACTTGAGAACTATTCGGAATATGAATTCCCCAATTAATTCGGAATATGAAATCAGTTGAGAACTATTCGGAATATGAATTCCCCAATTAATTCGGAATACGAAATCAGTTGAGAGCTATTTGGAATATGAATTCCCCAATTAATTTGGAATATGAAATCAGCTGGAGTATGGATTCAAAACATAATTCGGAATATGGGAGAATCATCAACTAATTCGGAATTTGTTAACTTGATGCTAATTCGGAATCCAAATATAACAGTTCAGAATATGTTATGCCTAAAACAATTCAGAATCCGAATACTGTGTATAATTCGGAATTCTGAGATCAATACACAGTTCGGAATATCTAAACCCTATTATTCCGAACAATAAAACCCTTAGATTCCGAATACTTATACTTCCCAAAAAAATGATTTTTCAAACCTTTTGCTCAATAATCAAACCAAAACTACCAAATTGTTTTTGTAAAGATCATCAAAATTAATAACACAAATTCCTACCACAACTTTGTAGGTAATTTGTATGAAGATATAGAGCTCGAAAACACAAAAAAATTGAGACGAGATGATTTGTTTATAAAATCACACGAATCAAAAAACAATAACCACAAATCTTCAATCACCTATCCACTATAGGCTCTTGATACCAAATGTTAATCCCACTTCAATCCATAACACAATATTAAGATGATATTTAGAGAGAGAAATAGATGAAGGTAGAGAGAGAAAGTAGAGAGAATTGGATGGTTAAAACATAACTAGAGAGAGAAAGTAATTACGAACCAACACCTTCTTCCACACATGGAAGAGGGTATATATATGTCACGCCTTAAAGGATTTGGTGGGCTTGTTCATGGGCCGGGCTTGGCTTTGCTTGGGCTTAGAGCCCCTAACTTATACAATATTAGCTTAAATACCAAGCCCGGTTAACCCGACTAACCTATTGCAATAAAAGACCATTAACGACTAAGATGACCAGTTACATTTTTGTTTGACAATATAAAATATAGGGCTAACAGTAAAGCATAAACATAAGCAAGTAATGAAATGAAATAAATAACAGCGGAATAAGTGTATGTCCTGAAAAACCTGGTTTAAGCTTATAAGACTGGTTTTATATTTCTAAAATGACTTATGTTTAGTTTATTCTAAAAAACTGTATTTTAAATATGCCCGGAGCCCATATAGGTCATGTTATATCAACGTGCATGAATACTTAAAGGAATGACCTCATCATACAATTAGAGGGGTTGCCTCTAATTATAACAATATGAGTGGATGGATCAGCTCCTGTAACGGATGCAAGGCACACACCGTAGTTACCATACAATCTTACTATAGGATGCACCCATTCGCCCCACATGATAATAATAACAAGGCCAAATACTATAAAGGGACGCTGCGAGCAATCACTCTCACCGCAGAAGAGTCAATAACACCGATGACTCCAGTGCTATGGTTATGGAACCCCCATAACTAAGTGAAACTGGCATGCATGTATATAGCTCAGGAAATCTAAAATAAACATAACATATACTGAAAGTGTTTAAGACACGTAAACTACTGGGAAAACAGATGGATGCAAACAAGGAATCCTAGTATAGGAAAGAAGTGTCCTTACTGAAGGACGGAATATCCGTACCTTATGTCCAGTAAATGAAGACGAAAACGAACGCGGAAGATCACTCTGACTTCACGATAGCTACATAATAAAAGAGACATGAATAAATGTCTGTTTTACTTATACATACCGATTAATTGTTTTACTTGACGTGTTCTTACATATTATACTTGTTCTTGTTTAATCATGTGATTCTTAATGTTTCATGTGTTTTAGATTATTGTAATTCATGTTTTAAGTGTTACAGTACTTGTTATAACATGATGAGTAACTTTCTAAAAATAGAAGGTTTCTATATATGGTAACTTTCTAAAAATAGTAGGTTTCCATATATAGTAAGTTCCCTAAAATAGCAAGTTTCCTTAAATAGTAAGTTTCCAAAAATAGAAAGTTTCCATAATTAGTAAGTTTCAAAAAATAGAAAGTTTTCATATTTAGTATGTTTCCATAATTATCATGTTACCATATTTAGTATGTTTTCATAATTACCATGTTACCATATTTAATATAATTCCATGTTTAATATGTTTCCATAATTAAGGTATTTCTATAACTAATCATAGGCTTATTAAATAATTATATGATATAACATATAGTTTTAATAAGCTTATAATATGTCATGTTTAATTATATTATCAAGTTTAATAATGATTAAACACTTAGTCTAATCTTATTATTATTAATTAATAATGATATTACATGTTATCATAAGTTACTATTAATTAATAATATTGCATGATTAATGCTATTAAACTTTACCTTAAAATGATATAAATTAATTAAGCTAAGTTTTAATTAATTTACATGTACATAAATAATTAAGTAATTAATTATTTTATCCTAAGTTTTATTTAAATAAAATGTACTTAAATAAATCAAGTCATGACAATTAATTAATTTAATTAACCATGTTTTAATTAAACTAATTAAATAATTTAAAATACATGTTTTATAAAATTTAGCCCAAATACCCCCTAACACACCACCACAACCGGCGGCTGGGTGGTTTCTGTCGGCGGCCAAGGCTTAAGCCTTGCTGCCGGTTGCCACTGTTATCACAGGGTTCCCACTGGCCCAAGCCATGTCCCCCTGCTGCGACATAACTACCCACCGAGACCCTTGGGTCGGGTCTCGGTTCCCACTGACTGCACAAGGTTCCCACTGTGGGGACCTTGTGGCTTGCGGCTGACCCAAAACCAAGCACCACCGCACCTATTAGGGTTGCAGCTGGTGGACAGAAAAACCTACCGAGAGTCGGCTGACTCTCGGTTTGTGTGCAGCCGAGCCAAAACTAAACCAAAACCAGCCCTTTTCTTGTTTTAGTCTTTTATCATAACATGTTTTAATTAATGATTTTAAGATCCATGAACAAATAATCATAATTAAAATAAAAAGATTAAGGTTTGATAAATACCAAATGCGTGAATGAATTAAGGATTGAATCACGAACACGAACCCGTAAATATCAAAGTTCAAAGATCAAAAATTCGTCTTTATGGGTGTTCTTGGTGCCGCGGCCAAAGAGAGGAGGAGGAGGAAACTTTTAGGGCTTTATTAATTTACTGTGATATGTATTTTATGAAAAATCCTGGAGTCCTTTTTGGTTAAGGAGTGGATTTCAATTTGGGTTGGGCCAAGCCTTTTTCCCCTTGTTTTTGGACGCCACATACACCACACATACCTACACATTTGTTTTATTTTTCGTGTCTTAAATTATCATGGTGTGTGTTCGTTTTTAATGTTCGTGTTTTATGTCTTGTATGATTTAAGTATTTTACGTGAATACTTATCGTGCATAAATATTCATGTTTACATACATAATACTTATAATAATTAATTAATATGTAACTTTCGTACTAAATGTTCGTGATTCATGTCGTATATTAATTAAATAAAAAGTTTTAATTTGACCGTAAATTCATGCATTTAATGATCTTAGGGATTTTAAAGCGGGTTTTACAACTCTTCCCCTCTAAAAGAATAATTCGTCTTCGGATTAGAGATACGATAAACTAAAAATGACATACCCGAATCATAGCTGGAAATGAGGGTAAGAAGTCCGGATAGACTCCTCTGTTTCCCAAGTGGCTTCCCGCTCGGAATGATCCCTCCAACGGATTTTGACGAATGGTATCGTGTGTTCTCCTCATGACTCGATCCTGACGGTCGCGAACTTCCTCGGGTTCCTTAATATATGATAGATCCTCTCGAATCTGCTCTAATGGATACAAAATTGTATGCAACGGATGGTAGTTGTAACCTCTGAGTAAGGATACATGGAACACATCATGCACATGAGATAGCTGAGGAGGTAATGCTAGACGATAAGATACTTCATTGATACGTTCAAGGATTTCAAACGGTCCGATGAAACGAGGAATGAGCTTGCCCTTGAGTCCAAAACGCTTGACACCACGTGCTGGTGATACCTTAAGGAAAACATGGTCACCGATCTTAAATTCTAAGTCTCTACGGTGTTTATCAGCATAGCTCTTCTGTCGAGCACGAGATTCCTGTAGCTTCGCCTTGGTGATGGCAACCTTCTCATTGGTCACCTCTGTCATTTCTGGTCCTTTAAGGATTCGTTCTCCAACTTGATCCCAACTGATTGGAGCACGACACTTTCTGCTATAAAGCATCTCGAAAGGTGCACACTTAATACTTGCGTGCCAACTATTGTTGTAGGCAAACTCAACCAAACAAATGTAGTCGTCCCAACTTCCTGTCCATTCCAATGCGCAAGCTCGTAGCATGTCTTCTAAGGTTTGAATGGTACGATCCGATTTACCATCGACCTGAGGATGAAAGGCGGTGCTAAGCTTAAGTCTGGTGCCCCAAGCTTTCTGCAACCCTTTCCAGAACATAGACGTGAAACGAGGATCTCTGTCGGATATGATGTCTGATGGAGTACCATGCAGTCGCATGATCTCCAGAAGGAATATGTCTGCCAATTTGCTAACTGAGAAATCTTTACGAATTAGGAGAAAATGAGCTGACTTGGTTAAACGGTCGACTATAACCCATATAGCATCATGCTTTCTTTGAGTTAATGGAAGTCCGATGACGAAATCCATGGACATTTTGTCCCACTTCTATTCGGGAATCTCTAACGGTTGTAGTAAACCACTAGCCCATTGATGCTCGATCTTAACCTGCTGGCATGTTAGACATTTAGATACAAAAGTAGCAACATCCTGCTTCATGCCACTCCACCAGAAATGATGTTTGAAATCATTATACATTTTTGTGGATCCTGGATGAATTGATAATGGAGAGCTATGAGCTTCTGTCAGTAAAGCTTATCGGAGTGTCTGATCATCCGGAACACATAGCTTGGTTCCTTGCCATACAATGCCTTCTTCGTCTACACGAAATTCTGTCTGCCGATCAAGATTCTGAACAATAGCCCAAATCTCATCACCATCTTTCTGAGCTACCTTGATCCGAGAAATTAAGTCTGGATCAATTCTTAGATTAGCCCAGTACCCATGTTGTCCACGTACTAAGAACTCAATATCTAACCGCTCTAAGTCACGTATGATTTCTTCTTGTATCTTGATGCCAATAATCATACCTGACTTCTTGCTGAGAGCATCTGCCACTACATTTGCCTTACCGGGATGGTACTAAAGATTGATGTCATAGTCCTTGAGTAGTTCTAACCATCTTATCTGCCTCATGTTAAACTCTCGTTGAGTGAAAATGTACTTGAGACTCTTGTGATCAGTGAAGATGTCACATAATTCACCATATAGATAGTGTCTCCAAATTTTAAGTGCAAAGACTACTGCTGCTAGCTCCAAGTCATGGGTAGGATAATTCTCCTCATAAGGCTTTAGCTGACGTGAAGATATGCAATAAATTTCTCATGTTGCATGAGTACACAACCTAATCCTTTACTCGAAGCATTGCTGTAGATCTGAAATTCAACTGTGCCAGATGGGAGAGTAAGAATAGGTGCAGATACTAACCGCTTCTTGAGTTCTTCAAAGCTCTTCTCCCGCTCATCAGTCCAAACGGATTTCTCTCCTTTACGCATCAACTTGGTCAAAGGTAAGGCTAGTCTTGAAAATTTTTCCACGAATCTACGATAATAACCATCTAACCCCAAAAAACTACGAACCTCAGTTGTAGACGTCGGTCTCGGCCATTTTGTGATAGCTTCCACCTTCGCACGATCCATAGTAATCCCTTCTACGGAGACAATGTGGCCCAGAAATGACACCTTGTTTAGCCATAGTTCACACTTGGAAAATTTGGCATACAACTGCTTCTAACAGAGAATCTGTAGCACAATACGAAGATGTTCTTCATGTTCTTCCTTGGATTTTGAGAATATGAGGATGTCGTGATGAACACGATGACAAATTTATCTAGAAACTCATGGAAGACGCGGTTCATTAAGTCCATGAATACCGCTGGAGCATTAGTGAGTCCGAAAGGCATGACTACGAACTCATAATGGCCATATCTTGTGCGAAAAGCAGTCTTAAGAATATCCTGCTCTTTCACGCGCAGCTGATGATAACCGGATCTTAGATCAATCTTGTAGAAATGCTTGGCACCTTGCAGTTGGTCAAACAGATCATCGATACGCGATAATGGGTAACGGTTCCTAATCGTGATCTTATTCAACTCACGATAGTCAATCCATAAATGCATGCTTTCATCCTTCTTCTTGACGAAAAGTACCGTGCACCTCATAGTGATACACTAGGACGGGTGAAACCTCGCTCCAGTAATTACTGCAACTGATCTTTTAACTCTTTGATCTCAATGGAATCCATGCGATAAGGAGCCTTAGAGATGGGTTGAGCTCCTGGGATGAGCTCAATGCCAAACTCTATTTCACGGATAGGTGGTATACCAAGAAGTTCTTCTGGAAATACATCGGGGAATTCTGAAACAACTGGTTGATCTTGGATCGATGGAACTTCGGCGGTAATATCCTGAATTGAAGCTAAGAAGCCCTCACAACCATGAGCTAACAAGGCACGAGCTTCTAAGGCGGAAATTATTTGTACAGAATTTCCTGGTATGAAACCATTGTGAAAGTACTTTGGTGCTTGAACGTCACCGAAGATAACCCGATAGGTATGAAAATCGATAGTAGCATGGTGCTTGGATAACTAGTCCATGCCTAAGATGAGGTCAAACTCGCACATATCCAAAGGAAGTGCGTCTACTGGGCGAATCTTATCATCAAATTCTAGAGGAAGATCTCTGTACACCTGGGTAATGCGTACAGAGTCTCGCATAGGCGTAGATATACTTAATATGTTCTCTAGTGGCATAGGGATTTTATTTATACTAGTGGCATACGTAGTGGATATGACTGAATGAGTTGCACCAATATCGAATAAAACACAAGCAGCACGACCGTTCATAAAGAGAATGCCAGTGATAGTACCTGAAGACTTATTTACTTGATCCCTGGTGGTAGTGTAGACATGCCCCGAAGCTGGTGGCTTAGGAAGAGCAGCACTAGAAATACCAGTAGTATCTCCCTTCTTGCAGTCCTTCAACATGTGTCCGGATTGTCAACACTTGAAACAAACTCCGGCAGCCTTACGACATGGTCCGGGATGTCTACGACTACAAGTCGTGCAGATATGGTAGGTATAACCTCCTGGAGGTACCCTTGCTACCTGAGAGCCTGTCTAACAAAATATGCGTGAGACATAATTACTTGGCATAAACATGACTACACTAAAGTTTAAGTGATAATTTACCAAATGAAGACGAGTTGTTAGGCTGTTGACCCTTAGCATTCTGGTCACACCCACTCACAGAGTTCCTGTTTATGATGCTGAGATGTTTAGTATGTAAAACATACAACAACTTCACATAGAAAAGTTTAAGAATTTAGGGACCTGTTTTTGTTGGACTGGATGGCATTGTTACGGTAATTGTCATTACCGTTTCGCCTGTCGGATCCGTATCGGTCATTAGAGTGAGCGTGCCCCTTGTTAGCATTCTGCTGAGTGGCCGGTTGGGACCGGTCTCCACTCTTCTGTCTCTTCTCTGGACGAGCTTGCTCCTCGTAGTCATCTCGCTCATGCATCATTTCCAAGCTACGTGTTGCGTCATTAACTTGTGCCACATTTGTGTAAGTAGCACTAAGTAACCGATCTGCAGTCATGGAGTGAAGAGCCTAGCGAAAGTGCTTCGCTTGTTCCTCAACAGTACCCGCAGTCGCGCCTAGAAATCCAGCCAACCTAAGAAACTCTGCATAAACGCAGTGCTAGTCTCTCTAATTCTCTGAAGAATGGAATGATAGTCCCTCTTGAGCCTTTCCTGCTCAGCTGTCAAAAAATTCTGACCATAAAACAGAGTCTTGAATTGGTCCCAAGTCAAAGCAGCTAACCAAACATCACCTCCATTTGCCAACTTGTATGCCCCCACCAAGCTAAGGTATCTCCTTTAAACTTATAGCAAGCCAACCTTGCCTTGTAGATTATATCACATCCCATAGCATCGAAAATTTTCTCCATACGCGAAATTAAGTTTCCCGCATCAGATGATATCTCAGCTCTCTCAAAAGATGGAGGTTTCTGCTTGTTAAACCTCTCAAGCCAAGTGTGTAGAGTAACCGGTGGAGGAGGAGGAGGATTTTTGTTCTGATTCGGGATTTTCTGGTATTCAGCCCGGATCTAGTTCCTAATTTGTGGAAGCATAGCTTGCAGAGTTGCTTGGACAGTTGCAGCCAGTTCCTGTTCACGTGTGCTGACCATCTGACAGTTTAAAGAGGAAATGAAATGATTCAGCTGATTAGAACATAGGATAAACATAAGAAATGCATGAAGAGTTTATGAAGGTATAGCCAACGAAAACAACCATTGGCAATAATGGACTCCTATGGGTCGGTCCATATAACAAAATTGACATGAGCAAAGGTGAACGCCTATAGGTCGGTTCACAAAGTAAAATTCGAATGAAATTCACATGCGACTAAATATCGTCAGTCCTATACCAACCATTACTTAGTCAAAACTTAACATAAAATAATGATGTATGAATAAAATTTACTGTCAGTTATAGGAAGACTCTGATGACTACCCACTAGTCACAGGTCAATTTTAAGAGCCTACAGGTCGAAACCTTGGGCTCTGATACCATAATTGTAACACCCCATTTGGATAAATGGACCGTTACACAACAATTATGGCGTGTCATTAAAGCATGCAAGGTAAATGTCTAAAACATTAAATGACCAAAAAGGAAACCGGAAATAACACCCCATTTGGATAAATGGACCGTTACGCAACAATTATGGCGTGTCATCAAAGCATGCAAGGTAAATATCTAAAACATTAAATGACCAAAAAGGAAACCGGAAACAAACATCGGTTCCAACATAAGCTCTACATACAAATGCATAAGTATAGAATGTAAGGAAAGGACTAAACGATGTCCAGCAAAGAAAAAGTATGTAAATGCATTAAAAGAGAAAGAAGACTAGGCGCCTTCATCCCATGCACGTACTCTTAAATCCTAGTTTTGCCCTTTAGTACCTGCCGTAATGGAACATGGAAAGAAAAATACGGTTGAGCAATACGCTCAGTGTGCGGATATATGACAATGAAATGTAAAGCATAAACATAAGCAAGTAATAAAATGAAATGAATAACAGCGGAATAAGTGTATGTCTTGGAAAACCTGGTTTAAGCTTATAAGCCTGGTTTTATATTTCTAAAAAGACTTATGTTTAGTTTATTCTGAAAAACTATATTTTAATCTGACCGGAGCCCATATAGGTCATGTTATATCAACGTGCATGAATACTTAGAGGGGTGACCTCATCATGCAATTAGAGGGGTTGCATCTAATTATAAGAATATGAGTGGAGGGATCAGCTCTTGTAATGGATGCAAGGCACGCACCACAGTTACCATGAAATCTTACTAACTTGTCATAGGATGCACCCATTCGCCCCACATGATAATAGTAACAAGGCCAAATACTATAAAGGGATGCTGCGAGCAATCCCTCTCACCACAGAAGAGTCATAACACAGGTGCCTATAGTGCTATGGTTATGGAACCCCCATAACTAAGTGAAACTGGCATGCATGTATATAGCTCAGGCAATCTAAAATAAACAGAACATATATTGAAAGTGTTTAAGACACGTAAACTACTGGGAAAACAGATGGCTGCAAACGGGGAATCCTAATATAGGAAAGAAGTGTCCTTACTGAAGGACGGAATATCCGTACCTTATGTCCAGTAAATGAAGACGAAAACGAACGCGGAAGATCACTCCGACTTTACGATAGCTACATAATAAAAGAGACATGAATAAGTGTATGTTTTACTTATACATACCGGTTATTTGCTTTACTTGACGTGTTCTTACTTATTATACTTGTTCTTGTTTAATCATGTGATTCTTAATGTTTCATGTGTTTTACATTATTGTAATTCATGTATTAAGTGTTATATTACTTGTAATAACATAATGAGTAACTTTCTAAAAATAGCAGGTTTCTATATATAGTAACCTTCCAAAAATAGCAGGTTTCCATATAGAGTAACTTCCCAAAAATAGCATGTTTCCTTAAATAGTAAGTTTCCAAAAATAGAAAGTTTCCATAATTAGTAAGTTTCCAAAAATAGGAAGTTTACATATTTAGTATGTTTCCATAATTATCATGTTACTATAATTAGTATGTTTCCATAATTACCATGTTATCATATTTAGTATAATTCCATATTTAACATGTTTCCATAATTAAGGTATTTCCATAACTAATCATAAGCTTATTAAATAATTAAATGATATGACATGTACTTTTAATAAGCTTATAATATGTCATGTTTAATTATATTGTAAAGTTTAATAATGATTAAATACTTAGTCTAATCTTATTATTATTAATTAATAATGATATTACATGTTATCATAAGTTATTATTAATTAATAATATTACATGATTAATGTAATTAAACTTTACCTTAAAATGATATAAATGAATTAAGCTAAGTTTTAATTAATTTATATGTACATGAATAATTAAGTAATTAATTATTTTGTCCTAAGTTTTATTTAAATAAAATGTACTTACATAAATCATGGTTTTTCTTTAAATAAACTATATACTAAGTCATGACAATTAATGAATTTAATTAACCATGTTTTAATTAAACTAACTAAATTAAAAATACATGTTTTATAAAATTTAGCCCAAACACCCCCTAACACACCACCACAGCCGGTGGCTGGGTGGTTTCTGCCGGCGGCCAAGGCTTAAGCCTTACTGTCGGTTGTCACTGTTATCGCAGGGTTCCCACTGGCCCAAGCCGTGTCCCCCTGCTGCGACATAACTACCCACCAAGACCCTTGGGGTTGGGTCTCGGTTCCCACTGACTGCACAAGGTTCCCACTGTGGGGACCTTGTGGCTTGCGGCTGACCCAAAACCAAGCACCACCGCACCCATTAGGGTTGCAGCTGGTGGACAGAAAAACCCACCGAGAGTCGGCTGACTCTCGGTTTGTGTGCATCCGAGCCAATACCAAACCAAAACTAACCCTTTTCTTGTTTTAATCTTTTACCATAACATGTTTTAATTAATGCTTTTAAGATCCATGAACAAATAATCATAATTAAAATAAAAAGATTAAGGTTTGATAAACACGAAATGCGTGAATGAATTAAGTATTGAATCACGAACACGAACCCCTAAATATCAAAGATCAAAGATAAAAAATTTGTCCTTGTGGGTATTCTTGGTGTCGCGGCCAAAGAGAGGAGGAGGAGGAAACTTTTAGGGTTTTATTAATTTACTGTGATATGTATTTTATGAAAAATCCTGGAGTCCTTTTTGGTTAAGGAGTGAATTTCAATTTGGGTTGGGCCTAGCCCTTTTCCCCTTGTTTTTGGACGCCACATACACCACACATACCTACACATTTGTTTTATTTTTCATGTTATAAATTATCATCGTGTGTGTTCGTTTTTAATGTTCGTGTTTTATGTTTTGTATGATTTAAGTATTTTACGTGAATACTTATCGTGCATTAATATTCATGTTTACATATGTAATACTTATAATAATTAATTAATATACGTAACGTCCGTACTAAATGTTCGTGATTCATGTCGTATATTAATTTGCTAAAAAGTTTTAATTTGACCGTAAATTCATGCATTTAATGATCTTAGGGATTTTAAAGCGGGTTTTATACATTAAGTCAGTAACCTTTGTCCTATGTCTTCTAAATCCCACTACCGCTCTCGCGACTAGCCCTTGTGACCTAAATACTCAAAACCTGACACTAGATTTTTGTATTTTTTTAGTAAATAACTTATTGAAGACGTTGATCTTTCGACCCCTACACGAAGAACATTGCCAACATGCCCTAATAAATCCCTTTTATGGAAGTTATCATCAGTCTCTTCCTATACACCAATCATATAGGTGAAGGAAAATCTTTAAATAAACCAAACACTACCAAAATACAAGGGTTTCATAACACGCATAAAGATATCCTAAACAGTTAATAATATAAACTAATAAACAACACAACACCAATACAATATCATAACTAGACCAACACCTTAGTGCTTAGCCACTCATAGCAATCACACAACAAGCCCTCATAATAATAGTTGTCATATATATCATGAAAAGCTTACATTGTTCTTGATATTAAATGATTAAGGCAAATGGAGATAGAATACAATTTCATCCTTTTAATGGTGGAACCTGGTCGAATTCAGACCATTGGTACCTTCAAAACCAACCTAAGAACTGTAAGATATTGTAAATCTTTGTTATACTAGAGAGAGAGTAGAGATAGAAATATGATGGAACACACACACTTTTAGAGAAAAAAAGTGAAAGAAAGCACCTTTTCATTATGTGTAAAAACTATGTAAACCACACCCTCTCCAACTAAGGAGAGGGTTTATATACCTAAGCCCACAAGTCGGGCTTGGGCTTAGCATTAGGTCGGCCATACATGACATGGACCGGGCTTTTCCTTGTTTGATTAATATAAAGTTACTATGACTACGAGCTACTAACTAATATAATGTCGGAGTGACCGAATCTTCCAAAATACATAAAAACGTATTTCCAACAATCTCCCCCTAAGGGAGGTCACTCCAAACAAGGGGATTACCCGAGTTACAACAATAATAATAAAACCTAGCATTACTATGCTTGTAAAACCCGTATTTAAAAATCAGAATATTTAAATACGCAGTTTAATTTTAATAAACTATATAAGTATTAATTATTAGACAGAGATATAAACGCAGAAATTAAATACGCTATCCCAGTTTATTTAAATACTATAAATATGACAATTTATTCAGATAATAAGTATTTAGTCTCAGAAAATATTACAGATGAATTATTATTTTACAGAAATAATTACACGTTAATATTAAATACGCGTAGTCTCAGTTTATTTAAGTATTACAAATAAATAATGATTCAGAAAATAATTATAAGTTAGTAAATTATTTACTAGCTATTCAGTATTATGTGGGTATTCATTTTCAGGAAATAAATAAATATATACATTACGGGATTTAAAAACGAGCACACAAATTAAAGGTCGTAAACGAAGCGTAACGAAAAAAAATAAAGTATACATGTTTGGGCTTGTTTTGCGTGTCTAATATCAAGACAAAAAGGAAATTGGGCTTTAAGCCCACTACAATAACAAAAAAAAGAAAACGAGGGTTACCTTTTCCCTATTCCCACAACCAGACGGAAAAAAAAAAAATTAGGGTTGCTGGTTGTTGGCTCCTGCCGACAGAAAAGACAAAAAAAAAAAAAGAGAAATGGCCGCCGGCTGGAATCACAAGAACAAAGAAAGAGAAAGATTTGGCCTTGTTCGTCTAATATTCTGCCTGTGTTCATCATCTTCCATCAATACCATAACGGTAATACTTTCCTGTTTGATTTCATGACTTTAAAATCGAATCTAGATGGTTTAAATTTTCATAAAACGAAATCATGATCTGAATCTGTAAGAAGGGCGTCGGGTTGGTGGCTGCACGAAATCCGAGACCATTAAGGTCTCGGTGTGCTCACTGTTGGCCAGCCGTGACCCTTACAGGGGCGGCGGTGGCTGGGTTGTTTTGGCCGCAGCAAACCAAACTCAAACAGGGGTGTTTGGTTCGCAATTAAAGGGTGTCGGGTTGGTTAAATTCGCTAAGACCGAGACCAGTGAGTCTCGGTGTTGATCCTTGACATCAACCGTGACCAAAAATGGTGCGGGTTTGGTTTTTCTTTGGATCCGCAGCCCAAAAAAAAACCCATCAGGGGTCTTTGCTTCGAAAACAGGGGGTGTTTGGGAGTAAAATTCAGAAAGTAGGGGTGTTTGGGTCTATTTCGCCAGCAGGGGTGTTTGGCACTGCATTAGCAGTGGTAACCACTGCACTAACGGGGGGAACTCGACAAACAGTGGGAACAACAAAACAAGCAGGGGGAACTGATAATGAAAACGGTGGGAACCATGGAGTAATTAAACGGATTAATCATTTCTTTAGAAAATGAGTTTTATTAATAAATAAATTATATTGTATGATTTATTTAATTTAATTAATAAAATTAAATTGATTTTCGCTTGATCGTTATCTTATTAAAAAAAATATGATTTAATTTTAAAGATATTAAATTGGAATTATTTCTAAATCAGGAAACTTTCTATGTATGACAGGTTACTATTTTAGTAAGATCGTAAATATTATAAATACATATCATACGGTAATCAGAATTACAAGAATACACATATCAGAAATATTACAGAACATTCAGATTTATCAGATTTTATAGTATTATAATACAAAGACAGTTGGAATCAAACTAAGAACAGATAAGAGTCAGTAATTGTAAACAGTGATCAGACAACTTATTTTCGCGTCCCTTATTTATGTAGTATCCGTGAAGTCAGATTCGATCCGTCAGCTTTCAGTCCTATTTCAGTACTGGACACGAGGTACGGATTTCCGTCCTTTCAGTAAGGACTCCTTTTCTATGCATGATTAGGATTCCTCGTCTGCAGCCAAATGTTTTCCCCAGTATATGTTTAAACTTATCAGTAATCATGTTAAGAATTAAATAAATTGCCTGAGCATTATATACAAGCATGATTAGTTTATGTACTAGTTACGGAGGTACCGTAACCACGGCACTAGAGGCACCGGTGTCGTGACTCACATGCAGGAGAGTGATATCCTGCATCGTCCCACTCAGCTCAGCTTGGCCATTTTATCAGTATTATTAGTGGGGCGTATGGATGCATCCTAGGCTACAGTTTACAGTTTAGCAGGTGAATGTGGTGTGTGCTCTACATCCTTCACATTGGAGCTGATCCCTCCACCCAGCACAGTTATTTAGAGGTCACCCCTCTACATCATGACGAGGTCACCCCTCCAGTTATTCATGCAACGTTGTTACAACACATGACCTATATAAGCTCTGGCAATTAAATGACAGTAAATGCATGTTTTCAGATTTAACAGATAACAGTTCAGCTTTATTGTTTATAAATCAGGCTTTACAGATTATACACAGATTTCCGCTACAACTTTACTTATCAGTCTTACAGCTCCAGTATTTTATCATCTGTTTCATTTTAGTAATTTCCTATCATGCTTTATATCCGTTCACTGAGCGTTATGCTCAGCCGTAGTTCCTTTCATGTTCTAACGGCAGGTACACCAGGACGCTTTTAGGATTCTAAGAGCATGTGCATTTGGATGGAAGCTATCCAGACTTCTTACTTTATGCATTTCTTATATTATTCTGCTTATTTGGACATTGTTTAGTCCTTTTCCTTCAGTATTTTACTTTTCATGTTTTGGGCTTATGTTTGGATTACCGATGTTTGATTCCGGTATTCCTTTATGGTCAGTTAATGTTCTAGGACATTTACCTTATGCTTTGATGACACGCCATAAATACACGTAACGGTCCACTTATCCAAGTGGGGTGTTACAATTATGGTATCAGAGCGCAAGGTTCGACCTGTAGGCTCTAAAACTTGACTTGTGATAAGTGGGTAGTCACCAGGAGCTTCCCAGATTTTGGCGTTGTTATCTTTCATGTTCCTCATGCATCTATCAGTCAGTTTTCTCCAGTTATCAGTCGGTTTTCTTAAAGTTTTGACTAAGTAAAAGGTTGGTACGGGACTGGCCTTATTTAGTCGCATGTGCCTTTCTGCGAATTTTGTTTTGGTGAACCGACCCATAGTTGTTCACCCTTGCCGTTCAGATTTTGTATTGGTAAACCGACCATAGGCGTTTACCCTTACTCATGACAGATTCATGTTTTCAGTCAAATATCACTTGGTGAACCAGCCATAAACGTTCACCATTTCGCAAGTCGAATTTCATGCTTTTCAGTCAAATGATGTTGTGTGAACCGATCCACAGTTGTTCACCTTTGTCATATCAGGACATTTCATAAATTTTGACAAGTATGGATTGGACTACAGCCATCCATATTTAATCCGAGATTATAAATTTCTATACATGACAGTTCTCAGAAAATTTTGACCAGTATGGATCGAACCAGAATAGCCCATACTTAGTCTCATGTTTTCTTTTTGAATTCCGTGGATTGAACCATAGCCGTCCACATCAGTTGATATTACACCTCAGTTGATTTGACTTTTTATGTTCCTTGTAACAGTCAAATTTTCATACCCTCACGTTGATGTCATCTACATGATGATTCAGTTTCATGTCTCCTTACGAGGATTATGTTTTCAGCAAAGTAATAATGTTTCATGCTAAGATACAGAAGGATTATAGTAAAACACTATTTCATGATAAATCATATTCTGGTCTTTAACAATCATGTCTTTATACTAAATGTTGATTAAACTCCGTTTAATCACACTTTTAACCTCTATACAACCAGCATTAAGTCTCCCGCAGAAATTATCAGCCTATCATGTTAATCGTTTCAGTTCAGTTTACTACCGTTTAAATCAATTTAGTTCTTTGATAATGTCAGACAAGCGACACCAGTATCGATCATCCCATAAAATTTCCACCAGCTCCATGTACAGTATTCCATATGTACCCATGTACAGTGTCTCAGTTATACTCCATGTACACTATTCCATGAGTACTCCACATATAGTGTCTCAGATATGCTTCATGTGCAGTATTCACTTTGTAATTCATGTACAATAGCCAGGTGTACTCCAGGTACCCTACTCCATGGATATTGCTAACCGATCCTCAATCATCTCAGGCGTTTCCACTTGTCGATATTTTACCAATTGCTGATGATGATCGTGAGTTGAAGATTTTGCTAGATGCTGATACCGCTAACACTTTGAAGACCTCATAAATGCGGATGCTGATGAACTTTGGAGATTTCTCAAGATGCTGATGCCGTATATACTATGAAGACTGCGGAACGAGGACGAAAACTATAAATTTGAAATTTCTGACAAGAATAAATTCAACCATCAGACACTACCATTCTATTTTATGTTTTTACTTCCTCAGTTAGATGTCACACTTCACTCAGCTAATCTTTCTGTCAGAAGAGTGGGAACCGGTAACCAGCCGACCACTCAGCAGAAATAATTACATTAATCACGGTCATGATAACGACCGTCAGGAAACTGACAGACAAAGTAGCAGTGACAACCACCGTGCTCATAATTAATCAGTCAGTACCATCGGAACCCCGGAACAGACGTGACAAGAAATACAGAGGTCAGCAGTCTAACCGGTCCGCCAATCCTAGCAGTTACCAAAATTTTTCAGCCTTGTTCATATTCATCTATTAAAACACGTGCCAAGACATCAGTCAAGACATAGTTCTCAGGTATCATTTCGGAAGACACATATCAGGGCACCAGTCATGATACACGTCATACGAATATCTTCTTAGAGTACGAGTCCGAGCTCCTAGTTCCAGTATGTTCCAAGCAAGACCCTCAGTAATTCAGGGTATCTTTCAGAAAGGGGTATACTCATTCTATTATGCCACGCATATATCAAATCATTAAAATTCAGTCACCACCACCAGATTATTATTCAGATTAAACACACGGTAATCATTCTGTGAGGATACAGACGAACCCACTCAGTGGAAGTCGCCACGTTACTCCACGTATTCCTATGTCAGCTTTATGTAAATCAGATATTTACCTACCTCTCAGCCGAAAGGACTCCACAGTATCACCTATATTATTAAGGTTTCCTTTCAATTAACGATAAGATCTGTCTTACTAAATTCTAAATATATTGTTATACTTTCTGCCAGAAAAATCAGTACAAATTACGTCTACCTTAAAAGTACGTGGCTTGTCAGTCCATAGCTACGAAGACTTTTACCTACCTGTTATAAATTCACTTTTGAAATTCCTTAAATTCATGATCAGCAGATTATTCCAGAGTTCCAGATATAATTTCAGAAAGTTTTCAAGAAATTCCTTCCTAACCACGAGACATAAATTTATCATCAAGCTAGTCTCAAGAACAGAAACTGTTTTCAGAACTCTTTATTACAGGGCTCTAGCTACGTTAAAAGAGTTGCAGCAATTGCTGCAAGAGTTACCAAAACTAGGCTTTATTCGCCCTAGCGCACCATCGAAAAATTTATCAGATCACCATTCCTAATCGATATTCATTCCACGAATAGAAAGTTTAATTGACATACTACGAGGTGTCTTAAACATTCTTCCAGGAAAATTCAAGATCATGCTACCATCAGTGGTGAGGGAAGAACATGATGTTCTTCAGACCGTTGTTGCACATATTATAGCCACTCTAAAAAAAATTTAAATTTTACTTCTGAGCTCCCTAATGCTCCGGCTATAGTATGAAAATGTATGAATAAATTTTTCCTTGAATTCTCAGACAAAATTGGCAGCACATTCATTGACAACATTCTGATCTCCTAAATTCTAGAGAAGGACATGAGAATCATCTTTTCACGACCCCGCAGATTCTCCGATAGGAGAAAATTATATACGCAAGCTTTCTAGATGTATATTTCAGATGAACAAGTGGCATTTCTGAACCACTCTATTTCAACAGAAAGAAATTCCAGGCAATCCTGCGAAGGTGAAGGCCATCACCTGATGGTTCCGACTAACGCCTGTGAACGAAGTACAATTTTCTAGAACTCAATTAACTACTACCGCAGAAACTGCCGATAGTTCTCACTAAAAATGTGTTAAGACTATTCAACCAGATTTCCATCAGAATGTTCCACAATCCCAGACAAAACTCTGATAGAATCCGCATCACGCATTGATGCAGCTATGTTCATATCTAGATGCCTGACCTACTGCAGGTTCAAGATAGAACGCCGTCATGTTAGTGAGTTACTACAACCCTTAGAAATTTCTGAACAGAAATGAGACGAAATTCCATGAAATTGTTATCAGCTACCACAGGCTCAGAGAAAGTATGATACTATCTAAGTTATCATCAACCATGTAATCAGCCTGCGCGTTGCTTTCAACCGAAAGGATCACGTAGTAGCAGATCTGCAGAAAATTTTGAAATTTAGCGGTAAACCGTACGAATTCAAGGCATTCCTTTGACCATCATATCAGACAGAATTTATGTTCACGATCAAGTGTACCTTTACGCCACTTTAAATTCACGTTTATTTTCACTGTCACGTTTACGTCTCATTCGCGGTATGATGCTATTCTAGTCCATCTTTATGCTATCTCTTGATTTAAGCCCACGTTTGTGTTCATAACATTGTTCACGTTCAAGTTCGTGTGCCATTTCACGATACACGTTTCCCAGTTTATCACCGTATACGGTTACAGAAAGCTTGAGAAATTAGACTCAAGTTTAGCACAACTATTCCATAACCAGGCAGACGTTTCACATCTCAGGCCGTAACGTTTGGCATTCATTCCTCAGTCAGCATACGTTCATGATATGTTCTAGTATCACGTTCACAATATGATTCACGTATTACATTCATGATATATTCCATTCCAAAGCTCCTCATATAATTATGAACCACGTTCACAATTGCTCACTCAGCACGTTCACAATTGTTCACGTAGTTCGTCCCTATATTTCAGCAGCTTTCTCAGAGATATAAAGATTATCTTTTCAGGATAATTGTACGTACCGTTTCATGTATACTACATGCTATAGCTTATTCATTCAGGTTCAGAAAATCCATCTTAAGTATGGAACCTGAATGTATTCAGCATCATCAGTAAAGGGTTACCAGGACCAAGATTTTTTTATTATGTTTAGACCCTTGAAGGAATTGTTTCGAGCGGGAGGCCACTCGAAACAGAGGAGTCCATCCGGACCTCTCATCCCCTTTCCTTTAATAAATCCAGTTAAGTTCTTTCAGTCATGTCACGTTCCATGTTCTCTTCAGCCATGTCACGTTACATGATCATTTCAGCCATGGCAGGTTTATACCTATCAGCAGCATTATGTCTTAATTAGAAGACAATTCATCCTTCAGCTAAATTGTCTTTTCAGTCTACGTGTTCTTTCAATTCTTATAACTTCATCAGCTTATTACCTTTAATTCGAGGACGAATTTATCCTTTTTAGAGGGGAAGAATTGTAAAACCCAGTATAGTCGTATCTTTAATTCGGGGACGAATTATTCTTTTAGAGGGGAAGAATTGTAAAACCCGTATTTAAAAATCAGAATATTTAAATACGCAGTTTAATTTTAATAAACTATATAAGTATTAATTATTAGACAGAGATATAAACGCAGAAAAAAAATACGCTATCCCAGTTTATTTAAATACTATAAATATGACAATTTATTCAGATAATAAGTATTTAGTCTCAGAAAATATTACAGATGAATTATTATTTTACAGAAATAATTACACGTTAATATTAAATACGCGTAGTCTCAGTTTATTTAAGTATTACAAATAAATAATGATTCAGAAAATAATTATAAGTTAGTAAATTATTTACTAGCTATTCAGTATTATGTGGGTATCCATTTTCAGGAAATAAATAAATATATACATTACGGGATTTAAAAACGAGCACACAAATTAAAGGTCGTAAACGAAGCGTAACGAAAAAAAATAAAGTATACATGTTTGGGCTTGTTTTGCGTGTCTAATATCAAGACAAAAAGGAAATTGGGCTTTAAGCCCACTACAATAACAAAAAAAGAAAACGGGGGTTACCTTTTCCCTATTCCCACAACCAGACGGAAAAAAAAAATTAGGGTTGCTGGTTGTTGGCTCCTGCCGACAAAAAAGACAAAAAAAAAAGAGAAATGGCCGCCGGCTGGAATCACAAGAACAAAGAAAGAGAAAGATTCGGCCTAGTTCGTCTAATATTCTGCGTGTGTTCATCATCTTCCATCAATACCATAACGGTAATACTTTCCTGTTTGATTTCATGACTTTAAAATCGAATCTAGATGGTTTAAATTTTCATAAAACGAAATCATGATCTGAATCTGTAAGAAGGGCGTCGGGTTGGTGGCTGCACGAAATCCGAGACCATTAAGGTCTCGGTGTGCTCACTGTTGGCCAGCCGTGACCCTTACAGGGGCGGCGGTGGCTGGGTTGTTTTGGCCGCAGCAAACCAAACTCAAACAGGGGTGTTTGGTTCGCAATTAAAGGGTGTCGGGTTGGTTGATTTCGCTAAGACCGAGACCAGTGAGTCTCGGTGTTGATCCTTGACATCAACCGTGACCAAAAATGGTGCGGGTTTGGTTTTTCTTTGGATCCGCAGCCCAAAAAAAAAAACCCATCAGGGGTGTTTGCTTCAAAAACAGGGGGTGTTTGGGAGTAAAATTCAGAAAGCAGGGGTGTTTGGGTCTATTTCGCCAGCAGGGGGTGTTTGGCACTGCGAGCAGTGGGAACCACTGCATTAGCAGTGGTAACCACTACACTAACGGGGGGAACTCGACAAACAGTGGGAACAACAAAACAAGCAGGGGGAACTGATAATGAAAACGGTGGGAACCATGGAGTAATTAAACGGATTAATCATTTTTTTAGAAAATGAGTTTTATTAATAAATAAATTATATTGTATGATTTATTTAATTTAATTAATAAAATTAAATTGATTTTCGCTTGATCGTTATCTTATTAAAAAAATATGATTTAATTTTAAAGATATTAAATTGGAATTATTTCTAAATCAGGAAACTTTCTATGTATGACAGGTTACTATTTTAGTAAGATCGTAAATATTAGAAATACATATCATACGGTAATCAGAATTACAAAAATACACATATCAGAAATATTACAGAACATTCAGATTTATCAGATTTTATAGTATTATAATACAAAGACAGTTGGAATCAAACTAAGAACAGATAAGAGTCAGTAATTGTAAACAGTGATCAGACAACTTATTTTCGCGTCCCTTATTTATGTAGTATCCATGAAGTCAGATTCGATCCGTCAGCTTTCAGTCCTATTTCAGTACTGGACACGAGGTACGGATTTCCGTCCTTTCAGTAAGGACTCCTTTTCTATGCATGATTAGGATTCCCCGTCTGCAGCCAAATGTTTTCCCCAGTATATGTTTAAACTTATCAGTAATCATGTTAAGAATTAAATAAATTGCCTGAGCATTATATACAAGCATGATTAGTTTATGTACTAGTTACGGAGGTACCGTAACCACGGCACTAGAGGCACCGGTGTCGTGACTCACATGCAGGAGAGTGATATCCTGCATCGTCCCACTCAGCTCAGCTTGGCCATTTTATCAGTATTATTAGTGGGGCGTATGGATGCATCCTAGGCTACAGTTTACAGTTTAGCAGGTGAATGTGGTGTGTGCTCTACATCCTTTACATTAGAGCTGATCCCTCCACCCAGCACAGTTATTTAGAGGTCACCCCTCTACAGCATGACGAGGTCACCCCTCCAGTTATTCATGCAACATTGTTACAACACATGACCTATATAAGCTCTGGCAATTAAATTACAGTAAATGCATGTTTTCAGATTTAACAGATAACAGTTCAGCTTTATTGTTTATAAATCAGGCTTTACAGATTATACACAGATTTCCGCTACAACTTTACTTATCAGTCTTACAGCTCCAGTATTTTATCATCTGTTTCATTTTAGTAATTTCCTATCATGCTTTATATTCGTTCACTGAGCGTTATGCTCAGCCGTAGTTCCTTTCATGTTCTAACGGCAGGTACACCAGGACGCTTTTAGGATTCTAAGAGCATGTGCATTTGGATGGAAGCTATCCATACTTCTTACTTTATGCATTTCTTACATTATTCTGCTTATTTGGACATTGTTTAGTCCTTTTCCTTCAGTATTTTACTTTTCATGTTTTGGGCTTATGTTTGGATTACCGATGTTTGATTCCGGTATTCCTTTATGGTCAGTTAATGTTCTAGGACATTTACCTTATGCTTTGATGACACGCCATAAATACACGTAACGGTCCACTTATCCAAGTGGGGTGTTACAATGCTTGTCTTGAGCTCGTAGTTTTCCTCTTCCTTTCTTTTTCTTTTTCTTGGTGAATATGATGTGATATTTATCTTTAATCTTGAGCACGTTTCTGTTGTCTTGATCTTGTGCATCCATCACTTGTGACATTCGCCTCCTTGTGACTTCATGTCCCACATACTTATACCTTTGTAATTATTGAAAGCTTCAGAGTTTGATACAGCGAAAGACTTGACATTTAGGCTTTCTTGAATTTGTTGAAGTAGAAAATATAAGCATGTGGGGACGGCTTCATCTCGGACTTTGCAATGCCATCGTCTTCAAATGCCCCAACATAAGTAGATGCGAATGAATTAGCTTTGAACGTTTCATTCTAATTAGGTAGCATTTTACCTCTGGTCGGTGAAGACCGTTGGACGATATAAAATATCGTACTTGTGGCAGGTAGTTTCAATTAAGAAGCTCCTTGACAAGTTTTCGCGGGTAAACCCGTTATCTTTACTCGACCGTCCAAAGTTGACTGTGAACGTAAAGAGTGAATCATTTGGATAAATTTATCGGCATGATTGAAGCCGTCAATTCATATTCCTGGAACAAGTTTGATTCATTAAAGAATCGCACCATTGTTGCTTTCCAGTTGTCACATGCTTTATTCATATAGAATCTTGCAAGTTACCTACCAAGTGCTGTTTGAGGTTAACATTAGAAGGATTTCCACTCGTCACTGTGAGCACTAAAGAGTGTCACGCTGAGTGTTCTGACAAGATCACTAAGATATTGCGTTGAGGCAGAACATGTTTAAATTCAATTAAGAATTAAACCACTACTGCTTTTCAGTTATCACAAGCTTGATTCATAATGAATCGCACAAGTCACCTACCATGAGCTTTTTGATGTTCGCTCAAGAAGGATTTCCATCTTCATTGTAAATACTTTCATATCACTCAGATGTTCAGGCAAGATCATGAAGATTTTGGCGTAGGACTCGTAAGATCTTTCTTACTTTTCACAGTGTGTGAAGAAGCAAGTAAATATGGAAGTGTGTCTGAATGAGATATTTGATGATCTCAAATTGCTCTAAACTCAATTGTTCACTTTGGATTTTTAGTGATCAGAGGCTGGAGAGGAGTGCCACCATTTCAATACCAATTTATTCGAAGTGAATAAACCGATAGATAACGTGTTGATCTCCGTGTGATTAAAACAAATACCTTTTGAGAAATATCTGAGTTAACTGGGATGGGTTGTACATTACCTCACTGAGTCAATGATGTGTATCTTCAATAACGTATGAGTTGACCTAGTTTTTGCCTAAGGTTGTAAGGAGGGCTTCTTTCTTTTCACCCTTTATCATTACAATTCTTTTTCATTCTTCAACCCCTTAATTGCTTACCAATACATCATAACTAGCACCTTGTTGTGACTGTTCCATTGCTAACTTAAGTACTTGGTCGGCATTCAGCTACGTTCACAATCTTTCTCTGTAGGTCCACGTAATCCTTAGATTGTCTATGTGTTAGAATGATTAAGAAATAGAAAGAAAGATGAATATCTTAGAGAGAAAAGCTAGAGAGAGAAATGAGAGAATGAGAGAAAGTAATATTAGATTTAGGAAAAGTGAGAACCAATCCCTCCTGACATACTAGGAGGGGGTATATATAGCCCACCCTACATGTGGGCTTGATGGGTTATATGTTTACATACTAGATCACGAGCCCATACTAGATGTATCTCGTTGGAGTGACCGATCCTTTCTAAATAAGTAAAAACGTATTTCCAACAATCCCCCCCTAAGGGAGGTCGCTCCAAGAGAAAAAGTCCTAAATATTATATAGCTCGTGATCTAAGTTAACAATGATGTGACCGAGACTTTCTTTGGAATTTCGTATTTCCAACAATCTCCCCCTAAGGGAGGTCACATCATTTTACAAAATATTAAACATAGCATACTATGCTTGAGTCTTCGATCTTGTTCTTGTGAATATGCTGATGAGATCTTTGACTTTAGTCTTGAGCCTGTTTCCTTTCCTTGACCTTGTGCATTCATCACTTGTGAAATTTGCCTCCTCGTGACTTCATGTTCCACATACTTATACTTTTATAAATTTCTGAAAGTGAAATTGAGTATTTTGAAGTTCGTTTATTCTCGATTCTTGACAAATTAAAAGTCCTAAAAATCTCAAGTCTTTAATTGTTCTTGGTTGTTAAGGGTATTTGGAAGTCTATGTCTAATTCAATTAACACGTAAAAAGTGGAAAATAATAGGCTATGTATCTGTAAAACACCTTGCAAATACCAAGTACTATTCACAAAGTAAAAATATAAAATGCATAAAAGGTAAATTTGCTTGAAATGTAAGCTAAATGAAAGTTTAAGGGCTAAAATGAAAATTCAGAAACTAAAAGGACCAAATGTGTAAAATTTAACAAACTAGTAACAACTTTTAACCAAACTAACAAACTTGCTAACTACTTTTGCCAAAAACTGAAACTTCAAAGGTTGTTTACTTGCAAACCCTAAAAATAAGGAAGTTTAGCACAGATTACAAACAAGTAGCAAATACAAGGACCAAAATGCAATTAATTGGGAACTATGAACAAAAACGGGCTAAGCAAGTAAAATAACCTGGTATGAGCTTATTTCTAGACCAAATCAGCTCTGGTTTGTTTCAAAGTGCTTAAAATGGAAAAATAGCTAGACTTGTCCAAGAAATCAACTTAAAAGCTCAAGAATCACAAAGTAGCTTATTCTAATAAGCCAAGAATAAGCAAACATGAAATCTAGACTTCCACAACTTGATTTTAATGCACAATCTTATTAATCAGCTGACAAGAAGACTGGAATGTCTTTCCAAATAGGAAATGGTTCACTAGATAAGCCAGAATCTAAAATTAAGCTCAAATGAGCTTATTTGACCAAGCATTGACCAGATTTTTGAAAAAGCTGATTTTCATAAAATCCACTCAAGACAAGTTGGCAACAAGATTTGTGAAATTAAAATGGCAGATTTATGAAGTATAATTTGAGAAATTAGAAATCAGTATAGCCTTTATCACAGAAACATGCAAATGCTCATAAGCTGATTGATAAGCTGATTTCTCATTCAAAATAGCAAACTGTATAATTTCCTTTAACACACTAAAAGCTTGGAT
The DNA here is from genome assembly GCA_025667525.1 of Glebionis coronaria. Taxonomy (NCBI): domain Eukaryota; kingdom Viridiplantae; phylum Streptophyta; class Magnoliopsida; order Asterales; family Asteraceae; genus Glebionis; species Glebionis coronaria. The sequence continues at coordinate 445,466,416 of CM046878.1, read as the reverse complement.
GTTAAACTTCAATTGAGAACAGGTTTCAAGCATTATGATCAACTAACAAAGAAATGCTAGTGGATTGAAATAGGCTAGTTTACTGATGAAAATACTCACAATACTTGACCCATACCTTTTTTAAACCAATTGCCTTTTTGACTGTTGACTACAAAATGAACCAACAGTGTTGACTCTATGTTACCAAGTGTAAATGAGCAATTATCATAGGTTTTAACAAACTTGAATCACAAATGCTGATCTAATCCAAGCACTACTTAAAATAGTTGTCAAAGACTTTTTGTAAATGAAATGTGAGCACAAGTGTGAAACAGGTTATAACTCCTATCAAGACATGTTTATTATGTAAAATGAAAGGTATTTGAGCTGAAATCAATCTTGCAAACACACTTAACCACAAAATGATCTAAATGTCTAAAAATCTGATGAAATTCAAAGCTGAAATCAAGTAAACTATGATTAAAACAGCAAGATCACTCAAATGTTATCCAACTAACACAATTACACTAGGATTAAGCTAAACATATTATCAGTTCATCAATTAAAGGCTATCTATGAATTTAGCATGCAAAACTGATTAAGTGGAACCAAAAACAGGATTTTGAGACCTTTTAGCAATAAGCCTCCTCTGATAGAGTAGAGGAGAGCAGAGCTCTCTATAACAGACTTCCTTCAACCCAATTTAACTAAAATCAACAACCAATTCACCTCCAAAAGCTATGTCTGATCTAAACAACTCATTCTGCTTTAAAATGCTACTCAGGAACTGGAAATGAACTGAACTTGCTGATAACTCTTGAATAGATTTCCAAATCACAACACAAACTCCATTGATCAAATAAGATCAACAGAAACACAATGCATCAACAGGAATGAAGATTTGAGTGAAATGAGATAAAGGAATGAACTGAATATTTTTTTTTATTTACTTGGGATGGAAAGTTTGTTACAAAGCCTAACTGATTAACTAACAAGCTCTTAAGTGTGTGTCAAACACTTAAGATCTGCTAACTAACTGAAAGTTGAACTAGAAGTGAGAGAGAAACTAAAAGTGTGGGTTTTTCACACTTTAACTACTTGTTACAAATGAAATAATCTACTCCTATTCATAGAGTTGAAATGGCAAGTTGTTGGAGTGTATGACATGTCTTGGACAATGGGAGAGGGTCAGGTGTCATGATTTGGTTAATTACAGATTCGTTGTCAAGAACACAAAAGGGGCTTTTTGATTCCTCCAATTTCAATGTAATTGGTTATGATAACTGGATTCCTTGTTGGATTGCGAGCAAGTTTCATATAGAAAATATTATCTGAAATGAAGTGTAGCCAAATCCATGATCTGGGTTCGTTGCTTGTTGGAGATGACACGTGGCATGGTCTGATTGGATAATAGCTGAACGCACGGATCATTATCCAAATTTGGATATAATGATTATTGAATGGCAGCTCCTGATTGGTCAATAAAGAGTTAGTGCGCCCACTGTTTGGATCCGTTTATTAAATGCAACGGTGAGCTGGCATGTTATGTGGCAATCCGGTCAACACATATCTTGCATTCTCATTGGTCCAAATAGCTTTCACAGGGATTAAGACCAAAGTTTGTGTAACTTTGTCATTTTCAGTCCCTCTCTTTTAGCAGATTTATCATTTGAGCTCCTTTCTTCATTCCATTGGCAAATTAGGTCCTTTGACTTGCATTCTTGATTACTTAAGTCCCTTGATTTGGTTGACTTGAATGTTGACCAAGTTTGACTTTAATTTTGACTTTTTCCAAAATTGCATTTAAGTCCCTCAACTTTTGAACATTGTCAAGATAGGTCCTTTTCTTCAAATGGCTTGTCATCTTTGATCCTTCTCTTGTGTTTTCTTCATAAATGAGCTTGATTTCCACTTGTTTGCTTGAAGTTGTATCATTGTTACCTATTTAAGCACAAACAAAAAACATACCACATAATACTGCTTTATAGCACAAAAGTTAGGTATTTTCTATGTGTTTTAGGGTGATTTGTTGACTTATTGATATGAGATTTTGCTCATATCAAATCCCCTACACTCTAACATTGCCATGACCTCATGCAATGCTATATTTTAAAGCACAAATTTACATTTTCTATGTGTTTTAGGGTGATTTGTTGACTTACTGATATGAGATTTTTCTCATATCAAATCCCCTACACTTGAACATTGCCATGACCTCATGCAATGCTATATTTTAAAGCACAAATTTACATTTTCCTTATAATTAACCCACCTTGGCCAATATGGAATGCATTTACACTACTCTACTCTATATGATGCATGATTTTGATTTTATACAATGCAATGCAAAGGAAAGCAATTCTATTTATATATTTTTGATTTTTCATAAATGGTTTTGATGGAAAAACTCATAAAAAATCAATGACTTGGATTAGGGCTTTTGGTACCATGAACACTTATCTCCCTCAAGTTTCACTTTCCCCATACCAAGCTTAAAAATTGGATCATTGTATTCACAAGTAAAAAATGCATCAACTTATTCATGACAATTAAATATGGAACCGGTTATTATTTGAGCAAATTGCTTGAGAGCAAATTTGTCATTATTTAAAGCGTGAAGTATAAGAAATGCAAAATCCAAAAAAAAGGAAGCACGATTTTAATCCTAAGTAATCCTCTCATCCATTACTCGAAAAACCGCTCACAATTAATATAAGTCCGACTAAAAAATAATAAGTCATTCGCCTTATGTGTAAGATCCTTATGTCATGCATTAATAAGTAGCTACACACTCGCTAAGGAAAGAAGAATAAAACTCACGCAATAATTTACATCCTCCGCCTTTTTGAGACTTTAGATCTTCAATCCCGCAACCCGTCAAGGTAATATTGGATTGGAGCAACTACCAAATCCCCGCAACCCTTGTGAGAGTAATATTGGAATTCAATAGTTACTATAATTAACACTTCACTGCCCCTCTTGGGAGTCTTGTATAATTATTTTTTTTCTTTTTCTCTTTTTTTTCTAACCACTCATTTTTTTTTCATAAGCCGCTCTTATTTTTCTTTATTCCTCACAAAGAAAATCGAAAAGAATAAAAGGAAAAAACACCCGCTAAGTATTAAGCATGACATAAGTCTAGTACACATAAAACGTTCTAACTTAGAATCTTAAGACGTACTTATACCAACCATGAATGATTAGTCAAAATTGCATAAGAGACTACAAACCGATTAAAACCGTTCTTGATTATTTATTAACATATATACATGCGAAGAAATTAGAGGCAAAGAAAGAGAAGGGTTTAGCCACAAGTAATTATCATGAAGTTTATCTAGCCCTTTTATACTTGCTTCAACTCTATCATCTCCCATTCTCCACAAATTTAAAATCTCAAATAATGAGACTAGTGGATGCTTAGCCTAATAGACCAATAAAAGACTACATGGTTAAGGATACTAGCTAGAGAATGCTTGGATAAGCAAACTCGGGTTGAGTCAAAGTATCCATGGCGGACCTAATATGTCAAAAAAAGTCTAAATTTGTTAAACCATATCCTTTATTATATATTTTTTTCCTTTTTATATATCTTTCATGAAAAACAAAAGAAGAAATATAAACAATGCAAATGTGTTACGCAAATGAAAAATGATTGATGCAAAAATTATGAATGCATATTTTTGGTGGCCAAAGTAGATCAAAAATTTGAAAAATGTTTGAAAAATTAATTTCCAAGTTATCATGAAGGTCAATGACAAAGTCTAGGTAAGGTCACTTCGATAGAATACCCCCCTACACTTAAGCTAAACATTGTCCTCAATGTTTAAGAGTATTGGAGTGAACTCCCCTACACTTATGACATTGAATAGACTTTGCTTAACCAAAGCTAAGGAAAGATCAACTATAGTGAATTCATTTTTAAGCACAAATGTCTATAAAGAATCACAATAGTAACAAAGTGAACCGGATACAAGGGCCTCCTCCATAAGCTCCAAAGGACGTGATGAGTGAGCAACCCTACAAACAACATGAAGACAAAAGGAAGGTCTCCCCTACATTTCTCATCAACTCTATATCCTTATTTCTAACCTACCACACTCTAAGTCTAAAAATTCTAAACCTAGTTATTCAAGCTTGATTTATGGAGTCTCTAGCTCGACTCATCCCACACTTACGAGTGTCTAAAACCTATCATGAAGAGTAAAAATTTTGCCCCTTTGTAAGAAAAATCTCCATGATGAGGTAAAGCAAGTTTTCAATTATCAAAACTCCATAAATATCCCCCCGGATCAAATACATAATTACCATCCCACTTATAACACAATCCAACAACTAACTTCCCAAGCAATGGTGAAAAGAGTGAGGTGTTGTTCTCCAAAATGGTTGCCCATATGTTCTTCAAAGGGGAATAAGGTGATACTCTCAAATCTTTCACAAGTTTTCCTTTTATTGCATCAGGCAGATACTAAGATGGTTTAGCAAGCTCTATACCAGGATCAAAAATCCGTTCCTTGATGGGAAAACAACAAGTGGTGTTTGCCTTAAAAGATTCTCCCTTGTAGGTCACATGGTGATAGAAAGGTTGTGGAGTAATGGGTAACAACAAGCTCTTTGAAGTAACCATCATGACTTGTTTTCCTTTTTCACTTTGAAAGCGTGAGATGGTCAAGGAAGAAGGTAAAGGATCTTCATGCAATAGAGAATCTAGAAAGAGTATGTCCCCCTCCTCATCAATATATCCAAGAGTGTACTCAAAAGGGATATCAACCTCTAAAAACTCAACACTCTCCTCCATAATAGAATCCTCCTCATCACCATAAACATCATAGATTGGTAAATCAAAGATTGGTGATTCCTCAAAACTCAAGGAAGTGTGATCATCAAAGAATGAAGAGTCACAAGTGGAGAACTCATCATCACTACAATCATCATATGTTGGTGTATCCCAAAGAAGAGATTCTTCATCACTAAAATCCTTATTGGTTTCTTCATCATGGTGGAAAAGTGGGTTATCAAACGATGTTTCAAAAAGAGGATTGGAATGAATCATAAAATCACCAAAGTTAAGCTCTTGAGGTTCATGAAAATCTAAGGATGAAGTAATGGAGGCAATGGTCTCAACATAAGGAAGGTCATAATCTCTACTTGAGCAAGCTTCATAGAAATATTCATCAAAAACTTCATCAAGGATATCATCTTGAGTTTCCTCATCATTAACAACATCAATATGCTTCACCGTTTCGGGCTCATTAGATTTCTTTGACAACTTGCCCATGTTAAACAAAACTCTTTCATCTCCTACCCTCATTGTAAGTTCACCTTTCGCCACATCTATTAGAGTCCGACCCGTTCTCAAAAATGGCCTACCAACAATCAAAGGAATTCTCGGATCCATATCGTAATCAACCACCATAAAATCCGCGGGAAAGGTAAATATATCAACCCCAACAAAAACATCCTCCGCAATTCCCATCGGATAAGCTATAGTACGGTTGGCCAACTCAAGAGTCATCCTAGTAGGAGTGAGCTCGGGAAGTGAAAGTCTTTTCCAAACCGATAATGGCATGAGATTTATGCTTTCCCCTAAATCCGCTAATGCCATGCAATTTTCCACCCCCGGGAAATTGCAAGGAATAAAAAACCTCCCCGAATCTCCAAGCTTAGTAGGCATCTTCTTAAGCAAAACTGCGGAACAATTTTCATTTTAGGAAGCATTAGGCAAATCCACCAATTTCTCCTTGTTAGAAAGTAAGTCCTTGATCATCTTAGAAAATTTAGGCATATTGGCTAAAGCTTCCACAAAGGATATTTTTATGTTTAGTTACTTGAACATCCTCAAAAAGTTTGATACTTGTATATCATCCTTGTTTTTCAATTTCTCCTTTCTCAATCTTGATGGGTAAGGGAGACTTGGTTTTGGTTGTGGTTGATGAAGGATTTCTTTGTTGGGTTCTTCATTGATGGGTGTGGAAGTTGAAGAAGTAGTAGGTGTAGGTGTTGAGTTTGTAGATGTAGATTTGTAAATCTATGCTTATGTTTTAGAGAGAGAAAGAGATAGAAAGATGGTGGATTACACACACACTTAGAGAGAGAAACCAATGTTTTACTATGTGTAAAATTATGAAACCACACCACCCTCTCCAACAAAGGAGACGGTTTATATACCCAAGCCCTTGTCATGGGCTTGGGCTTACATTTGGGCCGGCCTACACATGTTGTAGGCTAGGCTTGTTCTTGTTTGATTAATAAATAAAGTTAACTAAACTACGAGCTATTACATGGATTATCGTTGGAGTGACCGATCCTTCTTAATACGTAGAACGTATTTCCAACAATCTCCCCCTAAGGGAGGTCACTCCAAACAAGGGCGTTACCCGAGTTACAATAATGAAATAAACCTAGCATACTATGTTTGTCTTGAGCTCGTAGTCTTCGTCTTTCTTTTCTTTTTTTTCTTTTCTGGTGAACATGTTGATGTGATCTTTGATATCAATCTTGAGCATTAATCTATTGCCTTGATCTCGTGCATCCATCACTTGTGATCTTCGCCTCCTCGTGACGCCATGTCCCACATACTTATACCTTCGTAATTCTTGAAAGCTTCAGAGTTCGATACAGCGGAAGACTTAACTTTTAGGCTTTCTTGAATTAGATGAGATATTAAGTGCATAAATTATAAGCATGCGGGGACGACTTCTTCTTGGATTCCGCAACGCCACCGTCTTCAAATGCCGCAACATAAGTAGACACGAACGAAATGGCTTTGAACATTTCATTCTAAATTGGTAGCATTTTACCTCCGGTCGGTGAAGACCGTTGGACGATATTAGATATCGTACCCGTGACGGATAGTTTCAATTAAGTAACTTCCTGACAGGATTTCGCGGGTAAACCCGTTCTCTTTATTCGACCGTCCAAAGCTGACTGCGAACATAAAGAGTGAATCATTTGGATAAAATTATCCGCATGATTTGAAGCCGTCAATTCATGTTCCTGGAACAAGTGAAATTCAATTAAGAACCGCACCATCGTTGCTTTCCAGTTGTCACGAGCTTGATTCGTATAGAATCTTACAAGTTACCTACCAAGTGCTGTTTGAGGTTAACACTAGAAGGATTTCCACTCATCACTGTGAACACTAAGGTATCACTCTGAGTGTTCTGGCAAGATCACTAAGATATTGCGTAGAGGCCTGGAACGTGTTTAAATTCAGTTAAGAATTAAACAGCTGTTGCTTTCCAGTTATCACAAGTTTGATTCATAAAGAATCGCACAAGTCACCTACCATGAGCTTTTTGATATTCGCTCAAGAAGGATTTCCATCTTCATTGTAAATACTTTCGTATTACTCGGATGTTCAGGCAAGATCATGAAGATTTTGCGTAGGACTCTTAAAATCTTTCTTACTTTTCACAGTGTGTGAAGAAGCAAGGAAATATGAAAGTGTGTCCTAATGAGATATTTGATGATCTCAAATGGCTCTAGACTCGATCGTGCACTTTGGAATTTAGTGATCGGAGGCTGGAGAGGAGTGCCACCTTTTCAATACCAATTTATTCGGAGTGAATAAATCGATAGATAACGTGTTGTCTCCGTGTGATTAAAACAAATACCTTTTGAGAGATATCTGAGTTAGCTGGGATGGGTTGTGCATTGCATCACTGGGTCTATGATGTCTGTTTTCAATATCGAGAATCATTAAAATGATCTCAATAGCATATGTATTGACCCGGTTTCTGCCTAAAGTTGTAAGGAGGGCTTCTTTCTTTACACCCTTTATCTTTACAATTCTTTTTCATTCTTCAACCCCTTCAATGCTTACCAATATGTCATAACTAGCACCTTGTTGTGATTGTTCCAGTGCTAACTTAAGTACTTGGTCGGCATTCAGCTACGTTCACAATCTTTCTCCATCTTTCCTAAGGACTACTATTTCTAGCTATGGAATGTCCTTGGGAAGATTCCTCCGGTTCTGGAAGAATCATTGGACTTAACCTATCCTACCATCCTTATGTCACCACAATCTTCATCGTCGTGAAATAAATGGGTTTTGGGTAAGTATATGTCACCATGAAAATCCATTTTGATATGCAAATCCAATTTTGCTCCCCCTTAACATATGTCACGATATTCGAAAACATTTCGCACATGTCGGGATGAGCCAGCACATTAAGTCAAACCGTTTGTGATAATATCCCATATTAAATCACATTTTCTCCCCCATATTAAAAATATTAACCCAATCGATGTTTTTAATATCAACTGATTTAATGAAGTTTTAACAAAGGATTTGGGAAGAAAAATGCAAGTCCATTTTATCTTCATGATATCAAACGTATGAGATATGATACTGATTTGTAACATGATCACATATTCACCATATTAGAAAAGAATTGACAAGGTTGGACCTGATTGATGAGAACATCATATGATAAGATCAAATGGTTCTTGTCAGCATATGTTGGTCGCCTCGTCACGTCTGAAGTCATCTCTTGGCACCACGTGTGCGATTGGTATTGTTGTCTTGACACCGGTTAGTGAGCTTGGCACGTTCGGCATCAAAGATTCTGAATGCTTGACAATTGCTCCCCCTCAATTGTTGACCCGTGTTCTATCAAAAGAGCTGTAGTCGTCGGTTGAGTAGCCGCATCGTCGAGTATGTAGATACCAATTGTAGATGGCATGGTTGTAGAGATGATAGCTTCATAAAAACAAGACTTCTCTTGTTTTAACAAATAAATGCACTGAAACGTACATTGATTTGTGTTAGACCAAGTTATAAAGTAAACTTGATCCCTTACAAGGTTTTAAAGTAAACCTTGCCCGAGAAAATTAATTCCCGTTGTTAGCCAAAGCTTTCATAAGAAATACCTGACTTTAATGTGAAAATCGGGTTGCAGTCTGAAATAACTACAAGCCATTTAGGCATGTTTTATGAAATATTTACAACTTTTGTACGAACTCTATTTATGGCGCCGTGTCGATATTAATCAACATTTCTAAGGCCGTAAATATTATCGTACCAAAAGACATGCCTTTGAAAAATAAAGTAAAAATATTTTTGGATTTTTATGAATTTTTCAATTTTTATGGTTTTTATATGGTTTTATATTTTTGTATTTTGCTTTTGTGGATAAAAATATAAACAATATATACAAATGATCACCAAGGATACGGAGAATAGTTTTACCACCACTATTCTTTCGCTTCATCTGCTAGTTCCTTTAGAGTCTCAGGCGAGAAAGTTCTCATTCCTAGCTTGTCGGCCAAAAATTCAATTCGAGCGCGATCTAAAGCCTTCGTGAAAATATCCGCCAATTGATACTCAGATCGGACAAAGTAAAGCTCGATTACTCTATTTTCCACTTGCTCCTTGATGAAATGGTAGCGAATGTTAATATGCTTCGACCGGGAGAACTGAACATTGTTGCAGCATAAGGCAATTGCACTCTTGTTGTCGCAGTACATCAGAATTTTGTTGAAACCTAGACCATAGTCGGTTAATTGCGATCTCATCCAAAGAATTTGAGCACAACAACCGGACATAGCTATGTATTCTGCTTCCGTACTTGAAATTGCAGCGCTTTTCTGCCTGTTCGATGCCCAACTGATTAGTTGATCTCCTAGTAGTTGCAAAGTTCCACTCGTGCTACGCCTTGTATCTTGACAACCCACGTGATCCGCATCTACATATGCCATTAGTGCAATAGAAGAGTCCTTCGAATACCAAAGTCCCCGATTAATGGTTCCTTTAAGATATCGAAAGATCCTTTTAACAGTAGCTAAGTGTAACTCAGTAGGCCTAGTTTGATACCTGGCACGCATACATATAGCAAACTGAAGATCAGGTCGACTGGCTGTGATATACAGAAGAGTACCGATCATTCCACGATAAAGTGTCAGATCAACGGCAACTCCATGTGGATCTGCATCAAGCTTAGATTTCTCCACCATTGGAGTGTCCACGGGGTCGCAAGATTCCATCTTATATTTCTTAAGCGATTCAAGGACATATTTGGATTGATTAATAAAGATGCCTCTGGGACTCTGAGATATCTGAAGACCTAAGAAGAATGATACCTTGCCCATCATTGACATCTTAAACTTGGAAGACATGAGTGTCCCAAATTCATCGGATAAAGTTTGGGTCGAGGCTGCAAATATAATATCATCAACATATATTTGTACCATAATCATATCTTTACCTCGTTGTTGAATGAACAGCGTGGGATCCACCTTGCCTTTAGCGAAGCCTTGCGTAATGAGGAATTGCGACAATAGATCGTACCATGCGCGTGGAGCTTGCTTCAACCCATAGGGAGCCTTCTTAAGCTTGTACACATGATTAGGATAATTAGGATTCACAAAACCATCCGGTTGTTGAACATAGACCTCTTCCTTGAGTTCACCATTAAGAAATGTCGTCTTCACATCCATCTGATAGACGATCATATTCATATGGGCTGCATAAGCGAGGAATAGTCGAATAGCTTCCAAACGGGCAACAGGTGCAAAGGATTCCATACAGTCGATGCCCAATAATTGCTTGTATCCACGAGCTACTAGACGAGCTTTGTTCTTCAATATTCCGCCTAACTCATCGAGTTTCACCTTGTAAACCCATTTCAAAGTGAGTAACTGCACTTGATCCGGGCATGGGACAAGTTCCCAAACATCAAGATGTATGAATTCGTTAAGTTCTTCTTGCATAGCTTCTATCCAACAGGATTGAGTAAAAGCTTGTTGCCATGTCTTAGGTTCAACTTCAGTGAGAAAAGCATCAAAGTGACAAAACAATGCACTTTCTTGTAACTGACTTCGTGTGGATACCGGACGATTAGGGTCACCAATAATAGAATCTATAGGATGATCCTTTGTCCACTTGCTGTCATGTTCACGAATCCGTGGATTGGAGTAAACCGTAGTTGGAGCTTCTTCTGAGGTGGACGACCCGGCTTGATTAGAGGCGGGAATTGGTACACCAAAGAATGGAAGTTCACGCATTTGAGCGAATTCCAAATCGTGATCATCATCATCCTCTTTATCATCAATAGGCATGACATGGGTAGTTGAAACATGTGTTGGTTGAGAATTACTTGTTGAAGGTATATCTTGACCATTAGGTGCAGATATATCTGATTTTGCAACGGTTGCTGGAGCGACAACTTCGGTTACCGGAGCTATTACCTCAGGTTCTGGAGCAACAATGGTTGGAGGAGTAAAGAATTCATCAAAGAACGGTTGAAACAACGTATCCCATTCATTCCTAGTAGGTGGTGTAAATGATGATGAAGTAGGGTTATTTGGGACAAGACCAGAACTAATGTTACTGGGTCCCATTTCATGAAGTGCGGGTTCAGAGCTGCTTTGCTCAGAAGCCATTGTTGTTAGCTCATCAAAATCAACATTCATAGTTTCAAGGATTTTGCGAGAGTTACGATTGTAGATTCGGAATGCCTTCTTTGCGGGTGCGTAACTAATGAAAATACCAATATCAGCCTTTGGTTGAAGTTTTCCCAAATTGTCACCATCATTGTTTGGATAGCAAAGAGAACCAAATACATGAAGATATGATAAATCTGGTACTTTTCCATGGAGAAGCTCATAAGGTGTTTTACCATGGCGTTTACGAATTAGTGACCGGTTTTGGGTGTACACTGCTGTAGATACTGCTTCTGCCCATAAAAACAATGGAGCCTTTGCGTAAATTAACATCGTTCGAGCAGCTTCCATAAGTGTGCGATTTCGCCTTTCAACGACACCGTTTTCTTGTGGAGTGCGTGCAACGGATGTTTCATGAGATATGCCAACTTCTTCATAATAATCACGCAAGATTTGGTTCACAAATTCGGTTCCATTATCTGTACGAATGCGTCGGACAGTAGTGTTGAGACGCACTTGAATCATCTTGAGAAATCTGATGATGAATTTAGGTGCCTCATTTTTTGCTTTAAGAAATTTCACCCATGTAAACCGAGAGTAATCATCGACAATGACGAGGATGTACTTTTTGCCACTAAGACTTTCAACACGCATTGGCCCACAAAGATCCATATGCAACAGATAAAGTTTCTCTTGGTTGGTGTCTTCAGTCTTGGGTTTGTAAGACTTCTTAGTGCTTTTCCCCATTGTACACGCGGAACACAAATGATCCTTGTGAAATGATAGTTTAGGAAGACCACGAACAAGTTCGTTTTTCGCCAAGTGATTAATAGCGTCAAAGTTAAGATGAGATAACCGTCGATGCCATAACCATGACTTAGTCTTCGATGCTTTGGAGAGAAGACATACGGGAGAAGCGGCCATCATGTCTTGTAGAGACAAAGTATAAAAATTATTCCCTCGAGTACCTTTCAATAAATCAACCCCTTCCAAATTACGAATGAAGCAGGTATGCTCTCGAAAAGCAACTTCTAGGTTTGCATCACAAAATTGTCCCACAGAAAATAAGTTGTGACCAAGACCTTCCACGTAATACACTCTTGAAATTATAACATTTCCAATATGATATTCACCATAACCCATTATCTTTGCAATATGATCATTACCAAATCGAACCGTACCAAGAAACTTGCTGACGAAATTTCTGAGCTGAGAGCGATATCCGGTCATATGCTTGGAGCAACCAGAGTCCAAATACCAGAGAACAATTTGGACCACCTGTTTTCAATAACAACAGTAGACAATGCATTGGAAACTATTGGTTCCGGAGTGTTAGTAGATACAGATATAGAATTATCAGAATTGCTAACATTTTTGAGACCCTTAGATTTCCTGCGTTTTCTAATGTGAGTTTTAGCACTAACAAGTTTTATTGTTCCAACTTTCTTAGGTTTTGGATTATTCGCGGGCACTACAGTGGGAGTAGACCTATTTAAAGGGCACTTGGTTCCTACAGTAGTGTCAGTGTTCCTAGTTAAAGGACACGCTTGTGTTTTGGTAGCCTTGGTACTCCTAGTTAAAGGGCATGCTTTCTTCACTTCAGTGGGAGTGATCCTAGTTAAAGGGCACATATTTCCTGCTATAGTGAAAGTTCTACCAGTGGGGCGCCACATCCAACCAACCTGGGTTAACACTTTCCCAGTCGGTTTCCATTCTAATCCATTTTTCCGGGCATACATCTCATTCACATGGTCAATAAGGCAAGAATCATGACGACTAGAAAACATACATTCATTGCAATTCCAACATTTCAAATTAGAATTCACAGTAGGCTTAGAACGCTGCACAACCGCATAGCCTTTAGGTTTAGCTACATGATTCTTTTTATTCAAAACAGAAATAACATTCCTAGGATGGGCTTCTACTTTCTTCTTCACTTGACTACTAGATGGGGGCAAGATCCTATCATTCTTCTTGTTTCTCTTAAGCTTAGATCTTTGAGCCTTAGTAGTGGTGCTTACTCCTGTAGAAGGCAACACGGGAATATTAGAAGCTGGTTTTGATTCCGCCTTATCTTTAGTGACCAAAGTTTGAGATGGTTTAGTCCTAGGGCCCTTGTTAAGTGGTGTGACGGCTATAAGGGTTCTTTTGATTGCACTAGAGGACGATGCTGAGATAGTGGCTGCGTTATCCACAACATTCTTACCTTTGAGAGTACGAAGTGTTTCCTTTAACTCAGCCAAGACCAGGTTCTTATCACAAATTTGTTCCCTCAAATCAGATATTTCCACTGACTTTTGATTCAATTGTTCAATCAATGATTGATTCTGTGCAGTGGTATCAACACATGCGGGTTGTACTGAATCGAAGAGTCGTGTATTTTTCTGTTTTAAGTTATCAACTTTGGACAAAATCTTGGAAACTCGATTATCTAGATCAAGTTTAAGATTCTCAGCAGCCTCAAGTACGTTCACACAGTTAAGCTCCTTAGATTTCTCTATGTCTATCGGCAAAGATTGAGCAACCTTGTCACTTGGCTGACGCTGTTTTGATTGTAAATTCAATCGAAAATTCTTTTCAAAGTTTGCATCATCGATATTAACACCTTCGAATGACGTTTCAAAGATTTATTGAATAAATTGTTGCTTGCATTCAAGCGAAATACAATGTGTTTGAATCTCATCAAAACGTTTTGAAAGCGAAGAATATGAATCTTGAAGCTTTAAAAATTCAGCGTCAGATTTGTGACAAGTACTATCTACCACATTATCCACAGATTCAACATTTTGCACAATAGAATCATTATCAACACTTGTATTCACACAGACAGAAACTATATCATGAGACATCACTTGATTCAGAAGCAGATCATTATGGCGTGAAACCCGTTCTATTTCAAGTAAACTGTTTTCATAAGCATCTTCCATTTCATTGAAAACACGTCTAACTTCTTCTATTTCCAAAAACAAATCTTGATCAATATTACGAAGACAAGCTTTAACATTGTTTACAAACGGAACAATTTCATCTCGAAACGCAGCTCTAGTGTGCTCAAAGTTCCATTCACCTTCCGTTATGGCCGTGGCCGTCGTACGTTCCAAAATGACCTTGTCAAAATCGGCTAAGTGTTGGTGAACCGTATTTAAGTTAACGGACGCCTTACTTACCAGTGGAATTAACTTCGTTAAATCCTTTTTGACGAGTGTAGGAGACGTAGTAGGAAGGTTTTCATTTGACAAACTTTGGGGCACAAGAACTGTTAATTCTGCTAATTCCTTTTGTAAGCGAATGCGTGTCTTTTTCGAAAATTGATCTTTGTTATGTTGATCATAATCAATTGTATGGAATTTTGAAATCATTTTAGAATGAGTTTCATCCCCAAGTGATTGTGTCTCCTCAGTACTACGAACAAAAGGTGCTTCTTTCGATTTTCCAATTATGGTCATATCATAAAGACCGGGAATATATTCCTGAGCTTGTTTTGCATAACCGGGATTAGGTGGTAAATCTTGAAGACGCTTAAGTTCGAATTCTTTAAATGATTTAGTTAAAAGATGAACCTTTTCTGTGGAAGCGTATTGTTTTAAAAGCTGTTGTTCTTTGAATTTAAGAAGTTTGGTAGCATTAATTTCTAATTCAACCTTTTTAGACTCGAGAGTTTCGAAATCCATTTTAAGTTTCTGAAAATCATTGACAACCGACTCCTTTTCTTTTAATTCATTAGAAAGATTAGCTTTTAATGATTCTATTTCTTTCAAGTGTTCAATCTTTTCAAAACGAAATTGGTCAAATTCAGAACATGTTATTTTCTCTTCTTGAGGGACCATTTCAAAAGTTTTGATCTTTTCTTTATGCATCACAAGCTCAGCAGTTAGGGTGGAATTCGTATCTACGGATTGTCTGAGGGCCATATGCATTTGATCAATAATATGTTTAGGCACCATGACCAAATCATGTTGAGCATAAGATTCCATACCCGTCGTAGCATTTGGTTGAGGTTTACTCAAATGTGTAGGATTGGGTACCACATCATTTGAGTTACTAGTTCCCGAATGCTGTTCGAGGTTGTCATTTTCATGCCCAACTTGATGTTGGTTATCATCAATATTATTAGATGTGGTTGGTACCTCACTGATGACATCAGAACCGTAGTGAGAGAGATTAGCAACGAGAGCAGCTTGGGCAGAGCGAATGTCATCACAATCCGAATCGTATGCATCAAGATCATCCGCTTGATAAGCTGCATTAGAAGTGGAAACAACTGCAATGCCTTCAGTATCTGCTGCCCCTGGGTCTGCAAGAAATGCTAACTCCTCTGAATCCAAAATCTTCCCCTTAGACTGAGCATCAACCAAATACATCTTTTCACGAAACCATGCATCATCCCTTCTCCTTTTCGGCTGAGTGCATTCCCTAGCCATATGACCTTGTCCTCGGCAATTTTAGCAAGTCACAACCTTCTTAGGACCAATAGGACTCCCATTTCCACTAGCTTGAGAATTCACAGCTTGATTGTTCCCAGTCCTTGTAGGAGGTCCATATGAATTTTGCCTTCCCTGAATAGGTTGCACCGTCACTTGACCATCTTGAACAGTGGCTTGTTGTCGAGGATTTGATGAGGTGCGGAGCTGATTGTTTGTTGGTGGAAATCCTCTAGTTGCAACAAGTTTTGACAAGTAAGCGGTGAGATGGTTTAGTACATCAGCCGGCGTATCATTTGGAGTAAAGACCGGTGCTTGGATTAGTGGAAGTTCATTAGAGTAGAAAGCTTGTGCTGGTTGTGCTTCTATTGGAAAATATCCTTGCTGAGGAGTATAGCCCAATGGAGAAGTGTTGGCTTGTGATGGTGATGTTTGATATGGTGGTTGCTGTTGAAAAGATTGTTGATGAACACTTTGTTGATATTCTTGTTGTGGCATCATTAGTGGTTGATAAGATGGTTGCTGTGGTTGCTGATAGATGTGTGGTGGTGGTTGCTGCAAGTATGATGGTTGTTGATAAGTATAAGCCATGTTTTGTTGAGAAGCATACATTGCAAGTGGATCATGAACTTGAGGTGTAGACAACCGAGCCTCGATCACATGGCATTCGTGTTGTTGAAGAAAAGCTTGAAGTTGATCCACATTGGTGTTATGCAAGTCCTTAGCCAATTTAACATCCGTCACGTATTTTTTCCATTCTGGAGGAAGAGTGTTCAAATACTTGGTGTTCAATTGAAAGGTAGGGATTGCCATGCCATAGATATTAAGCTCATTCAACAATAGGGTAAATCTCAGATAGTAATCATTGAGAGTCTCCCCTGGCACATAGGCAAACTTATCAAAAGTATCATAAAGCTTACACTCTCGTTCTTGTTTAGTTAACGAGGTGCCTTGCATTAGAACACGAATTCTATCCCATAACTCTTTGGCAACTTTATGTTTGCTGACGAGTTTGTAGACATCTGGAGGAAGGGCTTGGAGAATGATGTTTGTAGCATACTTATCACATTTATCTTGAATCTTCATATCTCCAGTCAACTCACCCGTTGTGCGAGGACGAGTAGTCGTACCTTCCGTCACTGTACCATAATCTAATGGTCCATTGAGCACCGATGCCCAAATTAGATGTCCATTCTCCTTGTTCAACATATAAAGTTCCATTCGGGAAGCCCATTCCTCATACATAGTCTTCACCAACATTGGTGGACGATTATCCGTACCCGAGAGGATGGACTTATCCGTAAGAGATGTGTACTCCATTTCAATAAGTTAAGATTTACAAAGTTGATCGAACAATGAAATAAGGTTAAGTGTTTTTGTGTTGAAGTCGAGAAACAATGTTAAAATCCCTTAAAATATGTTCTCGATAAACCAAAAATTCCAAGACAAAATTTTTGGATTGTCAGAATGTCTAGATCGGAATGCCAGATCGGAATGTCAGATCGGAATGTCAGATCGGAAAGTCCAGATCGCAAAGCAAGGTTGTCGAAATGTTTAGATCGCAAAGTCCAGATCGTAATGTAACTTGGTCGGAATGATGGTGGTATCGGAATGCCTAGATCGAAATGCAAAGTCTATCGGAATGCTCAGATCGCAAAGCCTATCGGAATGTTTCAGATCGGAATGCTTACAAAATTTAAGCAGAGTAACGACTTAAAAACCTTCCTTATTCCCGTCGGAATCTCAGATCGCAAAGTACGATCGGAATGCCAGATCGGAATAAGTGATAAAACCCAACTATCGCAATGTAGAACCAAACCCTTTCCGATGGTAAGGTTATTGCGATGGAAGCCCACGTACAACTTGTACTTTCCGATGAAGGTTTCTCCTAGAATTTCGGAATGAAGAACACCAACTTTTTTGCACTTTTGATCCAAGGAAGATGATGTTTTAATGAAAACCAAGATACCAAGAACACTTTTAAGCACAAATCCCTATGTTACACTACTTTAAACTTCGATCCAACACCCAAAAAATTTGAAGATTCGGCTAAAAACAAACCAACAATCTACGAAATGTTTAGAACACAAAAAACAAACCTATATTTCATCCCAAGCTCTTGATACCATTTGTAGAAATGTAAATCTATGCTTATGTTTTAGAGAGAGAAATAGATAGAAAGATGGTGGATTACACACACACTTAGAGAGAGAAACCAATGTTTTACTATGTGTAAAATTATGAAACCACACCACCCTCTCCAACAAAGGAGAGGGTTTATATACCCAAGCCCTTGTCATGGGCTTGGGCTTACATTTGGGCCGGCCTACACATGTTGTAGGCTAGGCTTGTTCTTGTTTGATAAATAAATAAAGTTAACTAAACTACGAGCTATTACATGGATTATCGTTGGAGTGACTGATCCTTCTTAATACGTAAAACGTATTTCCAACAGTAGAACATGAAGGTGTTGATGTTGATGGCTTATCACAAGGTGGAATGATAGTAGGCTTTACTAAAGTAGGTTTGGGTGGTGAAGGATCATGAGTTTTCTTTCCACTTCTTGTTGTGATTGCATTGTGTTTGAAGGAAGAGCCCCTTGTGGCCTTTGATTGAGAAGCATCATAAACTTTTTGTTTGTTTCCTCATGTATTTCCCTCATTCTTTTCTCATTAGCTTGGAACCTCCTTTCATTCTCTTAATTCATTTTGTGAAGAAGCTCAATGGTGTTAAAATCATGTGGCATATTCCCTTGAAAACCTTGGGGTTGGAAAGGTGGAGGTTGATTGTAAAACCCTTGGTTGTTGCCTTGAAAGTTATTTCCTTGATTGTGAAAAGTATTAGGTGCTCTAAAGTTGTTTTGTCCTTGGTAACTTGGCCTAGGCCCTTGATTTCTTTGTAACAATTGAGGAGGATTGGTTTGAGTTTAGGTGGGTGGTTGGGGTGGGAAGCCGGGTGGAGCAAGGTAGTTTTGTGACTTGTAAGAGAGATTGTTTTGATTGATGTTAGGTTTAAAATTCTCTCTATGTTCATCTTGGTAAGCATAACACTCAACTTGATAACCTTGCACCTTATCACATTGTTGGTAAGAATGAGGACCTCCACAAGTCTCACATGAAAGAGCAATAACATTCACATCATTGGTGGAATTCTTGTTCAAAGAGAATTCACAAAATTTCATGAGTGTGTTGGTCATAGTATCAAGCTTTTGAGAGATAATCTTTTCCATTTGTGGAGTAACACTCTCTTGCACCACATGGACTCTCTCATCAAATTGTGTGTTAGTTTGCACCGTTGATTTGGTTTCAATAATGTCCCATGCTTCTTGAATAGATTTAGAAAGAATATTCCCACCCGCGGAGGAGTTTAGGGAATCTTGGTGATGTGGTCTTAATCCATTATACAAAGTGTTGATTTGGTGAACCTCATTAAATCCATGATTAGGGCATTTTCTCAATAACTCCTTGAACTCTTCCCATGCATCACTAAAGGTTTGGCTAGGTTTTTGTTGAAATCCAATAATTAGGTTCCTCAAAGCCGTGGTCTTAGATGGGGGAAAGAACTTGTTCAAACACTTCTTAGTGAAATCATCCCAAGTAGTAATGCTCTTAGGTGGTTGTGTATCAAGCCAATACTTAGCATTTCCCTCTAGTGAAAATTGGATCAAGATCAAATTAATGGCATCATGGGGAACTTCATTGTACTTAATGGTGTTGCAAAGAGATAGAAACTTCTTAATATTATCGTGTGGATTATCACTAGGTCTCCCCGAAAATGGTGTGTTTGAAACCAAGCTAATCATAGATGTCTTAAGCTCAAAGGTATTTGCGAGAATCTCGGGTATCACAATAGCATCGGCATATCCTTGCGCATTGGATTGTAAGTGCTCCATCAAAGGTCGATTGTCAACGGCAGCCATGACTCCTTGTGTAATGATCAAAGCACGATTCTCGGTATCGGCTTGATGGACGGTGTTGTTTTTACTCTTTCTCTTTTTCTTCCTTTTCAGAGGAAGGGGTTGTACACCAAATGGTATTTGTGCACGTCCGCGGGTGAGCATGCAACTCAAATCAAGGAGTGAGAGAGAAGTTCTCGTTCGACTTTGAAAAAGAAGGGATTATCCTCTTCGAGATTCAATATGAAATATCCACAAGAAAGTATAATATACGTAAGTACTACTTGGGTGCAAGACCCCCAATCAAGCTTTCCTTCTTAGAATACGCACTAGTGAACGGGGAGTTAGGTGGCGCGAAGCACTTAAGTACCTGTTAACCCTTAGACGGCATTTTATAGCACGTCGCCTTTCTATTCACTTTGTAGTTTGTATTCTTCGAATTTTTTCCTATTGGAAGTATTTATCTATTCTTGCTTAATTAAATTTGATCGATACACGTGTCAAGGACCGGAACGCTCCCGAACACGGTGTATTGCAAAAGCACACTTATGGAAGTATGTGTATTGAGTGTTCGTATACGTATACGTATCTACATATAATAATATATCAAAAATATTTTTGTATTTATTGGGTTTTTTTAAAGAAAATACTATATGTACGTAAAAACCGATGAAATCTAATAATATATATTTTTGGTTGCAATCTCTTAGGAAAAAGATTGCTTTTTGAATTTTTTATTTTTTTGGTCAATTCTTTAGGAAAAGAATTGATTTTGTTATTTTTTAGTTTTCATATAATTATATTTTTGATTTTTTTATGTTTTTGATTTATGATACGTAAAAATAACGTTCACAAGGTGAACGGATTCCAAAAGCCAATCGAAACCGTCAATCAATAGTCTCTCGTAATGTCATGAACCGGCAGTGACGCCATTTGAAATTGAGTATTTTGAAGTTCGTTTATTCTCGATTCTTGACAAATTGAAAGTCCTAAAAATCTCAAGTCTTTAATTGTTCTTGGTTGTTAAGGGTATTTGGAAGTCTATGTCTAATCCAATAAACACGTAAAAAGTGGAAAATAATAGGCTATGTATCCGTAAAACACCTTGCAAATACCAAGTACTATTCACAAAGTAAAAATATAAAATGCATAAAAGGTAAATTTGCTTGAAATGTAAGCTAAATAAAAGCTTAAGGGCTAAAATGTAAATTCAGAAACTAAAAGGACCAAATGTGTAAAATTTAACAAACTAGTAACAACTTTTAACCAAACTAACAAACTTGTTAACTACTTTTGCCAAAAACTAAAACATCAAGGGTTGTTTACTTGCAAACCCTAAAAATAAGGAAGTTTAGCACATATTACAAACAAGTAGAAAATACAAGGACCAAAATGCAATTAATTGGGAACTATGAACAAAAACGGGCTAAGCAAGTAAAATAAGCTGGTATGAGCTTATTTCTGGACCAAATCAGCTCTGGTTTGTTTCAAAGTGCTTAAAATGGAAAAATAGCTAGACTTGTCCAAGGAATCAGCTTAAAAGCTCAAGAATCACAAAGTAGCTTATTCTAATAAGCCAAGAATAAGCAAACATGAAATCTAGACTTCCACAACTTGATTTTAATGCACAATCTTATTAATCAGCTGACAAGAAGACTGGAATGTCTTTCCAAATAGAAAATGGTTCACTAGATAAGCCAGAATCTGAAATTAAGCTCAAATGAGCTTATTTGACGAAGCGTTGACCAGATTTTTGAAAAAGCTGATTTTCATAAAATCCACTCAGGACAAGTTGGCAACAAGATTTGTGAAAGAAAAATGGCAGATTTGTGAATTAGAATTTGAGAAATTAGAAATCAGTATAGCCTTTATCACAGAAACATGCAAATGCTTATAAGCTGATTGATAAGCTGGTTTCTCATTCAAAATAGCAAACTGTATAATTTCCTTTAACACACTAAAAGCTTGGATGTTAAACTTCAATTGAGAATAGGTTTCAAGCAATATGATCAACTAACAAAGAAATGCTAGTGGATTGAAATAGGCTAGTTTACTAATGAAAATACTCACAATACTTGACCCATACATTTTTAAAACCAATTGCCTTTTTGACTGGATTTTTGACTACAAAATGAACCAACAGTGTTGACTCTATGTTACCAAGTGTAAATGAGCAATTATCATAGGTTTTAACAAACTTGAATCACAAATGCTGATCTAATCCAAACACTACTTAAAACAGTTATCAAAGACTTCTTGTAAATGAAATGTGAGCACAAGTGTGAAACAGGTTATAACTCCTATCAAGACATGTTTATTATGTGAAATGAAAGGTATTTGAGCTGAAATCAATCTTGCAAACACACTTAACCACAAAATGATCTAAATGACTAAAAATCTAATGAAATTCAAAGCTAAAATCAAGTAAACTATGATTAAATCAGCAAGATCACTCAAATGCTATCCAACTAACACAATTACACTAGGATTAAGCTAAACACATTATCAGTTCATCAATTAATGGCTATCTATGAATCTAGCATGCAAAACTGATTAAGTGGAACCAAAAACAGGATTTTGAGACCTTTTAGCAATAAGCCTCCTCTGATGGAGTAGAGGAGCGTTGAGCTCTCTATAGCAGACTTCCTTCAACCCAATTCAACTAGAATCAACAACCAATTCACCTCCAAAAGCTATGTATGATCTAATCAACTCATTCTGCTTCAAATTGCTACTCAGGAACTGGAAATGAACTGAACTTGCTGATAACTCTTGAATAGCTTTCCAAATCACAACACAAACTCCACTGATCAAATGAGATCAACAGAAACACAATGCATTAACAGGAATGAAGAATTGAGTGAAATGAGATATAAGGAATGAACTGAATATCTTTTGTTTTATTTATTTGGGAGGGAAAGTTTGTTACAAAGCCTAACTAATTAACTAACAAGCTCTTAAATGTGTGTCAAACACTTAAGAGCTGCTAACTAACTGAAAGTTGAACTAGAAATGAGAGAGAGACTAAAAGTGTGTGTTTTTCACACTTTAACTACTTGTTACAAATGAAATGATCTACTCCTATTTATAGAGCTGAAATGATAAGTTGTTGGAGTGTATGACGTGTCTTGGCCAATGGTGTGGAATCCTAAGATTCCGGATCTTTTAAGCTACTAGGAATGCATCATGTTCATATGATTAACATAATCAAAGCGGAATTAGAACACGACACGTTAATAAGGTGTTTAGGGCACAAAGAACATGAATTAAAACAAATGGATTGCTAATTATATTAATAATCAACAATCACTAGACGTGTATACATTGAATCCCACGTCTAGTTGACATACGCTTTAGGTTTACATTGTGAATGAAAGTTATGAATAAACCTAATATCCTTGGTTCCTTTTATAGTGTAAGGATTAGGGTTTACAAGAGATAAAATCAAATAAACATGTAAATCTTCTATTTAAATAAACTTATACAGAATAAATCCTGCATGTTTATCTAAATAGAAGCTTCCATAGGCTTCTTTTTCTACGTTTCTGTCAATGCTTGGATTGCATGTGACAATGCTTGGATTGCACATGACAATGTTTGAGCCATCAACGCTTAGTTTGCTCTTGACAACGCTTGGATTGCTTTTGACAACGCTTAGACAATATCTTCATGTTTTCTTTGTTTTTGAGTTTCTGCCACATCAACTTTTTGACCCAACAATCTTCCCCTAGTTGATGTCGGCAAAACTCTTTGTGTATCTCTTGTAAGTTGTACATCATCTTCAAATTGCTTCCCCTCAAATGTATCATGTATGTCTTCCCCTTTTTGTCACATCAACAGGGAAGTAAACAATGTATGCAATCTTGAAGATTCTCCAAATGTAGCTCTATGTAATGATCTTGAAGTAAAATAAATAAAGTATTCTTGATGTAGAAGTAGAATAACCCAACCTTGTGTTCCATGTCTTGCACCATCCATGTGACGTCGAACTTATATGAAAACGTTAAAGTATAAGCAGACCTCAATCTCTTGTCAATATTCTCATCCTTTGTGAGACACTGAGCACGATAATGTAACTCCTTCAAGTGTTATGACAAGTCTTCGTCACCAAACATGTAAAGCACGAACAAGTTACCTTTAAAGAATAATGTTAACTAGGCACCATCTTTAAAGATATGATAGAACACAAACTCGCGAAAATCTTCTTCAATCATCAAACTTACCATAAGAATTCTTCCCTTTAAGCCAACACCTCTTCATGACGAATTTTAATGGAATAACATCTTCATACCATATGTAAAAGCACAGATTGGATAACTCTTTCGCAAGGCTATCCCGATTACATAGTTTAAAATATCCATCAAATTCCCACGAATAGTTGCTAACTCGCTTTAAGATCATTAATCCTTTTTCAAAATATCCGAGCCATAAATATCAACTTGATATTCTATATAAAAACGGAGATTCCATGTACCTTCGTGTGTAAATTCCTCCTTTTTGTGTGCTAAAAACGTACCAATTTTCTCAACAACAACCATTCTTTTGTTGTCCAACATCCTCTCTTATCCAAGATCTCTATCAGATGTATTGTACGATATCGGACAATACCTATCAGCGTTTGGTTTCACATATATCGGACAACACGTAACAGCGCTTGCTATCAGCGCTTGCTTTATTACTGTCAGCGTCTATAAAACAAACGTCAGTGGCTAAATAATATTGGTGGCAAACTGAATTCTGATCACCCTTCTTTGTAGGACTTACACGTCAACATGTCAACAGTACTCCTTGAATTCAGTAAACACTAAATATGACCAGTAATCCTTGTAATATACTCCCCCACGTTTTTCTCTAAGTAAAAGATAACAGATTTTATCTAAATATAAATGTGAGAGAAAATATCTCTAAAAATCAGCCAATCAATTTGGGACTCACTAGACTATCTTACCCTCGTTCAAAATAAGAAAAATAATATATCCTATAGAATAGAATTATTACCCCACGTTTTGAAGAGAATGCCTAAAAGATAGTAACTTGACTTTTAATAAATCCCAACCTGACGTCTTGATATCCTTAAAATCAGAGATGCAACCCACGTAATATTTCAATTTCCTCAGTTAAACGAATAAACCCTAATAAAGATATATATGCAATATATCATGCGTCCATATGACAGAACCTCAGAATAATAGCATAGCAAGATCTGAACGTTATTCACATACCATATATCTTTGATCCTTCATGTCGACGAGTCATCAGGAGTGGGCATATGAACTGTTGTTGACAACGTAATCACAGTAACTAATAAATAAATCAGCAGCCAAGATGAATCTTGGTCAATCTCCCTGTTTGTCAACCACAGATCATAAAAGAGACGTAAATGTTCTTCAAGGAAACCTACTACCTTCATCCCTAAATGATGAATGTCTGGTGTTCATTCATGAGTTATTAACCGCAACTCCATCATATATCTAGGGTTTAAGAAACCCTAAGGTTCTTCTACAACTAATCCTTGAATTATAGAACTAGGGTTTGTGAAAAACCCTTGTCTTGCATCCTACTACACGACACAACACTGCTGCAAATCGTCTCTTTTTGTTTAGAATCGATCTAGGGTTTGGAGAAACCCTAAATCATTATTTTATGCAAAATCAGAAAAGTGAAAATCATCATTACAGCCAACTTCGACGCTTAATAACTTTTTTCCTGGGGATAAAACTCGACAATCCCTCTGGTGGATGTCTAGATATATGTGTATAGAATACACACAAGAAATTTCGTGACGATCCAACGGTCCAATAAAAAGTTATGACCTTCTGAATACTGCTGCACACAGAAAAACGTCCAGAAAAACCCTAGACGTATTTTTCTTCTTTTCACCATACACGAACACCTTGTTGGTCCTAGCATCACGAGCCACGAGGCTCTGATACCAATTGTGTAATCCTAAGATTCCGGATCTTTTAAGCTACTAGGAATGCATCATGTTCATATGATTAACATAATCAAAGCGGAATTAGAACACGACACATTAACAAGGTGTTTAGGGCACAAAGAACATGAATTAAAACAAATGGATTGCTAATTATATTAATAATCAACAATCACTAGACGTGTATACATTGAATCCCACGTCTAGTTGACACACGCTTTAGGTTTACATTGTGAATGAAAGTTATGAATAAACCTAACACCCTTGGTTCCTTTTATAGTGTAAGGATTAGGGTTTACAAGAGATAAAATCAAATAAACATGTAAATCTTCTATTTAAATAAACTTATACAGAATAAATCCTGCATGTTTATCTAAATAGAAGCTTCCATAGGCTTCTTTGTCTACGTTTCTGTCAATGCTTGGATTGCAAGTGACAATGCTTGGATTCCACATGACAATGTTTGAGCCATCAACGCTTAGTTTGCTCTTGTCAACGCTTGGATTGCTCTTGACAACGCTTAGACAATATCTTCATGTTTTCTTCGTTTTTGAGTTTCTGCCACATCAACTTTTTGACCCAACAAATGGGAGAGTGCCAGGTGGCATGAACTGGTTAATTGCAGATTCGTTGTCAAGAACACAAAAGGGGCTTTTTGATTCCTCCAATTTTAATGTATATGGTTATGATAACTGAATTCCTTGTTGGATTGCGAGCAAGTTTCATGTAGAAAACTTTATCTGAAATGCAGTGTAGCCAAATCCATGATCTGTGTTCATTGCTTGTTGAAGATGACACGTGGCGTGGTCTGATTGGATAATAGCTGAACACACGGATCATTATCCAAATTTAGATATAATGATTATTGAATGGCAGCTCCTGATTGGTCAATAAAGAGGCGCCCACTGTTTGGATTCGTTTATTAAATGCAATGGTGAGCTAGCATGTTATGTGGCAATCCGGTCAACACTTATCTTACATTCTCATTGGTCCAAAGAGCTTTCACACGGATTAAGACCAAAGTTTGTGTAACTTTGTCATTTTCAGTCCCTCTCTTTTAGCAGATTTATCATATGAGCTCCTTTCTTCATTCCTTTGGCAAATTAGGTCCTTTGACTTGCATTCTTGATTATTTAAGTCCCTTGATTTGGTTGACTTGAAGGTTGACCAAGTTTGACTTTAATTTTGACTTTTTCCAAAATTGCATTTAAGTCCCTCAACTTTTGAACATTGTCAAGATAGGTCCTTTTCTTCAAAATGGCTTGTCATCTTTGATCTTTCTCTTGTCTTTTCTTCATAAATGAGCTTGATTTCCACTTGTTTGCTTGAAATTGTATCCTTGTTACCTATTTAAGCACAAACACAAAACATACCACATAATACTGCTCTATAGCACAAAAGTTAGGTATTTTATATGTGTTTTAGGGTGATTTGTTGACTTACTGATATGAGATTTTGCTCATATCAGAAAGCTTCAGAGTTTGATACAGCGGAAGACTTGACTTTTAGGCTTTCTTGAATTTGTTGAAGTATTAAGTGCAAAAAGTATAAGCATGCGTGGATGACTTCTTCTCGGATACCGCTATACCACCGTCCTGTTAAGTTGCATAAGACAATTAGCAACAAAACAAAGAAATGGATGAAATGGCTTTGAACAGTTCAACCTAATTAGGTAGCATTTTACCTCCGGCCGGTGAAGACCGTTGGATGATATTAAATATCGTACTTGTGACAGTAGTTTAATTAAGAACCTCCTTTACAAGATTTCGCGGGTAAACCCGTTCTCTTTATTCGACCGTCCAAAGCTGACTGTGAACATAAAGAGTGAATCATTTGGATAATGTAATCCGCATGATTAAAGCCGTCAATTCATGTTCCTGGAACAAGTGAAATTCAATTAAGAACCGCACCATCGTTGCTTTCCAGTTGTCACGAGCTTGATTCAAACTGAATCTTGCAAGTTACCTACCAAGTGTTGTTAGACGTTAACACTAGAAGGATTTCCATTCGTCACTGTAAATACTAAAAAGTATTACTCTGAATGTTCTGACAAGATCACTAAGATATTGCGTAGAGTATGGAACGTGCTTAAATTTAATTAAGAATTAAACAACTGTTGCTTTCCATTTATCACAAGTTTGATTCATAAATAAACTCACAAGTCACCTAGCATGAGCTTTTTGATGTTCGCTCAAGAAGGATTTCCATCTTCTTTGTAAATACTTGCGTATTACTCAGATGTTCAGGCAAGATCATGAAGATTTTGCATAGGACTCTTAATATCTTTCTTACTTTTCACAGTGTGTGAAGAAGCAAGGAAATATGGAAGTGTGTCATAATGAGATATTTTATGATCTCAAATGGCTCTAGACTCGATCGTGCATTTTGGATTCTTGGTGATCGGAGGCTGGAGAGGAGTGCGACCATTTCAATATCAATATATTCGGAGTGAATAAATCGATAGATAAAGCGTTGTCTCCGTGTGATTAAAACAAATATCTTTTGAGAGATATCTAAGTTAGCTGGGATGGGTTGTGCATTGCATCATTGGGTCCATGACGTCTATCTTCAATATCGAAACAACCCCTCCTAACATGCTAGGAGGGGGTATATGTAGCCCACCTACATGTGGGCTTGATGGGTTATATGTTTACATACTAGATCACGAGCCCATACTAGATGTATCTCATTGGAGTGACTGATCCTTCCTAAATACGTAAAAACGTATTTCCAACAATCTCCCCCTAAGGGAGGTCACTCCAAGTTACAAAGTCCTAAGTAGTCTATAGCTCGTGATCTATGCTAATAAGGATGTGACCGAGAATTTCTTTGGAAAAATGTATTTCCAACAATCTCCCCCTAAGGGAGGTCACACCATTTTACAAAATCTTAAACCTGGCATACTATGCTTGAGTCTTTGATCTTGTTCTTGTGAATATGCTGATGATATCTTTGACTTTAGTCTTGAGCATGTTTCCTTGCCTTGACCTTGTGCATTCATCACTTGTGATATTCGCCTCCTCGTGACTTCATGTTCCACATACTTATACCTTTATTAATTCTTGAAAGCTTTAGAGTTTGATACAGCGGAAGACTTGACTTTTAGGCTTTCTTGAATTTGTTGAAGTATTAAGTGAAGAAAGTATAAGCATGTGGGGACGACTTCTTCTCGGACACCGCAATGCCACCGTCTTGTTACAATGCATAAGACAATTAGCAACAAAAACTTAGACACGGATGAAATGGCTTTGAACATTTCAAACTAATTATGTAGCATTTTACCTCCGGTCGGTGAAGACCGTTGGTAGATATTAAATATCGTACTTGTGGCATGTAGTTTCAATTAAGAACCTCCTTTACAAGATTTCGCGGGTAAACCCGTTCTCTTTACTCGACCATCCAAAGTTGACTGCAAACATAAAGAGTGAATCATTTGGATAATGTAATCCGTGTGATTAAAGCTGTCAATTCATGTTCCTAGAACAAGTGAAATTCAACTAAGAACCGCACCATCGTTGCTTTCTAGTTGTCACGAGCTTGATTCAAATTGAATCTTGCAAGTTACCTACCAAGTGCTGTTAGGCGTTAACACTAGAAGGCTTTCCATTCGTTACTGTAAATACTAAAAAGTATTACTCTGAATGTTCTGGCAAGATCACTAAGATATTGCGTAGAGGCCTGGAACGTGTTTAAATTCCGTTAAGAATTAAACCATTGTTGCTTTCCAGTTATCATAAGTTTGATTCATAGAGAATCGCACAAGTCACCTAGCATGAGCTTTTTGATGTTCTCTCAAGAAGGATTTTCATCTTCATTGTAAATACTTTCGTATTACTCGGATATTTAGGCAAGATCGTGAAGATTTTGCATAGGACTCTTAATATCTTTCTTACTATCCACAATGTGTGAAGAAGCAAAGAATTATGGAAGTGTGTCCTAATGACATATTTGATGATCTCAAATGGCTCTAGACTCGATCGTGTATTTTGGATTTTAGTGATCGGAGGCTGGAGAGGAGTGCCACCATTTCAATACCAATTTATTCGGAGTGAATAAATCGATAGATAACATGTTGATCTCCGTGTGAATAAAATAAATGCCTTTTGAGAGATATCTGAGTTAGCTGGGATGGGTTGTGTGTTGCATCACTGGTTCCATGATGTATATCTTCAATATCGAGCATCATTAAATGATCTCAATAGCATATGTGTTGACCCGGTTTCTGCCTAAGTTGTAAGGAGGGCTTCTTTCTTAAGACCCTTTATCTTTATAGTTCTTTTTAATTCTTCAACCCCTTCAATGCTTACCAATACGTCATAACTAGCACCTTGTTGTGATTGTTCCAGCGCTAACTTAAGTACTTGGTCGGCATTCAACTACGTTCACAATCTTTCTCCATCTTTCCTAAGGACTACTATTCTAGCTATGGAATGTCCTTGGGAAGATTCCTCCGGTTCTAGAAGAATCATTGAACTTTAACTTATCCTACCATCCTTATGTCACCACAATCGTCACCATCGTGAATAGAGATGTTTTGGGTAAGTGTATGTCACCATGAAATGCGTTTTGATATCCAAATCCATTTTGCTCCCCCTTAATATAAGTCACGATATTCGAAAATATTTCGCATATGTTGGGATGAGCCAGCACATTAAGTCAAACCATTATTGAGCTCATATTAAATCACATTTTCTCCCCCATATTAAAAATATTAACCCAGTCGATGTTTTTAATATCAACTGATTTAATGAAATTTTAAGAAAAATTGGGAAGAAAAAGGCGAATCCAATTATCTTCATAATTGACACAAGCTCCCTCTCAAATTAATGAGGGTGTACTTGAAACGTAAATAAAATACCTTTTAAACACAAGTGTAAGGTACTTATCACGTGCAAAGATCATATATGATAATGTATTCACAAGATTGATAATTTACGAGGTTGGACCTGAATGATGGAGAACATAATATGATAGAATCACGTGGTTCTTGTTCACGAATGATGGTCTCCCCCGTAACGTCTGAAATTATCTCCTCCTTTTTGAAAAGGGGTAATCTTTCATGACACCACATGTACGATTGATATCGTTATCTTGACACCAATTTGTGAACTTGGCACTTTCGGCATCAAAGATTCTGAATGCTTGACAATTGCTCCCCCTCAATTGTTGACCCGTGTTCTATCGAAAGAGTTGTAGTCGCCGTATTGAGTAGTCACATCATCGAGTATGTAGATATCAATTGAAAATTGTTGCGGGTTGTGGAGATGATAACTTTATAAAAACAAGATTTCTCTTGTTTTAACAAATAAATGCACTGATACGTACATATATTCGTGTTAGATTATGTTATTACGTAAACACAAACCCTTACATGGTTATTAAGTAAACCATGTCCTAGAAAATTAATTCCCGTTGTTGAGTCAAAGCTTTCCGGTGAAATGCTTGACTTGAATATAAAAAGCGGATTACTATCTGAAATAATAGTAAGCCATATGGAGCATGTTTTAAATCTTTTAAACTTCTGCTCCAACTTTATTTACAACCCCGTGTCATTATTAAACGACATTTCTAGGATCGTAAATATTATCGATTTCAGAAGACATGCCCTTTTTTAAAAACCAGTGACTTGAGCTTAAGATTTTGAATATCTTACGAAACGAGCTCAAGTTCGAGAAGTTGTAAACTTCCCGTTGTTAAGGATAAGTTACCATCGGTGATAAACTTTCCATTTAACTGAAGAACGAGTTCTAAGCTGACATTTACTTAGAAGTCGTTTTCATGAGCTTGAAAAACTTTTGAATGTTTTAACGTAAAGCTCATGACTGAGAAAGATGAATTTCCCGTTATGAGGAAAAATTCTCTTATTTAAAAGATACACTTTCCTTTCTGAGCTTAAAACTTGGAATGTTTTAATACAAGCTCATGACCGAGAAAAATTAATTTCCCGTTGCGAGGATAAGTTATCATTAAAGATAAGCTTTCCTAAAATTGAAGTCCGAGTTACAGTCTGATATTTAACTGTAAGTCATTGTGCATGAGCTTAAAAGCGTCGAATGTTTTTAATATAAGCTCATGCCCGAGAAAATTTTAATTTCTCGTTGTGAGGATAAGTTTATCATCGGCGATAAACTTTCCTTTCTTTGAAGTCCGGGGCATAATCTGAGATATAATTATACGCCATATACACGAGCTTAAAAACCTTTAAATAGTTTTAATGTAAGCTCGTGTCTGAGAAAATTTAATTTCTTGTTAATGAGGATAAGTTTATCATCGGCGATAAACTTTCCTTTCTTTGAAGCTCGGGTTACAATCTGTCATGTGACTGCAAACCGTTGTGCATAAGCTTAAAAACTTCGAATGTTTTTAATATAAGCTCATGGCCGAGAAAAATTAATTTCTCGTTGTGAGGATAAGTTTATCATCTGCGATAAACTTTCCTTTCTTTGATGCTCGGGTTACAATCTGTGATCCAACTGTAATCCATATACACGAGCTTAAAACCTTTGAATAGTTTTAATGTAAGCTCGTGTCCGAGAAAATTTAATTTCTCGTTTTGAGGGTAAGTTATCGTTTCCTAGATAAACTTCCCGATATTTGAAGTCTGGGTCATCGTCTGTCATTTAACAATGAACCATACATTGTAAGCTTAACTACAAATTCCCTGAGACACTTGTTTCTCTGATATCTGCTTCTTTAGTAACCAAAATCTGAGAGTGTCCTTAGTTGAACGGTATACAAAGATCGGACCGGTTTGTTTTTCTTGATCCTTTGACTTTGGTACCTGAATTCTCATTTGGAGTTTATATGCTTTTATATGGGTTAGTGATATCTATCTTAGAACCATGCGGGGATTCACACTTTTCTTTTCTTGTGCAAGAGGTGACCTAGGGAGATGGATCACTAGAATTAAATGATTGATCATCCTTTTGAATTTCCTCCCTATTGGTCTTAGTAGAAATAGAGGTGTTGGAGCATAGTTTGGCTAGGCCGGTCTGACGACTCTCCTGGGCCGTTCGTCGTCTTCCCGGGTCCTGAGTAATGCTGCAAACAAAGGTAAACCGGTTAGACGTGGACCCGAGGCCGGAGCCCCGGGGTCCACCTCCGACGGTCAAGTTAGTATCGGATGAATATGTGGTATAAGAGGTGTAGTTATGAGAGAAAACCTGATGTAGAATGAGACCCCTAGCCTTGTTTATATAATGCTAGGGTTTTTTGAAGGATAAGTTAGGTGTGTGTGGGCCGCGGGCCTGTTGGGCTGGGCCGAATACCGACTGTACGTCGACATGTCCCCCCAGTCTAGTATGATATGGTCCATGATCATGTTATGCTAGACTCATTCGTGTATCATGCTCACTAAACAACCGCGTGCGGCTTGCTGCTAGGACATCCTCGTGGGTTGTCCGTAACATATGGCTCCACTCGTAATGGGCTAATTTTAGCGAAAAGATGATGGTTTGGGGTTACGAATAGTGAGCACAGACACTATACGTCATCATGTCCCCCCAGTCCAGTATGCGAGGTTGTCACCGAGGTTACTAGACTTTACACCATATCAGTTACCTGTAAGCATATCCACACCGAAAGAAATGGGAAACGCGTATACGTAAGACGGGTGGTTGTGCTCGAATGCTTGGTTTCCCGTTACTTGACGGTAAAGACCTCGTAAGAAGAAAACGTGTTCTATAGCCGGGGTAACACTGGCATTTAGCAAGGTTTAATTCTTGTCCATCACTAACGTGAGGATGACAAGAAGGTTTTATGAAGGTGGAAGTGGAACCCATATGTTGCATTGTGAATATTTTGAAGGTGTACTTCTTGTACCCACTGATGATGCAACATAATGTGAATATTTCATTCGTCTTAAGGACAACAGAAGACGTACTTCTGTGGCAAGGTGATGCGGATGGTACATCCGTCTTGTAGCCACGACACACGATAATGACTTAAAAATTTTGTCACGGTTTTTTCTGAACTAGGCGTAGTTGATCAGGCTTCGCCTAATAAAGGTCAAGCAATGCAAACTTTGAAGAAATCACTTCGTGGCCGGGCAAAGCAATTCGTCGTGGAATACGTACTTCCGCAACAAAGATATGAACCAACAGAAGACGTACTTCTGTGGCAGAATGAACCAGTGGAAGGCGTACTTCCACGACAAAGGCAACAAGAGAGTGGAAGACGTATTTCCACGACGAAGACAATGAGCCCATGGAAGGAATACTTCCACGGCTAAAATAAGGCGCCAGTGGAAGAGTATTTCCACGACGAAGGAGAATGAGCCCGTGGAAGAATACTGCCACAACGAAATATAATGAGCACATGGAAGAAATGCTTTCACAGCGAATATAATGAGCACGTGGAAGAGATACTTCCACGGCGAAGATAATAAGCACGCGGAAGAGATACTTCCACGGCGAAAATAATGAGCACGTGGAAGAGATACTCCCACGGCAAAGATAATAAGCACGTGGAAGAGATACTTCCACGGCGAAAATAACGAGCACGTGGAAGAGATACTTCCACGGCAAAAAATAATGAGCACGTGGAAGAGATACTTCCACGGCGAAGATAATAAGCACGTGGAAGAGATACTTCCACGGCGAAAATAAAGAGCACGTGGAAGAGATACTTCCACGGCAAAAATAATGAGCACGTGGAAGAGGTACTTCCACGGAGAAAATAACAAGCACATGGAAGAGATACTTCCACGGCGAAGATAATAAGCATGTGGAAGAGATACTTCCACAGCGAAGATAACAAGCAGGTGGAAGAGATACTTCCATGGCGAAAATAATGAGCACGTGGAAGAGATACTCCCACGGCGAAGATAATAAGCACGTGGAAGAGATACTTCCATGGAGAAAATAATGAGCACGTGGAAGAGATACTCCCACGGCGAAGATAATAAGCACGTGGAAGAGATACTTCCACGGCGAAGATAATAAGCATGTGGAAGAGTACTTCCACGACGCATGAATAAGCCAACGGAAGAGATACTTCTGTGGCATAGGCATAAGCCAATGGAAGAGATACTTCCATGGCAAAGAAACAAGCGCGCGGAAGGAGTACTTTCGCGGCGAAGGAATAAGCCAATGGAAGAGATACTTCCATGGCGCAGAAACAAGCGCGCGGAAGGAGTACTTCCGCGTCGAAGGAATAAGCCAATGGAAGAGATACTTCCATTGCGCAGAAACAAACGCACGGAAGGAGTACTTCTGCGGCGAAGGAATAAGCCGATGGAAGAGATACTTCCATGGCGCAGAAGCAAGCGCGCGGAAGGAGTACTTCCGTGGCGAAGGAATAAGCCAATGGAAGAGATACTTCCATGGCGCAGAAACAAGCGCACGGAAGGAGTACTTCCGCGACGAAGGAATAAGCCAATGGAAGAGATACTTCCACGGCAAAGGAATAAGCGCGCGGAAGGAGTACTTCCGCGGCGAAGGAATAAGCCAATGGAAGAGATACTTCCATGGCGCAGAAACAAGCGCACAGAAGGAGTACTTCCGCGGCGAAGGAATAAGCCAATGGAATAGATACCTCCATGGCGAAGGAATAAGCGCGCGAAAGGAGTACTTCCGCGGCGAAGGAATAAGCCAATGGAAGAGATACTTCCATGGCGCAGAAACAAGCGCACGGAAGGAGTAATTCCGCGTCGAAGGAATAAGCCAATGGAAGAGATAATTCCACGGCAAAAGGAATAAGCGCGCGGAAGGAGTACTTCCGTGGCGAAGGAATAAGCCAATGGAAGAGATACCTCCATGGCGCAGAAACAAGCGCACGAAAGGAGTACTTCCGCGTCGAAGGAATAAGCCAATGGAAGAGATACTTCCACGGCAAAAGGAATAAGCGCGCGGAAGGAGTACTTCCGCGGTGAAGGAATAAGCCAATGGAAGAGATACTTCCATGGCGAAGGAATAAACCGGCAGAAGGCGAACCTCTGCGGCAAAGGAATATATCCAAAGATATTTGTGTGACGTGCATACAAATAGTGGTATTATTATACCCTGGTAGCCCCCAAGTTTAATGGTTCTATACTCGATTAGTAGTATTAAACTTAATCAAGTATTCAAAAAATTACGATCGCATAGACCAGCGCGATTGTACGTACCATAGCCGCGTACTAAAGATAGAAATTTGGTTCGAACGTGCGAACCAACGCGGATGGGTCGTGCCATAACCGCGAATTGTCACATAGTATAAGACGTATCTTAACTAACTTATGGGATGCGTTATGCTATTACATGCGGCGTACCGTTACTACCATAAGGACGGTCAAATTTTTGACAAAACGTTGTTAGACGTGCACAGTGTGTCTTTTGCAAGTCCATCATGAGTCATGTGGTTTGCGTAACTTACTACAACGTCTTGATAGCAAGGTGTCTAACAAGGATACATGATCCGTGGTCGTTGGGTTTGCAACCCTCTTACACGACAAGTTGAATTATTAGGTTCACTCAATCCTCTTATTCCGCTTGGGAATGATGTGTACATGTACGCCCGTAGGCTAAAGATGTCTGAGCGTGCAGACTAGCGCGGATGGACATACCATGGCCGCAGATGATAAATAAATTATATTACTCAGATTTATATATGTATGTAATCTCTTTTACGGATTTAAAAGATATATGTAATGCTTTTAAATATAAAAGATATAGATAATATCTTTTATTAGTTTAAGAATATAGCCAATATCTTACTACCTATTTAAAAGATATGAATAATATATTATCTATTTAAAAAGTATAAGAATATACATTTATCAAATATTTAAAAGATAAACAATATTTTATCAATAATCGAAAAGATATGTGGAATATCTTTTATTAATATATATAATATGTCCGTACTTGCGGATTAATACGGATGACACAGCTCATGACCGCGAATAAAAAATAAAATAATTGTTGAATGTGCAGATGAGTGCGGATGGACGAGCCATGACCGTGAATCCCGATATTTTTTTAGTATCGATACTATAGTAAACGTACTAATAGTTAAGGTATTTTTTTTAGTATCAACGATATTTTTAGAAAATATAGGAAATATATTTTGTCGATTTAAAAAATATACATAATATTTTTTATAAATTTAAAACATATTGATAAAATCTTTATCAATGAGTAAAAAAGATATCAGTAATATCTTTTATTAAAATACAAAATATATGTCTAGTTGCAGAGTTGCGGAAAGACGTAGTTCATCACAGCGACGTCAAAAAGTAAAATATTATCGAGTCAAACATAAATGCGTTGCCGATTGGGATCAAAATAAAAAATAGATATGAGTATTTGTTATCCATTCGAAAGATATGATAATATATTTTGCTAATAGAGAAGTTTCTTCCACTATTGTGGGGACGTAGAGATGTGAAGACAGCAAAAAACATGTAATATTGTTATAACAATGGCAACAGCGTGCATTAAAATTTTCGACATTAGATAGCAAAAATATCTCGATCAATTATTGATGGAAGCAATTAATTGATAAGTCAATTTTTAAATCATAAACATCGTTCACTATTATTTTTTTGACACTGACATTCAGTTTTATTCCCATATTCGGGTTGATTTTTGTTGATTTGGTAGATCAACCTTCTATGCATGGCAGATAAGCGAAAAGCAATGATATTAAAGTTTTAGAGTTACCGACTTTCGATATTGATCTGCGCTTTTCAGTAGTATGAGACCACGAACATAGTTTTAGTCAGGGTTTCACGGATGGCGCCAACTTGTTGGAGCATAGTTTGGCTAGGCCGGTCTGACGACTCTCCTGGGTCGTTCGTCGTCTTCCCGGGTCCTGAGTAATGATGCAAACAAAGCTAAACCGGTTAGACGTGGACCCGAGGCCGGATCCCCGGGGTCCACCTCCGACGGTCAAGTTAGTATCGGATGAATATGTGGTATAAGAGGTGTAGTTATGAGAGAAAACCTGATGTAGAATGAGACCCCTAGCCTTGTTTATATAATGCTAGCGTTTCTTGAAGGATAAGTTAGGTGTGTGTGGGCCGCGGGTCTGTTGGGCCAGGCCGAATACCGACTATACATCGACAAGAGGCTATCCTAGTTAAAGGGCACTCGTTTCCTACAAGAGTAAAAGTTCTACCAGTGGGGCGCCAAACTTTACCAATGGGTTTGATTTTAGCTAACCACTGGGATCTAATTCTAGCATGGGAGTTCGCCTCATTAAGGAATTTCTTGACACAAGAGTCATTATTTGCTTTAAAGACACATTTCCTACATGTTTTACAAGTAGCATATTTTAAGTCCGAGTAAGATTTAGAATTCCTAGATGATTGATATATGTTCCTAGGATATGACATGCTACGGTTAGCAGTGTTGGGTAATCTAGAAGGCATCTGACTAGGTTTGAATTTCCTATCTCTTACTTGTGTCTTTTGCTTAGCTTCCCTTAGACCAAATTTATGGTGAACGTCCTTTAAACTAGTTCGAGACGTGTTCTTTGGACTATGTCTAGGGAGGCTAGATACAATCATGTGATTTGGTCTTGCAAAAGCTGATTTAGTCACATTAGGCCTAGTTGGTAGCGTGACTGGTTTAGAAACATGAACCATATCAACTTGAGAGGCAAATCATGGTCTCGAGGTTTGTGGTCGCTCGGATCTAAATGCAGTCGGTTGTCTAACAGACTGATTTTGAGGTGGTTTCCCCAAGATTGATGGTTTTTCAAGCTTAGTGTCCACACTAGTTCCTTTAGTTTTCCTCAACTCATTTTTCAGAGCAGCTATTGCAAAAACCTTTTCCTGAATTTGAGCCTTTAAAGTCTCATTCTCTTTGAGCAATTTATCTTGGGATGCCAACTTAGATTCTAGCAACTTAATCTATTTCAAAAGATTATCTTTTTCAGCTTTAGAATCTATAACTTATTGATCCAATTTTCGTTCAAGAACAACGTTTGACTTTTCAAGTTTTTCAAAATATGTTTCAAATTTGTCCGTTTTCTTAGAAAATTCTAGTTTGGCATCCTCAAGATCTTTTGATTGCTGAGCTACGATCGTTTCGAGCTCTTTAACCTTGGAATCAGAAGCAGTTAACGAAGCAGTCGTAAGGCAATTATCATGATTATTAGCATTATGAACACTTTCTCCCCCATTATGACGTACATCGGATGAATCAGAAATGGTATCGCTATCACTCTTTTCCATCCCATGTTTGTCATGATTAGGTTCGGAATGCTCAATATGCGGCATTTCATCAGCATATACATCATATACAACATTATAGTGTACCATGTTCGTAGGCTCTTCGTCATAAATGGGTATGGTGTCATCATAATAGATGTCTCTAACATTCCCTGACGTGTTGTTGATATCTTGCTTTGCTGTTGATTCCGTGCCCTTGCAATCTTTAGCAACCTCTAATATGTCAATCTTATGACTATTCTCCTCTTGCATCTGCATCAATAGGCTTGCACTCCATTATCATATGCGAGTTGAAGTCGTGATCTTGCATAAATCAAGATGAAACCGATGTCATGAATTTCAACAGTGTACCACGGAAATTTTGAAGCTCGGTATGTGTGTCTCGAAGAAATGACTAACAAATCACTGAACTTTCAGACTTGACGATATTGAATTGGAGGAAAGACGTGAGTTGTGTCACTAGAGCTTGATATGCAGATTCTGATGCAGAGTGACTAAAGTCTTCTTTGTGAAGTTGCTCAACTATTTGGTTCAAGTTGAGGAATATTGAGTCGATGAATATATAACGATCTTGACCAAAGAGTGTCACAAATTCGCTTCCTCCTTGAAGCCATGAAATGATCACTAGATGAGACTGAAGTAGTCGAAATACAGTTATACCACTTTATCTAGCTTTGTCTTGCATTAGATGCAAGTCTCCCTCTTGAGATGTCGAATTTAATGATTCCATTGAAGTTCGACAAATGTAAGGATTACTGATCGATCGAGCGACGAAAGCAAGTAATTGTGTTTGTTGTTGTGAAAACAATACGGGATTTTACAATTCGTGGAGAAACCAAAAGGTAAATTTGCGTGATTTTATAAACGAACGAACAAACCGTAAGCAATTCTTGAATCCTTGTGTTGGTGATGAAAATTTGGTGATATAAAGACGATACTTGAAATCCTCTAAAGTTGTTTTAAGTCGAGCTTAACAATATATAAAAGAATTTCATATATGTAAACCATAAAAGGTTATTCGAAAATCTTATAATCAACAAATTCTTCCAACATCATCATAAAGCAACAAGAATAGCTTATTAAACAAAGAGATGAAAAGCCAAATTTGTGAAGTGTATTTTGTACAAAAGTGACTCACGAGATTTGTTGGCCCATCAATGTTGACTATAGAAAATGACCAAAGGATAAGTCAAGTCAATGAAACTATTATAACTCCATTACACGACATTTATATTGATTGAGATAGATATCAATTACGTGTATCAATCTGCGCCAAGTTTGTGGATATAAAAGCCAAGCCAATATAATCTCATATCAAACCAATCTTATTTCCTCCACCCCATTTGTTTTCTTCTATGACAGTAAACATCTCATCAATCCAACCTTTTGATCTATCTATCAGTTCAAACGACACCTTTACTGTAAATCAAACACAAATCATGCGAATCTTCCTGGTATAAACCGACGAGGAACCAAACCCACGAATAACTCTCGAATCTTTTTATACCCTTTGTAAAAACTAGAAGCGGGGGGGGGGGGGGGGGGGGGGGTTGAATAGTTTCTTAAATTTACTTGTTAAATGTTGGTTTAAAAAAATCCTTTTTCAAAAACTTAAACTTGAGTATTTATGTAAAACCTTCTTATACATAATATGAACAAGGTATAGTGCAACTAACTAATAATCAAAAGCTTGGTTTAAAAATGCACGCATCATTGCGCAAATTGCACGCATTAATGCGTTGCATTCGAAATTTCGCATCAAGGTGCCTAATGCAATGCCATCCCAAAATGTGTTCGCATTGCACCGCAGTTTATCGCATTTATGTAATGCTAGCAACGGTAGCAATTGTTGCAATCTAGTACTTAGGTAATTTTTGTCAAATCTTATCCATTTAAAAGAGACCTATATATTTTAATGTATTTCAAAAGATAAGACTTGTTAAAAAAAATATAAAACAAACATAATAACAAAAATATAGTATCTTGCAACTTGCTAAGTGTTTTTTGTCGAGCTTTATCGTTGATTTATTTGTTTTACAAGGGATTATAGGCAAAATTTTATTATGCTAGTAACTTAGGGGGTGTTTGGTTCACCGAATGCAATTTAGTTTGATGTAATTGTAATTTGAATTACAATTACATAATTTGTTTGTTTGATTAATAGATGTAATTGTAATTATCCAAATTACATTGGACCCACCTATTTGATGTAATGTTAATTACATCACTTTTGTGATGTAAAGTTTCAATTACAATGTAATCTATACATATTTATTGCATTTAATTGGTACTTAAATAAATTTTTGTATGCTTTTTTATACTAAACGCATTGCGTCTAAATTGCGCTCGCAGTCGCATCACGCATCACGCAATGGCTTTTGGGACCTTTAGCGCAATGGATCGTAAAACGTATTTTTAAACCAAGATCACAAGTATAAAGAATAATGAATGTATAATGCAACTAAACTAATAATCACAAGTATAAAGAATAATGAGTGTAAAGAGATATGGGAAGGAAAGATCAAACCAAACACCAGGGATTTATAGTGCTTCGGCAACGAAGCTCACTCCTCGTTCCTACTCCACTCCTCGAGTAATCCTTACTCGAGAGTTCACTAATCAACAAGCTCCTTAAGGTGGAGAAACCGTACACAACATCGCCTAGACCAAATAACTCACGAATCACATTTTTTTAAATTCTCGGAATAATTCACCTTAGAAAATCTCAGAATAATTCAAACAGGATCTTGTAATAATTAGAATATCTTGCAATACCTGAAGATCTCGCAATACCTGAAGATCTCGGAATAA
Organism: Glebionis coronaria; assembly: GCA_025667525.1. Lineage (NCBI taxonomy): Eukaryota > Viridiplantae > Streptophyta > Magnoliopsida > Asterales > Asteraceae > Glebionis > Glebionis coronaria. Next base: position 445,424,840 of record CM046878.1, on the reverse strand, counting down.
TCAAAATCTCGACATAATGAGTTTCGGAAAAGATCTCTAAATAACTAAATTATTGTGAAAACTTAATCCCTCAAAAACTTAATCCCACAATAAACTAATCCCGAAAAATGTGATTATTGCGAAAACTTGGAAGATTCCGGAAAACTAATCGTGCAAAAACGTGATCTCAGAAACCTAAAGATTGCGAGATTAAAGATAAAAGATTCTGAAATAATTCGGTTCTTAGTTCCGCAAAACGTGAAAAAACGTAGGTTTTTCCCAAAAACGAGCCAAACGCCCCAAAATTTTGTGTTTTTGGACGACCAAAGTGACCGAATCCCTACCACAACTATGTAGAAGAAACCAATAATGATTTTGACCACAAAAATCCAAAAAAAATTTGGATCGAGGGTTTGTGGATAAAAAAAACTCACGAAACAAACACAAAAACTAAGCAACTCATCCCGTGGCTCTCTTATACTATTTGTAAGATATTGTAAATCTTGTTTATACTAGAGAGAGTAGAGCTAGAAAGATGATGGAACACACACTTTTAGAGAGAGAAAGTGAAAGAAAGCACCTTTTCACTATGTGTAAAAACTATGTGAACCACACCCTCTCCAACTAAGGAGAAGGTTTATATACTAAATCCCACAAGTCGGGCTTGGGCTTAGCATTGGGCCGGCCATACATGACATGGATCGGGCTTTTTCTTGTTTGATTAATATAAAGTTACTAGGACTACGAGTTACTAACTAATATAATGTCGGAGTGACCGAATCATCCTAAATACGTAAAAACGTATTTCCAACAAGAACTATTGAAATATTGAGTAAAGAGGTGTTTGTCGAATTATGGAGAAAACCTCCTCTATTTATACTATTCGGACTACTTACGTCTTAGATGATATATGGTCTACTCCGTATGGACATATATATAGTTTCCTTCTTTGAATCGATCTACTTACGGCGTAGATGGGACAAGGACCTACGTCGTAGGTCTTTATTAAAGTCTCTTTCCTTTCTAGTTACGCAGGTTCTACGATTTAGAGGGAATAAACACCTACGCCTTAAATAAAGTTTCTTCAGTTAGCCTTGATCTTGTCGCCTAACGTATAATGTCAAATATTTAACACCTACTACTTAGATAATTCTGTGGTTTACGCCATAGGGCCTTCAGTTATGAAAAGTCTAGCATTGTCTTGTCAACGACGTAGGTCTGGAACTCATCTACGCACGTAGACAACTTTTAAATCTTGTACTTGACGATTTCTTATGTTAAATTCCATATTTTTCTTTTTTTCATTACTTGATCAGTTTTACTTGCAAAACATAAAATATACAAATATTTGCAATATTGGGTGTTAATTAGACCAAAATTAAGCAAAACAAAAAGAATGTTACCATATTCAGATATTATACCTTAATAAAAATATTTGCCCATCTTTTGTTTAAATGCATATATCATTTACGTTTTTCTTTTATATAAAGATTCTTTAAATTTATGATTTAATTTCATCGTTTAGATGACTTAATCAACAATAACTCGCTAAAAGGCTAAATTACCTTTTGTTTAGAGCACTTCTTGACGACAAATTGATCATATAAAACTCGAGACTTTGCATATGAGAATTAGCTAACTAAAGATACGTATTACTAGATACAACCGACCCAATAGACTTTAAAGTTATAGTTTTTATATACTTTAATGTTTCCGGACATAAGATACATGTTGTAATTGAAGGGTGTGTTTTTATTCCTATGTGAGCAGTGATCCAAGCATATCACGTTTCTCTTTAATGGCTACTACTTCCACATGCGTGTTAGTCTGCATTAAAAAAACGGATATACTAATGTAAATACAGTAGAGGTACATTTTTTGTAAAAAAAATTGAGACACTCAACTTATTTATAAGAAAGAGTCCTTTTGCAAAAACAAAAAAAAACCATTAACTTTGCATTTTAAAAACAAATCCAAAGAACAAGAAAGCAATATATATCAAGATACTTATGTGCTCTTTCTCCGAAAACTCATCAAAATCGCATTGTCGTGTAAAAACATTTAGAAGCTTAGTAAGTTCAAAATCGTATTTAGTTAAAATTACAACATACCTGGAGATGCATCGACGTATCCTCTATTTTTATCAAACGTGTAACGAGATGGGTTGTCTTAGTGTTGGTTTGAGTTGTTTGTCTCATGTTTTGGTGGTTTAAATTCACCTCAAATGATTTCAAGACATTGCGATTCACTTCCTTCAGCATCTTGCTATGACTGTATCTTTTGTTGGCATTCTATTTTATTGCGCCACATCTTGAAATTAGTTGTTTTGCCAAATCTAACTCTTTGAAAAAAACATAGCTGTCAACATTACTAACATCTAGCTAAGCTAGTTTATCAAAAAGATCTTTGATCATTTTTTCTGGACTTAGAGTTCATTTTTTAATACTGCGGTTGTTTTGATAACATGACAAATGTTTTATACAATTTCTTTTTATGCTTCGTCTAACATTTTTTTGTGAACTTAATTGTTTGTTTGTTACGGGTGTGTTTAAGAGCATAATTCGTTTGTTTGTTAGGGTGCCTTTAATAACATATTTTAGCGTCAAAACAAATCAGTTAGATAATAGCGTAATTAGTTATTATTGTTGTAATTAACTTTTGTTTATCCCTAATAACTCTATTGTATAACTTTTTTTAGTTAGATAATAGCGTAATTGGTTGTTATTGTTGTAATTAACTTTTGTTTATCCCTAATAACTCTATTGTATAACTTTTTTTTAAAAGACAACAACTAACCGCCACAATTATTAAATGACAAACATTTTTACATTTATTGGAACTAGTCCTTTGATAAGTATATTTATTTACATTTTTATATTATTATATAAAAATGTCATTTTCAATTTTAACTTTGATTTTGATCTCAAACTTAAAATTAAACAAATTTAACTTCAAATTAAAAATTAAAATAAATATATTAGGTTTAATCAATTAGATCATAATTTATAAAATTGATCTCATTTATCCATCTTTTTTTATAACAAAGTTTTATAATAATCTTTTGTTATAAATTATTAAAAAAACTTTATTTTTAAATTGAAATATCTTTTTATCTATTTATTTTTTCATAATTTTATTTTATCATTTATTTTAATATTCTATGTTTTTTAATTCAACATCTAATTTGATATATTTTTGTTAAATTTTATTTTTCATTTTTAATGGTTTATTTTATTTTGATTTTTAACAAAATTAATTTTAATTTAAATACAAAACCTAAATGTAAAAACGTAACATTTATTCGTAAAAAACAGTAATCATATCACCGTTGTATGCTTTATTGTGCGCATACCATGCTGTATGCATAAATACTGGCCGTACTAAACGGTAGGTCGCGTTTTGCTTTTGGGCTTGTCAATCTTTTTGGGCTGCCATTTATTTTGGCCTGCTAACGTAAAACGTGTGTTGGCAAAAGGTTATGAGTTGTATAACGACACGACCAAAAAGATGTACAAACAAATATTTATTAAAACTATACATGTAGACAGTTAACGAGAATGAATCACTGTTCAATTAAGAGAAAACATGAGGAAAAAGGCAAAAGTAGTCATTCTGATTTATTTGCTTTGCAAAGAGTCAGTAACCATGATTCTAAATTAACAAAACTAGGTTCGTTAGCTTATTTCACACATGGCCGTTCGGTGAAATTTGAAGGCCATAAACCAACTTTTTAATGTGCCTTTCTACATCGGAACTGAAGCGTGTGTAAAAATCTTGTTAGGTTTTGCTTTAGTTTTTATATCGCTCAGAGGACACATCAAATATTCTACAGTTTAAATAAATCTTCTATTCTTGTATGTATAACAAAATGAGTTTTAAATACTTTACGATGATCCATGAAATTCTAAATATTTTTTTATAAGATGTTATGTAGAACTTTCTTAAAACGCATATAAGCTGATAACGTACGTTTAGTTTCTCTTAAACAATATTCTCGGTTAAAGTGAAACTTCACACAAGAAATATATAGCTTAAAATTATAATTTAAAGCCAAAGGGAGTAAAGTGAAACTTTTACAACACAGTTCACACTTTCTTGGTAGTTTGTTTTCAGCACAATGTTTTCACCCCCACATGGTTAAATCCTGTGAAATTCTCACGAATTGTGCAAGATGTGAAACAAGATGACAGTAGTCCTAATGATTACTTCCACGACAGCCTTGACGAGTTTGAGAAATAAAGATTAAAATGACATATTTTCTCAAGTATCATTTAAACCGCTTTTTTTAGAACGGACATCATTAAAACCATGATTGTAAATCAAAAAACTGCTTACTAAGTTGTTTTAAATTTATTTCACGAAAATGCAGGACATAGAGAAAGATGATTCTGCTATTGAGCTTATAGGTCCTGAGAATGCTACTCTGTATGTACAAAGACAGCTTAAAAGGATTTAAATGTTACTATCGATAGGTGATAAAACATGTAACTTGTTTCTATAAAGTTGTTCCGTTGATAAACTGAGAATACTGCTGAATGTACAGGTCTTCAGAAAACTTTTTACCTTGTTTGTAATGTTTTTTGGTAGATCAAGTGATAAAAAAAAAGTTTGAAAGGGCATTTTCAGGTTGTACACCAATTAGATGCCAACTTAAATGGCTTAATATTCTTACCCATTTAACAATTTATGGGTCGATTCGTTAAGTTGGAGGCTACTTGTAGTCTTGTACACATCCCTATAGCTCAAAAACTGGATAAGCCATGAAACTGCTAAACTATCTCAGTCTTGCATCAACCCAGAGGGGTGGAATATGTCAGATGGTCATTTTAGGAAAACTGGGACGGCCTGCAAAAAAATTACAGGCTTAAACCAACCTCAGGCTAGTAATAACAGGTTAACCACATTAATCTTTGTCATAATGGGTCGAAGCAGGCACGGATTCACAGTAATCATACTTGGAGATGGCACGCATTTAACCAAGTTAAACTTACTAAATTGCAACAAAATATAACATTCCATCATCTGAAAATGAACCACCATCACTGCACCAAACACTATAACTACTGCTGTGGCGAGGAAATAGCATCCATTAAGTTGCATACAAAATAGACTATGGAATGATCACCATCCAGTTTAAAAAGTTCACTACTAGATCTAAAGGAGAATCAACAACAAATGTTACTCATCATCACAAATCAGCAGTCTAACTAGTCTTCACGAAATGAGGAGCAAGCAGCTTGGCAATTTCAAGAAAACCAACTCTGTCTTTCCCTTCAAAGATGGTCTTAAGCTTCTCATCACATATGATCTCTCTCTTATTCAGAGGATTCTGCACATAAAACATCACATGTCAGAACACTAGAGTTGTTAAAGTTATTGAGACTGCACAGATCAGCACAATGTACTGATCCTGTATTGTAGTATGCCCTCATTGTTTACTTTCTAATGGCTTAATGGTACAGCAGTCAAAACCAAGTGTTTAAACCTCTCAAACTGTTACTATCCCCGCTGCTTCTTACAGTTAGGTATCCAGGTTGCTATAGTTAGAAGCTAACTACTGAATCATGTATTATCAATTATTCTCAACTTTATCAATACACTTGGAGATAACTTTGTATGAACAGAATACTGAAATTTGGCGTTTAAAAAGTACCAGAACCAAATAAAATCACATCTGTTTATATGATCTATAAATCATACCATATATAAAAAGAAAGCACATATGGGTCCACTTAGAAATAGCTTAGGCCTTTCTGGCTCAACGTAACACTGGAGCATAGCACATTTAGTATTACCATAGCACATTTAGTATTACGGGATTGTACGAGAATAATAAATGCTAACCACTCCTCTCCCTTACTCCCTCTAGAACACTTGTGTTTTTCCTAGTCATAGCATTAAAGTAACTATGTAAGGTATGAATACAACAGTTGCAGGTCTTGTGCGTGCTGATGTGGATGAGGACACAGGCCTGACAACCAACGCCGTGTAATTCGGAGGCAGAGACGTAAAGAGAATGACTAACCATACGTCACCATGCTATGACCCTGACCGTGCGCATGGTTAGTCAGTTCCTCTACCACGGAGTGTCTGTCTCTGCCTTGAAAATGACTTACCGATGGTTGTTTATCCGTCAATTCTCCACAACAGCCACCGCAACGTTGCATCCAAGACCACGTCTAGACATGGTAAAACCGTTGCAGATTTCATTCTTTTAATATAGTATCAATAGTCAAAGAGAAAGTCCATGTGTAATTCAAAGTGGGTTTTGGATATACTAATGAAAAGAAACGTTCTCAAAGTCATCTTCAATTTCATTAATCAAAATTGCTATAAGTCAAACTAATTGCACGCACCTTATACTGTGATCCTGCATTAAGTTAGGATCATCTTATAACCAGTACGAACATATGTTGGGTTGAGATATGAGAACAGATGAAACATAGAGTAAAGAAAGTATTCCTTTAATCACCATTATCATAACGAATGCAAATTTTCATTGCACTCGTGTTTAGAAACAATCCAGCTCTAGCTGAACTCGGTAGCAGTGAAGACAAATATCATGGTGATGTTAACATACATCCATTTTCATAAAAAAAATCAGCAGAACTGAACTCGGTAGCAGTGAAGCTGCTTTACTATATCATTTTCAACTTACAAACGGATTAAACGGGTGCTTAGAATTGCATTTTCAAAACTGATACGCATATTCAAAACTGCCTTTTGTCTCCTAGGTTGCACTGATACGGGAACGGGGAACGGCAAAAATCAAAACCTCAAGATACGGGAACGGCATGGATACGGTAAAAAAATATACAAAAAGTTAAAAATATATTAACGAAAATCCAAAATAAATATTTGTTGATGTAAATTGTAAACTCCAAAGTACTAAATCTTATGAAGGTATTTTATTATCAATAATAAAAAAAATAATAATTCGGATTCATCTAGTAAGAGATTAACAAACGCCAAAAACCCAACATCTTCCATTGAATCAGAATCTCCACCCACATTCCATATCTTTACATCATCGTTCATATTCTTTGACAAAAGTCGGAGATTATTATGAACGCAAATCAAGTGTTATGTAGATACATGGAAAGCATTTATTGTGTGTAATTTGTTTTTTGAAAAATGATTTGCGTTTGATTTTTTTATTTGTGAACGTTGTTATTTGAACCGGTAAAATAGTATGCATGTGTGCTACAAATATTTAAGACATAAAAATAGTAGACTTTATGGTTATTATTTTCTCAACTCTTAAATAAACATTTATCTTAATGTAAATCGTATATACAATAATAAATATCAGAAAATAAGGACACGTTAATTTTCTTGGGAACCTACCATATGCATATCTTTCACCTAAAAGTCACTTTCATCACTTTTTATTGTTTTCTCTTTCTATCTTCTTTAACGTGCACCCTCTACATCAAGTCCGGCGTTAATGTCCGGCAAATCTGAAACCGGCTTTTTTTTCAAACCGGATACTTCGTGGATACGGGCCTTGATTTAAGAAACGGCAGTGGATACTTCGGGGATACGTTTCTGTCAAACCGGATACTTCGTAGATACGTTTCGGCCGCGTTCCTGTTCCCGACGCGATCCCAAACGGGCACGGCACTATAAATGACGTTTCGGTGCATCCTAGTTTGTCTCTAAGAAAATGAAGTACTCACTTTTATAGAATAATGAAAATTGGCGTTTAGAAAAGTAGCTGAATCAAATGGTACAGTATTGAATATTAATCACCATATGTCCATATGATCAATATATATCATCTAGTAGAATACGTCACGGATGAGGATCGATACGATGCTCGTAATCGGTTCATAAGTCCCAAGTGTAGAACTCGCTCAAAAAGCTAGCTTGTTTGAGGAGGGACACCTAGGCTTTATAAACAATCAGCCAATCCCATACTTGGCCGATGTGGGATCATAACACTACCCCACCCTTTAATGAACCAACGTCCTCGTTGGTCACGGCTATGTTGGTCACGGTTGGCACCCCCTTTGGGTCCAAGCCACCACTCCATAGGCCACCACTCCGAGTGTTGGGACCATAGTCACACGAAACGCAGTACGCCCCGGTACGGGTACGAGAAACGGGAACGCAGTACGCGGGTTCCTTAAAATTCGGTACGAAGCGGGGTAGGCTCATTTCGGTACGCCTCGGTACGCTTTGGTTCGATGTACCATATAATTGGGTACGATGTACCCAATTTGGTACAATATACCATATTATACTTACAAATAGACAAGTTTTAATAGGTATTCAAATATTTTATGCACATACTTTTAAACTTTTATTATTAATATTTTCAATATATATTTTATACAAATATTGCTTTTACATTGTGCATACACTTAATTACATATTTGAATAAAGTCCAATATTAATTAACATGAATATTTTTGGGTCAAACTGAATAATTTTGGTTGGCCCTTTTGTGTAACTTATTAATTGGGCCTAAAAAAAAGTTAATAAGATAACTCAGCCGCTTTCCATCTTTCTTCACCCTTACACCTTCGTTAACACAATTTTCACCGGAAAACACCATCACCAAAATCATAACTGTACCGGTTCACTTTAGTACGCCGTATCGACTTACTTTGGTACGGCGTACCGGTTCACTTTGGTACAGCGTACCGAGCCATTTTGGTACGCTGATGGATGTTGTTCGGAAACGCCAAATATAGCGATCCAGATCGCGATTCCGAGCGATCCGAGTCGCGATCGTACCGCGTTTGGGTACGCGCGATCCGAAACGCGAAACGTGGCCGAGTCAGCGTTTCCTGTGACTATGGTTGGGACCTCGTAAGGTAGGGCTAGCTCTGATACCAATTGATACCAACCTATCCCATACTAGGCTCGTAATCGGTTCATAAGTCCCAAGTGTAGAACTCACTCAAAAACCTAGCTCGTTTGAGGAGGGGACACCTGGGCTTTATAAACCATCAACCAATCCCATACTTGGCCGATGTGGGATCATAACATGGGTTCACTTACAAATCCAGATAGGCCTCACTTCATACAGCAATATAAAGAACTCGACTCTTCAGGCTAACGTAATCCCTCCTACCCACCTCTCCAAAACCTTTGTGTTTATTCCAGTTGATAGCTGTGTTACGTTGTATGTACAAGACTAAGGGTTATGAGTAGTGGAGTTGCAGAGGCCGAAGTGTCAGCTGTGTGCAGGAACAAGAGCCAGACAACCATCACCATCTCATATGCAAAGCAGAGGGGTTGACGACAGAGAGAATGCCTAAAAATATGTCAAAACACTGTGTGTTTATCTCTGCCTTGAGAATGACTTAACGATGATTGTCCATCCCATGACTTGTCCACAGCCACCATCACAGCCACCGTAACCGTTTAGTCCACTGGTAATCTCTTTACCAATGAATTTCTTCAATTCAATGTTGTCAACTAATCTCTTTACCATTAAATAGGCCAGTTTTCATTGCATTTGTGTTTAAAAAAGATCTACTTAATTCTGGTATGTAGCACTATAACGTATATACAGTCAATACGGTCAGCAATGTGAACTATGAAGATATAACCTATATTAGCAACTTCCACGTACATACTATATTAGCCGTATAATATACAGCATTCGCTTTAATAGGTCTTTTGAAAGTATAACATCAAGAACGGCATCCTAATATATTTCTGTAAAGTTTGGACAGCAGCCTCAGTCTTAGAACAACCATTAGTTTCAGCCACTAGCATTTAAGCTTAGCTAATACTAGGTACAATAAGATCTCAACATTAAACAAATGTATGCATATTACACATTAAATCAATCCATCTAACACACCCCACCCCAAACCACCTTGCAAGTTGAATTAAGCACAAACTTTCCACGATGGTAATACAAACACAACTAGTCACCGGGTATAATCCCTTTACCCAAAAAAACATAATGTCCAAAACGAGACACGCCTTTAAACAAACCAGCAATCCCAAACTCAGTAGCATGAAAACTGCTTACTCTTATTGTTCTCAGACTTACAACCGAGTTAAGGGAGTGTTTGAGGAAGCATCTTCAAAACAAATTATGCGTTTGCAGAATTTTAAAGCTGTGTTTTGTCTTTTAAGAAAATGAAGATAATCCGTTAATCCAAAAGTTTTGTCAAACACTGTTTTCTCTGATTATTTCCGTATTCTCATAGGTAATAATAAAAAAAACTCTTCCAAAACACAAGTCCCAAACACCCTCTAAACCCCACACCCTCCACTTACTCTATCCATAAACTCACGTTGTACAGAAAACCTCTTTAATAGATAAAAACTACTTCAGAAGACTAATTCTCAAACAGTTTTTAACTCTATTTCAACAACACTTGAGTCCCACATTGCATACTCATATTTGTTTAAGCTACTTTTGCGCTTATGAGCTTATTTGGCTCTGCTTATATTTCACAAGCCCATTTTTTTCTCTAGCTTATTTTTCATCTTATGATTTTAGTTTCCATCCGTAACTCCGTAAGTTATAATAAGCTCGAGCAAAATGGGCTTACAAAATATAACCCGAGTCAAATTAGCAAGTAAAGTAGTAAACAACGTAGAAAAATAGGCATGCGAGACATATAAGCCAAGTTACAAGCAAGCTTAGGGTGTGTTGTTTAGGCTTATATTTGGGCTTATGAGCATATCTTTTTTCGGCTTTGTTTCACAAGCACAATTTTCTTAGCTTATTTTGATACTTATGGCTTATATAAGTTTATCATATCATAATAAACTTATATAAGCCCAAAAGTACCAAAATACGCCGAAAAAATTAGGGATTATAAAATATAAGCCGAAAAACAAATAAGCTCATAAGCCACATATAAACTTAAATAAACACCCCCTTATGGCCTTTTACAGCTTATCAAGATACAACAAGCTTAAAAAAACTTAGTATCATATAACAAGCTTATATAAGACACAAAGAGATAAGCTCATAAGCCCAAAATTAAGCTTAAACAAAAACCCCCTTAAACAAACACCCACTTAGAACTACCAATTAACAGCTCATTTTAGGGTTTATCAGTTCACAAACTAACCAAGAAACATAAAACACAACAAAAAACAACATCAAGCTATATAAGCCGATAACACGCAAAGAGATAAGCTCATAAGCTTTAACCCACCCATCCACAAGCAAACCCACTAAAAACCACCTATTTACAGCTTATTTTAGAGTTTAACCTTTTACAAACTTAACTAAACAATATCACATAAAACAAATCTCAAACAACTAACAAACCAAGCAACATAAAACAAAAACCCATGAAACTAAGCAAAAAAATTAGGGCTTATATAAGGCGAAAAACAAATAACCTCATAAGCCACATATAAGCTTAAATAAACACCACTTATTATGATAATAACAATTTATAGCTCATTTAAAACCACCAATTTACAACTCATTTTAGGGTTTAACAAATCACAAACTCAAGGTTCAACAAAAACATAAAAAAAAGCATAAAACATAAAAGAAAAACATAAAAAGCATAAAACATAAAACAGAAATATTTATAAAAAAAAAACATACAAAAAGCATAAAACAAATAAAAAACCCATGAAAGAAAGTAAAAACATACCTGAAGCTGATTCGACTTAATGTGCTCCCAGATCTTCTTAACAGCATCAGTTCTAGCAACCTCATTAGCACCAAGAAACTGAGCAAGCGCTGGTGAAACGGGGCTTGGTTTCAGAATGCCAGCAGGTGATTTCGCTGTCTTCTCAGTTGGTGGTTTCTTGACAGTGGGCTTCTTTTTTGCGGCTGCAGTTGTGACGGTGGTGGCGGTGGACTTGGCGGCGGCAAATAGGGTTTTGGTAGCGTTGAAAACTCGGTTTGATGCCATTCTCAGATGTTAGGTTTTAGGTTGGGGTTTTTGGTTGTGTGTGCGTGCTGGTGTGTAAATGTGTGTAATGGAAAAGGTCTAGGTAGGGTTAAGTTTTAGTTGGACACTTGGTAGAAATAGAGGTTTGGTAGCGTGATGAGAAATGATTTTTTCAATTTTACTCTTATTTTTTTAAGAAACCGTTTTCTTTTTTACCAAGCTAACTAAGGCCGTAAACGAATTCAACGTTTAGCAAGCTGTTCATCGAGCGTTCGACAAAAAACTCGTCTATATTCGTTTATTTAATAAATAAACAAGCACGAATAAAAAAAATCGTTTGTTTAATTAAATGAACTCTGTTCGTTTATTTCAGTTCGTGAACGCTCGATTATATTCAATTAGTTTGTTCGTTTACGTTCGATTATTTTTGTTCGATTAAAATCTCGAATATTAAAAAAAAAAAATAATAATAATATATTAAGTATCTCAAAGATTTTTAACAATAATGTAAAGTATATGTTAATTTATATGAAAGATCATATGGATAGTTTAAAGTAACAACTTTAGTTTCACGCTCAGTTATGTCTGTATACGTTTACATATACTTATGTCCGTTCATGTTCGTTTATGTTTGTATATGTTCGTTTAAATTATTAATAAACGAACATGAACAAGCTCAAATTTTAATAAATGAACATGAACAAATATTATAGTTTGATTACGCATTCGTGTTCGTTTATTTGTTCGGCTAAAATTAAATAAACGAACATGAACATACCTCTGTTCGCGTTCGTCCGATTCGTTTACAACCCTAAAGCCAATTGGTGTAGACGAGCCGAGTTAAGCGTGAACCTACCAAAACATGAAGTTCAACTTGTTTATAGGTAAGTTTGAGCTTAATCTCATTTTCAGCCTTATATTTTAGGCTTGAGATCGTTTAGGCTTATATCGTTCAAACTTTTTACTGACCGAATCATAAGTTTTTCTCAAACATTTCGTCTTATTTTCACTCCTAGCCCAAACCAAATAATTATTTTGAGCGGTGGGCTCAAACCCCGTGGATTAGTCGGCCAATGAGTCGGAAATCACGGTTACCAAAAAAATAAAAAAAATAAAAATAAAAATTATTTTGATATCACGTCAACATTATTTTTCTAATTATTTTCAATCAAACATTAAAATACCTCATATTTAATCACTTAAGTTAAAATATTATTTTTAGTCCATCATTTTATTACTTTTTTCTCAAACCAACTAAATATAAAAAAAATAATATAATAAAAAAACTGATTTGCACACATTCATATTTGTTTGGGACAATCTAATTTGTGGAATAAATACTTGTACAATCTTTTAATTATGTTATTTGTACATTGAATGTGTAAATCAAATATTAAAGTATGTAAATCATCACTTATAAAAGAAATATGATACAATTGTTAAAATGAAGGACTTAATTTGCAACCTTTATTAACCAAAAGGACTAACTTGATTTGTTTTGTATTTTAGTTTCTACCATTTGGTCTCACTTTAACATCACTTGTGGATGTTGAGGACTTATCCTGCCAAGTTAGCAAAGTTGCCTAAAGGCCAGCCTATTTAAGCAAGCAACCTAGTTGATGGTTTAGCCCATTGTGTGCAACGGCTCCATTCTTGTTATTACCCTAGATACTCACACATAGTTGAGTATCTTGGTTTTCATCTTGTGTGTGTTTTTTATAAAACTCTCTCTCTCTCTCTCTCTCTCTCTCTCTCTCTCTCTCTCTCTCTCTCTCTCTCTCTCTCTCTCTCTCTCTCTTTTATCATGTAACCTAAATCATTGTTGTTTATTTTTTGTAAAACTATTATCAAGTTAGATAATAGGATCACACCAGTGTAGCTGTGATGATCTTTTAATTATGTTTATGTAGTTTAATCGTGATTTGAATAAAAGGGTTTTGATTGTTGTTTCATAAACTTGTTTAAAACTATTGGATCTTGATTTTCTACATGGTATTAGAGACTGGTTGCTCTAAAACCATAAAAAAAATTAGGGTTTCGAAAAATTTGAAGGTTTTGAAATTGATATCTTTTTTAGGAAGATCTGCTATTGAGATAGTCAGATGTATAATATTTTACATATATTCTTCATTATTTGTGGAAAAAAAATTATGGTTTCTAAAATTTTTTAAGGTTTCGATAATATCTTGTTTCTTAACCCTTGTTTTGGTACAAGTGGTTGATTCATTAGATCTGTTGGAATTTCTGGTTTTCCCTAATTTTTTACAAATTAGGGTTTAGTTGTGGAGGGTCTGTTTCATCCTAGACTAAGTGAATCTAAAAGAGACAGATCGATTGTGCTTGGGTTTCATGCACTATAACACCTCTTTTCTCTCTCTTACTTTTATTGTTCACTACTTGATTACTTGTTTCCCACTAGGTGCAAACAACCTTGAAGTGTCCACGCCAACCTCCTGAAAAGGGAGGGCTTTACCTGGTTTGAGTTTGTGTGGCGGTGGGCTCAAACCCCGTGGATTAGTCGGCCAATGAGTCGGAATTCACGATTACCAAAAAAAAACTTGATTACTTGTTGTGTTTATTTGTTTACTCTCTCTTGGTTGGCTATCTGTATTGGTTGGTGGTGTTTACTTGTTTACTCTCTCGTGTTAGCTATCTCTGTTGGTTTATTAATGTGTTTATCTGGACCCTTGATTTTTGCCTTGCCCTTTACCTGCCATCCTTGAGTAATTTGGAAGCCTAGGAACTTTGTTGGCACTGATTAAGTTGTTTTCTCTTTTATTTGTGTTTGCTTTTGAGTTTCACCATGTTTGAACATTGTGACTCAGACACTGAACAAACAGGGGGTGATTCAGTGACCTTGATTAGTAGACTTGACATCAGTGGCTCTTTACATCTTCACCCTAATGACTCTATCAGATTAACTGTTATATCTGTTAAACTTAAAGGGACATAAAACTACTAAGTTTGGTCTAATGCTATGTTGCTTGCTTTAGAAGGAAAAAATAAATTTGGTTTTATTGATGAAACTTGTAAAAGATCAAATACTTATGATATTTTGGGAAAACAGTACGACAAAGTCAATGTTGTGGTGTTAGGTTGGATTCTTAACTCTATATCTGAAGAACTCTTTCTTGGACATTTTTTTTCAAAAAAAGGCTAAACATGTGTGGAATTATTTGAGAGAAACTTATCATAAAGTTGATGCATATGTTATTGTAACACCCCATTTTGACAAATGAAATATCATAGGATAATTATGGCATATCATCAAAGCATACAAGGTAATGTCTATAACATTAAATGACCATAAAAGAATCCGGAAACAAACATCGGATCCACATAAGCTCCACACACGAAATGCATAAGTATAGAATGTAAGGAAAGGACTAAACAATGTCCAGCAAAGCAAAAGTATGTAAATGCATTAAAGAATAAAAGAAAGTTGGCGCCTCATTCCATGCACATACTCTTGGATTCCTAGCTTTGCCCTTTAGTACCTGCCGTATTGGGACATGGAAAGAGAAATACGGGTGAGCAATACGCTCAGTGTGCGGATATATAACATATAATATAAAGTATAAACATAAGCAAGTAATGGAATGAAATGAATAACATAGAAGCGGAATAAATGTATGTCATGTATAACCTGGTTTAAGTTCATAATACTAGTTTATATTTCTGAAATACTTATGTTTAGCTTATCTTGAAAATCTGTATTTTAAATATGCCGAGAGCCCATATAGGTCATGTTATATCCACGCGTATGAATACTTGGAGGGGTGGCCTCGTCATGCAATTAGAGGGGATGCCTCTAATTAATATATAAAATGAGTGGAGGGATCAGCTCCTGTAATGGATGCAAGGCACGCACCCCAGTTACCATGAAATTATACTACTTGTCATAGGATGCACACATTCTCCCCACATGATAATAATAATACTGGCAAAAACTATGAAAGGACGCTGCGAGCAATCACTCTCGCCGTAAAAGAGTCATAACACCGGTGCCTCTAGTGCTATGGTTATGGAACCCCCATAACTAGGTGAAACTGGCATGCATGTATATAGCTCAGGCAACCTAAAATAATCATACATATACTGGTGTGTTTAAGACACTTAAACTACTGGGGGAAAACAGATGGTTGCAAACGGGGAATCCTAATATAGGAAGAAAGATGTCCTTACTGAAGGACGGAATATCCGTACCTTGTGTCCAGTAATATGAAGACGGAAACAGACGTAGACGATCACTCCGACTTCACAATAGCTACATAATGAAGGGACATGAATAAGAGTCGGTCTTACTTATACATACTTGTTATTTGGTTTACTTGACGTGTTCATACTTATTATACTTGTTCTTGTCTTGTCTTAATATTTCATGTTTTAATCATGTGTTTCTTATAGTTCCATGTGTTTTTAGATTCATGTGTTTCATGTTTTAAGTGTTGTTATACTTGTTATAACATAATGAGTAACTTTCTAAAAATAACAGGTTTCTGTATATAGTAACTTTCCAAAAATAACAGGTTTCCATATATAACTTTCAAAAATAGTAAGTTTTCTTAAATAGTAAGTTTCTAAAAATAGAAAGTTTTCATAATTAGCGTATTACCATAAATAGCATGTTACCATATTTAGTATATTACCATAAATATAATATTACCATATTTATCATGTTGCCATAAATAATATACTTTCATAATTAATACGCTTCTATAATTATATATATGTTTAATTTATGTCATGTATTATTATAATATAAAGTTTAATAATTAATTAATAATTAGCTTCTAATTAATTAATAATATTGTATCATGTTTATTATAGTTTATTATTAATTAATAATATTACATAATACATGTTATTAAACTTTACCATAAAGTATATTAATTAATTTAACCTAAGTTTAATTAATTAAATTCATGTTCGTAAATAATTAAATCAATTAATTATTATAGCCTAATTTTATTTAATTAAATGTGCATACATGTTAATCATAGTTTTAATTAAATAAACATAATATAAGTTTTATTTTTAATTAAACCAAAGTTAATTAATTAACCGAATTAATTACACATACATACTTAATTTCATAATTGGTTTAATTTACGTGTTTCTAAAAAATGTCAAGTACCCGAGCCGAACCCGAGACCCGACAACCGAGCACCACAACTCGAAGGCTGCGGCCTCTTGTTGTCGTGACCCATTCGAGCTAAACAACACCGCGCCGAGAGCCAAAGCTCTCGGCTTGACGCTACTGCCTGACAACCAACCCCCGGCTTAGCCGGGGTTCCCCCTACCTGCGACACCCTTGCCACCGAGACCTCCCACGGTCTCGGTTCCCACCGACGGGCCAAGATCCCCACCGTGGGGTCTTGGTTGCTTGCTGTCCGAGAACCACACACCACCGAACCCAATTGGGTGTCGGCTAGTGGTTTGGTTTACCCACCGAGCGCTTCAAGCTCTCGATTTGCGTGCGTCGGCCGAAAACAAACACCCCCAAAACCTTTTCTTGTTTTACTTTTAAGATCATTTGTTTTTATTATGATTCTAAGATTTATAAACATGAACATAAATAAAATCAAAAGAATAATAATAATAGGTAAATGTTTTGGTGATACAAGCCGCGTGAATGAATTGGTGATAGAACACGAACACGCGCGCGTACGGATTATAGATCAACTACAACAAACACCCTCTTTGGTGTCTTGTTCGCCGGCGGCCAAAGAAAAAGATGAAGGAGGAGTAGGGTTTTTGTTTTCTTAGAAAAATAATAATTAATAAAATCCTCTGTGGTTTTATTTGTTATGTGATTATAATTACTAATGGGCCAAAGCCCGGTGTCCCCTCTTTCTTTCTAACCAACGCAAACAAACACCCCTTGAACTTTGGTGTTTGTTTTTCTTGCTTAATTATGTTGGGAATAAAATGTAGCCAATACACTTGGACGCTGACAAGAGAAATCTGGACGTTGTTAAGAAGAAATCAAGCGTTGACAGGACAAGCGTTGACAGGAAGAAGTCAAGCGTTGATAAGAAGAAGCCAAGCACTGATAGAAGACTTAGTCTACACGTATTATGTTTCTAGTATGTTTCTAATAAAGATATGATCGACAATATATTTCTTATGTTTATCTTTACCTAAAATAGCTGATACGTAGACTCTTGTACAAGGCTCCTTATGTCTATAAAAGGAGGCCTTTAGGTTTTAGTTTAATATACGTTTTACACTTTCATTGTACGCAAGTTTGTTTTATCAATCAAAGTGAAAGTTTGGTTTACATTGTTTGTGTGTTATGGTTTAAGTATTAATTCCGCATAATACTTGAATTGTTACATATACAACAAAGTTTCTCTACGTGTTTAACTTGATTTAATCTCGTTTACACAAGCTAAATCGATCTAAGTTTGGGATCAACAAGTGGTATCAGAGCTTGTTGAGAAACTTTGATCTAAAGAACACAAAAAACCCTAATTTTCAAGAAACCCTAAAAACAACATGTCTACTCCAGAGTTAAACTCCTCCTCCTCCTCAACCCCCAACATCAAGATTCCCATGCTAGATCCAGACAATTTTGAGCTGTGGAAGTTTAACTTTGAACAGTATCTTCAAATCCATGACTACACCCTATGGGAAATTATTGAATATGGAAACACATTCAATAAGGCTGAAAAGATTGCAACTGTCATCTTGACAAGATCAACTCAAGGCTCTACTGAAGAGGATCGAAAAGAAAAACCTGAAGATGGTAGAGCTGTCTCAGCTGAGGACATAGCAAAGAGAAGGAATGACATAAAAACCCCTAAGCATTCTCAAACTCTCTTTGGGACAAGCCAATCAGCACAAATATAGAAGCTATGAGTCTGCAAAATATCTTTGGAAAGCCCTTGAAGTTGCTTATGGTGGTAATGTTGATACTGTACAAGAGAAAAAGAAGCAACTCTTGCATGAGTATGTTGTTTTTAAAGCTCAACCCAATGAAAAGCTAAGTGGAGTGAGAAGCAGACTTCTTGACATTACAAGCAAGCTGTCCTTTATGGGAACAGTGCTTGGTGATGTTGATATCATCACCACTTTTCTTAAAAGTCTTGGTGATGCATGGAAGATTAAAGCAAGGTCTATAATTGCTAATAATACTCACAAAAGTTCTACTTTTGATGATGTTTACAATAAACTGAGGCTGGTAGAGAATGAAATTCTTTTGGATCAAGGAAGCAAGTCTACCAATAGAAATATGGCCTTCTTCTTACATAGTGAAGGTCAATTTGATCAAAGGGAGTCATACATGCACCCCGTTACTGGATCAACTTGTGTCAACACTGGATCAAGCCTTGTCAACGCCTCACATTCAGACGCTGACACATACAATGTTGACTCTCCAAGAGTTAAGCCTGCTGGTATTGATCTAGATACTGTTTGTGCATACATTGCATCATTGCCCAATGGTTCAGTGATTACATATGAGGACCTTGAGCAAATTAGTGATGAGCATTTGAAGGAGATGGACATAAAGTGGAATATGGCTCTTGCAAGCATAAGGGAAAATAGGAATCGAAGATTTAAGAAGAAGATGACTTTTAATGCTAAGGACACTGCTGGATTTGATAAATCCAAGGTTGAGTGTTATAATTGTCATCGAATGGGACACTTTATGAGAGAATGCAGATCTCCAAGAAGATCTGATGCTGGAAAACCTTCAAGCCAAATCATCAAGGCTCAGGATTCCAAAGCTATGGTTGTCATGCAAGACATTGATGGTGTTGGCTGGAATTGGAGCTATTTGGCCAAGGATAAGGAAGAAAACAAAGTTTTGGTTGCAGAAAAGGAAGAAGAAGAGCATGTTCACTATGCTCTCATGGCACACTCCTCATCTTCGTTAGACAATGAGGTATATGATGATGCATCTTGTAGTAAGGGTTGTCGTCTAAACACTGAAAAACTTAACAAAGAAGTTTTAAAATTGACAACAAATGTGGTTAATGAAAGATGCAAGTTATCTAACTATCAACTTGCTCTTACTCTAACTGAAAAGACTGTAGCTGAGTATAAGAAAATGGAGTTTGACCTAAAAGATCAAATCAATATTTTAACTCATGATTTAAATGCTAGCATTGAGATTAGAAACATCATGGAAAGGGCCAATGGTGCTTTACATGCTAAGTTAGATGAGGCTATAAAAAACAAAGATAATGTAGATCTTAAAATTCAGAGATTTGACAAAGCTTCACAAACCCTAGAAAAATGTGTTAGTGAACAAAGGGATTCTAGGGATATGACTGGGATTGGGATGAAAGAGTATGCTGGTGTTCCACCACCTGCTGGGAACTTCTATGGTGTCCTTAGAAAGGACTTGTCTTGGACTGGTATACCAGAACTCCAAGAAGAGGAATTTATTCCTCCACCAAGAGTTCTTACCTCAGTAGAGGAATACAAACAGAAATCGACTGACTTGGACCAATAGAAGAAAGCCAACCCTACCTTGTTTGTTAAGGGTGGCATGCTTAGTGACAGTCCAGATGAGTCTACACCCATAAAGGTGACAACCCCAACCATTGGCAAGACTGTTGACCTTGGCTTAAACATTGATAGAAAACCTAGTATTAAATATGCAGAAATGTATAGAAAACCTAGGTCACTAAAAAGCCAAATTAGTGATAATAGGACAGGTTTCTTTTCTTCTAGACCTAGAGCTATGTCTAGAAAAGCCTGTTATACTTGTGGAAGTTTTTCACATTTAGCCTATAAGTGTGTCAATGCTTCAAAGGTCAACGCTGATAGAAAGTCAAACACTGTCAAACCCAAACCTTTTGTCCGGCAAAGTCCACAAGCTATTAGACCAGCCCCATTCTTTACTAACGGGTCTAATACTTATGGACAAAGACCTTTTCAGAAGACCAATACATGGTCTAACAGACAATGGGTTCCTGTAGCAAACCCTAGGTTCAACGCTGATAAGGGTAATTTCAGCGTTGACAAGAACAAATTAAACGCTGACAGGAACGTTGCCAGACCAAATAATGGTAAATATTTGCAACCAAAAGGAAAAGGGTCTAAAGCTTCTTCTAGCTTGACATGGAGACCTAAGCAAGACCAAAACCCTAATTCAGATGGGATTTCTATGACCTGTAACAGATTTCATTATATTTCAAAGGTCATAACAAAACCAATTGGGGTTAACTGGGTGTTTAAACCAAAAAGGGATGAACAAGGGGTTGTCATAAGGACTAAGTCTATTCTTGTTGAACAACCAAATGGATCCAAGTCTGCTCAGGCTTGGGTTCCCAAAGAAAACTAATTTGTTTTCTTTATGTGCAGGGCATTCAAAAGCAGGTTAATGATTATGGCTATTGGGATAGTGGATGCTCTAGGCACATGACGAGGAAGGAAGATTATCTGACAAATTTTACCCCCATTAAAGATGGTGACAAAGTGTACTTTGGAGGTGGATATGGAACTATCACTGGCAAAGGCACTCTTCTCACCAACAATTTGCGTTTTGAAAACGTGTTTCTAGTAAAAGAACTTGACTATAATCTATTTAGTGTATCACAAGTTTGTGATAACAAAAATAAGGTTCTTTTCACTGATACTGAATGCTTGGTGTTGAGCAAGGATTTTAAAATACCAGATGAGAAATTCATTGATTATAGAACACCTAGGCATAAGGACATTTATAATGTGAACCTTAATGGAATTAGGATGAATAATAATTTGTCATGTCTATATGCTAAGGCTTCAGTTGATGAGAGTAATCTTTGGCACAGAAGATTAGGGCACATTAATTTTAAAAATATAAATAGACTTATGAGACATGGTTTAGTTGATGGTTTGCCTGAAAAGGCTTTCCACAATGACCACTCTTGTGTTGCATGCCTTAAAGGCAAACAGCACAAGGTCTCATTTAAGTCTAAACTAGTGCACTCTAGTTCTAAACTACTTAACTTGCTGCATATGGACTTGTTTGGTCCAACTAATATAGAAAGCTTAAATGTTAAATCCTACTGTTTTGTCATCACTGATGATTTTTCTAGATTTACTTGGACTTTCTTTTTAGCTTTGAAAAGTGACACTGCTGATAATTTGATTAACTTTACTACCCAAATTGAAAAGAAGTCTGGTAATGAGGTTAAGATGCTTAGAAGTGACAATGGTGGTGAGTTTAGAAATAAGTTATTAGATGACTTTTGTGCCAAGAAAGGGATTACTAGACAGTTTAGTGTAGCTAGAACCCCACAACAAAACGGGGTAGCTGAGAGAAAGAATAGAACCCTCATAGAAGCAGCCAGGACTATGTTGGCTGATGCTCACTTTCCCATTGCTTTTTGGCGTGAGGCTGTGAATACAGCTTGTTATGTTCATAATAGGGCATTAGTCAACAAGATTCATAACAAAACACCTTATGAGTTACTTTGGGGCAGGAAACCTAATATTGGTTTTCTTAAACCTTTTAGATGTCATGTAGCTGTGTTGGACACTAGTGATGCCTTAGGTAAGTTTAGTGCTAAAGGTGATGAAGGCTATTTCATGGGTTATTCTGTGCAGAGTAGAGGATATAGAGTTTACCTTAAGAAAGAAAAACGTATACTTGAAAAAGTACATGTTAGGTTTTTAGAGAGTAAACCTAGTGATCCTGAAAGTGGTCCAAATTGGTTATTTGACTTGGAACCTCTATCTAGGACATTGAATTATATGCCTGTTACTAATCCAAACATTGTGAAGGTGACTTCAAATGTTGTGGAAGAACCAGTTGTTGATGTTTCAGGTAAACAGGTTGAGAGGTTGGATCACAAGCAGACAAAACAGCACCCATACTTGAGTATGTTACCATTCCCATATGAACAGATGCATTTGCTACTGTTGCTGCTGCTGGAAAGGAAAAAGGTGGTCCCCAAGTATCACCAGTTGAAAACATGCATGATCCTTCAGGCGCCGACAAAGGAAATTCTGGCGCTGACAAGACAAATGCAGGCGTTGAAGGATCAAACGTTGACAGCTTTGGTTCAGGCGTTGACAGATCTTTTGACAATCTTTTCTCTTCCAATAATTTTGAACAAGGTGAACCTTTTAACAGAAATGGAGAGGTTCATACAGATGATGATGGAAGAGAGTCTGGGGAGGATATTGGTAACATGGAAGATGAGATTGAGGATAATACAATTATTGAAGGAGGAGTGCTTACTTCTACAATTAAAAATCATCCTCCTTCTCTAATTATTGGTGATGTGATGACTCCTGTGCAAACTGGAAGGTCTCATCAGAATCTTGGAGGATTTATTGCCAATATTCATGTCACACCCCACCATGGCGGAATATGGGGCGCGACGTATAGATATCATCACAACAACAGCGTGTCTATAGAGAGAACTAAATGAAATTGAAATATCATAAATGACGACACAAATGTCGTAACAATATCTCAACAGTGCAGGCGTCTAGGTAAGTAGGTAACAAGCCTATCTTACCAAAGACATACAAATGAACAAACATCAAACATATAGGTACCATAAAGTTCACTTAATCAAGACATAAAATAAAATCTAAGAGGAAAGGGAATCCTCCTAATACAATCCTAGCAGCCTCTACACTCTAGCCACTTCTAACATTATCCTCCTCAACTACCTCACCTAAAAATGACACTAAAATCTGTCAACATAAAGTTGGTGAGAACATAGGTTTAAGTTATCTAGAACATCATAAGAAACCTTTACATCCGCTGCAAATAAGTTGAAGGAAAACAATTTATAGTAATGGACCATAATGTGATAATCATGTTACATGCATCCACAACAAAACATAAACCAAGTACTGATCACATCTACAATTCACAAAGCACACTATAACAATCAAGAAGTATCCCGTCACACACACAAGAACACACACCACACTATCCGGATCTTTCCCACACCACCTGTGGAAGATGAACTATATCCCCGTCGAGATATCTTGCCTCCGAAGAGACGATGCACAAGTACTCAGGACGGATGGTGCCCCACGAACCAAGAACTCAGGACGGATCGTGTCCCACGAACCAAGAACTCAGGACGGATCGTGCCCCACGCTCCACACACATCACAACTGGTCCCATAGACGCCCATACATCTACGTACCAATCCCAATCATAACCCAATCAAGATTCACATATCAGAACACATATCAAAGCACATACGAGAACACATAAGCACGCAAGTCACACAATATCACATGTATGTCCATACATTTTAAAACATAGTACTAAATCATGTTAAAGAACATTGCAAGTGTCATCTCCATCCCATACTGGAAAAACATTTAAAAACGTAGCAAAACGGGACTATGAACTCACCTGATAGCACAGCAAGCTAGCACTCCTGCAAACCTATAAAATCATACACGACACCCTTAGCTCAGGTCTTAATACCCAAGTTAAGTAACAATCAAGGAGATGAATCTAATCCCCCAATCCCCACTATCTAGTTCTCCCACTACAAGCTATTCTATACGTAAAATTCCAGTTCTTCCCCGGTACGGTTTACTAGTCACTAAACGATCACATGAAGTGAACTTAACACCACACTTGACTCCTACCCTACTGGAGTTATGTTTTTATATGATCTAAGAACTTCAAAAACCAATTTTACTTTCTAATTACACGTTTAAACCTTTCGTTTAGTCTCTACGCCAAAAGTCGTTTTCACCAAAACTGATTTTCCGTACATGCTAAATATTTGACACCAAAACCCCGACCTAAACACCATAAATTTTATTGAAAACCTCCAGTCCTTTTATATACATTATAAAGAGTTCCCAAATAAAAAATATTTGGCTATCTCATCCGTTTGGTTAGGTTTTGACTCAAATCCCCGAAATCAAAATTTATTCCTGAACAGCGCACTGTTTTTGTAAAAATTATTTGACGACCTTCCCGAACTCTATTTTCGACCAACCTTACATTTTTGAAAAGTAGACTCACTGAAGTTAATTTTAAAAAAAAGAAACTCGACCAAAGGTGCTACCTTCTGCCCGGAACAGTCGACACAAGACAGCCTTAAAAATCAGACTGTTTTACGCCTTTATGCACTAACCCTCTAAACATCATTAATTATCCCTAAATTTATAACACAGACCCTAAAATCATTAATGGATCTTAATTAATATATTTTTCCATAAATTTAATAAAATCCTAATCATCACAATGATGGTTAATTAACAATACAATTATGATTAATTAATAAAAACATAAATTATATTAAGGTTTAATTGATCACTTACCTTGAAACAAGAAAAATTAATGAACCCTAATCATAATTTCGACTTCTCTTGATATCCATGGAAGATTTAGACTGATTTTAGGTTTATTTAAGGTTATTAGTCGTTTTTAGGGGTCTAGGGGTGTTTATATAGGCCTTGGTAACCTTCTGGACAAGTTTAAGCCCAATTAGGACTTTTAAATGGTAATTATCCTATTTTTATTAATTTAATTATTAAAATTAAGGCTATGGGACCCACAAATTCGACCCCTCTCTGTGTTTTATCATATTTACACTCTCTCCCTTCTATTTTATGTTTACTTATACTCCTATACACTTTCGGAACCAAACCGGGTACCCTTTTGCTAATTTTTTGACTTTTTACGCGATTTTTGAACTAGCCTTCATTTCTAAAAGTTTCTAAATATATAAAGTAACTATAAAACTTATCCTAACCATATTATATATACTTAATACATACATACAACATACGATACATACACGAAACCTTATCAAAACGATACCCGAACTTTTCTGCAGTTCATTTCTGAACTCATTTCATTTCATTTCATTTCGTTTCATTTCCAACTTATACCATGATTTATACATTCATATGAACTCATGAGCACGAACCAACCCCATCACATCATCATATAACTTACCATGTACTACATAAACAATGTCTAACATCATGATAAAGTCTCAAATATGAGCACATAACACATAAACGCACACCAAGCACATGATCAACATCAAACAGTCAAAAGTGAAAAATCCAAAATCTAGGGTTGTCACATCACTCCCTCCTAATAGAAATCTCATCCCGAGATTTACTCCATAAGCTCAAAAAACTTCATTTCACAACCAACTCGCTATCTCTCTCATAAGAACGTAACCGGATCATCCGTATGACTACAACAACACCCTCAATGAATATAAGCTCAAGACAAATTTTAGGACCCCCAACTTCGGATAAACGATCAAGCCCATGGACAACTAATGGACGTTTACGTGAAAGAATTTAAAAATATGAACCAAAACCTGAGTCTCCAAAAGATACTCAACATAAAACATGTATCGACTCCCAACGAACCATGAAACGGACCAATGACACAAGAAGCACCCAGCGACAACCGAAACGTATTACGACCGGTGACATACTATTAAAACCTTGTGCAAAACCAAATTTTACCCCATAATGGATTTTGTACCTTAATGTATATTAGTTGTTCTAAAACCATGGTATCACATTAGTAATTTATGTAATCATTTGACGAAAAAAAATCTATAGTCTCTTCACGAACGATCAATTGTCTAAAGCACACAACACAATATCACGCGTCAACATTGACTCCGGAACCCACATTCTTCATTAATGTAACAATCTCTATGATGGATACATCTAAAATCCTATCCCAAAGCAGCCCTATGTTAGCCTTCTAAGTGTCCACTATCCCAAAATACCCAAAACACGAGTTTAAACCATGTTGTCCGAAAATTAATCTTGAACTCGACAGTTGTACAATTAATTCGACCAAACTACTGACTTCCATTGACAATACATTCTAAATATTTGAAAATTACGCTCCGAGTACATAACTTTAGGCTTTTGAATCACCCAAAAATCTTTAAAAACGAATAAGTTATAACCAAAACGATTTTTACCTAGAATCTGCCCAGACATTAGCGACAGTTTCTGACAGTTTAGCGAAGAATTCTGACAATTTAGCGACAGTTTCTGCCTACTCCGATTTATAACCAAAAAAACGATTTGAAACCCTAAAACCCCTCATTAATTACCAAATTCAAGACCTAATTTATTTTAATTCCAGAAAATTAGAAACCCTTACCCATCATATGAGTAATTACATGATTTTAACATATTTAATTAAATACGAACAAGAATTTAACTAAAGATCATTAGCTTTAGGTGATCAAAACCAATTTTAGTTTTTTTTAAAAAATAAAAAAATAATAATAATAAACAAGCCATACTTATATGTTAAAAAAAATATATATCCCATCTTATTTCAAACACGCTTACGACACTTAACCCTTATTTCACCGACTACCAACAACTATTTTAACTATTTACAAATTCCATTTCTTTTACCACATAAGATACAAACTAAAAGATACCGTGATCCCAAAAAGAATTCTCCACCCTCTCAATAGCCTCTACACCAAAAGTACCGTACAAACAAATACGTGAAATGAGGACTCGATAAATGCGCTACTACAGAAGTTGAACATCCCAAAGAATGAAGAGCTATAAAACCATCCTAAGAATACAACCGATAAGTAGAAGGGATATATACATATATATAGGCATACACGTACATACACTCAAGTCCATACAACATATACAATACAAGCATGTATTAACCCTCTTTCATGCAACCATACTTAGGAATCCATTGATGTCGTGGTACTTGTATAACTATGTTAGCCACCATACTTATACCAGTCCCCTTTCACTAATGCACTCCCTCCTATGATGACACTTATAAGAATTAATACTACACATAACACATCAGTCTACCAACTCAAATAATCACATAGATCCTACAACTCATATAAGCACATAATCCACAACATAACATAAGGTCCAAAATCACATGTATTAAAATAACATAGCCAATGCATGAAACAAATAAACTCGTAGTCCAGCTGAACCAGCGTAGACTAAATTCAAAATGTATAAAGAACATGAAAACGTAATTAAACGAAATCTAACAATGACTAGCGTATACGACTATAGTTCTACCCGCACTAGTCAAAACTCGTAAAGAAAATAAAATGTAGCTAAGTATGAACTTACTATGGTTCAATTCATACTAGTCAAAACATCGCAATAAATAACATCCAAACACATCAATTAATATAAAATGCACACATACTCCTATGACGCCTATATGCAGGGACCCTTAAGCTATAGATTAGGCTACGCGACTAAGCAACCTAATTCTCTATAACCATTGGCTCTGATACCATTCTGTCACACCCCACCATGGCGGAATATGGGGCGCGACGTATAGATATCATCACAACAACAGCGTGTCTATAGAGAGAACTAAATGAAATTGAAATATCATAAATGGCGACACAAATGTCGTAACAATATCTCAACAATGCAGGCGTCTAGGTAAGTAGGTAACAGGCCTATCTTACCAAAGACATACAAATGAACAAACATCAAACATATAGGTACCATAAAGTTCACTTAATCAAGACACAAAATAAAATCTAAGAGGAAAGGGAATCCTCCTAATGCAATCCTAGCAGCCTCTACACTCTAGCCATTTCTAACATCATCCTCCTCAACTACCTCACCTGAAAATGACACTAAAATCTGTCAACATAAAGTTGGTGAGAACATAGGTTTAAATTATCTAGAACATCATAAGAAACCTTTACATCCGCTGCAAATAAGTTGAAGGAAAACAATTTATAGTAATGGACCATAATGTGATAATCATGTTACATGCATCCACAACAAAACATAAACCAAGTACCGATCACATCTACAATTCACAAAGCACACTATAACAATCAAGAAGTATCCCGTCACACACACAAGAACACACACCACACTATCCGGATCTTTCCCACACCACCTGTGGAAGATGAACTATATCCCCGTCGAGATATCTTGCCTCCGAAGAGACGATGCACAAGTACTCAGGACGGATCGTGCCCCACGAACCAAGAACTCAGGACGGATCGTGTCCCACGAACCAAGAACTCAGGACGGATTGTGCCCCACGCTCCACACACATCACAACTGGTCTCATAGACGCCCATACATCTACGTACCAATCCCAATCATAACCCAATCAAGATTCACATATCAGAACACATATCAAAGCACATACGAGAACACATAAGCACGCAAGTCACACAATATCACATGTATGTCCATACATTTTAAAACATAGTACTAAATCATGTTAAAGAACATTGCAAGTGTCATCTCCATCCCATACTGGAAAAACATTTAAAAACGTAGCAAAACAGGACTATGAACTCACCTGATAGCACAGCAAGCTAGCACTCCTGCAAACCTATAAAATCATACACGACACCCTTAGCTCAGGTCTTAACACCCAAGTTAAGTAACAATCAAGGAGATGAATCTAATCCCCCAATCCCCACTATCTAGTTCTCCCACTACAAGCTATTCTATACGTAAAATTCCAGTTTTTCCCCGGTACGGTTTACTAGTCACTAAACGATCACATGAAGTGAACTTAACACCACACTTGACTCCTACCCTACTGGAGTTATGTTGTTATATGATCTAAGAACTTCAAAAACCAATTTTAATTTCTAATTACACGTTTAACCCTTTCGTTTAGTCTCTACGCCAAAAGTCGTTTTCACCAAAACTGATTTTCCGTACATGCTAAATGTTTGACACCAAAACCCCGACCTAAACACCATAAATTTTATTGAAAACCTCCAGTCCTTTTATATACATTATAAAGAGTTCCTAAATCAAAAATATTTGGCTATCTCATCCGTTTGGTTAGGTTTTGACTCAAATCCCCAAAATCAAAATTTATTCCTGAACAGCGCACTGTTTTTGTAAAAATTATTTGACGATCTTCCCGAACTCCATTTTCGACCAACCTTACATTTTGGAAAAGTAGACTCCCTGAACTTAATTTTAAAAAAAAGAAACTCGACCAAAGGTGCTACCTACTGCCCGGAACAGTCGACACAAGACAGCCTTAAAAATCAGACTGTTTTACGCCTTTATGCACTAACCCTCTAAACATCATTAATTATCCCTAAATTTATAACACAAACCCTAAATCATTAATGGATCTTAATTAATATATTTTTCCATAAAATTAATAAAACCCTAATCATCTCAATGATGGTTAATTAACAATACAATTATGATTAATTAATAAAAACATAAATTATATTAAGGTTTAATTGATCACTTACCTTGAAATAAGAAAAATTAATGAACCCTAATCATAATTTCGACTTCTCTTGATATCCATGGAAGATTTAGACTGATTTCAGGTTTATTTAGGGTTATTAGTCGTTTTTAGGGGTCTAGGGGTGTTTATATAGGCCTTGGTAACCTTTTGGACAAGTTTAGGCCCAATTAGGACTTTTAAATGGTAATTATCCTATTTTTATTAATTTAATTATTAAAATTAAGGCTATGGGACCCACAAATTCGACTCCTCTCTGTGTTTATCATATTTACACTCTCCCCCTTCTATTTTATGTTTACTTATACTCCTATACACTATCGGGACCAAACCGGGTACCCTTTTGCTAATTTTTCGACTTTTTACGCGATTTTTGTACTACCCTTCACTTCTAAAAGTTTCTAAATATAGAAAGTAACTATAAAACTTATCCTAACCATATTATATATACTTAATACATACATACAACATACGATACGTACACGAAACCTTATCAAAACGATACCCGAACTTTTTTGCAGTTCATTTCTGAACTCATTTCATTTCATTTCATTTCGTTTCATTTCCAACTTATACCATGATTTATACATTCATATGAACTCATGAGCACGAACCAACCCCATCACATCATCATATAACGTACCATGTACTACATAAACAATGTCTAACATCATGATAAAGTCTCAAATATGAGCACATAACACATAAACGCACACCAAGCACATGATCAACATCAAACAGTCAAAAGTGAAAAATCCAAAATCTAGGATTGTCAGAATTCACAAGAAGGTTGATACCCCTCTCGTGTAACAACTTGAATTTTCGCGTCTATTTTTAATAAGACGTGCCCATTTGTAAGACGTTTCACTTGTTGATGGTTTGTGCCGGTTACTAAAAGTTATTAAGCTTTCGAGAATACCCGTATCCACTACTACTTGAGTCGTATTATTAAGTTCGTGTCATATGGTCCAAGTCGTGTGTAATGGCTACGTGTAATGATGATGTTGTCAAAGTCATCTAGTTCATGCGTCTAAGAACACACTTACAACTTGAGCAAGTCCTTTATGGACCGAAAATCATTGTGGATTAAATCTTAATGGGCCAAAAACTAACTACTTAGACCCTTATCGGGCCGAAATGTGTTAAGGTACAGAAATGAATGGAAACTGAAATTGAACTAAACTGAAATTGAACCAAACTATAAACCTTCATTGAGGAGCAAGCTGTGAATAAACTGGTCAACCATAGTCAACCACTCAAAAATCTGGAAATAATATTTTACAAGCCACTAACCACAAGTGTCCAGCACACATGCCAAAACTTCCCTAAATGTGTAGTCACAAGCTTACCAAATCCAGAATTACACAAACCCTAGACTATTTTTGACAAGATAAATGCTACCACACTCTTTCACAATCTCAACACAAAACAATCTGAAACAAAGTTCCTGCTTAAGTATGCAGTTTTAATTACAATTCTGGGTAAAATTATTTAGAAGCAATTATCGAAGCCTTAGTCAGCCGAGTCCAAACCAAAGTCCCTGTCCGAAAAACATCAGCCGAATACCCTCAAATCTGTGAGTCTTTATCCACTTACTCTTTATTTTTTTGGCATCCATATAGTTGTGCTAATCTATATTAAGACCGCCTGCGAAAACAAACAAACCTAATTAGTCTTTTAAATTATCATGTTTAAACAATAAAGAGGCTAGCAAATTGGACTTTTGACCATGACCAACACCCCTCATTTGGCCGAGACCCTGTTTACCCTAGAAAATGGTCAAAACATAAAGATAAAACCAATCCATTTCATAAAAATACTAATCAACCCTAATTAGACTCGCGGGTATAAAAACCCCCAATTCGTATAAACCCTAGATTTTCGTAAATCATATTTATTATGAAATTAAGTCGATTTAATGTTCAAAAACACAAATTAAGTATGTAAAAACTCTCGAATTGAAAAACCCAAATTTATATAAACCCTAAATTCTTATAAACTAATTTATTCAGTAATTAACATTGATAGAAGCATAAGGATAAACCCCCAAAATTATCTGAAACCCTAATTTTCAAAACTCACTTTTAATTGATAATTAACACCTTATGAAGCATAAAAACACCAGTTAATTATAATGGAACTCAAGATTTAAGAAACCCCTCATTATTCGAAACCCTAGATCTTTCGTGAATCAAAGAAAACGAGAACCCAATGTTCATTTTAATAAATGTAACGATTGATAACCAAGAAACATCTGTTCCTTTCGAAAAACTATGAATAGAAAGACCTTTGTGTTTAAAATAATAAAACGAAATTATTGCTTAAAAACCCTTGAATAAGAAATAAAAAAGTACTTATCTTTGTGAAAAAAACACCACCAAAACCCTAGAATGGCCTAAATAAATAAGAGGTTGGATCTACAACTCATATATACGAATTGCAAGCAAAGGATTTGTGATTGTGGTGATTAACCAAAACGAATTGGTATAGATTTCATCTATGAGGGTGTGTGTTCGAGATTTATTGAGAGAGAGAGAAGAAAGACGGGTGGAATATGTGTTTTGGTCAAACGAGTGTAGACTGAGAGTTTGTGAGAATGAAAACAACATAAACCCCCCACATTCTTGTTTGTATCGCATGGAGTTGGGCCAGTTGGGTAATAAGAATCAAATGGGCCTAGGCTGGGTTGTGGGATGTCTATGGGCCGGTTGGATTAGTCGGATTTATATAGGCCCAACAGAAATTAAAGGTGTAAATTTATTATAGGCCCAATACCCACTTATTAAATAGCCACGTAAAAATGTCGTGTTTTCCATAACACAAACGGTATTGTCAAAGCACAACTAGGATGTCATGCATCTTATTAGCGTAATTATAGATGTTGTAACGTAACCATTATGATTAAATAGGTTGTGGATAACGTGGTCGTATTCTCAAGCTTCTTTGCATTTTCATCCATTTGCCTAACTTACGAGGTGAGTTTATAGCCCCACTTTTACTTGTTTTATCACTTTGGGGTGAGAACATTGCTTGTTTTAAACGGATGAACATAAGTGCCTAAAACTCATACGTGCCTACATGATGTCTAAGTAGCGATACCCCTAGATGCTTTAGCCCACTATCATGAACCGTTAATTACTTTGTGTAAGCGCGAATGTTATGGATAGATCTATTGGGATTGACCTCCCTATCTATTGTTGGTTGTGTGACCAAATTAGATACAAATACATTTGAGGTTGTTACGAATACTTTGGGGTAGTATTTGCTTGGGCACACTCTTATATAAACTGGTTGGTACGGTTAACGCTTCGGTGTCATGAGCTTAGACGTAGGATATCATGAACGTATGCTATTTTGATAATAATCTTGTATTTGTTATAAGATTATTTGACGGTTGCCTAACTAAAATCTTATGGTTCATCATACTACTTCTACTTAAACCTATAAACTCATCGACCTTTGTGTTGACGTTATAGCAATGTTTTTTTTCTCAGGTGTCAAGGCGGAGGAGTGACGTGGTTGTGCTATGAAGGTTAATAAAAATTATCATGATTTAACTTTGAGACTTGCTTTGGATGTATGATATTTGGAAACTCAAATTATGTTATCATGAGTTGTAAAACAATTTTCCTTGGGACCAATTCTATTTCTGTGTCTTATGAATGAAAAATGACTTTTCTTAGTTATTCATGTATCTATGTCTCTTGGTTGTCATGATAGTCACATCCTCGTGTAATTGTACACGTGGACCAAATTGAGGGTGTGACAGATTGGTATCAGAGACATGGTTATAGAGAACTAGGTTACTTTTATAAAATCATTTTTACAAAGGTTTTGGTCAAAAATGAAATTTTGGAAAAAGAGTAATACTAGACTATAACTACCTCCATCTCCATAGACCACATCACTTCGCGCCTTTGACAAGTAAGTTGTACCTTTAAGTTGTAACTTTAAGTCGTATCATTTCATTGCTTTTAGTACTCTACTAAGTAAATTGCTAAAAGTATCAAGTAACGTAATTTATGACTATATGCTAGATGGTTTGTGCCATGCTATATGAATACAAAATCGATGTTTATTTCGACACTATGTGAAATTCTATGCTAAATGGTTTGTGCCATGCTATATGAATACAAAATCGATGTTTATTTCGACACTACGTGAAACTCTATGCTAAGTGGTTTGTGCCATGCTATATGAATACAAAATCAATGTTTATTTCGACACTACGTGAGACTCTATGCTAAATGGCTTGTGCCATGCTATACGAATGCAAAATCAAATTTTTATTTCAACATTACTTGAAACTCTATACTAAATGGTTTGTGCCATGCTATGCGAATACAATATTGATCTTGTATCAACATGTCTTAAATTTTTTTGTGCTAAATGGTGTG
The DNA here is from genome assembly GCA_025667525.1 of Glebionis coronaria. Classification (NCBI taxonomy): domain Eukaryota; kingdom Viridiplantae; phylum Streptophyta; class Magnoliopsida; order Asterales; family Asteraceae; genus Glebionis; species Glebionis coronaria. The sequence continues at coordinate 445,390,449 of CM046878.1, read as the reverse complement.
TGCCATGACAAACTAAAACTTCAACATATTGCAAAATTGATTTATTCTTACACATGCCTTTCTTGATTTGGCAGTGACATGTCTATCTCGTCCGAAGATTCGTTGTACTACTTGAGCTCATCTATGGATGGAGCACGACGCGAGTCCACTACTAGTGGTGCTTCGCCACTATCATCTACTCGAGGAGAGACAAGTGCTCATGCACCTACTCGCGCGTCACCACCACCACTCATTTGCTACCAAAGGCGTGGCAAGACACCGATGGTTCCTCCCTCCACATCCTCATCTCATGCCCCTAGGGCCCCTCGCCAAAACCGTACCGCGAGGATGTCAGTGAGAGGTTCTATGATTGGGAAGAAGTTGGCCCCAAGACGTGTGAGCTCTACCCGCACTACCCGCAAGTCTTCAAAGTCACTGTCCGTAAGAGTGACCCCAAGGCACGATGCCCCTCGTCGACCCACTATGCCCATGCCACCCCCACCTTGCGGCTATAATGGAGCCGAATGCTCCGCGGCCGCCGAGGCTCGTGGAATGCCCCCTCATCATTTTACTAGGCTTGCTACCTTACGAGGCAAGGTGACCCACGTGCTTCGTAATTTGGGTGGTTTATCTCATGAGTCATTGGTTCGACTCGAGACTTGTTACGAGGCGCTCATCGCGGGTTTGGGTAGGAATGCCCCACCCCCACCCGACCATTTCGCGGGATTAGCTAGGAGAGTCGAGGACCAACATTACGAGATAGGAGCTTTGCGCACCCTTCTACATAGGGCATTGATTGGTTTATCCGAGAGGATTGCCGCCCTTGAGCACCGTTTCTATTAGATCTATGTATGGTTCATTTGTGTACACTTTCATTCCAAATTTTCCCTCCATGTGTTGTAATCCCTAAGAATTCTAAAACAATGTGTTAAGTCTTTGTATTTCTTTTTCTAATCATGGAATGAATTATTTGTGCACTACATAACTTGTTGATTATTACTTCATTGGATGCTATATCGTGTTTTGTGACATGCTTGCACTCTCTAGCCATGAACTCGTAATGCTAACCTTGCCATGAACTTTGTTGTGAATTTAGGACCATGGCACCAAAAACCCGCAAGAATAGAGTCAATCCAACTCCGGCCGCACCTATCACCGTCGACCCATCGGTTTTGAGTCAAATGATCGCCGATGGATTTGTCGCCGCTCTTGCCGCCAACGAAACAAATCCAAGCACGCAAGAGGAGACTAACCGAGTGCCAATTCCGGTACCTCCTACGCGTGCATGCTCATACAAGGAGTTTCGTTCATGCTTCACAAGTACTTTCAATGGCACCAAAGGTGCCGTGGGACTTGCACGATGGATTGAGAGACTTGAGTCTCAATTTAGCGTAAGCAATGTCGCCGAAGGTTACAAAGTAAAGTTTAGCTCTAGCACCTTGGTCGATGGTGCACTAACTTGGTGGAACATCCATGTGAAGGTCGTAAGTTTGGAAGCGGCCAATGCTACTCCTTGGGCTCATTTCAAGGGAATGCTTCTCAAAAAATATTGCCCTAGAAATGAGATGAAAAGGTTGGAAGCCGAGTTGTGGAACCTCCGTGTACATGGAGTTAACTTGATGGCTTACACTCAACGCTTCCAAGAGTTGAGGTTGATGAGTCCCGAAATGATACCAAATGAGACACTTGCCGTGGAAAGGTACATCGTTGGACTACCATCTTCAATCTGAGGAGACGTCATCTCTTCAAAACCCAATGATTTGAGCGAAGCCATTGAAATGGCCGATGGTTTGATGGACTCCGTCACCTTGGAAAGTGGTGATAACAAACGAAAATGGGAAGGGAACCATGGCCCCAATCATGGTGACTACCCTAACAAACTCTAAGACGCGGTAAAGGTGTTCAATGTGAACGGTGGATCCGGTTACCAAGGAAAACTACCGTTTTGTGGTAAGTGTGGTAAACACCACAATGGTGCATGTGGAGACACATGTCACAATTATGGGAAAACCGGTCACTTCGCCAAGGATTGTCGAAGTGCACCAAAGCCCACGAATCAACGGACTCCTATCACTCCAAATGCTCAATACGCGGATGTCACTTGTTATGGTTGTGGCGAAAAAGGTCACTTTAAGAATAGGTGTCCTAAAGCTACCACTCAAGGCCGAGGAAACCAAATCCGAGGCAACAACAACAACCAAGCTCGTCGACAACCTCGTCAAAACCACGGTAATCCGAATGGGCGGAACAATGGGAATCAAACGGGAGCACCGGGACGTGTGTACGCTATATGTGCCGAAGCGGCCATTCAAGACAACAACATGGTCACTGGTACGTTTCTCATCAATAACATCTATGCTTCCGTATGATTTGATTCCGGTGCCGATAGAAGTTTTGCCTCCATTGCCTTTAGCGAACTATTAAATGTGAACCCCACTCCATTAGATGCCGACTATAATGTGGAATTAGCCGATGGTAAATCGATCACTACAAACACCGTACTTAAGGGTTGTACCCTAAGCCACCAAAATATTCCTTTCATCATCGACCTTTTGCCTATCGAACTTGGAAGTTTTAACATTATCGTTGGTATGGATTGGCTATCCAAGTACCATGCGGAGATAATTTGCCACGAGAAACAAGTTCGTATTCCATACGAAATCCGAACCTTAACCATCCTCGGTGAAAAGAACGGTGTGAAAATCCGGGCTAGTTTAAATGTCATCTCATGTACTAAAACCAAAAAGTACATCGAAGAAGGTCGTCCTATTTTTCTTATCCAAGTCACTAGCAAAAACGAACCCGGACCAAGGAGAAGAAAATTGGAGACGTACCAATTGTGTGTGATTTTCCCAAAGTTTTTCCCAAAGACTTACCCGGATTACCTCCACTTCGTCAAGTAGAATTCCACATCGAACTAACTCCCGGAGCCGCACCCGTTGCAAGAGCACCTTATCGACTAGCGCCCGCCAAAATGAAGGAATTAGCCGACCAACTAAAAGAGCTTACCGACAAAGGATTCATAAGACCGAGTTCCTCACTTTGGGGAGCCCCGGTTTTATTCGTGAAAAAGAAAGACAGACCATTCCGCATGTGCATCGATTATCGCGAATTGAACAAACTTACTATAAAGAATTGTTACCCTTTACCAAGGATCGATGATTTGTTTGATCAACTTCAAGGTTCGAGCATTTATTCAAAGACTGACCTTAGGTCGGGTTACCACCAACTTAGAGTTCGAGAGGAAGACATTTCCAAGACGGCGTTTCGAACCCGATACGGTCACTTTGAATTCCAGGTCATGCCATTTGGGTTAACCAATGCACCCGCGGTATTCATGGACCTTATGAACCGCGTGTGTAAACCTTATTTGGACAAGTTCGTGATCGTGTTTATTGACGACATCCTTATCTACACTCGTAGTAAGGAACAACACGAGGAACACCTAAAGAAAATTTGGGAATTGTTGAAACAAGAACAATTATACGCCAAATTTTCAAAGTGTGAATTTTGGATTCACACGATACAATTCCTTGGTCACGTAATCGATAGTAGTGGTATTCATGTGGATCCCGCTAAAATCGAAGCGGTAAAGGATTGGGCGACTCCTACCACACCTACAGAGATTCTGTAACACCTCATTTTGATAAATGGAATGTCACGCGTAATTATGGCGTGTCATCAAAGCATGCAAGGTAATATGTAGAAAACATACATGACCATAGGGAAAACCGGAATCAAACATCGGTTCCCAACATAAGCCCAAAACATAATAAAGTAAATGAACTGAATGAAAGATTAAACAAGCATAAATATATGAAGGCAAAAGGAGAAGAAGTCAATGGCAGCTTCCATCCTATGCACGGCCTCCAAATGCTCGAGTCTTGGGTACCTGCCGTTTTGGGACATGGAAAGGAAAGTAACGGCTGAGCAAAACGCTCAGTGCACGGATATACAATATAGCATGAAATAGGATAAGCATGTAACATATAACAGCGGAAGACTAAGTTCTGAGTAAACTGGTTAAGTATTGAGGAAACTGGTTTTATAGTTTGAAAAGCCTTATATTTATCTTATGAAAACTGTTTTAACATATATATACCATAGCCCATATAGGTCATGAAAAGGTCACGTGCATGAATACTTGGAGGGGTGACCTCATCATGCTGATTAAAGGGGATGCCTCTAATTAATATACTGGTTTGGGTAGGAGGGATCAACTCCTTGTGAAGGATGCAAGGCACACACCACATTCACCATGAAATACTGAATAAAACATGTAACTAGGATGCACCCATACGCCCCACATGATATAATAATATGGCCAAAACTGAAAGGGACGCCACGAGCAATCACTCCGCCGTGGGGAAGTCATAACATTGGTGCCTCCAATGTTATGGTTATGGTACCTCCATAACTAGGTGAAACTGGTCATGCTTGTATATGGCTATAGATTATGCTAATTAAACATAAGCAGTTCAAAACAATAAAACAAATACTGGGGAAAACAGTTGGCTGCATACGGGGAAATCCTAATAAGGAAAGAATGTCCATACTGAAAGGACGGGAATCCGTACCTCAAGTCCAGTGAATGAACGGAAGAAAGACTCCTACTTCTGGATCACTACGCTACATGAATACACACGTGTATAAGTATCGAATCACTGATTACGTACTGGGTTTTATGTCTCATCTTAGCTTACTTTGTATGTTTTAGGTCATGGTTTACTGTTTAAAGCCCTATTTGTGTTTACCTTGTACTCTGATTAATCTGATAAAGTATTACTGGTAATTCATGTATTATTATACTTACGGTGTAATAATAAGTAACTTTCCAAAAATAACAGGTTTCCAAAAATAGAAAGTTTCCAAAAATAGAAAGTTTCCAAAAATAGAAAGTTACCAAAAATAGAAAGTTTCCAAAAATAGAAAGTTTCCAAAAATAGAAAGTTTCCAAAAATAGAAGGTTTCCAAAAATAGAAAGTTTCCAAAAATAGAAAGTTTCCTAAAATAGAATTTACTGCTTAAAATAGATTAGTTTCTAAAAATAGAAAGTTTCCAAAAATAGATCAGCTGCCTTAATTAAATAAGTTTCCATATATAGAAGGTTTCCATGATTAGATTAGCTGCCTGAAATAGATAGATTTCCATATATAGAAGGTTTCCATTAATAGATTAGTTGCCTTATTTAATTAAGTTTCTATAAATAGAAGTTTCCATAATTAGAATTAAGCTGGTTACATAAGCTAACATATAAGTCTAAGTGTTTATAAGCTTATTTCTTAAGTCATATGATATAGTGTATAGTTTCATTATTATTTCATGCATTTTAGTTAAACTATAGGTTAAGCATTTTAATTAAAGTATAACATGTTTTAATTAAAATGGAATAAATTACTTAGGTTAAAATGTATATTAATATGTATTAATAATATAACCTAAGTCATGTCTAAATTAATTAATTATAAGCATGTTTTAAATAATTAATTTAATTATAACTTATAACATAAAAATACTTAGGTTAAATTATCATGCTAAATTAATAATTAAGAATAACCTAAGTCATGGTTTAATTAATATCTCATGTTATTAATTAATTTATATCCTAAGTTCATAATTCATAATATTAACATGTAGCATAAATCATGATTTAACCAACGAACCATGAATCGGGCATGAACTCGACACCGTACCCCGAACCAAATCGGGGTTCCCCTTGGTTCCTTGCTGCCGTGGGACCCACACCACCAAACCGGGACCATATGGTCTTGGTGGTGGTCGGCTTGGCAAACCGAAACCCCTACGGGTTCGGTTCTAGCCTGCGGCCAAAACAAACACCCCTTATAACATCCTTTTAATTTTAATTAACACCAAAACTTATTAAATCCATGATTAATTATTAGGTTTTTAACAAAATAAAATAACATGTTCATAATAAAATCAAAGATTAAAAGAAATGAAAAAGAAAGGTTAAGAAATGATATACCAAACCCGTAGATTGAAGAATGATGAACAAACACGGTTTCTAGCACTTGTTTTTAATGTCAAAAATCAACAACACCCTCCTATGGTGTTGTTATGGGTGGCGGCACAAGGAGGAACAAGGAGGAGAAGGAGAAAAATCTTTTAGGGTTTTATGTTTATTTTCTTGAAAAGTGAAAATGAATGTATTTTTTCCTTAACCCCTTGTTTAGTAAAAAAATGATGGGCTAGGCCCATTCTCTTCCTAAATTCGTGTATATGGGGCCCACAAGGGGTAACCCAAATGTTTTCCGTGTCCCGATGTTTCGTGTTTGTTCGTGGTTAATCGTGTTCGTGTTTAGTGTGTTCTCGTTAAATATTTACCGTACCTTAACGTATTTATTTATGCTCGTAATTATATTATATGTATTTACGTAATTATCTTAGTTCGTAATTTAAATGGTGATCATGATTTAATTATGTTCACGTGACATACTTATTAACTGCTTATCATGAGTTCGTACGTAATCGATACTTATCATGTCATACACGTATGTACTTACTTGATTAATAGCACATGAATGTGATCAATACTGAATAAGGTAAGTTTTAATCTAGGACGTACGATCTTAAGGGCACTATTCATGGTAAAAGCATGCGGGTTTTACAATTCTTCCCCCCTAAAAAGAATAATTCGTCCCCGAATTATAGATAACGTAACTGGAAGCGAAACATACTCGAATCAAACTGGAAAGGTATGCAAAATAACGGAAATGAAGGTGACATGGTAGAAGGGAACGTGGAACGTGACATGTCTTGAAAAGACATGGAACGTGACGTGACTGAAAGGACATATCTAATCGATGAGAGAAAAATGGATAAGAATTCCGGATGAACTTGTCCGTTTCCAAGTGGCCTCCCTCTTGGAACGGTTCCTTCAGAAGATCCTGACACTAAAGATAAATCTTGGTCCTCCTGACCTCGACTCGAAATACAAAGAAATTCTTGGTCATCAATGTAAGATGGATTTTCTGGATTTGATCGAGGGAATAAGAGTTAACGTGCAAGGGTAACTGAAACGTTACAATGCAAGACAATCTGACTTAACTGATAATTAGAAACGATGCGCGAGACATAAGAAACGTAGTACGTGAAAATTTTTGAACGTGATACGTGAAAATTTTTGAACGTGTTACGTGGAGATATGGCGAGTGTAGTATGAGTAAACATATCGTGATCCATGATACGTGTAACATATCTTGATCATGATATGAGGAACGTGGAATGAACATGACATGTGAGACATATCGTGATCATAGAATATAATGGCAGTAACGCCAAACGCTACAAGGTGAGACGTGGAATATGACGTGAAACGTCTATCTGATGATGGAGAGTTATACTAAACTTGGGTTTGGTCTCACAAGTTCTTGCAAACTTCCCAGAATGAGAAAAGAAATGAACGTAAAATCGTAAGCCAAAATACGATCATGAACGTGAATAGTGTCACGAACGTGAGCGCGAAAGCAAGTCGTGGAATTAGAATGAAGACGTGAAGTAAGTTAGGAGTACAATTACGAATCTTTGTCTGACCCGATAGCTGAGGGATTACCCAGTGGTCGGATGAGCCTGGGCTGGAACATGTCCGATCACTCTGTTGGTTCTGCAATCCTTGCGGATGTAAGGATTCTGCAGACTTGATCAAACTGTTGACAATAACCCAAATAGCATCATGCTTCTTCTGAGTTTGCTGAAATCTGGTAACTAAAATCCATGGAGATCTTGTCCCTTTTCGATTCACAATTTCATATGATGAAAACATCCCAGTTTGTTGGTGTCCTACCTTAACCTGTTTGTATGACAGGTATGAAGATATGAACGTAACTGTATCTTGCTTCATCGAACTTGATACATAGGAGTTTGCGAAACTCTGAGTCTCTAAATCTAGACTTCTCCTAGCGTATAATTTTCTAGAACACCTAATGTAGTGTAGGGTTCTCTCCTTTACGCATAAGCTGAGTCATGGTAAGATTAACCATAGAAACCCATGTGATTCAGTGTGTCACTGTAATCAAACAGAATTGATATTGGAAAATTTTCCAGGGTAGAATTTCTCTTGTCATAGAATTTGCAACATAGTGCAGATAGTGTCTTCCTGTTCTTCTCTAGGCTTAGAGGGAATCAGGTTATCTTCAATGAAAACGCTGATGAATTTGTTTAGGAGTTCATGGAAACTCAATTTATTAACTCCATAATGCTGTTGGAGCATTGATGAGACTGAATCAAAATCATAAATCTAGCATGACCGAGTCGTGCACGAATAGCAGTCACAGACATGTCCTGCTTTTTCACTCGTCACTGTTGGCAGCATGATCATGAATTCGATCTTGGAAAAGTGATTAACACTATAAGGTCGATTGGACATGTTGTCAATACGTGGAGGAGAATAATGGTCATGAATGGTGATTTGTTTAAGTCGCGGTAGTCGACACATAATCTCATGGTACCGTTCTTCTCCTTGTAGGTTCTTCTGGAATGTATAGGAAGATTTTGGAATAATCAACTGGCTATGCGTAAAAGGACCTTAGTAGTCGTGTGTTACTGACAGCTAGAAAATTTTAGCGACCATGGCTAACAATGAACCTGCTTGTAAGCGTAGATAATTTGTACGGATTTTCCTGATGGAAAATCAAGCTGAATGTATTCAGGAGCCTGAACATTACTGTACATATTTATGAATCGTAGCATGGTGTGATGTTCATAGTCCATAATTAGGATAAAATTTATCTCGTGTCTGTCCGAGGAAATGCATTAGCAGCTTGGATCTCATCATTAAGCTGAAGGAAAACCTTCGTATACGTGGGAATACGAAAGGCGTCCTTCATGGTCATGAATATATGAAATATGGTGAAACAAATGAAAGTGACATCGGCAACGTGACAGTTCTCACTTATGCGCCGGTAATGGTATTGAAATTCTTGTGGCCTGATTAATACATGGCACCACAACATAGATATACCCTTGGAGGGTACCCTGAATTTCTTAGAAATGTTCCATAATTAGACGTGAGTCATGTGTCTTGACTCGTGTCTTGAGAAATGTAAGCGTGACATATGTCTTGACTGGTATCTTGACATGTGTCCTCAGAAAGTATACGTGAGACATGTGTCTTGACTGATGTCTTGACATGTGTCTCGAGATGTGAAACAATTAGAACTACAAATATTAGGTTAATATGCCAGAATTGGCGGATCGGTTGGACTACTGATCATTTGTATGTCTGATCACGTCCGCGGCCAGAGCCTCGGTTGCGATTTCTAGGATATTTTCTGTCATGGTAGTGGTTACTATCGTCCTGTCTGTCAGTTCCATGACGGCCATTCTCATGACCGTGATTCATGTAACTATTCAGCTGAGTGGCCGGCTGGTGCCTGTTTGCACTCATATGGCTGAAATGACAGCCGAACGACGTGTGACATGTAACTATGAATTTGGACAATGATTGATGGGAATTGTCTGATGGTGAAGCATCTTCTCGTCCAATCGCTTTGCTCCGACGCCTTTGTCTTCGGCTTTTAGGATCTCCAGGTTGTGAACAGCATCAGCATCAGCATCTCGTAGCGTCTCCCAACATCAGCAGCATCAACCTTCAGTAACATCTCCAAGCTATGAGCGGCATCGACAATCTTGTAGAATATCAGCAAGTGAACATACGCCTGAGATGATTTAGAATCGACTAGCGAATACTCGTGAAGTATTGCAAGTGGAATACACATGGATTAATACACATGGAATACGGTACGTGGAGTACACATGGAATGCACATGAAATGATCGGTATGGGCTCGTTCATTTGTCATGATTTAAGGAAAGTATACCGGTTAAACGGTTAGGAAAACCATCATGATAACCTGGCAGTATTAGCATAGACATCATTCTGGTTGCATAGAGAAACGCTAAAGTGTGGTTACACAAAAATTCAACGATGATTTGCCTGACAGCATGATCAATGAAAACCAACCATGACAATCATGAAAGCAGAATTCAATGAAATCCAACAATGTCTTGCGGGACAACGTAAATAACAAAAGAGGCGTGAAACATAATCAACATGAAAATGGAATTATCATGAAGGAACATAAAACGATCTAGCATAAAGGAGTGTATAACATATTCAGCATGAAACCGAAGTTAACCATGACAGTATGAAAACATACTTGACATAAAACATAGTAACTTATGAGGGGACATGAAAAAAATTTATGCCAATAAATCATGAGAAAAATTTTATGCATGAAAACAGTGCATGAATGCGTAATGTAGTTTATAAAAAAAAACCTTTTATATGTGCGAGGGGACGCCTATGGGTCGGTCCTAAAACAAAATACATGGCGAGGGGACGCCTATGGGTCGGTCCCAAAGTTAAAAGTTTCGATAAAAGCACATGCGACTAAATAGGGCCAGTCCTGTACCAACCATTACTTAGTCAAAATTCCTGCAATAGATGACATATGATATAAATTCATGAATGCATGAAACATAAATAATTAAAAGTCATCGTCAAAACTTAACAGAAAAAAATTTTTATGTGAAAATTATGAACTACTGGGGTTCAGTTCACATAATCACAGTTCACTAGGAACATCATGCATAGACACTGACACATAACTAAATATGGATGACGGTTGTTCATTCCATATTGGTAAAACGATACTGGTGAAAACATCATGGTTAAAACAACAAGGTGCTGAAAACGTAATGGTTGAAACAAAAAGGTGCTGAAAACGTCAATACGTGGAATAACAATCGTTGGCTTAGGAAGCTCCTGGTGACTACCCACTAGTCACATGTCGAGTTTTAGAGCCTACAGGTCGAAGCCTTGGCTCTGATACCATAATTGTAACACCCCATTTTGATAAATGGAATGTCACGCGTAATTATGGCGTGTCATCAAAGCATGCAAGGTAATATGTAGAAAACATACATGACCATAGGGAAAACCGGAATCAAACATCGGTTCCCAACATAAGCCCAAAACATAATAAAGTAAATGAACTGAATGAAAGATTAAACAAGCATAAATATATGAAGGCAAAAGGAGAAGAAGTCAATGGCAGCTTCCATCCTATGCACGGCCTCCAAATGCTCGAGTCTTGGGTACCTGCCGTTTTGGGACATGGAAAGGAAAGTAACGGCTGAGCAAAACGCTCAGTGCACGGATATACAATATAGCATGAAATAGGATAAGCATGTAACATATAACAGCGGAAGACTAAGTTCTGAGTAAACTGGTTAAGTATTGAGGAAACTCGTTTTATAGTTTGAAAAGCCTTATATTTATCTTATGAAAACTGTTTTAACATATATATACCATAGCCCATATAGGTCATGAAAAGGTCACGTGCATGAATACTTGGAGGGGTGACCTCATCATGCTGATTAGAGGGGATGCCTCTAATTAATATACTGGTTTGGGTAGGAGGGATCAACTCCTTGTGAAGGATGCAAGGCACACACCACATTCACCATGAAATACTGAATAAAACATGTAACTAGGATGCACCCATACGCCCCACATGATATAATAATATGGCCAAAACTGAAAGGGACGCCACGAGCAATCACTCTGCCGTGGGGAAGTCATAACATTGGTGCCTCCAATGTTATGGTTATGGTACCTCCATAACTAGGTGAAACTGGTCATGCTTGTATATGGCTATAGATTATGCTAATTAAACATAAGCAGTTCAAAACAATAAAACAAATACTGGGGAAAACAGTTGGCTGCATACGGGGAAATCCTAATAAGGAAAGAATGTCCATACTGAAAGGACGGGAATCCGTACCTCAAGTCCAGTGAATGAACGGAAGAAAGACTCCTACTTCTGGATCACTACGCTACATGAATACACACGTGTATAAGTATCGAATCACTTATTACGTACTGGGTTTTATGTCTCATCTTAGCTTACTTTGTATGTTTTAGGTCATGGTTTACTGTTTAAAGCCCTATTTGTGTTTACCTTGTACTCTGATTAATCTGATAAAGTATTACTGGTAATTCATGTGTTATTATACTTACTGTGTAATAATAAGTAACTTTCCAAAAATAGCAGGTTTCCAAAAATAGAAAGTTTCCAAAAATAGAAAGTTTCCAAAAATAGAAAGTTACCAAAAATAGAAAGTTTCCAAAATAGAAAGTTTCCAAAAATAGAAAGTTTCCAAAAATAGAAGGTTTCCAAAAATAGAAAGTTTCTAAAAATAGAAAGTTTCCTAAAATAGAATTTACTGCTTAAAATAGATTAGTTTCTAAAAATAGAAAGTTTCCAAAAATAGATCAGCTGCCTTAATTAAATAAGTTTCCATATATAGAAGGTTTCCATGATTAGATTAGCTGCCTGAAATAGATAGATTTCCATATATAGAAGGTTTCTATTAATAGATTAGTTGCCTTATTTAATTAAGTTTCTATAAATAGAAGTTTCCATAATTAGAATTAAGCTGGTTACATAAGCTAACATATAAGTCTAAGTGTTTATAAGCTTATTTCTTAAGTCATATGATATAGTGTATAGTTTCATTATTATTTCATGCATTTTAGTTAAACTATAGGTTAAGCATTTTAATTAAAGTATAACATGTTTTAATTAAAATGGAATAAATTACTTAGGTTAAAATGTATATTAATATGTATTAATAATATAACCTAAGTCATGTCTAAATTAATTAATTATAAGCATGTTTTAAATAATTAATTTAATTATAACTTATAACATAAAAATACTTAGGTTAAATTATCATGCTAAATTAATAATTAAGAATAACCTAAGTCATGGTTTAATTAATATCTCATGTTATTAATTAATTTATATCCTAAGTTCATAATTCATAATATTAACATGTAGCATAAATCACGATTTAACCAACGAACCATGAATCGGGCATGAACTCGACACCGTACCCCGAACCAAATCGGGGTTCCCCTTGGTTCCTTGCTGCCGTGGGACCCACACCACCAAACCGGGACCATATGGTCTTGGTGGTGGTCGGCTTGGCAAACCGAAACCCCTACGGGTTCGGTTCTAGCCTGCGGCCAAAATAAACACCCCTTATAACATCCTTTTAATTTTAATTAACACCAAAACTTATTAAATCCATGATTAATTATTAGGTTTTTAACAAAATAAAATAACATGTTCATAATAAAATCAAAGATTAAAAGAAATGAAAAAGAAAGGTTAAGAAATGATATACCAAACCCGTAGATTGAAGAATGATGAACAAACACGGTTTCTAGCACTTGTTTTTAATGTCAAAAATCAACAACACCCTCTTATGGTGTTGTTATGGGTGGCGGCACAAGGAGGAACAAGGAGGAGAAGGAGAAAAATCTTTTAGGGTTTTATGTTTATTTTCTTGAAAAGTGAAAATGAATGTATTTTTCCCTTAACCCCTTGTTTAGTAAAAAAATGATGGGCTAGGCCCATTCTCTTCCTAAATTCGTGTATATGGGGCCCACAAGGGGTAACCCAAATGTTTTCCGTGTCCCGATGTTTCGTGTTTGTTCGTGGTTAATCGTGTTCGTGTTTAGTGTGTTCTCGTTAAATATTTACCGTACCTTAACGTATTTATTTATGCTCGTAATTATATTATATGTATTTACGTAATTATCTTAGTTCGTAATTTAAATGGTGATCATGATTTAATTATGTTCACGTGACATACTTATTAACTGCTTATCATGAGTTCGTACGTAATCGATACTTATCATGTCATACACGTATGTACTTACTTGATTAATAGCACATGAATGTGATCAATACTGAATAAGGTAAGTTTTAATCTAGGACGTATGATCTTAAGGGCACTATTCATGGTAAAAGCATGCGGGTTTTACAGATTCGCCAATTCCTTAGACTTGCCGGCTATTATAGACGATTTATCGAAGGATTCTCGAAAATCGCTAAGTCTATGACGGAATTGACTCAAAAGAACAAGAAGTTTATTTGGGGAGACGACCAAGAAACTTCTTTCCAAACTTTAAAACAAAAACTTTGCGACGCGCCCATTCTCGCATTACCCGAGGGTAGTGAAGACTTTGAAGTATATTACGATGCTTCAATTAAAGGTCTAGGCGCGGTTCTCATGCAAAGGAAAAAGGTCATAGCTTATGCCTCTCGATAACTAAAGCCGAACGAAGAAAACTACACGACTCACGATTTGGAGCTAGGCGCGGCTGTCTTTGCTCTAAAAATTTGGAGACACTACCTCTACGGAACTAAGTGTGTAGTTTACACCGATCACAAAAGTCTTCAACATATCTTAGACCAAAAAGAACTCAACATGAGACAACGACGTTGGTTGGAACTACTTGGAGACTACGATTGTGACATTCGTTATACCCCGGGAAAAGCTAACGTTGTAGCCGATGCTTTGAGTAGAAAACCCCGTGAGCGACCTCTAAGGGTTCAAGCCTTAGTGATGACCATTGGTTTAAATATACCCGCGAAAATCTTAGAAGCCCAACGAGAAGCTATTAAGATCGAAAACATCGATAAAGAAGAAGCCGGTGGAATGATCGCCAAAAATCTCGTTGCACGTACCGATGGAACATTGTGTCTTGACAATAGAAGTTGGTTACCTCGTTACAGTAATGTCCGAGAACTAATCATGCATGAATCGCACAAGTCTAAGTATTCGATCCATCCTGGATCGGACAAAATTTATCATGACATGAAAATGTTCTATTGGTGGCCAAACATGAAAGCCGACATCACGACTTATGTTGGTAAATGCCTAACTTGCGCCAAAGTTAAGGTTGAACACCAAAAGCCTTCCGGATTACTAGTCCAACCTAGGATCCTAGAATGGAAATGGGAAAGAATTACTATGGACTTCATTACCAAACTCCCAAGAACATCCGCGGGTTATGACACGATTTGGGTCATTGTCGATCGTTTGACGAAATCCGCGCATTTTCTTCCCATAAAAGAAAATGATAAAATGGATCAATTAGCACGAACGTACTTAAAGGAGATCGTTGCCAAGCACGGAGTGCCAATTTCTATCATATCGGACCGAGACAGTCGATATTGCTCAAGATTTTGGCAATCTCTCCAAGAAGCGTTGGGAACGCAATTGGACATGAGTACGGCTTATCATCCTCAAACGGATGGCCAAAGCGAAAGAACCATCCAAACGTTAGAAGATATGCTTCGCGCATGCGTAATCGACTTTGGAAACGGATGGGATCGACACCTACCTTTTGTAGAATTTTCGTACAACAATAGCTACCACACTAGCATTAAAGCGGCACCGTTTGAAGCACTTTACGGTTGAAAGTGTCGTTCACCCGTTTGTTGGGCGGAAGTTGGTGATGCACAACTTACCGGTCCGGAAATTATTAGCGAAACAACGGAGAAAATAGTACTGATATGAGCATAAATACTCATATCATTTGTAGCTTAAAACAATGAAATTATGCAATTAATGTATCAAAAATGCCTTGTATATGCTTGTTTCTTGTTTGAATGTGTGTAGGTACCAAGTTCACGAAAATCGGCAAAACCGGCACGAGTTTGAAGAAAAAAATCAATGAAGCCAAAATCGAGCTCGACTTTAGAGGATTTAATCATTTGTCAAGTTTATGGGCCAAGTGGTACCCACAAATGCTTATTGGGCCAAGGAAAGCCCAAATCGGATGAAAGTAATAAATCCAGGCCCAAGTTGTAAGTTGTTGTCACGGATGGTAAAATTACATTGGGCCAAAAGCCCAACACCATGAAAGAAACGAATGAAATAATAATTGGGCTTTAGGGTTTCAGTTAAACTTGTTACTCACTTTTTCAATAAACAAATAAAAAGCCCTCACACATACGTTACAAAACTCATTCACGTCACTTTATTACTTTTACTCCACAAATAAATAAACCGACCCCCCACCACACATTTATACCACTTGTTTTTCTCCCATTCCCACACACTTATTAAATAATACTCGATACAATCTATGTTTTCATCTCCTTCATCCCCAAAACTTAAAAAAACCAGTAACTTTAAGTTACTGTTCCAAGAACCCTAGTTAATAATTCATCAATTAATCAAGGGGCTTTTCATCTCACGTGTAATTCACGCGTGGGGGAATTAAATCCCCCAATTTTAAGGAAGAGAAAGCATGGAGAGGCGAGGATACGTGGCGAATTTCTACTGGCTTTGACACCTCACCAATCCTTTTCAACCAATCAGAAGGCTCAAAACTAACACAACTAGCACACACGGATGCCACGTTGGCAATCCGTGTGCTAGTGTGTGATTTTCCACCATCCGATCAACAAAGAGGAAAGAGAATGAAGATCTAATGGCTAAAAAGAAAGAAGAATATTCCTGTGAAGATTCGGATATTCCCTCAGCAAGCCTTAGGGATGGCTATAAAACCCCCCCAATTTACTTGTAAAATCATCCTTTACTTTGCTTTAAAGTTATTATGTAGAAATAGTTCTAGATTTAGTTTTGTATTTCTTTTATCAAATCTTGTAATGTTTCTGGGAAATTAATAAAAGTTACAGTCGTTATTTAAATACGAGTCTCATTTTTTTTACTGCTTAAATTGATTTTATGAGTTAATTCTTATTACTGTTTCTTATTAATAATGTTTGAGATATAAAATCTAAGCTAATTAATAGCTTAGATTTAATATTAGAAGTGAAGTTCTGGATTACTATTTATCCCTACTGGATAAATAATTTAATAAAAAGGTTGTTGAAATGATGGTTCGAACGATGGTGTTATGATTTTCTTGATGGTGGTGTTACGGTGATGGGTTTGCTCGTGTATTTAACCAGCTCAGCGCTGCGTTACTGCACAACGGATATCTTCAAATGGTTAGGCTCAGTTATGCTTATTTTACTGCTTAAAATATTTTTTGCTAGATGGATTATGTGTAGATTTTACCTAATTGTTGATTTTACTGTGGATCTGTGATCATATTGTTTGGTAGTTTAAACTGTTATTTGATTGATGAATTTCTGAGTTAATGTGTTAGCATTTGCAGTTTTCTTTATATGTTTAAATAGTGTATTTGTGTAGATATAGAACTTTGCTGTTGATTTAGATTGCTTATAAAAGTTGAATATCTCTTAGCTAGCCTAAGACTTGTTATTAAACCAGTCTGTTGGATTTTAGAGTTGGATTGAAACGATAAATAAGTTTGAATAATCTGCTAAATCGTTTATACATGTAGACTGAATTTGGTTGCTCGCTTAAAACAGATTTGATCCGTTCTTCTTTAACCTTTAAACTGTTTTTTAACATCTTTCGTTAGTTTTACGTTGATGATACAAACTTTTGTTCACTGTACTTGAATTTGATAGAATGTCCTAAGGTAGCTGATAATTGATTAAGTTAGGATCTTAGATATTGCTATCTGTTTTGATTCGGTTATTTTTAATTTGATGTCTGTTCATTTGATCTCCAGTTTGTATGCTGAATTTGTGTAGGGTTCATTCTTGTTCTTGTTATTTTGTATGCTGATAATTGATTTAGTTAGGTTCTTAAATTTGTATGCTGAGTTTGTATGCTGAACTTGTTATTGTTATTTTGATTTGCTATTTAGCTTTAGCTATCAGATCAAGCTGATCAGGTAGCTTAATAATAATCTCTTAAGCTGTCTAAGTTACTGCAGCTCCAAAAGTTCACTCCTGTGAATCCTTAGTTAATTTCGCAGCATATAAAAAAAATTAATCTCAAATATGAGTCCCTTGTGGGGCTCGAACCCTTGACCTCAAGGGTAGAGGTCACACGCGTTTACCAACTGAGCTGAGAGCTCTTTTGGTTTTAATTCCTTTAGAATATTTAATATAGTGTGTTTGCATTTGGCAGATTTTGTCTATAATTATGTTTTAAGTATATTACGTTTCTTATTATTTTTTTAAATATTATTTTTAAAAGTAAGTTTTAGTTTCATTAATAAATAATAAAATAAAAATAAATAAAAAAATGTTTTTATTAAATTTAAATAGTTTAATTAGTTTATTTCAATTAATTAGACTTTTATAGAATTAGATTTATAATAAAAATAGTTTTTAATTAGATTTGTTTTAAGTGAATTTTAATAAAGTAATTAGTTTAAAAAGTTTAATTAGATTTTTAAAATTTATTTTTATTAAAAATAGAATTAATTTTTATAGATTAATAAATAGATTAATTTTTAAATTGTTTTGATTTTAAGTATTTGTTCTAGATTTAATATAGCGGGGTTTACGATTCATGCACTTTAGGATTAGATTTAATAGTTTAAAATTGGTAGATTTTAATTTGATTTTAAAAACCGAAAACCAATTCAAACCAGTTGTCCAAATTAAAGCAAAACGTCTCAAATTCACTCGATCTTCGTGTACAACGAACTCGAGTCACCAACGTGTTTAATTGAATTCGTCATTGGTAATATTAGTCTGTTACTTTTTCCTAAAGGTAATTTTCTAATTTACCCTATAACGTATCGAATTATCACATATACTATCAACGACACATCAAAAAGTTTAGCGCCGCTGCCGGGGATCTTGTGTACGATTCGTCTTTGTGGAGATTTGTTGATCGTTGATTTGAAGACCCTTTCCATCCTCGGAAAGTTTTGTTATTTTTCTATTATATAGTATGTATCGTTTTTCTCGTTTTTTGTGAATAATATATTGTATTACGTAGAACGATAATTTTACATACTTATCAAATAAGGCCTTAGTTGGGATTTCATCACCTAGCTATTGTAGTCGAATCCAAAACAAAAATAAAAGGCAAAATAGATAAATACTAATAAGAAGTTTGAACTCGAATTATACAAACTATAAGGTGGGTATAAGGCGACGTGTTATAAAAGGCCGTCTAAGGAAAAAGGTTTTTAAGTGCTTTGTGCCACCTCGTTTCCCCGCTTGCTTGTGCGTATATTGAGAGGGACAACCTATTATTGGTTTGCCGACTCAAGTATTAATAAATTTTATTTTTGTAGTTTACTTATTGAACCTCGAGACGTTTAGGTTTTCACCTATCGTTTCAAGGTCGACCGAGGGTAATTTACTTCCATAGTAGTTATCCTTATTCCTTGTTTTTTATCAATCATTTTTGATTGAGCAATACCAAATAAAAAATACCAAAAATAATCTTCTTCTTGTCTAATTTCTTTTCTTCAATCCTCTAAATTCTCGTCTTTGTAGTATATGCAATTACGTTCTTCTCGTCTTGTGATTGATTTTAATAGGCTTGAAAATATTCCTCGTAGAAATAGAAATCGTCAACAATGAATAGTGGAACCCGAGCTTCCACCTATTGTTGTAGAGATGGCCGATAACCGAACAATGGAGGAATTGCTCCGTGCACCCACCGAAGGGTATAGGGAAGCAATCGTTGTGACGGCTATTTTGGCGGATCATTATGAGATTAAGACGGGTCTTTTATCGCTCATTCGTGCCGACCAATTTCGTGGCAATGAGACCGATAACCCGCACTCTCACATTCGGAATTTTCTTCGAATTACCTCGACTCTCAAGTTTAGAGATGTGCCGAATGACGCGATTAAGCTCATGCTTTTTCCGTACTCGCTCGAGGGTAATGCTAAGATTTGGTATGAGAAAGAACCACCGGGTTCGATCTTAACATGGGATGATTTAGTGTCTAAGTTCATGAATTATTTCTTTCCACCATCTAAAACAACACACTTTAAGAATGAGATCACTAGATTTTAACAAAAAGTGCATGAATCGTTTGGGGTTGCATGGGAAAGATTTAAAGATTTATTGAGACAATGTCCACACCACGGTTTCTTGGAATTGCATCAAATTAATACTTTCTATAATGGGCTTAATATGATTGAACAAGATTCTTTAAATGCCGCCGCGGGTGGTAATATTATAAGAAAAACTCCGAGAGACGCGTGGACAATAATTGAGGATAAGTCTAGAGCACAATATTCACGAAACACACCGGTTGTTTCCAATGTGAATTCATCTAATATCGAGATTGCTAGATTGGACTCTAAGATTGATAGTGGATTTGCGACTTTGTTGAGTGAGATTAGGAAGAATCCTCATGGATCCATTAGTATGGTTGAGAATGTTTGTGTATCATGTAGCACATCCTAATTATGCTTGTTTAAACACGGGGTTTGATCAAGCTAGTGCTTTTGCCGCGACGGGAACTTATGGCTCTAACGGTCAAGTTCCTCGTCAAAATCATGTTGCTCCACCGGGTTTTCCACCGGTTCAAAATAGGTACAATAATGGAAACAATGGGAATAATTTTAACCGTGGTAACCAAGGGAATTTTAATCAAGGGAATGGGTTTAATGCTAATCAAAACAATCAAGGTTTTCAAAGCAATAACCAAAATGATTTGTCAAGCTACATTAAATCAAATGAGGCAAACTTGAAAGCTTTTCAAAATAATCTTCAGGGACAAATGGCAACTTTGAAAAACGAGTTTCAAAATACGATTAAAGGGCAAAATAATAAGATTGAGCTTAATCAACAAAGACTTGAACAAAACCAAAACCGTTTTGAGCAAAGATTAGAGCAAAGTCATAATCGTATGCAACAAAGTTTGGAACAAGGTCAAAATAAATTGCTTTCGATGTTTGAGGGATTTATGTCTAAACCGTCATCTTCTTCGGGTTGCTTACCTAGTAATACCATTCCAAACCCGAAGGGAGAGCTTAAGGCCATAACCGTTTATGATGATTGTGAAAATTTAGATGAAGTTGAAGTGATTGAGTTTAGTCCTCCACCTAAGGAAACTTTTCTAGAAGTCACTAAGGCTACTTTGAATGTGATTAGTACCTCGGTTTTCTTTGATTTCTTTCCCGAGAAGTACAAAGATCCGGGTCAATTCTTGATACCTTGTGTTTTCAATGAGCTTGGGGTTTGCAAAGGCTTAGCCGATCTAGGAGCTAGCATTAACATAATGCCCCTAGCCCTTTGGAAGACTATTGACTATGCACCACTTAGTACCACTCGTATGATCATTGAGCTTGCTAATGGAACCACCACTCGACCGGTTGGTATAGCGGAAAATGTCATTATGAAAGTGGGGAATTTCTTGTATTTAGCCGATTTTGCTATAGTCGATTATGAGACCAATCCTCGTGTGCCAATTATTTTAGGACGACCATTTTTGTGCACGGCTCAAATTCAGGTTGATATGAGGAAAGAGGAAATTAAATTGTTTTATGGTGAAAAAAGCATTGTTTTTAAACCAGAAAAGATTTCAAGATTTGCTCCTAAGAAAGTGGAAAGTATTAAACGTGTGGAAACAATTGGAAGTAATAAGAAAGCTCTTTTTGATAAAGGTGTTTTTCCAATTTTGGAAACTCCAATTTGTGAAAGTAAAAAGTTAAATTCAAATGAAGAAGCTTGCTTTGTTGAAACATGTTGTAACCTTTCCTCATCTACACTCACTCCACACGAGGATGATAGTGCTAAGATTGAAAAACAAATAGATGATTACTTAAGTGAGCCATTTGATGCTAGTGAGTTTGTTAATGAGAATTTTGATCCCGAGAGTGATATTGCTCTAATTGAACAATCTTTGAAAATGGACTCATTTTCACTCTCTTCTAAGGATCATGTTGATGTTCCTAAGGCACAATCTTCAATTGAAGAGCCTTTGATTCCTAACTTCACACCGAGTGAGGTTAGTGACTATTCATGTGATAAGTTCATCGATGAACTTTTTGCTATCATTGATCCACTTCCACGGGGAAGTGAAGACGTTTCCGATCTCGAGATCGAGCGTGATTCTTGTGTTTTACCTACCATTCTCGAGGAATTCTCCAATGAATTTCCTTCAAATGAGAATGATGATCTAGTATCCGAGTGTGATACACTTGGTACTTTGTCGGATATTTCTTGTGATGACAAGGATGACGACACTTTTGTGACTTACTCAAATCCTCTCTTTGAAGCTTCATTGAACAATAATCCATTGTTTCAAGAGGATTTTGAGAACATCATACCTCCTACATCTCACAACCTTTGTGATGATGATCTTCTTATGAAGGAGGTTGATGAGTTTCTTTATATAGACATTCCTTCAGAATTTGAGGAAGAGTCTAATGGCGGTGATGAAGACTCTTGGTTTGATCACCCGATTTATGATGATGACAATGTTGACCCGGAGGGATAAATTACTTTTGCTCCAATTATCCTTCCCACTCGCTTTGATCTTAATGTGCGGGTTTTTCATGCGTCTCGTTTTGAGTACCATGATCCCTTTGTTCACATTCATAAGAGTGATAAGGTCAACAAAGTCATGCAAGTTGAAACCACTATGGTTGAGACTTTTATACCACCATTACTATGTGCTTCATATGATTTAGGATTAGCATGGGGGGACGACACCTTGTTGTCTATTCCTTTCTCCACCGAGGACGAGGTATTCGACCCCGGAATCGTTGATTTAGGGAAATCTCGGCCTTTCACCGATGCAATAATTGAAAGATTTTTCTATCATCTTGGTGCGAGTTTATCTCGGGGAGCATGCTACATCCATACCATTATTTGTGACTACCATCTCTTATTAGAGATTTGTGTTAGAGTTTTATCCTTTCGTTTGTTATCCGACAACGAGGATGAGATCTTTGACCCCGACATCGTGCTTTATGTTGGTTTTTACTCCAATATGTCGGTTTTTTACCACTTTACCTAAGGACCAATGAATGTGGGGATCGAGTCGAGCTCATGACTCGGTGAACAAAAACGAGGTGCCTTGTGGGGGAGTCCCATACATTCTATCTTCTTTCTATTTTCTTACAACTAATAAGGCTTGATCTTTCAAATCGTGCTCGTGTTTTGTTGTGTTGTGATCTTAGGTATGACCCTTATCTTTGAAGACTCTCGTGTTCGGTTTTTGCCGGTCCACTTGATCTTCCATTCTTTGAATGCCAAAAGGGGCACACTTTCTATCCCTTGATTTTTATCGACTAACGTTTTTCTTGAGGCATAATTAATAAACGACTTATAGATTTGCGTGCTCTTTCCATGCTAGGATTTTGCATTAGACTCTTCGTGTTTTAGCAAGGGGGTGTTACTCTTGAGCTAAGAAACATTGAGGACAATGTTTGGTTTTAGCATGGGGGAGTCAATCGATATAATCGCTTGCAATTGCTTTTGTCGTGTCCAAACGTAATCTTTTTCTCATTTTTCAATAAAATTTTAATTTTTTAGTGTTATTTTTAAGTTTTTAATAAATAAAATAAGTGCTTTTGACACAAATGTAGGCTTTCCGTTGGTAAAAATAAGAATAGTTTTTGACTCGGCTCGATTTTTAACCTTAACTTTTCCTTAACGTATTTGAATTAAATTTTGCTAGGCTTTTATATAGGGAGCTTTAAAACGCGAAAGTCTTAATTCATACGAGTTAAGAACAAGAACTTTTCGCAAGCTCCTATAATTGATCCTAGAAAGTCGTTTATTAAGGGAACTTTAAAACACAAATTCTAAAACTTGAAAAAGTATAAGAAGATGCAAGATCCTATAGATGACTTGAAAACCCAAAACTTTGATTTAATAGGCTAAGTATCCATTGATTTCACATTTTTGAAATTTTACAATATGGAGAACAAGAGATGATAGAGCCAATTATAAGTTTGGTATTCTTTCGGGAATTTATGTGAGTTAATTATAAGCCTATTCTCCCATCGCTTGCTAATAAATTTATCTGCAATAAATAAGGTTGTACAATTTGAAAAGTTACTTAGCTTCTAGCCCAAGATCGTTTAAAAGTTGCTCGGTATGGATTAGAGTTCATAGCCAAGGCATAACTTATTGAAGCGGGATGCGAAGATTGGCGAGTCCAAAAAGGTCCTAACAAGACATGAGGGCTATATTTTATTGCTAAGGATCCCAAGTGATGTGAAGAATCATTTATCAAAAATCAATATGAAGGATCGAGACACACGACGAAAAGCAAAAACTCCCCAAAAGTCATGGAGAAGTCTATCCAAAAAGGCCCTAACAAGGTATGAGGATAAATGAAGCCAAGTCCAAAAAGGAGGCAGATCCTTGTATATCAAAATCCCAAATAAAGATTGGAGAAAAATGAAGAAGTCGTGGTCCAAGTATGAATCTCTCAAAACTTCAAGTGAAGAAATTCCTATATGAAGAGAAGACCATTATTTCATGAACGTCTCTTAAGGTTTGAAGTATAAAGTCGCTGCCAAATATCGGTCCGAGAAAGGTCTCAAATCGCGAAGCAAGTTATGCTAAGATATGAACTTTATGAGGTCCCGAGAAGCAGTTTTAAAAGATTTTGCCCTTTAGCTAACTATTGATTAAATCGTTCACTTTATTTTCGGCCTAATAAATTATCGAAATAAGTCAACAATGCATCCTCGTGATCATTCAAGACAACAATAAAATACAAGAGACACACCTAGGAATAAGGGAGTCTAAGTGAATAATTGGCCCACATGAGTTCGTGTTAGTTTGCTAACTTATAATAACAATGATCTTGTTTTTGCACTTGGCATGGAAAAGTGAAAAGTCAAGGACGATGAATCTATTTGAGCTTTTATGATCCTTAAAGATATTTTTCAATAATGAAAGAAATACATTATGTCTTTGCAAAGTAAAATGTCAAAAGTTGAATAATGGTGTAGTTAGTGTTTTATTTTATCATTGCGTGAGGACACGGCAATTGCTTAGCAAGGGGGAGTTTGATATGAGCATAAATACTCATATCATTTGTAGCTTAAAACAATGAAATTATGCAATTAATGTATCAAAATGCCTTGTATATGCTTGTTTCTTGTTTGAATGTGTGTAGGTACCAAGTTCACGAAAATCGACAAAACCGGCACGAGTTTGAAGACAAAAATCAATGAAGCCAAAATCGAGCTCGACTTTAGAGGATTTAATCATTTGTCAAGTTTATGGGCCAAGTGGGACCCACAAATGCTTATTGGGCCAAGGAAAGCCCAAATCGGATGAAAGTAATAAATCCAGGCCCAAGTTGTAAGTTGTTGTCACGGATGGTAAAATTACATTGGGCCAAAAGCCCAACACCATGAAAGAAACGAATGAAATAAGAATTGGGCTTTAGGGTTTCAGTTAAACTTGTTACTCACTTTTTCAATAAACAAATAAAAATCCCTCACACATACGTTACAAAACTCATTCACGTCACTTTCTTACTTTTACTCCACAAATAAATAAACCGACCCCCCCACCACACATTTATACCACTTGTTTTTCTCCCATTCCCACACACTTATTAAATAATACTCGATACAATCTATGTTTTCATCTCCTTCATCCCCAAAACTTAAAAAAACCAGTAACTTTAAGTTACTGTTCCAAGAACCCTAGTTAATAATTCATCAATTAATCAAGGGGATTTTCATCTCACGTGTAATTCACGTGTGGGGGAATTAAATCCCCCAATTTTAAGGAAGAGAAAGCATGGAGAGGCGAGGATACGTGGCGAATTTCTACTGGCTTTGACACCTCACCAATCCTTTTCACCCAATCAGAAGGCTCAAAACTAACACAACTAGCACACACGGATGCCACGTTGGTAATCCGTGTGCTAGTGTGTGATTTTCCACCATCCGATCAACAAAGAGGAAAGAGAATGAAGATCTAATGGCTAAAAAGAAAGAAGAATATTCCTGTGAAGATTCGGATATTCCCTCAGCAAGCCTTAGGGATGGCTATAAAACCCCCCCAATTTACTTGTAAAATCATCCTTTACTTTGCTTTAAAGTTATTATGTAGAAATAGTTCTAGATTTAATTTTGTATTTCTTTTATCAAATCTTGTAATGTTTCTGGGAAATTAATAAAAGTTACAGTCGTTATTTAAATGCGAGTCTCATTTTTTTTACTGCTTAAATTGATTTTATGAGTTAATTCTTATTACTGTTTCTTATTAATAATGTTTGAGGTATAAAATCTAAGCTAATTAATAGCTTAGATTTAATATTAGAAGTGAAGTTCTGGATTACTATTTATCCCTACTGGATAAATAATTTAATAAAAAGGTTGTTGAAATAATGGTTCGAACGATGGTGTTATGATTTTCGTGATGGTGGTGTTACGGTGATGGGTTTGCTGCGTATTTAACTAGCTCAGCGCTGCGTTACTGCACAACGGATATCTTCAAATGGTTAGGCTCAGTTATGCTTATTTTACTGCTTAAAATATTTTTTGCTAGATGGATTATGTGTAGATTTTACCTAATTGTTGATTTTACTGTGGATCTGTGATCGTATTGTTTGGTAGTTTAAACTGTTATTTTATTGATGAATTTCTGAGTTAATGTGTTAGCATTTGCAGTTTTCTTTATCTGTTTAAATAGTGTATTTGTGTAGATATAGAACTTTGCTGTTGATTTAGATTGCTTATAAAAGTTGAATATCTCTTAGCTAGCCTAAGACTTGTTATTAAACCGGTCTGTTGGATTTTAGAGTTGGATTGAAACGATAAATAAGTTTGAATAATCTGCTAAATCGTTTATACATGTAGACTGAATTTGGTTGCCCGCTTAAAACAGATTTGATCCGTTCTTCTTTAACCTTTAAACTGTTTTTTAACAACTTTCGTTAGTTTTACGTTGATGATACAAACTTTTGTTCACTGTACTTGAATTTGATAGAATGTCCTAAGGTAGCTGATAATTGATTAAGTTAGGATCTTAGATATTGCTATCTGTTTTGATTCGGTTATTTTTAATTTGATGTCTGTTCATTTGATCTCCAGTTTGTATGCTGCATTTGTGTAGGGTTCATTCTTGTTCTTGTTCTTGTTATTTTGTATGTTGATAATTGATTTAGTTAGGTTCTTAAATTTGTATGCTGAGTTTGTATGCTGAACTTGTTATTGTTATTTTGATTTGTTATTTAGCTTTAGCTATCAGATCAAGCTGATCAGGTAGCTTAATAATAATCTCTTAAGCTGTCTAAGTTACTGCAGCTCCAAAAGTTCACTCCTGTGAATCCTTAGTTAATTTCGCAGCATATAAAAAAATTAATCTCAAATATGAGTCCCTTGTGGGGCTCGAACCCTTGACCTCAAGGGTAGAGGTCACACGCGTTTACCAATTGAGCTGAGAGCTCTTTTGGTTTTAATTCCTTTAGAATATTTAATATAGTGTGTTTGCATTTGGCAGATTTTGTCTATAATTGTGTTTTAAGTATATTACGTTTCTTATTATTTTTTTTAAATATTATTGTTAAAAGTAAGTTTTAGTTTCATTAATAAATAATAAAATAAAAATAAATAAAAAAATGTTTTTATTAAATTTAAATAGTTTAATTAGTTTATTTTCAATTAATTAGATTTTTATAGAATTAGATTTATAATAAAAATAGTTTTCAATTAGATTTGTTTTAAGTGAATTTTAATAAAGTAATTAGTTTAAAAAGTTTAATTAGATTTTTAAAAGTTATTTTTATTAAAAATAGAATTAATTTTTATAGATTAATAAATAGATTAATTTTTTAATTTTTTTGATTTTAAGTATTTGTTCTAGATTTAATATAGCGGGGTTTACGATTCATGCACTTTAGGATTAGATTTAATAGTTTAAAATTGGTAGATTTTAATTTGATTTTAAAAACCGAAAACCAATTCAAACCAATTGTCCAAATCAAAGCAAAACGTCTCAAATTCACTCGATCTTCGTGTACAACGAACTTGGTTCATCACGTGTTAAATTGAATTCGTCACTAGTAATATTAGTCTATTACTTTTTCCTTAAGGTAATTTTCTAATTTACCCTATAACGTATCGAATTATCACATATACTATCAACGACACTTCAAGTACAAATCAAGAGTCGTATGCAAGCGGCTCGTGATCGACAAAAGTGTTATGCCGACAAAAGACGGAAACCATTGGAATTAGAAGTCGAAGATCGGGTGATGTTGAAAGTTGCACCATGGAAAGGTGTAATTCGTTTTGGCAAACGAGGGAAATTAAACCCTCGATATATTGGACCGTTCGAAATTATTCAACGCATAGGTGACGTTGCCTATCGTTTGGATTTACCTCAAGAACTTAATCGCGTGCATAATGTGTTTCACATTTGCAACTTGAAGAAAGGCTTATCCGACGAAACGTTTGTTATACCTATGGACGAAATCCAACTCAACGACAAACTCGTGTTCGTTGAGGAACCCGTCGAAATTATGGAACGAGAAGTCAAACGACTCAAACAAAGTCGCATACCTATTGTCAAAGTGCGTTGGAACGCACGGAGAGGACCCGAGTTTACATGGGAACGCGAAGATCAATCCAAAGCGAAGTATCCTCATTTGTTTACTAATGAAGTGTCGACTTAAACTATATTGTTTGTTTTGCTTTGCGGACAAAGCCCTTTTTAGGGAGAGCGATGTAACAACTTGAATTTTCGCGTCTATTTTTAATAAGACGTGCCCATTTGTAAGACGTTTCACTTGTTGACGGTTTGTGCCGGTTACTAAAAGTTATTAAGCTTTCGAGAATACCCGTATCCACTACTACTTGAGTCGTATTATTAAGTTCGTGTCATATGGTCCAAGTCGTGTGTAATGGCTACGTGTAATGATGATGTTGTCAAAGTCATCTAGTTCATGCGTCTAAGAACACACTTACAACTTGAGCAAGTCCTGTGTGGACCGAAAATCATTGTGGATTAACTCTTAATGGGCCAAAAACTAACTACTTAGACCCTTATCGGGCCTAAATGTGTTAAGGTACACAAATGAATGGAAACTGAAATTGAACTAAATTGAAATTGAACCAAACTATAAACCTTCATTTAGGAGCAAGCTGTGAATAAACTGGTCAACCATAGTCAACCACTCAAAAATCTGGAAATAATATTTTACAAGCCACTAACCACAAGTGTCCAGCACACATGCCAAAACTTCCCTAAATGTGTAGTCACAAGCTTACCAAATCCAGAATTACACAAACCCTAGACTAATTTTGACAAGATAAATGCTACCACACTCTTTCACAATCTCAACACAAAACAATCTGAAACAAAGTTCTTGCTTAAGTATGCAGTTTTAATTACAATTCTGGGGTAAAATTATTTAGAAGCAATTATCGAAGCCTTAGTCAGCCGAGTCCAAACCAAAGTCCCTGTCCGAAAAACATCAGCCGAATACCCTCAAATCTGTGAGTCTTTTATCCACTTACTCTTTATTTTTTTGGCATCCATATAGTTGTGCTAATCTATATTAAGGCCGCTTGCGAAAACAAACAAACCTAATTAGTCTTTTAAACTATCATGTTTAAACAATAAAGAGGCTAACAAATTGGACTTTGGACCATGACCAACACCCCTTATTTGACCGAGACCTTGTTTACCCTAGAAAACGGTAAAAACATAAAGATAAAACCAATCCATTTCATAAAAATACTAATCAACCCTAATTAGACTCGCGGGTATAAAAACCCCCAATTCGTATAAACCCTAGATTTTCGTAAATCATATTTATTATGAAATTAAGTCGATTTAATGTTCAAAAACACAAATTAAGTATGTAAAAACTCTCGAATTGAAAACCCTAATTTTATATAAACCCTAAATTCTTATAAACTAATTTATTCAGTAATTAACAGTGATAGACGCATAAGGATACTAACTAATTTGAGTAGAACACGAGATTAAGAAAACCCCCAAAAAATATCTGAAACCCTAATTTTCAAAACTCACTTTTAATTGATAATTAACACCTAGAGAAGCATAAAAACTGTGACAATCCGTCAATTTACGATTGATATTTTATTCTCAAATATTATTTGAAAATATTATTTTAATGTTACAATATGAACTCACATATTTTTGGGAAGAAATTTGGACTTACGTCTTGGAGTAGCATCGACTACGTCTAAACCGGAGGATTCAACGTTACGTGCTTACGTTTACATACACCGTCTTTGGTGACAGTCTGACATTTCAGAAAATAAATTTATCCGTGAATATTACTTTGGAGTTTTAAATTTGTGTTAGTTCATAAACTCACAAATTTACGAGAAGAGATTAGGACTTACGATTTTATTTTAACGTCCTTTACGACTAAACCGGAAACCTTAGGATTACGTATTTACGTTTTCGAACTCCGTTTTTGATGAGACAATTTTTATTGGATTCGTTTTGTGACGTAGATTCATAATTTATAAAAACGTTTTTCGTAAAATGACGCGAGGGCACGCAAATCGAGGAAACTAGAATCGAGGAGTACCCGTAAATAAATGGGGATGAGACAAGTGGGACACTTGTCCCACCCCCATCAAAACCGGCCACATTTAGCTACATAAACCATGAGGTGTTACAACCTCATGAACAAGTACACACTTGTCCACTTTAGCTTACAAGTTAAGCTTTACCACCACAAAAACTAGCTACCAAAACCATTTATTCACTTACCACTCATGCAAACAACTTGTTTTCTCTCTTCCTCCCCATTCTTGGCCGTCCCATATTCACCAAAAACATCCATCATTGATCAAATTTAACCACAAAATCTTATGTTATATACACATATCTTGAAGCCCTCTTGAAGCTCTCTTGAATGATGGTGATTATAACATCCATGGAGGAGTTTCCTTGGTGTCTTGAGGCTGATTTTCCATAAGGTATTCATGAAGAATGGTGTTCTTGAAGATGGTGTTGGCTATGCACAAGTTTCTCCATCAAAAACCATGTCCAAATCATAACCTACATCAACATGGTGGTATAAAGATTGTCCTCCTCATCTTCTTGTTAATTTGATTATGTAAACATGTATTTTATGTCCTATTGTATATGTATATGATGATTATATGATGATAAAAATGTTATGTGGGGATTTGGTGTTGATAAACATGATTAAAAAAGGTGAAAAACCATAAGAAACAAGGTTAAAATCTTGGTTAAATTTGTTGACTGTATAAAACAGTAAAGAAACAGGTCATGGACTGATAAAATGATGAAGTAGAATCCATTTACAGTAATCTATAAGTCTTGTACACATGTGAGAGTTGGCCATGCAATGGAATCAAAGTAATGAGTGAGATATGATCAAAACAAGTTTAAGGTATAAATCTGAGGTTACTGTTTTGGACGATTTTTAGAAAATACTTAGAAGATGATTCAACAGTATCTATAGAAGAGTTAAATGTAGAACATATCATGTAGTTTATGTGATAAAAATTTGAGCTTCTATCTCCATATAGAACTCAAGATATGGCAGTTTTGGTGAAAGTGAAGATAAAAATCAGATTTTTGGAAATTAAAGAATAATACTATTATATAAGCACTCAAAATTTAATAGTATAAAATGTAAAATAAAAACCCACTAACTTATGGATTTTATTTATATAAGTATGTAAAAGGTTAAATAAGTGTACATTTTATAAAAATGGTAACTTGTTATGTTTTATAAGATATAAAACTATAAACATGATTTTTACGACTTTTTCGGCTATTGCCGTAAAATTAACGTTTTGTTAAATAAAACTTAGATGGTTGGACCCGTCTAATGAAAACTTTATAAAACTTATATATTGATATATAGACATGTATAACAAGTAAAAACCGATAAAACCCGAACTATAGGACATACGGACGTTAACGGACTAAATTAACGTTATTGGACTAATAATACAACAAAAGTGGACTAAAATACTTATGAACTTATTATTGGGCTTAACCCATTTAGGCCCAACTTGTAAAGTTTAAATACTGATAATATAAGTGTAAAATGGATTAAAACAAGTTAAAGAACTTATAATAAGTTTATTGGACTTAAAACGTGTAAATAGGTAAAACTAGTAAGCTAGTATAAAAGTTACCGACATATAACACTAAAATGAGTAAACAAGAATATGTAAACCCACTTGATCATCATAATATATAATCATCATATGTATACATAATTGTTATTTTTATAAAGTCATTGGACATGAGTCTAAGATGAGTATTATTTGTCTAGGTTTCCGTGATTGAAGCGCGTACCGTACATCCAAATCGCCGATAACCGCCTTCCCACATCAACGTGAGTTCATAGCCTCGCACTCTTTTAAATGTTTTTATGAAATGTTTTATAAACCCGCGAGGGAGATAACATGTTAGTTTTTATAAAATAGGACACCATTTGTCCCGATTGTTTGTTTATTGATTTGGACCCGAATGATTGTATGACCCGATTGTATGACCCGATAAATGATTAAATGACCCGATAGATGAAATTAAATGGATTATTAAAGTTAGGTTATGTCACTAAAAGTCCCATTAGCATAAATTGTGAACTACCGGGATTTGGTAGACGCTTATGCATTTAATAGTACTATTTGGGGACGATCACCCCAGTTCGCCCCTTGACGGTTGATCCCCGTCGTGCCACATTGATTGGTAAGCGAATTTATGTATGAGATGATTTCCATAGCGTGACCTTTGTGGAGACACGCTACTTTAGATGGGAAAAATTGGTATCGGGTTAGCTACCCGTTGTTTGTTTAGTAAGGTAACAATGTCATGCGGCTTATAATAATCCAAAATTTACAAAATACTAATAGACGCTCCAAATTACGATGTATTGCCTGACTAGCAATACAGGGTCATACTATTGATATTAGATTCGTGTTTTGGTTTTCATAACCATATTCATATAACGGTTTTTATTTTCATACAACGTTATAAGACGTATTGTATGATATTTTTGCGACATTGGCTCGTATAATGATTTTTAAGGCAAATGCCTATATTATGATTTTCGATAAGGAATTGTATAAAATGACTTTGGCTATTTTATGGCCTATTACAAAGATTTGTATAAAATGATTTTGGCTATTTTACGGCCTATTACAATGATTTGTACGAATTGATTTTTGGTACTAATTTTATACCAAAGTTATATTGATGGAATTTATTAAACTCTATGAATTTACTCGGCGTTATCGCTGACCTTTTCTTTTAACATGTTTTATCTCAGGTACTTGAAGGTAATTCTCGGGAAGACAACAAGAATTCATGGCCCGCACTTAAACAATATTTTCCATTCAAATACTTTGTAAAACTTTGTATGAAATGTAATGACTTGGGACCGATGTAACTTTGATATTTATGAATGGAAATACTTTATTAATAAACGACGCGATTTTTATGCGTTGTCTATGATGTGAGTAATGTGCTATCCCGTAACACCAACGGGTCTTCCGCTGTATTGAGTTGTATAAATTTGGGGGTGTTACAGTTTGGTACCAGAGCCCTCGTTATAGAGAACGAAAGATTTTTAAAACCAAGGTTTTGAATAAAACATTTCAAAATATTTTAACTATAAACATTTTTCAAAAAAATGTCTAAAAATATTTTGACTATAACGGTGCCGAAGAATTCCCGAGTTACCGACAAGGCCAAGACTGAGAAGTGTTATTTTAATATATATATATAACTTGGATTATATATATATATATGATGTAATTTTATTACATGATTGTTTGATAATTATTTTGATTTTTATACGAGGTATTTATACAACGTCGATTGTCACAAGTAACCCTAAATCCCCTAGTAAATTAATCGAAGCTATTCTCGTAGGAATTCTAGCTATCCTAGATCTAAACCAAGTTGTGGATATTTATGATCCCAACAAATGGTTGATATTCGTAGAAATGTAGATATTAGTTGATCGTGATATTGAAAAAGAATTGGCGAGATTAAATCTGATATCGATGTCATGACGATCTTTTCTTATAGAATGGAGTTTTACAAAACGTTACCACCTAGAAAGATGTCATCTGATTCGTTGTCATCCAATTCTTAAATTGAAATCGAAAGGGTGAATGTTGCACTTGAGGCTGTTATTGGAACCATTACCCAAAAGCCTTATGCGACTAATACCTTTCCGAGAAGTCTAGTTGAATGATCAAGTCATTTCATATTAATGACTCATTTGATAATTGTTGTTGTAAGAGCTAATAGGATTGGAAATTAAGTGTTGATTCATATTGAGATTGTATTGCCTTTACAAGGCCGAAGAATAAGGTTGTAAGTATTGGAGAATAAGGTAGGATGTCGAATTGAGTATAAAAGTGGTTGAAACTTGAATAAATAAAGTAAAATTTAACCCATATGGAATATGAGATTATTAATGAAGTCGTTAAGTTTTGTGATTGAATTATAAGGTTTTAAATGATTGTTGATTCGTGTTAAGGGTTGTTCCTAGGCCATTGTCCACTAACGAAGATGCCCAG
This sequence comes from Glebionis coronaria, assembly GCA_025667525.1. Taxonomy (NCBI): domain Eukaryota; kingdom Viridiplantae; phylum Streptophyta; class Magnoliopsida; order Asterales; family Asteraceae; genus Glebionis; species Glebionis coronaria. Next base: position 445,356,303 of record CM046878.1, on the reverse strand, counting down.
TGTCCAGGAAATAAATTGAAGAAATCTTCTTCTAAATTGGGACCGATGGATCTTTCGGGACATGTGGAACACCTAATGACTCTTGTAGATTAGTATTCATTGTGGTATCTTTTAAAAATAATCCCTAACTTAACTGTGACATCAGTTAGTAGGATGAGTTCTTGGAATTGTATGACATAGTGACACGTAATGTGTTACGGTACAATTTTGACTTGTTTGTGATTAATGGAAAGACTACCTTTGATTGCTAAATTCTACATGTATCGATGTTATCTATCTTTTATTGCTCCATCCTAATGTTCGCATTAGTAATGCAACCATTGAACAAGTACTCATCTTGATTTGAGTTACGTTGTGGATTATTCTTTTTGAGCGCCATCAAGGTCATGAACCTCATGATTATTTAGCTAGAGCTCATTTCCTATCATAATATAGTTAAGTTCTTGGTGAACAACTTTTCATCACTCTTTTGCAGATCTCTCATTGTTTTTATAAGATAAAACAGTATCATTTGAGGAAATTGAATTTTCATCACTATAAGGATTATTCAAAGTAAGATTTATAAATGATTGTTATCAAAATTAAGTTGTTTATAAAACACCTTGGAAAAACTTAATTGTTTCCATAACAAAGAAAACCTTTGTAAATTTATTCTTGATTCTTATTTAAGAATTAAGCATGTAAATGTTTTTATTATAAACATGATGATAAAATTTTGACGAACTGAGTATTGCATCGTTAATCTTGAAATTGTATATAGTTGCGCGCCTACATACAATTTGGAATGGACCATGCAAGGCTGATTAGTAGTCACCATAAAAACTGATTAATAAACGCTACATTTTGTTCGAAGATTGTGAAAGATTAAATTTTATGAGATCTGCAAGAAGTGAAAAATAAGGACATAATGTTAGGGACACCTACATATGTGTCTGTAGCATCTATTCTTCTGAGTTAAATTTACTCATCTATGGAATTTGTCTTATTTGACAATTGATATTCCGTTCTTGTCCAATTCTCCCGTAGTGAGATTCTTAGGAAAAGTATCTAATTACCGAGTGTTGATACCCGACTGGATGTATCGACGTTCTTATCATTTCTTTTGATTTGATTCCATTTGAATGACCTGGGTAACGATCCGAGGAGCTTTCGAATGCGTACTCAAATTATGAAAACATAGGATATATTCATACTCGTTAAATGTTTTCGTATGTATCTGATTTGAAATTCTCTCGCATAGATTATGCGTTGACCTTACTCTTTTAATAGTAGTTGTGTATCCTAATATCCCTGAATTTGTGAAGGATTATGAATTATTATTAGTCTTTTGAGAAGTTCACATCTTATCGACGGCAATGAAACTGGAAAGTTGATAGTGCCAGTAGAATGGATTGATTGATTATGACATGACGACATTGTCTTAATTGATGGGAACTCGAGTAGAATTCCCCTAAAAAGATAAGATGTTGATTATCAAAAGTGATCTAAATAATTCTTGGTGGATGACTATATCCTGCGTTTAGACTTGAAATTATACCGTGAATGGTTGAGAATTAGTCATAGATATTATAATCTAGAAAGAACCTAATATGAATTTATTAAAAGATGTTTCGGTTATCTGAAACTTTAGGAAGTATTTGTTGATGAATTACCTAGACTTTCTCCATTAAGGCAAGTAGAAATTGGTATTTGATTATATTTCCGGTGTTGCACTTGTGGCTTGTACACTATACGTCTGCACCATCTAAATTAAAGGAATTACCGTACAACTGAGAGAGTTGTCAGAGAAAGATTTTATTATACCAAGCCTGTCATCATGAAGAGCTATGGTGTTATCATTCCTTATATTTATAGATTACTGTGACTGAGTAAATTGACAATCGAAAACGATATCCATAACTCGAAATGGAAGATTTGTTCGATCATTTACAAGGTTCTAGCGTATGTTTAAAGATTTGATCCACGACATGGTTATCATCAACTTCGCATCAGCGAAGAAGATTATCTATTCCAATCATTACATCCTGAACTTGTGATGAACATTATGAGTTTCACGTGATGTCATTTGGGTTGACCAATGCACACGTAGCATTCATAAATTTGGTGAATCACGTGTGTAGGCTGTAAAGTGATAAATTCATGCTTATGATCATTAAGGACTATTTGTTTGTATATAAGAATGAGTTAATAATTACTTATAGATTGCCCTGAATTGGCCGAACGATAAAAACCTGTATCTTAAATATTTAACATGTGATTAAAGACTAAATCCTTTATATTAATTGACTGTGTGAGTAATAGATAAAGGAATATATTGACTCTTCAAAAATTAAGAGCCCTTTTAAGACTTTGGATTTTACCAAAAAGAAATGGAGAAATGTTTTGACAAATGTTTTATCAAAAGAATATTTAAGGAATCATTCCCTTATAACCAAAACATTTAACTAAACTTCTGTTTAGGGGTAAATGTTTGTGTATAACTTAAGACAACTTAAGAAGGATTGAGTAAAACCATTTAAAACATGATTTGAAATCTGAAACGAAAATTTTTGCTTTTCAAACTAAGAAAACTTTGACCAAAGTATAAACAAAGGTTTTTCGAACATTTACGAATTTTATTAAATATTTTCGATAAATCAACAAAAATCTTGTTAATTAAATTCAAATTTAATTTTAAACATTTTATATAATTGGTCGAACTAAGAAATTTAAAACTTTTACGTTTACGCTTCATAAAAATTAACTAATAACTATTTAATTAATTGTAATGATTATCGACGCTTTAGACGATGGATTGAGTAAAACGGATAAAAAATAATAAATAAGACGAAACTGAAACTTAGAAGATATGAAGAAAGAATTTTGAATAAATAACGGTCATGACAATTATTCCATCTAGAAAGGTGAACGTAATTACTGACGCATAATATAGAAAGAATATCTGAGTGAATTGTTGACATGATAATTATATCATCATGAGAAGTGAATATAGATACCGACACATTATGTATAAAGGATAAAGAACCAATTAGGACACATTCCTTAGTAATGACTGTGCAAAATAAAGTGCCAAACAATATAAAAATAAACGATGTTCGTAAAAAGGATAATATAAATAATAAAAAGGGGTTCGCGGCTAATGCGAACCATCAGAATGGAGAAGCCGATAGCGTTAAATATTTTAAAGACCACATGTGATTGTCTAAATATGGAGGATTGTGAGATATAGTTATGTTGGAATTTGTAAGTATAAGCATTATATGTATGTCATTTTTGACTAAAAGTATCTTTGTCTGAAGAAGTTGTACTAATGGCAAATTATGAAGGCAAACATCGCCTCATACATTAGTAAACGTCTAGCTATTGCAAAGGTCATCATCTGAATTTGATTCGATTTAGGTCATCGTCGACAGACTGACCAAATCTGCTAATATCATTCCCGTTAATGATAAATGCAAAAGAGTTATGTAAACATAGTGTGCCTGTATCGAACATCTATATCAAGATCCCCGCTTCGCATCGAGTTTCTAGAGATTTGCTCAGAAATCATTGAGAACGAACCTTGATGAGAGTACTATTTACCACCCCAAATCGAAGGGACGAGGTAAAGTAACGATACAAAGTAATATAAGTGCTGTTTTATGTTTGAATGATTGACCTTTGGTAATAGACCGTATAATCGTTTTCCATTGGAAAGATTATCATTGATAATCATCGTATTAGGATCGAGATCTAATCTTGTTAGGATCTATATTAGAGCTTCTGTAAGCAAGAGTTGAGATGAAGACATCCGACATACACCCACTGTGAGTTGGACATGTCTTTTAGGTTTAAGGTTCCTATGATGGCGAACCTAACCATACAAAGTACCCGACCCGCGAGATCTGAAATGATTGTTGATATTAGGATTTGATTATTGACTGCCGATAGCGGGCAGGAGGTTGTGTGAATGTGAAATGTAGATCTTGAAGTGCCAAATGGGTAGCGAAGTTATGCCACAATTTCTAACCTTGGAAAAATGAATTCATGATCTGACAAATCATGGGATATAAGTCCCCGTTGTATGGGACCATTGAGATGATGTAAAAGTTGGGATTGAAAGGCATATAAGCTGGATCTACCCTCGGACTTCAAGAACCGCGTGAATTATGTTTCGTAAATCGAACTTGATGGAATATCTATCAAGTGAAAATATGAATTCTTCTTAGTAAAGCTTAGATCGGCGAAAAGTTGCATTCATCAAAAACCCGTGAACATCATGGATAGAGAAAGTAAGTCAACATTAAGCCTGATCTTATTCCCGTAGTTATATTTGATGAAACTCGCGTATTATAATGGATTGCACTTGTGAGAAAAGACCGAATGTGGAGGAAATACCCACATGGCTTTAACTCTATAAGAAGCGAGTAGTAAGGTAAGATGATCTTTGAGGACAAAGATCCAGTTTAGGGGTAAATGCTGTGACAATCCGTCAATTTACGATTGATATTTTATTCTCAAATATTATTTGAAAATATTATTTTAATGTTACAATATGAACTCACATATTTTTGGGAAGAAATTTGGACTTACGTCTTGGAGTAGCATCGACTACGTCTAAACCGGAGGATTCAACGTTACGTGCTTACGTTTACATACACCGTCTTTGGTGACAGTCCGACATTTCAGAAAATAAATTTATCCGTGAATATTACTTTGGAGTTTTAAATTTGTGTTAGTTCATAAACTCACAAATTTACGAGAAGAGATTAGGACTTACGATTTTATTTTAACGTCCTTTACGACTAAACCAGAAACCTTAGGATTACGTATTTACGTTTTCGAACTCCGTTTTTGATGAGACAATTTTTATTGGATTCGCTTTGTGACGTAGATTCATAATTTATAAAAACGTTTTTCGTAAAACGACCCGAGGGCACGCAAATCGAGGAAACTAGAATCGAGGAGTACCCGTAAATAAATGGGGATGAGACAAGTGGGACACTTGTCCCACCCTCATCAAAACCGGCCACATTTAGCTACATAAACCATGAGGTGTTACAACCTCATGAACAAGTACACACTTGTCCACTTTAGCTTACAAGTTAAGCTTTACCACCACAAAAACTAGCTACCAAAACCATTTGTTCACTCACCACTCATGCAAACAACTTGTTTTCTCTCTTCCTCCCCATTCTTGGCCGTCCCATATTCACCAAAAACATCCATCATTGATCAAATTTAACCACAAAATCTTATGTTATATACACATATCTTGAAGCCCTCTTGAAGCTCTCTTGAATGGTGGTGATTATAACATCCATGGAGGAGTTTCCTTGGTGTCTTGAGGCTGATTTTCCATAAGGTATTCATGAAGAATGGTGTTCTTGAAGATGGTGTTGGCTATGCACAAGTTTCTCCATCAAAAACCATGTCCAAATCATAACCTACATCAACATGGTGGTATAAAGATTGTCCTCCTCATCTTCTTGTTAATTTGATTATGTAAACATGTATTTTATTTCCTATTGTATATGTATATGATGATAAAAATGTTATGTGGGGATTTGGTGTTGATAAACATGATTAAAAAAGGTGAAAAACCATAAGAAACAAGGTTAAAATCTTGGTTAAATTTGTTGACTGTATAAAACAGTAAAGAAACAGGTCATGGACTGATAAAATGATGAAGTAGAATCCATTTACAGTAAGCTATAGGTCTTGTACACATGTGAGAGTTGGCCATGCAATGGAATCAAAGTAATGAGTGAGATATGATCAAAACAAGTTTAAGGTATAAATCTGAGGTTACTGTTTTGGACGATTTTTAGAAATTACTTAGAAGATGATTCAACAGTAGCTATAGAAGAGTTAAATGTAGCACATATCATTTAGTTTATGTGATAAAAATTTGAGCTTCTATCTCCATATAGAACTCAAGATATGGCAGTTTTGGTGAAAGTGAAGATAAAAATCAGATTTTTGGAAATTAAAGAATAATACTATTATATAAGCACTCAAAATTTAATAGTATAAAATGTAAAATAAAAACCCACTAACTTATGGATTTTATTTATATAAGTATGTAAAAGGTTAAATAAGTGTACATTTTATAAAAATGGTAACTTGTTATGTTTTATAAGATATAAAACTATAAACATGATTTTTACGACTTTTTCGGCTATTGCCGTATAATTAACGTTTTGTTAAATAAAACTTAGATGGTTGGACCCGTCTAATGAAAACTTTATAAAACTTATATACTGATATATAGACATGTATAACAAGTAAAAACCGATAAAACCCGAACTATAGGACATACGGACGTTAACGGACTAAATTAACGTTATTGGACTAATAATACAACAAAAGTGGACTAAAATACTTATGAACTTATTATTGGGCTTAACCCATTTAGGCCCAACTTGTAAAGTTTAAATACTGATAATATAAGTGTAAAATGGATTAAAACAAGCTAAAGAACTTATAATAAGTTTATTGGACTTAAAACGTGTAAATAGGTAAAACTAGTAAGCTAGTATAAAAGTTACCGACATATAACACTAAAATGAGTAAACAAGAATATGTAAACCCACTTGATCATCATATATATATAATCATCATATGTATACATAATTGTTATTTTTATAAAGTCATTGGACATGAGTCTAAGACGAGTATTATTTGTCTAGGTTTCCGTGATTGAAGCGCGTACCGTACATCCAAATCGCCGATAACCGCCTTCCCACATCAACGTGAGTTCATAGCCTCGCACTCTTTTAAATATTTTTATGAAATGTTTTATAAACCCGCGAGGGAGATAACATGTTAGTTTTTATAAATTAGGACACCATTTGTCCCGATGGTTTGTTTATTGATTTGGACCCGAATGATTGTATGACCCGATTGTATGACCCGATAAATGATTAAATGACCCGATAGATGAAATTAAATGGATTATTAAAGTTAGGTTGTGTCACTAAAAGTCCCATTAGCATGAATTGTGAACTACCGGGATTTGGTAGACGCTTATGCATTTAATAGTACTATTTGGGGACGATCACCCCAGTTCGCGCCTTGACGGTTGATCCCCGTCGTGCCACATTGATTGGTAAGCGAATTTATGTATGAGAAGATTTCCATAGCGTGACCTTTGTGGCGACACGCTACTTTAGATGGGCAAAATTGGTATCGGGTTAGCTACCCGTTGTTTGTTTAGTAAGGTAACAATGTCATGCGGCTTATAATAATCCAAAATTTACAAAATACTAATAGACGCTCCGAATTACGATGTATTGCCTGACTAGCAATACAGGGTCATACTATTGATATTAGATTCGTGTTTTGGTTTTCATAACCATATTCATATAACGGTTTTTATTTTCATACAACGTTATAAGACGTATTGTATGATATTTTTGCGACATTGGCTCGTATAATGATTTTTAAGGCAAATGCCTATATTATGATTTTCGATAAGGAATTGTATAAAATGACTTTGGCTATTTTATGGCCTATTACAAAGATTTGTATAAAATGATTTTGGCTATTTTACGGCCTATTACAATGATTTGTACGAATTGATTTTTGGTACTAATTTTATACCAAAGTTATATTGATGGAATTTATTAAACTCTATGAATTCACTCGGCGTTATCGCTGACCTTTTCTTTTAACATGTTTTATCTCAGGTACTTGAAGGTAATTCTCGGGAAGACAACAAGAATTCATGGCCCGCACTTAAACAATATTTTCCATTCAAATACTTTGTATGAAATGTAATGACTTGGGACCGATGTAACTTTGATATTTATGAATGGAAATACTTTATTAATAAACGACGCGATTTTTATGCGTTGTCTATGATGTGAGTAATGTGCTATCCCGTAACACCAACAAGTCTTCCGCTGTATTGAGTTGTTTAAATTTGGGGGTGTTACAAAAACACCAGTTAATTATAATGGTACTCAAGATTCTAAGAAACCCCTAATTATTCGAAACCCTAGATCTTTCGTGAATCAAAGAAAACGAGAACCCAATGTTCATTTTAATAAATGTAACGATTGATAACCAAGAAACATCTGTTCCTTTTGAAAAACTATGAATAGAAAGACCTTTGTGTTTAAAATCATAAAACGAGATTATTGCTTGAAAACCCTTGAATAAGAAAGAAAGAAGTACTTATCTTTGTGAAAAAAACACCACCAAAACCCTAAAACCGACCTAAATAAATAAGAGGTTGGATCTACAACTCATATATACGAATTGCAAGCAAAGGATTTGTGATTGTGGTGATTAACCAAAACGAATTGGTATAGATTTCATCTATGAGGGTGTGTGTTCGAGATTTATTGAGAGAGAGAAGAAAGACGGTTGGAATATGTGTTTTGGTCAAACGAGTGTAGACTGAGAGTTTGTGAGAATGAAAACAACATAAACCCCCCACATTCTTGTTTGTATCGCATGGAGTTGGGCCAGTTGGGTAATAAGAATCAAATGGGCCTAGGCTGGGTTGTGGGATGTCTATGGGCCGGTTGGATTAGTCGGATTTATATAGGCCCAACAGAAATTAAAGGAGTAAATTTATTATAGGCCCAATACCCACTTATTAAATAGCCACGTAAAAATGTCGTGTTTTCCATAACACAAACGATATTGTCAAAGCACAACTAGGATGTCATGCATCTTATTAGCGTAATTATAGATGTTGTAACATAACCATTATGATTAAATAGGTTATGGATAACGTGGTCGTGTTCTCAAGCTTCTTTGCATTTTATCCATTTGCCTAACTTACGAGGTGAGTTTATAGCCCCACTTTTACTTGTTTTATCACTTTGGGGTGAGAATATTGCTTGTTTTAAACGGATGAACATAAGTGCCTAAAACTCATACGTGCCTACATGATGTCTAAGTAGCGATACCCCTAGATGCTTTAGCCCACTATCATGAACCGTTAATTACTTTGTGTAAGCGCGAATGTTATGGATAGATCTATTGGGACTGGCCTCCCTATTTATTGTTGGTTGTGTGACCAAATTAGATACAAATACATTTGAGGTTGTTACGAATACTTTGGGGTAGTATTTGCTTGGGCACACTCTTATATAAACTGGTTGGTACGGTTAACGCTTCGGTGTCATGAGCTTAGACGTAGGATATCATGAACGTATGCTATTTTGATAATAATATTGTATTTGTTATAAGATTATTTGACGGTTGCCTAACTAAAATCTTATGGTTCATCACACTACTTCTACTTAAACCTATAAACTCACCACCTTTGTGTTGACGTTTTAGCAATGTTTTTTTCTCTGGTGTCAAGGCGGAGGAGTGACGTGGTTGTGCTATGGAGATTAATAAAAATTATCATGATTTAACTTTGAGACTTGCTTTGGATGTATGATATTTGGAAACTCAAATTATGTTATCATGAGTTGTAAAACAATTTTCCTTGGGACCAATTTATTTCTATGTCTTATGAATGAAAAATAACTTTTCTTAGTTATTCATGTATCTATGTCTCTTGGTTGTCATGATAGTCACATCCTCGTGTAATTGTATACGTGGGCCAAATTGAGGGTGTGACATCTTGTTCAAGCATGTTTGTTTGCCTGTTTTCTGTCACAACATGAACCCAAGAAGATTTTTGATGCTCTCAAAGAACCAAGTTGGGTGGAAGCAATGCAGGATGAGCTTCACCAATTTGCTATCCAGGATGTTTGGGAGTTGGTTGATTATCCCAGACATGTCAGACCAATTGGAACAAGGTGGGTTCTTAGGAACAAAAAGGATGAAAGAGGCATTGTGGTCAGAAACAAGGCACGTTTAGTGGCACAAGGATATACACAAGAGGAAGGGATAGACTATGAGGAGGTCTTTGCACCTGTTGCAAGGATTGAGGCTATAAGGATTTTTCTAGCCTATGCTTCCTGCATGGGATTTACAATCTATCAAATGGATTGAAGAGTGCTTTTCTTTATGGCACAATTGCAGAGGAGGTTTATGTAATGCAGCCTCCTGGTTTTCAAGATTCAGAACATCCAGACAAGGTGTATAAAGTGAAGAAAGCTATGTATGGACTTCATCAAGCCCCAAGAGCATGGTATGGCACATTGTCCACCTATCTGGTGGAAAATGGATTCAAAAGGGGCACCATAGACCAGACCTTGTTTACAAAGAAGACTGGTAAGGATTTTTTACTTGTACAGGTCTATGTGGATGATATCATATTTGGCTCTTCTAGTCCAAAGATGAGTGAAGACTTTTCCAAACTCATGATAGACAAGTTCAAGATGAGTGCCATGGGGGAGATGAACTTCTTTCTAGGGTTACAAGTTCAGCAGAAAGAAGATGGTATCTTCGTTTCTCAAGATAAATATGTAGCAAAAATCTTGAAGAAGTTTGGCTTTTCTCCACATGAGAAACGGGCTAGCACACCTATGGATAGGGAACACCCTTGGGGAAAAGTTGGAGATGGAAAAGAGGTGGATGTCAGGCATTATAGGTCAATGATTGGTTCATTAATATATCTCACAACTTCAAGACCTGATATTATGTTTGCTGTGTGTGCATGTACATGCCATCAAATGACTCCCAAAGAATGTCATCTTCATGCTGCCAAGAGAATTTTTAGGTACCTTAGGTGTTATCTAGACTTGGGATTATGGTATCCAAAAGATTCCCCATTGGAGCTTATTGCATATTCAGACAGTGATTATGGTGGTGACAAATTTGATAGAAAATCCACAACTGGTGGATGCCAATTTCTTGGGAGTAGATTGATATCTTGGCAATGCAATAAACAAACAGTGGTGGCCAATTCTACAACTGAAGCAGAGTATGTTGCTGCAGCTACTTGTTGTGGACAAGTCTTATGGATTCAGAACCAGCTGTTAGATTATGGGTATAATTTCATGCATACCAAGACTTTTGTAGACAATAACAGTACTTTATGCATTATTAAAAATCCTGTACATCACTCTAAAACAAAACACATAGAAATTAGACATCATTTTATAAGAGATTGTTTTGAAAAAGGTTTAATACAACCAGATAGGGTTGACACAGAAGAAAATGTGTCTGATTTATTGACTAAACCTTTTGATACTGGAAGATTTCAATACTTGGTAACAAGTATTGGAATGATCAATCTCACTTAATATGTGTTTTGGGATCTTATTGTAAAAGGATGTACATGATATGCATTTGTTATTGGTCTTTATACAAAATTAGATTTTCCACTTTATTTGTCTAACGCTGACAAAGGTTGTTTTAACGCTGATAAGTGTTAACGTGATGTTGTCAGCAACATGTTAGTTTTGTGGTTTTTTGATCTAATTATGCAGGCGTTGTTAGCATTTTACCATTGGATACAGAGTTGCTTATGGATTCTTGGAGCATTATTGGAGCATGTTACATTTATGGATGATGGTTGGAATATTTATATTCCTATCTTGACATAAAATTTTTATTACATGCATATTCTTTGGCAACTTATGTATCATAGTTTAAGGGGAGGTTTAGGAACCTTTTAGGACTTTTTGGGTATTCATATAATACTCTTACCACAATTCTAGATTGTGTCCACTGGTGAGTATGAATTAGTTTACTAACTCATGAGGCACTGTAGCATGTAAAATTGATATACTATGCACGCTGCTAAGACTTTTTGGCCTAGAATTGGGAGTGGTCTGTTGGGAGACTTGGATATGATTTATTTTGGGTTTACCTGGAAAGTTACAAATGATTTTATGATATAACTTCACTGTTAAGAACTTTGGTTAGCAAGGGACACTAGAGGACTGTTATGTCTATCTTGCATAAGCAAGTGTGCATGATTGGACAGTGCTTGCCACCCTATAGTAATTTTCAGTTTATAGGTTATCTTCACTAGGATAAATCACTTTGTTAAGGTCCTTTTTCATTTTTATTATTTTTATTTTTGGACGTTGACAGATATATTTCCAAACGTTGTTAGGACCAATTTCGATGTTGACATGGCTTTTTCCAACGTTGACAAGAATATAGCCGTTGGGCGTTGATGGGTTATTTTTTACTGTTGACACTCATTGGGTCCTACCCAGTTGTTATTTTTGACGAAAATTGGGGCCGTAATTTTAGGAGTTGGTAACTTTTAATTAATGAACAAGATAAGTTATTTTCTTTTCAATATTTTCATCATTATATTTTGAAAATAACTGCCTCATTTTTGACCAATCACATGTACCTACCTCTCCTATAAATTTGGCTCCTTATTTTGTAAATGGGTACTTGCTTATTCTTGTCTAACAAGTTTTTCTCCTATAATTCATCTTTCATACTCTTTCACACAGCTTTCTACATCAATGGAGCCTAAGTTTAAACCGAGTGACTTGGTATTGGGATTCAAGAGTCAGCATAACATGGTTTCCTATTTGGAGGCTGATGATGCTTTGTTTCCTCAATACACTCAGATGGTGGCGTATTTGAATGCATCTCCACTACAGTATGCACTTTCTCATGCTCCTCTTATCCATGTCACTCATATTAAACAGTTTTGGAACACTGTTAGTTCCTCAACGCTTAATAATGTGACTACATTAACTGCTATTGTCCATGGGCGTCCATGGGTGGTTACTGAAGCCTTGGTTCGCCAGGCTTTGCATCTTAATGATGCAGATGGTATAACCACTCTACCCATTGGTGAGACAGAACAGGGACTTCAAGTTTTTGGGTATCCTTTCCCCGAAGAGGGTACATTAAACAAATATAATAAACATGAATTTCCCCCAGCTTGGAAGTACTTAATACATGTTGATGAGATGGCATTTGTACATGATCTCATCGTTCTTTTCGGGCTTTAAATGCATTAAAATGTCATAAAATACCATATATATGCTTGTATTTGTTTACTTGTGTGTTTTAGGTATGGATATCGTGAAAAAGACAAAAGATCACAAGAAACAAGGAAAAACGGACACGAGAAACAAAGTCGTACAAAGAATCGGGCCCAAGTTCATGATTTATCCAAGAAAAACCCTTAAAGACTTGAAGATGTACAAGATTGATCCTCAAAATATGAAGAAATGACACTTAAAACCCTTGTATATTCATAATTACAAGTTTGGTCCCTTTAGTTTGTCAAAATTACAAAATGGTCCTTTACCTTTGAAGAATTGGCAAGTTTAGTCCCTCAACTATTCTAAATTGTCAAATATGGTCCCTCATGAAGTCAAAGATACAATGAAGACCTTTGAAGATCAAGAAAGTCCAAGATCAGTCCCTAAAATATTCAAACATGGCAAAAATAACCCTTGAAACCTTTATTTCAAAGTTTTGTGGCAAAACTATAAACTTGGAAAGTTTATTAACAAAGGAAATGAAGTTTATGGCTGAATAAACACGTTTTACCACTTTTGCCAAAACACAAGGACCATATCTGCCATTTCCAAACTTTAAACTCACAAACACGTGCCAAACAACATGTGCCCCCTTATTTCGGATCAAAAGGTTTACTGTTTACCTTTATGAACCCAGAATTTACCTTACTTAAAACAAAGGTTAAATTGCAATTAGCCCTACCCACACTTGATTCACACATGCAGAAACCTATCCCACACACAAAACCCTCAATCCCACTACCCAAGTGACCCCACACTCAACCTCGTCCATCTATCACATCACAACTTACTCTCCAAGGAATCTGACGTGGCCAAATCAACAGCTTAGACTCTTAGCTTAACCCCAAAGCTAAAATGAACGGTTTTGATCAAAATGGACAACTCAACAACATCAAGCACTCAAGGGCATTCCTGGAAATTCATAGCTAGGTTTTTCTTTGTTTTTAGCATTCTAGAATCGTCTACTAGTCCTATATAAGGAGACCTCAACTTGTGAGAGTCCCTTGTTCTAGATTTTAGCTTTAATCTTTGTAATTCCTTTTTATTAAATAAAAGTTGGATTTTCTGAAAAATTGTGATTTCCCTTTGTGTTTTATAAAAGTTTGGTATTTGATAAGCTAAGATCTGAGTTCCATATTCATGTTTGATGGTTTTTGAGGCAAGGTTTTAAGCAATAAAGCTTGTGTTTCAAAAATCAGAAGTTTCATAGTTTGTGTTCATCATTGTGGTTTGTTGATCTTAGCAGGTACAAGGAAGTTGGTGCTTGTTTTGCTAGCACCTCATCTCAAACATTCCAAGGCTTGGATGTAAGTCTTGGAGGTTTGCATTCCTTTCACTTTTCATTTTTCTGATTTTCATTGAATTTTTGGTAATTATGCATGCTCTATTGTGAATCGGTGTTTTAATGCTTGATTTGAGTTTCCGAGGTTGTATAAGAGTTGTTAGGGTGGATTGGATCTTGTTTGATAGGTTAAAACACAACAATCCTTTGGAAGATTGAAAAATAAGATTCCAAAGGGGTGTTTGGGTTAACTGATTCAAAGGGGTTTAAGCCTTCCTTTGTTATTGTTCTTGGTTCTATTGGGTTGCTACATGTTATTCTGGTGCTAAGTGTTGGTTATCTGCAAGTTTGGAAGTTATTAACACCTAGATCCTAAAATAGGCTATAAAATCTTGATTTCTTGGTAAAATTGGCTGAAATTTAGAGGACACCTAGATCTAATCATAGACTAGGGTTAACAAGTGTTAAATCTAAGTTAATACAACAAGGGAAGTAGGATTTGAGTGCTAAAATTGGATTTGTGGTCATCTATATCAGAAAAAGCATTTGTGTTCTTGAAGTTCATAATCAGTAAACTGCATATGCTTTGATCTGTTTGTAATCTTTGATTCAGTGATTGAAATAAGTTTGTTTGTGCTTATTAACAGTTATTATAGCTTGTGTATGCTTTTGGTTCATTCTGGTTTGCTTATTTATGCTAAAACTGCTTAAGAGTGCATAACTGCTTATTTGCTAAGTCTGTGTCATATCTGGGCATTGTTGGCTTTTTCTGTGCTTATTGGCTTATTGGAAGTGTGATTATTTGCTTGATTGTGACTCCTTGTGATTCACTGATCACAAGGGTGCCCTTGTTTCCACTTGAATCCAACAGGATCTCTCACAAATCACAAGTCAAAAAGTTAAAGCAGTGGGAACTCCTTTCCCCTGCTGCTAGCCACTGCTAGTGTAATTGGTGTTCAGCTTATCAATAAGCTATTCCAGCTTATTCAAACGCGCAACAACTTTAATTTTGTAATAGGTGCTCCTTATTTGACCCATTTGTTCATACTAGAGCATTTGGAGGGTTGACTTTAGGGTTTGACTAGAAAACCAACTCATTTGACTTTTTCATAAGTGCTTATTGGCTTATCCAGCTTATTTGGCTTTGCTTATTGAACTTTTCTTGATTGTTTTGGCTTTATTAAGTTGTTTAGAGTCTATTGCAAGTTGAATCAAGTCCTGAGGTGGGCTAGAACTCCAAGTCGACTATTTTGTCCTTTTGTGAAATTTTTCTTGGCTTATTTCTGGCTTATTGAGTGTGCTTTTTCAAATTTCTTTTCATAGATCTCTTAGACATCTCAAAAGAAGGTTGTGTGTTTAATCAGAGCTTATGGCATTGGCTTATTGCTTAATGGACTTATTGGCCTAATAAGAATAAGCTGTTTGTTATTTAAGCTGTGATAAGCTCAAAATCAGCTTTTGGGCCTTCAGACTTTTGTGCTTAGAATTCAATTTTGAGTCAGCTGGGCTTTTTCAGGTCATTTGGGCCTAGTTTGACTTTTTGGGCCCAAAAGCCCATTAAGGTTGACTGTTTTTTATTTTAGCCTATTTGGGGGCCCATTAGGGGTATTTTGGTAATTTCACTTTCATTTTATGATTATTTAGGTTAAAATAAACTAGTTTGCAAGTTTTTAGATTTTTTTATAATTTTTGGATTTTTAATATTATTTTAATATTATTTTATTATTATTTTTCAAATTTTACATTTTTACACTTTTTATATTTTTCTTAGCTTAAATACATTAAAATAGGATTTTTACAACTCTCAGATTAATTTTATCATCATTAGATTATTTTTTATAATTATTTTAAGTTTTAATAGTTTTTAAATCATTTTAGATAGTTTTTCTTAGTTTAAAAATTTATAAAAATAGTTTTTAATATTTTTAGGTCATTTTAGAGGTTTACTAATTGAAAAATCTTTATTTGGGATTTTTGATAATTAATTTGATTTTTAGGGCTTTAATTAGCATTTAAAAATTAATATTTAATTAATTAAAAAGTTTGGAAAAGTTTTGATCATTGGTAAACTCTTAGTTTAATTTATTTGATTTTTGGTAATTTTTGGGAATTTTTTAGAATTAATTTTTATTTTAGCTCTTTTTACGGTTTTACGTTTAGTCGTCGTAGTAATTAATTTCACGTCTTCGTCATTCTATTTTCTCATCCCCTTCTATCCAATATTAATCTCAAACCAATTACGATTTATTCACACACATATACCTCCTTGGGAAACGAACTTCATCGGGTCATTAACACTTGAGTTTCCTAAATCATCTGTTTAATACTTACCGCTTTTACGCCTTTTTCCTAAAAGGTCGTATTTTACCACAATCATTTTGGCGCCGCTGCCGGGGAGGTGTGTCGTGATTAATTTGTCTTGTTTTTTTGTAATATTAACCATAAATAGTATTTGTATTAGTAGAAATCTACTAATACGTATTATCGTTTTTTTTCGTTTTTTCTTGTGAAATTATTATTACTATATTTTATTAAGTATCACAATCAATTCAAAATATCTCCAAAAGTGTGAAAACACAACCTTAATTGGGATTTTATCTCCTAATTATTGTATTCAAATCTCAAACAAAAGAAAAAAAGGCAAAAATAGATAAATACTTTCGTGAAGCTCGATTTTGAAAAATACGAACTATAAGGTGGGTATAAGGCGGGTATTATAAAATATACCCTAAGGAAAAAGGCTCTTAAGTGCTTCGTGCCGCCTCGTTTCCCCGCTTGCTTGTGAGTATTTTAAGATTGAAAGCTAATCGAGGGTTTTGCCGACCAAAGTATTATTACGTATCATATATATTTGCTTGGTTTCTTTGTGATTAAACCCTCTTGAACAATTTGGTTTTCACCAAAGTTCTAAAGTCATTCGAAGGCGTTCACTCCACATGATCGTTTTCATTCTTTTAAGGCTTCTTTAATCAAGAATTTGATTCGAGGAGAGATTTGGTAGATTGTTGTCTACGAAAATACACCAAAATCCAAAAAATTTAAAAACAATCAAAAACACAAAAAAATTGAAAATTCACAAAACACCCAAAAAGAATCTTCTTTGCTCACCTCCCATTCTACGTCAAGTTTATGCTAACTCTAATCAAGCAAAACGAGCTCGTAAACGTCGTCAAAGTCAAGGAAATCAAGAGACGTTGATTGAAGAACAAACTCCAATTGTTGAACCTATTGTAGAACAAGAAGTCATCATGGCTAATAGTACTATGATGGAGTTGCTTCAAGCACCCACCGAGGGTTTTGGAGAAGCCATTGTGATTCCCGCTATCCTTGCAGAGAATTTCGAGATTAAGACGGGTTTAATGTCGATGTTGCAAGCAAATAAGTTTAGAGGTCATGAAAAAGACAACCCGCATTACCACATAAGGAATTTTAATCGTCTCACCGCAACTAGCAAGTTTAAGGATGTTCCACATGACGCCATTAAGATGATGTTGTTTCCATACTCGTTAGATGGACCCGCTAAAATTTGGCTCGAGAAAGAACCGCCAAATTTGATTTTGACATGGAATGATCTCGTTTCTAAATTTGTGAACCAATTTTTTCCACCATCTAAAACAACACATTTGAAAAATGAGATTTCAAGGTTTACACAACGAAATAATGAGAGTTCTTCAATGGCATGAGAACGATTTAAGGAAATGTTACATGAATGTCCACACCGTGATTTTTCGGAATTGCATCAAATAGATACTTTCTATAATGGGCTTAATGATCATGAACGAGATTATTTGAATGCCGCCGCGGGTGGAAATTTTTTGTGCAAAACGAAAGCTTTAAAGATTATCGAGAATAGATCTAAGGTTTACAACCCTCGTAACACACCGAGTGTTGCCAATATGGGTTCGTCATCGTCGTCATCATCTTGTAGCATTAATGCCTTACATGATGAAGCTAATGAGGAAAATCGGTTTTTCGATAGGTTTTCAAATCTTATGACTCATTGGAAAGCACAAGATGCTTTGAATTCCGCTTCGGTTAAAGCGGTTGATAAGAGTTGTTTGACTTGTGGTGGAGCTCATGATCTTTCCGAGTGCATTACCGCCGGTGGTAACACTTCGAGTGCTTACGTAGCAACGGGAACTTACAACCAAAACGGCCAAGGTTCCCGCCCAAATCAAGCTCCACCAAACCAAAATGTTAATAACTATCGAAACAACAACCAAAATGGTGGTTATCAAGGCAATTCACGTAACTATAACAAAGGGAATTATCAAAGTGGGAATGGACAAGTTGCTAATCAAAACCAAAACCGTGATTTTCAAAACACTACACAAGGTTTTCAACATGCTCACACTAAAAATCTTCAAGGAGAATTTTTGGATTATGCTAAAGCAAATGATGCTAAGTTTGATAATATGCAACGTGAGATAATTAGCTTAAGATGCGAGTTGAAAAACGAGCTTAAAAACGAACTTGCTAATGAACTTAAAACTCATGCTAATAAAATGGAAGGAAATGTACAACGTCTTCAACAAAATCAACAAAAGATGGAACAAGGACAACATGAGATTAAGCAAGAATTGTTAAAAGCGGATTTAAGGCAATCAAAATTTGAGGACCGAATGGCAAAATTTTTTGAAGCAATCATGTGTTAACCCTCTTCCTCGGGTGGTCTTCCTAGTCATACCATTGCAAACCCGAAGGGAGAAATGATGGTTATTACTACACGAAGTGGTAAAACTTTCAAAGAACCAATCTCTCGTCCAAGTACTTCTACGGAGAAGGAAATCGAGAAAGAGCCCGAGGTGATGGTCGAAAAGGAGCATATTACAAGCCCACGAAGTACCGCTCAAACCACACCTACGGTTTAACCAATACCAATCATGGAACCCGAGTTTCCAAGGCCGTTGCCTAATGTCCAACACACACCACCCTTACCTTACCCTTCGAGACGAAACAAAGAGAAATTGCAAGAACGTAACAAACAACAAATCGAGCTTTTTATAAAAATGTTTCAACAAGTTCATTTTGATGTAAGTTTAGCCGATGCGTTGTTATATATGCCTTGTTTCGCCTCCACTTTTAAAAGTATGATGAGCGATAAGGAAAAGCTTTCAAAGCTTGCTAATTGTTCTTCGGTTTATCTTAACCGCATACCGGAAAAAATCGGTGACCCCGGAAAGTTTCTCATTCCTTGTGACATACAAGATATGAAAGAATGCCTCGCCTTGGCCGATCTTGGTGCGAGCATTAATTTGATGCCATTTTCCATTTGGAAATAGCTTTCGCTTCCGGCTCTTACTCCTTCGAACATGTCTATCGAGATGGCCGATCATTCTACGATTTTAGCATTTGGAGTAGCCGAAGATGTTTTCGTGAAAGTGGGGAAGTTCTACTATCCCGTTGATTTTATAGTAGTTAACATCCCCGCGGATCCTCAAGTTCCTCTAATTTTAGGTCGTCCATTTTTAGACACCTCGAGATCGCTTATCGACGTTCATGCAAGAACTATTATTTTGAGATTCAACGAAGAGGAACTTGTTATAAATGCTACTCAAAACTCAAAACCTTCTCATGTTTATGAAATCGCTACCATCAATCACATTGACTTAGTTGATGTGGTTTGCGGTGAGTTTTCACAAGAAGTGTTAGGTTTTTCCGATAGTTCGTCAAGTGGCAATCCCACTATTTTGGATCCGATTCTTACTAATTCTACACCAAATCTCACTCCATTCCAAGGAGGAGATTTTACTTCAAATGAAATCGGCAATGAAGATGAGGTGATTATTAGTGATGATACTTCTATTCCACCATTTCTTCCGCCGATGGAAGTTATGAGTGTTGAGAAAAAATCTTCAATCGAGGAACCACCTATCCTTGAATTAAAAGATCTACCATCTCACCTTGAATACGCATTCTTGGAAGGTGATGATAAGTTGCCGGTTATTATTGCAAGAGGTCTTGCTAATGATGAAAAAACCGAGCTCTTAAAAGTTCTTAAAGCTCATAAAGGGGCAATTGCGTGGAAAATTTCCGACAATAAGGGTATTGACCCAAAATTTTGTACTTACAAGATTTTAATGGAGGAGGACTACAAACCCGCAATTCAAAGTCAAAGAAGGGTAAACCCCAAAATTCACGATGTCATCAAAAAGGAAGTTCTAAAACTCCTTGACGCGGGAATGATTTATCATATCTCCGATAGCCCATGGGTGTGCCCAATCCATTGTGTCCCTAAAAAAGGAGGAATGACCGTTGTGCCTAATGAAAACAACGAGTTAATTCCCACTCGTGTTGTGACCGGTTGGAGGGTGTGTATTGACTACCGAAAGTTAAATGACGCCACTCATAAAGACCACTTTCCTTTGCCCTTCATGGATCAAATGTTGGAGCGACTCGCGGGAAATGAATTCTATTGCTTTTTAGATGGTTTTTCCGGTTACTTTCAAATCCCTATCGACTCTCGTGATCAAGAGAAGACTACGTTTACGTGTCCTTATGGAACGTTTGCTTATCGTAGGATGCCTTTCGGACTTTGTAATGCACCGTGTTAGAAATACGTTTTTACGTATTTAGGAAGATTCGGTCACTCCGACAATATACTTAGTAGTAGCTCGTAGTCTAGACATCTTTACTAAACAAACAAAGCCAAGCCTAGCCTACAACATGTGTAGGCCGGCCTAACAATGTAAGCCCAAGCCCATCACAAGGCTTGGGTATATAAACCCTCTCCTTTGATGGAGAGGGTGTGTGGTTTCATAATTTTCACATAGTTCTTCTTACTTTCTCTCTCTAGCTTTGTGTGAAATCCACCATCTCTCTATCTCTTTCTCTCTCTAAAAACATAAGCAAGATTTACATATCCTTCAAATGGTATCAAGAGCCATGGGATGATTGTATTGTTCATGTGTTTGTGTTCTTGATTCATACGCCATTTTTGATCCATTTTCACACGTCCAAAATTTTTTTTGTGTTTTTGATGGTTTTTTCTTGATACAAATCTTCTATATAGTTGTGGTAGGGATTTGGTATAGTTACTTTGGCTAAAAACACAAAATTTTTGGGTGTTTTGATCATTTTTTGGCTTAAAATCACGAATTGGTTGAGTTTTGTCCGAGAAAAGTGGAAATTATTCCGATCTGGTCATCGGAAAGGGGTTTATAGTACATTCCGATCAGTGTAATCGGAATAGGGTTTAGGTATTCCGATCACAGCATTCCGATTGGTATTCAGATTGGTATTCCGATTGGTATTCAGATTGGTATTCAGATTGGTATTCAGATTTGGTATTCCGATCACAGCATTCCGATTGGTATTCAGATTGGTATTCCGATCACAGCATTCCGATTGGTATTCAGATTGGTATTCCGATTGGTATTCAGATTGGTATTCAGATTAAGTATTCCGATTAGGTTTTCCGATAACTCATTCCGATCATCATTCCGATCACTATTCCGATCACTATTCCGATAACAAAATTATTCCTTAAAAAATTTCGACTTCAACTCACAACAACAAACACATTTACTTTCTTTCATTGATCGATCAAAGTTTGTAAATCTTAACTTATTGAATGGAGTACACATCTCTTACGGATAAGTCCATCCTCTCGGGTACGGATAATCGTCCACCAATGTTAGTGAAGACTATGTATGAGGAATGGGCGTCCCGAATGGAACTTTATATGTTGAACAAGGAGAATGGACATCTCATTTGGGCATCGGTGCTCAATGGACCATTAGATTATGATACAGTGACGGAAGGTACAACTACTCGTCCTCGCACAACGGGTGAATTGACTGGAGATATGAAGATTCAAGACAAATGTGATAAGTATGCTACAAACATCATTCTCCAAGCCCTTCCTCCAGATGTCTACAAACTCGTCAGCAAACATAAAGTTGCCAAAGAGTTATGGGATAGAATTCGTGTTCTCATGCAAGGCACTTCGTTAACTAAACAAGAACAAGAGTGTAAGCTTTATGATACTTTTGATAAGTTTGCCTATGTGTCAGGGGAGACTCTCAATGTTTACTACTTGAGATTTACCCTATTGTTGAATGAGCTCAATATCTATGGCATGACAATTCCTACCTTTCAATTGAACACCAAGTATTTGAACACTCTTCCTTCAGAATGGAAAAAATACGTGACGGATGTTAAATTGGCTAAGGACTTGCATAACACCAATGTGGATCAACTTCAAGCTTTTCTTCAACAACACGAATGCCATGTGATCGAGGCTCGGTTGTCTACACCTCAAGTTCATGATCCACTTGCAATGTATGCCTTTCAACAAAACATGGCTTATACTTATCAGCAACCATCATACTTGCAGCAGACACCACCACACAACTATCAGCAACCACAGCAACCATCTTATCCACCACTAGTGATGCCACATCAAGCCTTTCAACAAGGTGTTCATCAACAATCTTTTCCGTAGCAACCACCATATCAGACATCACCATCACAAGCCAACACTTCTCCATTGGGCTATAATCCTCAGCAAGGATATTTTCCAATTGAAGCACAACCAGCACAAGCTTTCTACTCTAATGAACTTCCACCAATCCAAGCACCGGTCTTTACTCCAAATGATACGCCAGCTGATGTTCTAAACCATCTCACAGCCTACTTGTCAAAACTTGTTGCAACTAGAGGATTTCCACCAACAAACAATCAGCTCCGCACCTCATCAAATCCTCGACAACAAGCCACTGTTCAAGATGGTCAAGTGACGGTGCAACCAATTCAGGGAAGGCAAAATTCATATGGACCTCCTACAAGGACTGGGAACAATCAAGCTGTGAATTCTCAAGCTAGTGGAAATGGGAGTCCTATTGGTCCTAAGAAGGTTGTGACTTGCTTCAATTGCCGAGGACAAGGTCATATGGCTAAGGAATGCACTCAGCCGAAAAGGAGGAGGGATGATGCATGGTTTCGTGAGAAGATGTATTTAGTTGATGCTCAGTCTAAGGGGAAGATCTTGGATTCAGAGGAGTTAGCATTTCTTGCAGACCCAGGGGCAGCAGATACTGAAGGCATTGCAGTCGTTTCTACTTCTAATGCAGCTTATCAAGCAGATGATCTTGATGCTTATGATTCAGATTGTGATGACATTCACTCTGCCCAAGCTGCTCTCGTTGCTAATCTTTCTCACTACGGTTCTAATGTCATCAGTGAGGTACCAACCACATCTAATAATATTGATGATAACCAACATCAAGTTGGGCATGAAAATGACAACCTCGAACAGCATTCGGGAACTAGTAACTCAAATGATGTGGTACCCAATTCTACACATTTGAGTGAACCTCAAACAAATGCTACGACGGGTATGGAATCTTATGCTCAACATGATTTGGTCATGGTGCCTAAACATATTATTGATCAAATGCATATGGCCCTCAGACAATCCGTAGATACGAATTCCACCCTAACTGCTGAGCTTGTGTTGCATAAAGAAAAGGTCAAAGCTTTTGAAATGGTCCCTCAAGAAGAGAAAATAACATGTTCTGAATTTGACCAATTTCGTTTTGAAAAGATTGAACACTTGAAAGAAATAGAATCATTAAAAGCTAATCTTTCCAATGAATTAAAAGAAAAAGAGTCGGTTGTCAATGATTTTTAGAAACTTAAAATGGATTTCGAAACTCTCGAGTCTAAAAAGGTTGAATCGGAAATTAATGCTACCAAACTTCTTAAATTCAAAGAACAACAGCTTTTAAAACAATACGCTTCCACAGAAAAGGTTCATCTTTTAACTAAATCACTTAAAGAATTCGAACTTAAGCGTCTTCAAGATTTACCACCTAATCCCGGTTATGCAAAACAAGCTCAGGAATATATTCCCGGTCTTTATGATATGACCATAATTGGCAAATCGAAAGAAGCACCTTTTGTTCATAGTACTGAGGAGACACAATCACTTGGGGATGAAACTCATTCTAAAATGCTTTCAAAATTCCATACAATTGATTATGATCAACATAACAAAGATCAATTTTCGAAAAAGACACGCATTCGCTTACAAAAGGAATTAGCAGAATTAACAGTTCTTGTACCCCAAAGTTTGTCAAATGAAAACCTTCCTAGTACGTCTCCTACACTCGTCAAAAAGGATTTAACGAAGTTAATTCCACCGGTAAGTAAGGCGTCCGTTAACTTAAATACGGTTCACCAACACTTAGCCGATTTTGACAAGGTCATTTTGGAACGTACGACGGCCACGGCCATAACGGAAGGTGAATGGAACTTTGAGCACACTAGAGCTGCGTTTCGAGATGAAATTGTTCCGTTTGTAAACAATGTTAAAGCTTGTCTTCGTAATATTGATCAAGATTTGTTTTTGGAAATAGAAGAAGTTAGACGTGTTTTCAATGAAATGGAAGATGCTTATGAAAACAGTTTACTTGAAATAGAACGCGTTTCACGCCATAATGATCTGCTTCTGAAGCAAGTGATGTCTCATGATATTGTTTCCGTCTGTGTGAATAAACGTGTTGATAATGATTCTACTGTGCATAATATTGAAACTGTGGATAATGTGGTAGATAGTACTTGTCACGAATCTGACGCTGAATTTTTAAAGCTTCAAGATTCATATTCTTCGCTTTCAAAACGTTTTGATGAGATTCAAACACATTGTATTTCGCTTGAATGCAAGCAACAATTTATTCAAGAAATCTTTGAAACGTCATTCGAAGGTGTTAATATCGATGATGCAAACTTTGAAAAGAATTTTCGATTGAATTTACAATCAAAACAGCGTCAGCCAAGTGACAAAGTTGCTAACTCTTTGCCGATAGACATAGAGAAATCTAAGGAGCTTAACTGCGTGAACGTACTTGAGGCCGCTGAGAATTTTAAACTTGATCTAGATAATCGAGTTTCCAATATTTTTTCCAAAGTTGATAACTTAAAACAGAAAAATACACGACTCTTCGATTCAGTAAAGCCCGCATGTGTTGATACCACTGCACAGAATCAATCATTGATTGAACAATTGAATCGAAAGTCGGTGGAAATATCTGATTTGAGGGAACAAATTTGTGATAAGAATCTGGTCTTGGCTGAGTTAAAGGAAACACTTCGAACTCTAAAAGGTAAGAATGTTGTGGATAACGCAGCCACTATCTCAGCATCGTCCTCTAGTGCAATCAAAAGGAACCTTATAGTCGTCACACCACTTAACAAGGACCCTAGGACTAAACCATCTCAAACTTTGGTCACTAAAGATAAGGCGGAATCAAAACCAGCTTCTAATATTCCCGTGTTGCCTTCTATAGGAGTAAGCACCACTACTAAGGCTCAAAGATCTAAGCTTAAGAGAAACAAGAAGAATGACAGGATCTTGCCCCCATCTAGTAGTCAAGTGAAGAAGAAAGTAGAAGCCCATCCTAGGAATGTTATTTCTGTTTTGAATAAAAAGAATCATGTAGCTAAACCTAAAGGCTCTGCGGTTGTGCAGCGTTCTAAGCCTAGTGTGAATTCTAATTTGAAATGTTGGAATTGCAATGAATGTATGTTTTCTAGTCGTCATGATTCTTGCCTTATTGACCATGTGAATGAGATGTATGCCCGGAAACATGGATTAGAATGGAAACCGACTGGGAAAGTGTTAACCCAAGTTGGTTGGATGTGGCGCCCCACTGGTAGAACTTTCACTATAGTAGGAAATGCGTGCCCTTTGACTAGGATCACTCCCACTGAAGTGAAGAAAGCGTGCCCTTTAACTAGGAGTACCAAGGCTACCAAAACACAAGCGTGTCCTTTAACTAGGAACACCGACACTACTGTAGGAACAAAGTGCCCTTTAACTAGGTCTACTCCCACTGTAGTGCCCGCGGATAATCCAAAACCTAAGAAAGTTAGAACTGTAAAACCTGTTAGTGCTAAAACTCACATTAGAAAAAGCAAGAAATCTAAGGGTCACAAACATGTTAGCAATTCTGATAATCTTATATCTGTATCTGCTAACACTCCGGAACCAATAGTTTCCAATGCATTGTCTACTGTCGTTGTTGAAAACAGGTGGTCCAAATTGTTCTCTGGTATTTGGACTCTGGTTGCTCCAAGCATATGACCGGAGATCGCTCTCAGCTCAGAAATTTCGTCAGCAAGTTTCTTGGTACGGTTCGATTTGGTAATGATCATATTGCAAAGATAATGGGTTATGGTGAATATCATATTGGGAATGTTATAATTTCAAGAGTGTATTACGTGGAAGGTCTTGGTCACAACTTATTTTCTGTGGGACAATTTTGTGATGCAAAACTAGAAGTTGCTTTTCGAGAACATACCTGCTTCATTCGTAATTTGGAAGGGGTTGATTTATTGAAAGGTACTCGAGGGAATAATTTGTATACTTTGTCTCTACAAGACATGATGGCCGCTTCTCCCGTATGTCTTCTCTCCAAAGCATCGAAGACTAAGTCTTGGTTATGGCATCGACGGTTATCTCATCTTAACTTTGACGCTATTAATCACTTGGCGAAAAACGAACTTGTTCGTGGTCTTCCTAAACTTTTATTTCACAAGGATCATTTGTGTTCCGCGTGTACAATGGGGAAAAGCACTAAGAAATCTTACAAACCCAAGACGGAAGACACGAACCAAGAGAAACTTTATCTTTTGCATATGGATCTTTGTGGGCCAATGCGTGTTGAAAGTCTTAGTGGCAAAAAGTACATCCTCGTCATTGTCGATGATTACTCTCGGTTTACATGGGTGAAATTTCTTAAAGCAAAGAATGAGGCACCTAAATTCATCATCGGATTTCTCAAGATGATTCAAGTGCGTCTCAACACTACTGTCCGACGCATTCGTACAGATAATGGAACCGAATTTGTGAATCAAATTTTGCGTGATTATTATGAAGAAGTTGGCATTTCTCATGAAACATCCGTTGCACGCACTCCACAACAAAACGGTGTCGTTGAAAGGCGAAATCGCACACTTATGGAAGTTGCTCGAACGATGTTAATTTACGCAAAGGCTCCATTGTTTTTATGGGCAGAAGCAGTATCTACAACAGTGTACACCCAAAACCGGTCACTAATTCGTAAACGCCATGGTAAAACACCTTATGAGCTTCTCCATGGAAAAGTACCAGATTTATCATATCTTCATGTATTTGGTTCTCTTTGCTATCCAAATAATGATGGTGACAATTTGGGAAAACTTCAACCAAACGCTGATATTGGTATTTTCATTGGTTACGCACCCTCAAAGAAGGCATACCGAATCTACAACCGTAAATCTCGCAAGATCCTCGAAACTATGAATGTTGATTTTGATGAGCTGACAGGAATGGCTTCTGAGCAAAGCAGCTCTGAACCCGCACTTCATGAAATGGGACCCAGTAATATTAGTTCTGGTCTTGTCCCAAACAACCCTACTTCATCATCATTTACACCACCTACTAGGAAGGAATGGGATACGTTGTTTCAACCGTTCTTTGATGAATTCTTTACTCCTCCAAGTATTGTTGCTCCAGAACCTGAAGTAATAGCTCCGGTAACCGAAGTTGTCGCTCCAGCAACCGTTGCACATTCAGATACATCTGCACCAACAATTGGTCAAGATATACCTTCAACAAGTAATTCTCAACCAACACATGTTTCAACTACCCATGTCATGCCTATTGATGATGAAGAGGATGATGATGATCACGATTTGGAATTCGCTCAAATGCGTGAACTTCCATTCTTTGGTGTATCTATTCCCGACCCTAATCAAGCCGGGTCGTCCACCTCAGAGGAAGCTCCTTCTACAGTTTACTCCAATCCACGGATTCGTGAACATGACAGCAAGTGGACAAAGGATCATCCTATAGATTCTATTATTGGTGACCCTAATCGTCCAGTATCCACAAGAAGTCAGTTACAAGAAAGTGCACTGTTTTGTCACTTTGATGTTTTTCTCATTGAAGTTGAACCTAAGACATGGCAACAAGCTTTTACTCAATCCTGTTGGATAGAAGCTATGCAAGAAGAACTTAACGAATTCATACGTCTTGATGTTTGGGAACTTGTCCCATGCCCGGATCAAGTGCAGTTACTCACTTTGAAATGGGTTTACAAGGTGAAACTCGATGAGTTAGGCGGAATATTGAAGAACAAAGCTCGTCTAGTAGCTCGTGGATACAAGCAATTATTGGGCATCGACTTTATGGAATCCTTTGCACCTGTTGCCCGTTTGGAAGCTATTATTCCTCGCTTATGCAGCCCATATGAATATGGTCGTCTATCAGATGGATGTGAAGACGGCATTTCTTAATGGTGAACTCAAGGAAGAGGTCTATGTTCAACAACCGGATGGTTTTGTGAATCCTAATTATCCTAATCATGTGTACAAGCTTAAGAAGGCTCTCTATGGGTTGAAGCAAGCTCCTCGCGCATGGTATGATCTTTTGTCACAATTCCTCATTACGCAAGGCTTCGCTAAAGGCAAGGTGGATCTCACGCTGTTCATTCAGAAACGAGGTAAAGATATGATTATGGTACAAATATATGTTGATGATATTATATTTGCAGCCTCGACCCAAACCTTATCGGATGAGTTTGGGACACTCATGTCTTCCAAGTTTAAGATGTCAATGATGGGCAAGGTATCATTCTTCTTAGGTCTTCAGATATCTCAGAGTCCCAGAGGCATCTTTATCAATCAATCCAAGTATGCCCTTGAATCGCTTAAGAAGTATAAGATGGAATCTTGCGACCCCGTGGATACTCCAATGGTGGAACGAACTAAGCTTGATGCAGATCCACATGGAGTTGCCGTTGATCCGACACTTTATCGTGGAATGATCGGTACTCTTCTGTATATCACAGCCAGTCGACCTGATCTTCAGTTTGCTATATGTATGTGTGCCAGGTATCAAACTAGGCCTACTGAGTTACACTTAGCTACTGTTAAAAGGATCTTTCGATATCTTAAAGGAACCATTAATCGGGGACTTTGGTATTCGAAGGACTCTTCTATTGCACTAATGGCATATGCAGATGCAGATCACGCGGGTTGTCAAGATACAAGGCGTAGCACGAGTGGAACTTTGCAACTACTAGGAGATCGATTAATTAGTTGGGCATCGAAAAGGCAGAAAAGCGCTGCAATTTCAAGTACGGAAGCAGAATACATAGCTATGTCCGGTTGCTGCGCTCAAATTCTTTGGATGAGATCGCAATTAACCGACTATGGTCTAGGTTTCAACAAGATTCCGATGTACTGCGACAACAAGAGTGCCATTGCCTTATGCTGCAACAACGTTCAATTCTCCCGGTCGAAGCATATTGACATTCGCTACCACTTCATCAAGGAGCAAGTGGAAAATGGAGTAATCGAGCTTTACTTTGACCGATCTGAGTATCAATTGGCGGATATTTTCACGAAGGCTTTAGATCGCGCTCGAATTGAATTTTTGGCCGACAAGCTAGGAATGAGAACCTTCTCGCCTGAGACTCTAAAGGAACTAGCAGATGAAGCGAAAGAATAGTGGTGGTAAAACTATTCTCCGTATCCTTGGTGATCATCTGTATATATTGTTTATATTTTTATCCACAAAAGCAAAATACAAAAATATAAAACCATATAAAAACCATAAAATTTGAAAAATCTAAAAAAATCCAAAAATATTTTTACTTTATTTTTCTAAGGCATGTCTTTTGGTACGATAATATTTACGGCCTTAGAAATGTTGATTAATATCGACACGACGCCATAAATAGAGTTCGTACAAAAGTTGTAAATATTTCATAAAACATGCCTAAATGGCTTGTAGTTATTTCAGACTGCAACCCGGTTTTCACATTAAAGTCAAGTATTTCTTATGAAAGCTTTGGCTCACAACGGGAATTAATTTTCTTGGGCAAGGTTTACTTTAAAACCTTGTAAAGGATCAAGTTTACTTTATAACTTGGTCTAACACAAATCAATGTACGTTTCAGTGCATTTATTTGTTAAAACAAGAGAAGTCTTGTTTTTATGAAGCTATCATCTCTACAACCATAGCAATCTACAATTGGTATCTACATACTCGACGATGCGACTACTCAACCGACGACTACAGCTCTTTCAATAGAACACGGGTCAACAATTGAGGGGGAGCAATTGTCAAGCATTCAGAATCTTTGATGCCGAACGTGTCAAGTTCACAAGTTGGTGTCAAGACAACAATACCAATCGTACATGTGGTGTCAAGAGATGACTTCAGACGTGACGAGGCGACCAACATATGCTGCCAAGAACCATTTGATCTTATCATATGATGTTCTCATCTATCAGGTCCAACCTTGTCAATTCTTTTCTAATATGGTGAATATGTGATCATGTTACAAATAGATGTCATGAAGATAAAAAGGACTCGCATTTTTCTTCCCAAAACCTTTGTTAAAACTTCATTAAATCAATTGATATTAAAAACATCGATTGGGTTAATATTTTTAATATGGGGGAGAAAATGTGATTTAATATGGGATATTATCACAAATGGTTTGACTTAATGTGCTGGCTCATCTCTACATATGCGAAATGTTTTCGAATATCGTGGCATATGTTAAGGGGGAGCAAAATGGATTTTATATATCAAAATGGATTTTCATGGTGACATATACTTACCCAAAACCCATTTATTTCACGACGATGAAGATTGTGGTGACATAAGGATGGTAGGATAGGTTAAGTCCTATGATTCTTCCAGAACCGGAGGAATCTTCCCAAGGACATTCCATAGCTAGAAATAGTAGTCCTTAGGAAAGGTGGAGAAAGAATGTGAACGTAGCTGAATGCCGACCAAGTACTTAAGTTAGCACTGGAACAATCACAACAAGGTGCTAGTTATGACGTATTGGTAAGCATTGAAGGGGTTGAAGAATGAAAAAGAATTGTAAAGATAAAGGGTGTAAAGAAAGAAGCCCTCCTTATAACTTTAGGCAGAAACCGGGTCAATACATATGCTATTGAGATCATTTTAATGAATCTTGATATTGAAGACAGACATCATGGACCCAGTGATGCAATGCACAACCCATCCCAGCTAACTCAGATATCTCTCAAAAGGTATTTGTTTTAATCACACGGAGACACCACATTATCTATCGATTTATTCACTCCGAATAAATTGGTATTGAAATGGTGGCACTCCTCTCCAGCCTCTGATCACTAAAATCCAAAGTGCACGATCGAGTCTAGAGCCATTTGAGATCATCAAATATCTCACTAGGACACACTTTCATATTTCCTTGCTTCTTCACACACGGTGAAAAGTAAGAAAGATTTTAAGAGTCCTACGCAAAATCTTCATGATCTTGCCTGAACATCTGAGTAATACGAAAGTATTTACAATGAAGATGGAAATCCTTCTTGAGCGAACATCAAAAAGCTCATGGTAGGTGACTTGTGCGATTCTTTATGAATCAAACTTGTGATAACTGGAAAGCAACAGCTGTTTAATTCTTAACTGAATTTAAACACATTCCAGGCCTCTACGCAATATCTCAGTGATCTTGCCAGAACACTCAAAGTGATACCTTTGTGTTCACGGTGATGAGTGGAGATCCTTCTAGTGTTAACCTCAAACAGCACTTGGTAGGTAATACGAATCAAGCTCGTGACAACTGGAAAGCAACGATGGTGCGGTTCTTAATTGAATTTCACTTGTTCCAGGAACATGAATTGACGGCTTCAAATCATGTGGATATCTTTATCCAAATGATTCACTCTTTATGTTCGCAGTCAGCTTTGGACGGTCGAATAAAGAGAACGGGTTTACCCGCGAAATCCTGTCAGGAAGTTACTTAATTGAAACTATCCGTCACGGGTACGATATCTAATATCGTCCAACGGTCTTCACCGACCGGAGGTAAAATGCTACCGATTTAGAATGAAATGTTCAAAGCCATTTCGTTCGTGTCTACTTATGTTGCGGCATTTGAAGACGGTGGCGTTGCGGAATCCGAGAAGAAGTCGTCCCCGCATGCTTATACTTTATGCACTTAATACCTCATCTAATTCAAGAAATCCTAAAGGTTAAGTCTTCCGCTGTATCGAACTCTGAAGCTTTCAAGAATTACTAAGGCATAAGTATGTGGGACGTGAGGTCACGAAGAGGCGAAGATCACAAGTGAAGGATGCACGAGATCAAGGCAAGAGATTAATGCTCAAGACTGATATCAAAGATCACATCAGCATGTTCACCAGAAAAGAAAAAGAAAAGAAAGACGAAGACTACGAGCTCAAGACAAGCATAGTATGCTAGGTTTATTTTATTATTGTAACTAGGGTAACACCCTTGTTTGGAGTGACCTCCCTTAGGGGGAGATTGGTATCAGAGCAACATGCAATCTCTTAAACTTAACACAAGCAACATGCAATCTCTTAAACTTACCCGAGACCCTTGATTGAAAGGCCTTGAAGACGAAAATAGTGGAGATACTTGTGATGTGCAACAAGGAATTTCGTGGGTATAGGTTTAGGAGATGTGATGTATAAGAGATGAGATTCATTTTTTAGTGATTGTTTTTGTTAAGTTATGGGGGACGGAGGAAGTTTAGATGAGATTTGGGAGAGAATAAGATGGATGGGGGCGGAAGATTATGAGATTAGGGTTAAGAAAATGTGAGTGAGATTAGGGTTTGACTTCATAGCTTTTTATAACCACTGACTTTTTGGCTGGACCGGGTATTACTAACTCAACATGGACGTCTATTTTGATATTTTTTCTTGGGAACACAAAACTCAACTTTTGCTTATTCCAAGTTGGTGTGCCACGTGATATATGGGTCAGATATATGGAAAGTGATAAAGACGCATAAGATGTGTTATATTTCTCCCAATTTTGACCGTATATGAACTGAAAGAAAAATGGGCCAAAAGTATTTGTATTGTCGGTGGTTAAGTTATGAATTTGCTAGACAAATTTAGAATTCACATGGTGGGCTTTTTGATACTACGTAGATGGTTATTTATTTCAAGGGCTGGGCATTTTTGGCCTTATATACCATGCAATTTAAACATCAATGTGTGTCTAATTTTTTACATACAATTTGGTTCGTGATATGGACCAATAGCATGTCAGATGGTATAAACGAATTTGGCTTATTGTTCGAGCCACGCGGAGTTGTTTTGCTATATGACGTGACAAAGTGACAAGACATAGTGAAAAAGATTTATTTTGACGAGACCGAAAAAATTGGGCGATTTTTTAGTGGCTACATATTTTTTTTAGATCGGGTATTTATTATGAGAAGTTGAAGACGGATTTTTTCGAAGGCGTGAACTTATTTTATCTTTCAAAAGATAACTTGCTCGTGCTTAATCCTAGAATGAAGACTTGGTTATCTGGTTTCCAGGTTCGGGGTGGATGGTTGATGACTCGGATAACTATCACTTAAAGGGGTTACATTGTTGTACTCAGTGTCACGCGCTTAGTCGACGTGGATAATTTCAAGAGGTGTTGTGCTTATAGACTTCTTCAGTGATACATTGAGTACTTAGAGATTTCTCCACCGTTCTTCATTCAACAATAGTGCAAGCTTAAGTCACAAGATCGAAGGATTCTTATTCAGTTTCACGTTTGATGTATCTGGTTCATTCTTTCAGTGGTCACTTCAAATTGCTTTCACGTGGGATGGTAAAGGTGGCCATGGAGAGTTTATGAGAAGAGATTTTCGATCAACAGCTGATTCTCACCAAATATATAATTCAGCTTATTTATTATTCTCACGAGATTTCAGGTTCATGTGCGTACAATTTATTGATGGTTCCGAGTTTCGAAACCATCAAGGGGGAAGAAGAAGACACATTGAACGCACAACGAGTACACGTGATGAACTTCATACCTTCTTTTGATTTGAAGATATTCCGGGATGACATTTGTCATAGCCGCAGAGAAAATCAGTGTTTTAACTCGTGGCGTTATCAATCTCTAAACGGTACACTACTGATTCGAGGTTTAATTGTTTGATTGTTGCAATTAAACATCATCATTATCCTATATGCATTCCCGGGACTTAATTGACTCTGGTGCATCTCCGGAAGAAGACATGTGCATTTCCGGGACTTAATTGACTCTGGTGTTACGATGTCAACTTCATGAATGGGATAAAGTGTCCACTTCAGTATTTGAGCTTCATAATTGGGATTGATTTACCTTCTTCAACTATGTGGGGGAAGAAGTGTCTTGATTCTTTCTGGTATGCATAACTTGAACTCTCAGGGGGAAGAAAAATTCAGAAGAATTATTCAAGCGTGAGAAGAAAAGTTGTTGATCTACTTGGTGTGCCCCAAACTTTCAATCCCTCTTAGCAACATTATCATGTTATATGATGGGATTTGCTAGTTAGATTCCGCTGTGCGCTTAATCATTCTAAGCTTTATTGAAAGCTTTGAAGTTGCTTACGAGGATTGTTGGTTTAGGGGGAAGCTATTTAAAATGCTTCTACATCAAGTTTACGTGGCATGAATTAGGGGGAAGCTAATTCAGAAGCTTCTCCTTAACCAGAAGTGTATGGGTTACTTAGCTCGTGCCGTTACAGTATTTCTTCTACAAGTTAAAGATGAGTCGTTTTGAAGTCAAAGGCCTCAGAAGACATCATCAGCATTAGACGCTTCATGAAAGCTCTTGTTCTTAACTATTTTGTACTTGTTAGGAAGAATATTGTAAGGAATTCTACACGTCGTCCCATGGGGGAAGATTGTTGGAAACTCACTTTATGTGACAACATTTAAGAATTCCCGTTAGTTATCATAGTCACGCACATTTAGACTAGACTAGGCTCGTTGTAAAGTTTAGGTTGTGTGCGTGACTATATATACCCCTCCTTAGCTTCCAAGGAGGGGTGTTGATTGTCATTTGTTTTTGTTCAATACATTTTCTCTTTCACTTTCAACCACTCCTCTCTCTCTCTAAGTCATCAATGGCTTCCACCACCATTTACCACCACATTAGACCACCGGATCGGATTTAGCAATCCTACACAGGATGTGGCCACTTACGTCTCCAAATGTCTTACCTGCCAGCAGGTTAAGATCGAGCATCAGCGATCTGGCGGTCTCCTTCAACCGTTAGACATTCCAGAGTGGAAGTGGGACAAAATCACCATGGATTTTGTTACCGGTCTTCCGCCTACCAAAAGGAAGCACGATGCAATTTGGGTTATCGTTGATCGACTTACCAAATCAGCTCATTTCTTACCGATCCGCAAGGAAGATCCGGTAAGTAAACTCGCAGATACGTATAGACGAGAGATCATGAGACTCCACGGTGCACCATCCAGCATCGTCTTAGACAGAGATCCTCGATTCACTTCGCGCTTTTGGAAAAGTCTGCAGAAAGCTTGGGGTACACAACTTAAGCTTAGCACGGCTTTCCATCCTCAAACGGACGGACAGTCGGAGCGAACCATTCAGACATTGGAGGATATGTTGAGGTCATGTGCGTTGGAATGGACGGGTGATTGGGACGAATACATCTGTTTGGTGGAGTTTGCATACAACAACAGTTGGCACGCAAGCATCAAATGTGCTCCATTTGAGATGTTGTATGGCAGGAAGTGTCGCGCCCCAATCTGTTGGGATCAGGTTGGCGAGCGAACACTTGAAGGACCAGAAATCATAGAGATGACAAACGAGAAGATCGCAGTAGCTAGGCAGAAAATTCAGGAGGCACGGTCACGTCAGAAGAGTTACGCCGATAAGCATCGTAGGGATTTACACTTTAACGTAGGAGATCACGTCTTCCTTAAGGTTTCGCCGGCACGTGGTGTTAGACGCTTCGGGATTAAAGGGAAGATCAGTCCTCGTTTCATCGGACCGTTTGATATCATTGAACGAGTCGGTGAAGTATCTTACCGATTGGCGTTACCTCCGCAACTTTCGCACGTTCACAACGTGTTTCATGTGTCCTTACTCAGAGGGTACCAATATCATCACCTTCACATGGTTCAGTATCCACTGGAACAGATACGTGAAGATCTCACTTTTATAGAAGAACCCGAACGAGTTCTTGACAGACAAGAACGAGTCATGAGAAAGAAGACGATTCCATTCGTCAAAATTCTATGGAGGGATCACACCGAGCGGGAAGACACTTGGGAAACGGAGGAGTCTATCCGGGCTTCTTACCCTCATTTCATATTTTGAATTTGGGTATGTTCTTCTTTTCCTTATACTTTATCTATAATTCGGGGACGAATTATTCTTTTTAGGGGGGAAGAGTTGTAAAACCCGCATGCTTTTACCATGCATAGTACCCTTAGGATCGTACGTACTAGTTAAAAACTTTCCTAATATAGCATGATTACGATTACGTGTTAGGAGTTTACGTATTACGTACGTGTTAGAACACGATAAGTATTTTATATGCATGATCACGTAATAATTATTTAGCAATAATTAATCACGAATATGCGATCACGAAATCACGAGCGTAATTAAAACACGAGCTACTATTAATTACGTATATATATTTAATACGAGCGTAATTAAATATATTAGATTATGGTATTTAAGTAATTTTTACTACTCAAATCACTTTACAGAAGAATTTTTAAGAAAAACCTAAAACCCCTTCCTCCCTTTTCTTTGTGCCGCCACCTGCACATCACCATACGAGGTGATTCATTGATCTTGGATCTTGAAGATTTGTTGTTTGTTCGTGTTTGTTCTTCACCATCTTGATCCACGAATACGGTAAAACCTTTTTAAACCTTTTCTTTTTAATTAATCTTTTTATTAATGATGAACACGTGATGTTTTTTTATAAAAACACATTAATTAAACATAGATCTAACATGTTTTGATCATTAATTAAATCAGAGGGTCGATTAAGGGGTGTTTTGTTTTGGGCCGCAGGCTGCAACCGACCCCAAGGGGGTTTCGGTTTGCTTAGCCGACACCACCAAGACCATATTGGTCTTGGTTGGTGCGTGTGGGTCCCACGGCAGCAAGGGGTACCCCGATTTGGTTCGGGGTACGGTGTCGATTCATGTCCGGTTCATGTTTTTAAGCTTAGATCTGGTTCATGGTTATGTTAGTTTTTTTTATGTTATGAACTTAGGATAAAATTAAATTAATAAAGATGTAATTAATTTAATAACATGACTTAGGTTAATTAATTGTAAATAATCATGAAATTATTTTAACCTAAGTATTTATATTATTAAGACTTATAATTAATTAATTATTTTAAAAACCATGGATATAATTAATTAATTAACATGACTTAGGTTATATTATTAATATTTAATAATACATATTTTAACCTAAGTATTTAATATATTTAATTAAAACATGTTATACTTTAATTAAATATTATAACCTATAGTTTAATTAAATTACATGAAATAATTATTAAACTATACAATATATCATATGACTTAGAAAATAATCATGAAAACACTTAGGCTTATTTACTTAGCTTATTTAACCAGCTTATTTCTAATTATGGAAACTTTCTTTTTTTAGAAACTTAATTAAATAAGGCAGCTAATTTATTTATGGAAACCAGCTATTTTTAGAAACTTATTTATTTAAGGCAGCAAAGCTATTTATGGAAACTTATTTAATTAAGGCAGCTAATCTATTTATGAAAACTTTCTATTTTCAGAAACTTATCTATTTTAAGCAGTAAATCTATTTTTGGAAACTTTCTATTTTTGGAAACTTTCTATTTTTGGAAACTTTCTATTTTTGGTAACTTTCTATTTTTGGAAACTTTCTATTTTTGGAAACTTTCTATTTTTGGAAACTTTCTATTTTTGAAAACTTTCTATTTTAGGAAACCTGCTATTTTTGGAAAGTTAGTTATTATTACACAGTAAGTATAATAACACATGAAATATCAGAAATACTTAATCAGAATGAACAGAATATAAGATTTACTACAGTTTAAGGCTTTAAACAGTAAAACATAGTAAGAACATATAAAATAAGCTAAGACATGACGTAAAGCCAGCTATGTATTTAGTAAGCAAATACTTATTTCATGTACGTATTTATGTAGCACTAGTGTTTCGGGAGTAGGATTCTCGCAGTTCATCGTTCTCGTTCACTGGACATAAGGTACGGATTCCCGTCCTTTCAGTATGGACATTCTTTCCTTATTAGGATTTCCCCGTATGCAGCCAACTGTTTTCTCGTAGTATAAGTATGAGTTTGATTGCTTATGTTTAAATATGATTACCTATAGCCATATACATGCATGACCAGTTTCACCTAGTTATGGAGGTACCATAACCATAACATTAGAGGCACTGATGTTATGACTTCACCACGGCGGAGTGATTGCTCGTGGCGTCCCTTCAGCTTTTGGCCATTTATTTATATTTATCATGTGGGGCGTATGGGTGCATCCTAGTTACACGTTTTTATTCAGGATTACATGGTGAATGTGGTGTGTGCCTTGCATCCTTCACAAGGAGCTGATCCCTCCTACCCATAAAACCAGTATATTAAATTAGGGGCAGCCCCTCTAATTTGCATGATGAGGTCACCCCTCCAATTATTCATGCACGGTAGATTTTCATGACCTATATTGGCTAATGGTAAAATATGACAAACAGTTTTTATAAGATAAACATAAGACTTTCAAACTATAAACCAGTTTTATTAAGACTTAACCAGGTTACTCGGGACTTAGTTTCTTCCGTTGTTATCTTGTTATATGCTTATCCTATTCATGCTTTATTGTACATCCGTGCACTGAGCGTATTGCTCAGCCGTTTTCCTTTTCTATGTTTCCAAAACGGCAGGTACTCAGGGACGCTCGTAGACACTAAGAGTACGTGCATATGGACTGGAAGCTGTCTAGCCTTCTTTACATTATGCATTTCCTTTCTTTTGATACTTATGCTTTGGACATTGTTTAGTCCTTTTCCTTGTGTGTGATGAGCTTTACTTTTGGACTACCGATGTTTGATTCCGGTATTTTCCTTTATATGGTCAAGTAATGTTTAGACATTTTACCTTGTATGCTTTGATGACACGCCATAATTACTGTGATATTTCCATTTCCAAAATGGGGTGTTACATTTTTAGGACTCCAAATTAAACAATGGATGATGGTATTTTCTTTAGTCAATCTAAGTATGCTAAAGAAATGCTAAAGAAATTTGGATTAGAAAAATCTAGACCAATGAAGACCCCAATGGCCTCGGATACTAAACTCACCGTAGATGATGATTGTGAGTCGGTAGACAACACCAAATATAGAGGTATGATTGGTAGTTTGTTGTACCTAACGGCAAGTCGACCGGATATCATGTTTAGTGTCTGCCTTTGTGCTCGCTTCCAAGAGGCTCCCAAAACCTCTCACCTTGAAGCGGTTAAGCGTATCTTCTGATACATTAAAGGCACTATACATTTAGGATTATGGTATCCTAAAGGGACTGGCGTAGAAACCATTGTCTACGCGGACTCAGATCATGCGGGAGACTATGTGGACCGGAAAAGCACTAGTGGAGTTTGTACCTTCATGGGTTGTTGTTTAACTTCTTGGTTCTTCAAGAAACAAACCGCTCTTGCAATATCCACCACGGAAGCCGAGTATGTGAGTGCCGGAAAAGCATGCCAACAAGCTCTATGGATGAAGCAAGCGCTTGTTGATTACGGGATTTCTCTTGATGATGTTCCCATCATGTGCGATAATAAAGGCGCTATAGACCTTAGCAAGAATCCCGTGTAACATTCACGAACCAAACACATAGAAATTCGACACCATTTCCTTAGGGATAATGTTCAAAAGGGGAACATTTCAATTGATAAGGTACCCTCCGAGGACAACTTAGCCGACATCTTCACTAAGCCACTTAAGAGGGAACCTTTTAATTACTTGTGTCTAGGTCTAGGATTAATGGAACATCTTCCTTAATTACCTTCTTCTCTTTGTGTGTCTCATTTTACCACTTTGAGTCATTGA
This sequence comes from Glebionis coronaria, assembly GCA_025667525.1. Classification (NCBI taxonomy): domain Eukaryota; kingdom Viridiplantae; phylum Streptophyta; class Magnoliopsida; order Asterales; family Asteraceae; genus Glebionis; species Glebionis coronaria. The sequence continues at coordinate 445,316,243 of CM046878.1, read as the reverse complement.
GTCTTCCAAACTCTTTTTGATAAACCCTTTCTTTCGAAAATGGTTGAGAAATGCTTTTGACATTGTTAATTCAATCTAAAAACGGTTTTTAGATAAACCATCTCTTTCGAAAATGGTTGAGAAATGCCCCTGTAGGCGGTTCCATAAGTGAACCGCGGTTCCTTAGTGATAAGGAACCGCCGGGCATGATAAGGAACCGCATACAGTGCCTTCCTTTTTCGGGTTTTTCTCTGAAACTCCAGATTTGCTCCAACATTTTTTGAGAATCTTTGTTTCAAACCCTTTGACCACCCCAAAATACCTTAAACCTTCCCTATTTAAACCTTAAGCATTTTGCCATACTTCACATACTAAAATGTCTTATTCTCCCAATGAAAGCCTTGAATCTCCTCCATTTTCTCCAATTGCTTTCAACCCAAATTCACCCAAGAACACTCTTAATCACATTTCTCCTACCAAGAATGTTGATTGTGGAACTTCTTTGCTTCCACCACCACCCTTTAGTGTTCTTCCTCCTTCTCATGATAATGTCATACACCATGGAACATATTGTCATTGTTGTCAATATTAACATCTTGCTATGGCACACATCTATGAGGAGTTGAGCTACATCAAGAGTCTCTTAATCAAGCCTCCTCTTCACTATGATTATGAGATCTCCAACAAGCCACCACCACCACCCTCCGCCATTACATTGTCTTTCATATAAGCATTGATTGCTTATCCACAAGACACCAAACTCAAGCAAATCTTACAATTCTAGAATAACTAGGATTAGATTTATGCTTTTGGCTTGTTTTCTTTTTCCATACAACTTTGTATGATGCTTCTCTTTTTAGTAACTTATCTTGGATCTTTGTCTTTGTTTTTTTCTTTTTTTCTTTTATTTTGTGACCTATTGCTATATCTTGTTGGTTGTTTCTTTTGTTCAACTAACCCTTCTATGTAGCTTGTCACCATATCTCGATTCCTCGGTGGCCCAAGCTAGGGGGAGTAAGCACCAAGGGGGAGTCTTTGCTAAGTCCGTTTCTTCAACACCGACTTGTGCAACCTTTTTGCTTCGACAAAGGGGGAGAAATGAATAAACTCGTATTCAAAAATCTTGTTTTTGTGTGATTGAGTTTATGTATTGTCGGAATCAAAAGGGGGAGATTGTTAATGCAATAATGCCTAAAAACGTTACTTGCATTTTTCGGTCTCGCTTTGTTTTGATTACGATAATATGTAAAAACAAGCATTTACGAAAACAACGAAAAACGAATTCTTGAGTTCAAGTATTTTTTCATTTTACCCATTTTCACTTAAGGTATAAATAAACAAGTACTAACCTTAATCAAGTGATCAAGTGATTTAAACTTTCTTAAAACTCACTTTTCATTAAGTGTGACAAATTTTTATTAAACTTTCTTTTTAAGAAAATGTTTTATTAAATTAATTATTTGAAATTTGAAAATGGCATATTATTATTTGGTTAAGAATATCCTTTCAGTATATCTTTTATATCCAGATAAGACCTCCACCACTAAAGGACAAAAATGGAGCGGAGTCTAGGCAGCGGTCCTCTAGTGCCTAGGCGGTTCCTTATCGATAAGGAACCGCCGGCTGAGCTAAGGAACCGTGGCCAGATATATCCGTTGGGCCTTTGTCCTATAAATAGTGGACCATTCTCAGCTTTTCAAATCACCTCTTTTGCACATCTATTTCCAGATTCAAACTCTCTTCTTTAATCACTCAAATCTTTGATCATTTGTTTGATTACTACTTGTTCTTCCATCTCTTCCTCTCCAAGTGCAAAGAGAAGAGCACTATCCTCGTGAAGTGTTGAGTCCACCACCAAAGATCCATTGAAGATCTACTTTTATACATTTGTTGTTGTGTCTTAGCTGAGAAGATCCAAGTAGTTGTGTCTATTTGGAAGTTGTGTATGTACTAAGTATAGTTGTGTAGATTGGTCCTAGCTACCATTAGGGCTCGACTTTTAGCTTAGAGTCGGAAATTGGTTAAGCGACGTGTACGGTTTTCTCCACCATAAGGAGCTTGTTGTGTAGTGAACTCTCGAGTAAGGAGTACTCGAGGAGTGGAGTAGGAACGAGGAGTGAGCTTTGTTGCCGAACCACTATAAATCCTTGGTGTTCGGTTTGATCTTTCTTTACCCTTAACTCTTTACATTCTTTATTATTTGTGCATATATATTTGTTAGTATTAGCTTAGTTACACTATCATTGTTCATATTGTGCATAAGAAGATTTCACACATTTCCCCAAGTCTAAGTTTTTGAAAAAGGATTTTTGAAAACCACCTTTTAACAAGTAAATTATAAGAAACTATTCAACCCCCCCCCCCTTCTAGTTTCTACACTCATGTTTATAAGTGTTTGAAGACACGAATGTAGATTTTCCGATGGCGAGAATAAGAGTAATTTTTACTCGACCGTGTGTGTTAAGTACTTAGCTTCGATTCCTTAACTTTACACTAGGCTAAGTCTCTTAAATGAGGACGAGAAATGATAGGGTTAATTATAAGTTACTATGCTAAACGTAGAGTATTCGTATTCTTTCATAAACTCATGTGTTCTACTTGTTTGCTTATTCTCCATTCGCTTGTAAATATTTTTTGCTTAATAAATATTGACTTAGCGGTTTAGTCTTGATTGTTGGTTTCTAATTTGTTTTAGTAGCTTCCATGTAATTAAATTGGGAAAACATTAAGGTATCGCCAGCGTCACGGTTTTGAAGTATTGACAACCCGAATAATCAAAAGCTTCACCCAATAATAAGATTTCAAGTGCTCACCTAAATTAAGCAAAAATTTGAAGCTCACAAGGCCGAAAAATCTATGCTCAAATTGAAAGTGAATCAAGCCTTAATATTTGAAACTTTAAAGATCCAAAATTCGCTTTAGCGTGAGGATATACGTCAAGTCATAATAAAACCACTGATGATGGCGGATAATAAAAGACAAGGGCAAGACCAAAGTCATAATAAAAGCTTCATGGCGAAGTTGAATAAAAGATGGAGGTAAACCATGATAATAAAACCACCGATGATGAGGCGGACAATAAAAGTCATGGTAATAAGTCTCAGGTTCAAAACCGTTATAAAACCGTGTTTATCGATCCTTCTTGTTGACTTAATTTTTTGAAATCGTTGTCTATTGGGAGGGGTTATTTATTTGATGGTCTTGGTTACACCGTTAGGACTCTATTTTTAGACCTAAATCTCTATTATCGCATAAGTCAAACAATGTATCCTCGTGAAACATTCAAGACAAAATAAAATATAAGAGATACAACTTAGGAAAATGGGAGGATAAGTACGTGATTAGGGCATATGAGTAGTGTTAGCATTACTAACTTATAATGACAATGATCTCGTTACACGCTTGGCATGGAATTGGGGTGAAAATCGAGGACGATGAAATTATTTCTAACGAAGCATTCACGTGTTCTTATTCTATGAACCTAAACGTTCCTGTTTGCGATGAAAATCATACATTATGTCTAGAACGCAAGTAGTAGTAATAGTAGTAGTTTAGCTAGTTTATCATTCAATAAATTGAATAAAAATGAAATTTGGAGATGCTAAGATACTTTATTCTAGTATTGCGTGAGGGCACGACAATGGTTTAGTATGGGGGGAGTGATGAGACTGCTTTTATACATAGTCTCATCGTCCAAAGTTCTTTAAATGCATAAAATATCATGAAAAATGGCCAAATATATGCTTTTGTTTGTTGCTTGTGTATTTTAGGTATGGATATTGAGAAAATAACAAAAGATCACAAGAATCATGCAAAAACGAACACGGGAAAAGAAGCCGCACAATGAACCAAGCCCTAATGAAGAATTTTCCAAAGGAAACCATTGAAGATTTGAAGATTTATGAAGAAGGGTCCTCCAATATTGAATAATTGACACTTTATACCCTTGTATCTTCATAATTACAAGATTGGTCCCTAAAGTTTATCAATATTGCAAAAAGGGCCCTCCACTTTGAAGAATTGGCAATTTTAGTCCCTCAACAAAACTAAAATGTCAATATTAATCCTCCTCAAAGTCAAACATACCATGAGGGACTTCAAGTTACAAGAAATTATAAGTTTGGTCCTTTGAAAATCTCAAAATTACCAAAAGGACCCTTGACTTTGAAGAAATGGAAAAAATGGTCCCTCATTAATTATGACTTGGCAAATTGAGTCCTCCAAGAAGTCAACAAGACAAGTCAAGACCATTATCTATGAAGAAAATGCCAAATCAGTCCTTTAAGAATCAAGAATTGGCAAGAAATACCCCTGAAATCATTTTACAAAACTTTTTGGGGCAAAAGTGTGAAGTTGGAAACTTCACTTACAAAGGAAAACGGATTTTTTCTTATTTATTTGCAAGTGAAAAGAGAATGAAAGATAAAGGGTTAAATGTGGTAGACAGCAAAGATACCTAGACCTATGAGGGCTTGACACGTGCCCCACTAACACCCCACAACCAATCAGAGTTCACCATTACTCCACCTCACCCATCCACTAAACCTGGTTAAATAATTATTTAACCTTGGCGCCTTAACACAACATTTAAACTTAATCACCTCTAATCCGGATCAAAACCTCCACTATTCACCATAAGAACATAATTAGGGGTTTACTAATTACTTGTAATTAGCCCCTAAATCTTTCCAGATTAGTGATTAAGCATCCCTTAATCACATCCCAACCTTGAAAATACTTGCCACATCACTCCATTGTCCCACACAAGATTCCCCTGCTACAAAAAAGAAGAAACTGCCAAAACTTGGCCAGTCATCCAACGTGTGTGATTCTAGCTTACTTTCTAAGCTCTTTGTAAGCCATTGGATGCATTTTTCACCATGCCAGCTCCACAAACAAACAAGAAACAGTCACATGATCTTCAAAGTTCAAACTACTCAAAGGGCAAATCTGGAACTTCATTAGCTAGGGTTTTATGTTTTTTAGCTTTCATAGTTCATTTGTATGCCTATATAAAGGCCTTAGGGTGCTTCATTTGTACTTTGCTCTTGAATTTTCCTAAGTTCACAAATCTGTAAATCATATATTCATTGAATGAAATGTGTTTGAATTTGGTGAAGAAAACTCAAGTGTCACTCATATTATCTGCTTGTTATTGTTCTTAGTTTGTTTATCTTGAATCCTAAACCTGTTTTCAAAAGGAGTGTGCAAAAGTTTGCAAATTTTCCACTTTTCTTGATATTTTGCTAAGTCTAGTTCAAACCTTGGAATTCTTGGGCTATAAAGCTGATCATAGCATCCTGATATTGAGTTATCAAGGTGTGGTGAAGCCTATAACTTGGGGATAATCAAGTGTGGGGAACTAAGGTTGCATTAATCAAGAATTTTTCATCTTTCTGTTTTGATATTTGTGCTCTTAACTTTGTTGAATCTTAGCAGGCTTTATTGTGGAAGCTTGTGCTTGTTCTTGCTAGCACATAAGCTCAAAATTCGTGGGTGTAGATGTACATCCATAAGGTACACATCATTCTACTCAAAATCTGATAAAAAATTGGATTTTTGGTGATTTTGTGTGTGACTTGTGTTCTTGCTGATTTTATGGTCTAATCTTGTTCTAATCTGCATATCTCATCTGTTATTGTGCTTATTTGGGCTTGGGTAACCTTGGAATGCACTTTTGATTTGAAAATTGTGATTTGAAAAGTTAAAAGGGTGTTTGGGATTACCAGTTTGAGATCATAAGTTGATATTGTGTTGTTGGAAGTTTGTGTTTGTGCTTGTTATCTGATATTGGCTTGGTTGAGTGCTATTTGCTGCAAGTTTTTGGGCTTAAACCCTTGAATCAAATATTGTGCTATATCTTGTTGAGTTTGACTGATTTTGACCTAAGATTTTGGTAATATCTAGAATATATGCATGCTTAGGGGCTAAAAGTTGGTAAATCGTCATTAATATAACATATGTGATAGATCTGAGTGTTTGAATTTGGCTTGTTGGTCAATTGCATCAGCAAAGTAAAAATCTGCTTGTGTTCATAGTTCATCAGTAACTTTTAGTGCTTGAATCTTGACCTATACCTTGAATCATTGCATGAAACTTGTTTAGACTTGTTCATTTAAGTTTATTGTTGCTTGTGTATGCATTTGGTTAAGTTTGGTTGGCTGAATTGTGCTATAAGTGCTTATTGAACCTCAACTGCTTATTGTTCTAAGTCTGGTGCATGTCTGGTGATTAAATGAATTAACTGTACTAATTGGCTGTTAGTGATTGTGATTTTTTGTTTGTATTGACTCCTTATGATCCACTGATCATTTGGGTGCCTTTGTGTAACTTGAATCTCCAAAAAAGTCACTAAAGACAAAAGATTCAAGAAGTCAAGCAGTGGAAAAAATTTCCACTGCTCAACATCCAAAACTAGCCCCTGCTAGTGTTAATTCTCATTCAGCTTATTAATAAGCCATATTGGCTTATTTAGACCTGCAACAACTTATTTTTTGTGATCAATCTTCCTCATTTGACCCATTTGTTTGAACTGGAGCTTATTAGACTTTGACTTTAACTTTTTGCTAAAAAACTCTTAAAGTTGACTTTAAAGAAGTGCTTATTTGCTTATTTCAGCTTATTGAGTGAACTTATTTGAAAACTTTTTGTTGATTAAGCTTAGTTAAGTCATTTAAAAGCTTTTGAAACTTGAATCAGCTCTTGGGATAGCCTAGAACTCAAAAACGACTATTTTGTCGTTTTGTGTAGATTGCTTATTGCATTTTCAGGCTTATTCCTTGGACTTTTTTCAAATTTCCTTTTACAGAAGTCTTAAGTAACTCAAAAGAAGCTTGTGTGTCTAATTTGAGCTTATGGCATCAGCTTATAGCTTAATGGGCCAAAAAGCCCATTAAGAATAAGTTGTTTGATATAAGGCAGCTTATTCCATATTTTCAGCTTTTGAGCCTTTGAAAAATTGTGTTCAAAATCAAATTTTGAGTCAGATAGGAGCTTTTGGGCTTAATTGGACAACATTTTTCTTATTGGGCCTTTAAAAGCCCATTAAGGTGACTGTTTGGACTTTTGGCCCATTTGAAGGCCCATTAGGGGTATTTTGTAATTTCAACTTCATTTCGGTGTTTATTAGGTTATATTAAGCGAGTTTGCAACTTTTTAGAATTTTTTATAAATTTTGGATGTTTAATATTATTTTAATATTATTTTATTATTAAAAATTAAAATTTAGATTTTTCAAGTTTTTATATTTTTCTTAGGTTAAATACATAAAGTTAGGAATTTTACAACTTTTAGAATATTTTTATTGTCATTAGATTAATTTTTATAATTATTTTAAGTTTAAGTAGTTTTTAATTGTTTTTAAATAGATTTAATTAATTTTAAAATTTTCAAAAATAGTTTTAAATTAACTTAGGTCATTTTAGAGTTTTACAAATGAAAAAATCTCATCTTGGGCTTTTTGTTAATTAAATTGATTTTTTGGGCTTTAATTAGCATTCAAAAATTAATATTTAATTAAATAAAAGGTTTGGCTGATTTTTGATTTTTTGTAAACTCTAATTATATTATTTAGGATTTATTGCAATTTTCTAGGAACTTTTAGGGTAAATTTTTAAATTTGGTACTTTTTACGGTTTTACGTGTACGACCTTTTAGTCTTAGTTTAAATCGTTATCGTAACCGTCATTCTCTTCTTATCCCATTTCTATTTTCTTTTCTCATAATCATATAATCACAAAGTTAATCATTTCTCTACACAACACACTAGCCTCCTTGAGAACGATTCCCACTTTGGGTCATAACTCGTGGTTTTCCTAAATCACTTGTGTACTTACCCTTATTTTGCTCTCTTTTCCTAAAGAGTAGTAAAAACTCTACTATCATTACCTGCTTTACCGTTCTCTTACACCTGCAAAACAAACCAAATCCAAAGCCACCTGCTTTGACGGATCCTTCCCGTTTGTTTATCTCGTACCTCGGTAAGTCTCTTTTCCGGAACAAACAGGTTGATCAAAAGTCGAAGCTGTTTTCGTGACTACTCAACCTTTGATCAGTTACACATCCCCTTCACTCGAACCAGCTCTGATGCCACGTGTAGAATATAGACATCACACCTCACAGTAGCAGCTTACTGAGATGAATAAACACTTGATAAAAATGGAGCAAAACTACTTTTCTGTATGAACAGGATGTGGGGAAATAATAGAATGGAAAGTACACTTTATTCATACAATAGAAGGCCTATATATAGGCTTGTGAATACAACTGTTTTCCAAGAAAATAGCTACACTACCACTAGTCCTAGTCCACTAATATCACCTAAAGAACAGGAAAATATGACGTTTCTTCTAAACGTACAGATGCAGTGACATATTATGCGATTAAGTCCTTTACCAATTCAAACTATGCTTATTAACTAGTAAAACATAAAGATACTAACTCAAACTCTTAGCCATGCCATGCCATGCATGCATACGTGAACCCGACTTATAACCGATTAAACCCAACACATCAACTACGGGACTGTGGTAAGAGTTTGGTGAGCCTTCATGCTAGTGCAAGATATGATCAGTTCAACACAGTGTACAAGAAGTATCTGAACCTTGACAGGGGTGAGGTGGCTCGTTTTCCTCCAGCGACGGGTTTGTCGGTAGTGAATCGTCATAAGTAAAGCTGGTTTGCAGATATTGCTCAGATTAGGAGGAAGTCTATTACTTTATTATGATTGTAAATTTGTAATTGCATAAGTTTCTTATTTGTCTTTGAAGTGGTATAAACTTTATACTATAAAGTTAGAATCTTTATTGTGTTGACCCAGACATGACTAATCCTTAATGTTTCTTTCCTTTTTTTGGTGTTTTGTTAAAATTTCCAACTGAAACATCATTATATTGAAATGTTGTTCTCCAAACATAAGTTTTTGAAATTATACAACAATCACATACACATTATCTATATACCCTATAAAGGGTGTATGTATAATATTAAAAAAGTTGAATGTTGAAAGTTGAAACTATATTAGGAAAGCATGTTAATCTTTACTCCTTATAAAACATCTATCAAAATTGTAAAATTGTAAATTGTTAAAACTTTTCAGCATTCTTAATTGTAGAAATATTGAAACCATAAGTGCCTATTGTTGAGATGTTGAAACTGATTATGTTTTCAACATGGATTTTTTATAGTAAAAGCTTGGAACTATGCAACTAGGAAAACTATATATTTCTGTCTATGAAAATTGTATCTTGAATGTTGAAATTTAGACATTGTTGAAAATTGAAAATTGAAAATCACCTTAATTTTATAAATGACAAAGATTTATGATACATTTCTAACTACAATTCTACAAACCTATACAAATAGAAACACCTTAGCAAGAACGATTTGGTTCCTCTAATACATATTGAAAATCAAATTTTATTCGAGGAAAGTAATGTATAGCTAGAAACTATCTTTAAAATCTCCAATCAATAACAATACACGGTTGTATTCCTCTTCAGTTAGTTACTGATACACCTTTATAAATAAATTTCTCATACACAGACATATTACACACACAAACAACCCATTTTTCTCTTAAACGCTAAAACACAACCACAAGCATCGCCATAATCTTATCATCATCCGCATTTGCCGAATCCGTCACCATCTCTCGTGGTTTAGGTGGTTTCAGGTAGTTTTTATTGGTGGTATTGGTTGTTGATTTTGGTGTTCTTGGTTGCTTCTAAAGAAAGATAGTTCCAGTTGTGATATAGTAATTTGCTAGGTTTTGAATTAGCCAGAGTGATCAATGTAACACCCCATTTTGATAAATGGAATGTCACGCGTGATTATGGCGTATCATCAAAGCATACAAGGATAAATGTATAAAACATCACATGACCATAAATGAAATACCGGAATCAAACATCGGTACCCCAAAAGTAGAACTCATCACACACAAACATAAGTACTGTAAATGAAAAGGACTAAACAATGTCCATGGAAATGAGTATCAAAGTATAATGAAATGCATAAAGTAACGAAGGCTAGGAAGCGTCCAATCCATATGCACGTACGCTTAAAGTCTACGAGTGTCCCTGAGTACCTGCCGTTTTGGGAACATGAAAGGAAAAACGGCTGAGCATAACGCTCAGTGCACGGATATACAAATAAAGCATGAATAATATAAGCATATAAGAATGAAGCAGCAGAAAAGAATAAGTCCTTAATAACCTAGCATATCTTAGTAAAACTGGTTATATAGTTTGAAAAGCCTTATGTTTATCTTATAAAAACTGTTTAACGTGTTTACCATTAGCCAATATAGGTCATGAAATATCAACGTGCATGAATACTTGGAGGGGTGACCTCGTCATGCAAATTAGAGGGGTTGCCTCTAATTTAATATATTGTCTGGGTAGGAGGGATCAGCTCCTTGTGAAGGATGCAAGGCACACACCACATACACCTGAATAATCTGTTGAAAACATGTAAACTATGATGCACCCATACGCCCCACCTGATAATAATAATAATAATAATAATATGGCTAAAATCTGAAGGGACGCCACGAGCTATCACTCCGTCGTGGTGGAGTCATAACACTAGTGCCTCTAGTGTTATGGTTATGGTACCTCCATAACTAGGTGAAATTGGTCATGCATGTATATGGCTTTAGGTATCTAATTAAACATAAGCAATTCAAAAACATATAAAACATATATTAGGGAAAACAGTTGGGTGCATACGGGAAATCCTAATAAGGAAGAATGTCCATACTGAAAGGACGGAGAATCCGTACCTTGTGTCCATTGAACGAAGAAGACGAACGGAAGAGAGTCCTACTTCGGTATTACTAATGCTACATAAATAATATATGTGTATAAGTATTCTGATTGCTGAGTACGTAACTGATTTTATGTCATGTCTTAACTTGTTTTATATGTTCATGTCATGTTTTACTGATTCAATCTTTATATTGTGTTTATCATGTATTCCGTCTATTCCGATTAAGTATTTCTTGTATTTCTTGTATTATTATACTTGTTGTGTAATAATAAGTAACTTTCTAAAAATAGCAGGTTTCCTAAAATAGAAAGTTTCCAAAAATAGAACTTTTCCAAAAATAGAAAGTTTCCAAAAATAGATTTACTGCTTAAAATAGATAAGTTTCTAAAAATAGAAAGTTTCCATAAATAGATTAGCTGCCTTAATTAAATAAGTTTCTAAAAATAGAAAGTTTTCATAAATAGAAATAAGCTGGATTATTAAGCTAATAATATAAGCTTAAGTGTTTACTTATTTATATTCTAAGTCATGTGATTAAATAGTATAGTTTATTAATAATTTCATGTAAATTAAATAAACTATAGGTTAAAGTATTTAATTAAATATAACATGATTTAATTAAATAAAGATAAAAATACTTAGGTTAAAACATGTATTAATATTTATTATTAATATAACCTAAGTCATGTGAATTAATTAATTATAAGGCATGTTTAATAATTAATTAATTATATAGTCTAACTTAATAAATACTTAGGTTAAAATCCATGTATTATAATTAATAATAATAACCTAAGTCATGATGTAATTAAATTAATTAAGTAACATGTTAAATTAATTTAATTAACCTTTTGATTATTTAACTTGTAAAATAACTAACTTGCAAGAATAATGTCGTGACTGAAACCCGTGTCTTATTTATTATACGTGTCGTGAACCGTATTCGTGAACCCCGTGAACCGGACCCGTGAACCGGTCAACAAACGCACCCTTAACAGTGGCTAACCGGCTTAGCCAGTTGCCATTGTTTGTGTAAAACAGCCACCGGCTAACGTCGGTGGTTCCCTTGGTCATGGCTAGCCGCCGGCTAGCAAAAGTTCCCATCGGCTAGCCGGTGGTTCCCCCTGTTGTCGCGGCTTGGGTTCCCCCTGCTTTCCATATATAGCCACCGGCTTATGCCGGTGGTGGTCCTTGTTTCTGCCGAGACCCAACCGAACACCAAACACATCCCCCGACATGGTTGGGGGTTCCCTTTCTCTTGCGGCCGAGATCAACAACCCCACACCGAGACCCGTAGGTCTCGGCTGTGTTCACACGAGGCACACCGAGAGCCTTGGGCTCTCGGTTTGTGTGTACCGGCTGAAACAAACACCCCTTAAACCATAATTAGTTTACCCCCCATGATTTATTTACATGATGATTCTTGTTTTTTATATCACTTATGATTTCATGTGTTCAATTAAACAAGAACATAAAAAGAAAAATGGGTTTAAGGATTTATCGATTACGTGAAACAATGGAGAACGAAAACACTAACAATCTTGCAAGAAATCAATCACCAAAAATCAACCAACACACCCTTTGTGTGTGTTTGTACCTGGCGGCCAAGAAGAGACAAACGAGAGAGATTAGGGTTTTGTTTATTTTCTAATTTCCTGTAATTATGAAAATATCTTTTCCCTTTTCTTGTTTTAGTAAAAATTAAAATGGGCTTGGCCCTTGTCTTGTGTTCTAGCCGCAGGTAAGAGGGCTTACATGGGGTAACCCATATGTTTTCTCGTGTCTAAAATTATACGTGTTCTCGTGTCGTGTTTTACGTGATTTAATTAGTTATCGTTCGTGTCGTATTATATTTATTCATAACCGTAATAAATATACGTAAATACATAGTATTAAGCTCGTGATTATTTACGTTCATGATTTCATGTTCGTATGCTCGTGATTATAATTATTATTGAAATAATTATCGTGTCTTAATACGTATTAAATACTTATCGTGTCATAACACGTATGTAATACTTGTAAATCTTGTTCGTGACTCGTAAACGTGCTATAAAAGGAAAGTTCTAATCATGTACGTACGATCATAAGGGTCGTGAGTCTGACTGTTTCCCTTGGGCTGATTAGGCTGCTGCTGAGTAGCCGGCTGAGACCGGTCCTCAGTCTTCTGCCTGGAAGATACAGTTTTAAAAGAGATGAAATATTGACATATACTGAAAGAATACGGATTGGTTACCGCTGAATACGAATGTTTACCTCTTATCGGGTCTCTCTGCTTCCCGGAACTCATCTCTTTCCTGCAGCATCTCCAGCTTACGTGCTGCATCGGCCACTTGTGTTACCGTGTTGAACGTAGCACACACCAAGTTGTTTGCGACCGATGTACAAAGAGCCCACCTGAAGTGGTGTGCTTGCTCTTCAGGAGTACCTGCTGCTGCACCAAGAAAACCAGCCAAGCGAAGAAAGCACTGCATGAACTCGTTGCTATTCTCCCCAGCCCTCTATCGGATTCCATGGTACTCTCTCTTCAGCTTGTCTTGCTCAGCCTTGGGAAAGAACTGTCCCATCACCAAATCCCTGAACTGAGCCCAAGTCAAACCAGCCACCAAATTAGCACCTCCCTTAGACTGATTCAGTACCATCCACCATGATAGCACGTCACCTTCGAACCTGTAGCAGGTCAACCTCGACTTGAAGACAGGGTCACAGCCCATAGCATCGAAGATCTTCTTAATGTGAGCCAACCAGCTTTTAGCTTCACTGGGCTATCTGTTCTCTCGAAAGCTCGAGGACGGAGCTTATTGAATCTCTCCAGCCATATGACCAATATTGCTAGAGGAGGAGGAGGAGGTAATGGGTGTTGCTGCTGATTGTTGGCAGCCTGAACCTCAGCCCTGATTTCATTCCTCAACTGAGGAAGCATAGCTTGCATTGCAGCTTGGATTGCTGCATTAAGTTGTTCCTGCTCGCGTGTGGGAACCATCTGACAGTATAACATAAAATACATGATTAAACTGATCAAAACATACACTATATACATGAAAAAAAAGTTATACCAATAAATCATGAGAAAAATTTTATGCAAGAAAAATTATACATGAATGTATGATGCATTTATAAAAACTTTTGTATGCGCGAGAGTGAACGCCTATGGTCAGTTCACTCAAAACAAATGACATGGCGAGGGGAAGCCAATGGGTCGGTCTCAAAGTTAAAAGTTTCGATAAAACACATGCGACTAAATAGGGCCAGTCCTGTACCAACCATTACATAGTCATAAACATGCGACAATTTCATATATATGTATGCATGAAAAATGATGAATGCATGAAAACCGACTGTCAGTTCTAGGAAGACTGTAGAAACTAGAAGGGGGGTTGAATAGTTTCTCTTTATTGGTGACCAAATTAAAGTTACTTTCAATTTGGGTTGTATCAAAAATATCTTTTACTTGAGGCTAAGTTGCATAATGATTAGGTTCAATTCAAAATGCACTAGCAAAGATAATAGGTAAGTATAATGATAATGAAATAAGTAAAGAGTAAGGAAGGAAACAACCTAGTGGGGAGACACCAAGATTTATAGTGGTTCAACGACGAGGCTCTATCCTCGTTTCTACTCCACTCCTCGAGTACACCTACTCGATATTTCCACTATATCCACAAGCTCCCTTCTCGGCGGAGAAAACCTTACATCGTTGCTTACATTATTTTCCGACACTAAGCTAAATGTCGAGACCTAATCTTTAGCTAGGACCAATCTACACAACGTTGCCTACTTCACAATTTAACGGCACAAGGCTAGATGTCGAGTTCTAATCTCAAGGTAGAACCAATCTTCACGACGTTGCCTACTTCACCATTTTACGACACAAGGCTAGATGTCGAGTTCTAATCCAAAGCTAGAACCAATCTTTACGACTCTTCACTTTGAAGCTAAGTGAGAACTTCACACAACACAACTACTAATCACTTTCAAGTTAAGTGAGAACTCACAAGACACAACCACATCACTTTATAGTTTAGTGAGAACTACTAATAAATTTATTACAACTCAACTAGACATATCCAAGTACACATGTAACTTGGATCTACACAACATAAATCCAAGCAAACACATATGCAATGGATGTACACAACAAATCCAAATATTCACAAATAACTTGGATGAACACAACTAGTCCAAGTATTCATAAATATAATGGATTAACCTAAAACAAAAAGGGTATCATGATGAATATGACTAGTTCATAGATTCATCTTTATCACAACACTAGTGAGTGAGTGATCTTCTCTTTGGACAAGGTAAAGGAGGGGATCAAGAGGATAATCATATGTAAACATCCTTAACAAATTAAGTGATCATTTACTAATGATTATGCTATAGAAAATAGAATGAGGGCTGAGGAAAACGTCCAGAGAGGCTTGTTGGAAAATGAGATTTGATCCACTATTTAAAGGAGACAATGTACAACGGCTATCTGGGCGCCGTACCTTATCTAGCCCGCGGTTCTTTATCACTAGGGAACCGCCTAGCCACTCGAGGTACCGCCCACTAGACTACGCTCCTTTTTTGTCTTTTAGTGGGGTAGGAATATCTAAGGTATTTTAAGACTTCAAAGGATATTCTAACAGCATTTGGAATATGCTATTTCCAAATTTTCATTTTCCATTTTAATAAAACATTTTCTAAAAAAGAAAGTTTATTAAAAAGTCTTTTGTCATATTAACAAAAGTGAGTTTTAAGAATAATCATTTTGATGATCACTAAGTATGATTAAGAAAGGTTAGTGATAGGATTATTACCTTGATGATAGTGTTAGTTAAATAATTCGTTTTTATGTTCTACACTAAATGTGTTGTATAGTTTGTTGTGATCAAAACTAAGAAAGGTTAGTTGACACTAATAATGTTTTTAGGCATCACTTGCATTAACAATCTCCCCCTTTTTGATTACGACAAACTATAAACTCATTTGCATAGAAACACAAAATAACGAATTATTAACAAGTTTATCACTATCATTTCTCCCCCTTTGTCGTAGCAAAAAGGTTAGCACAAGTCTTTGAAGAACATCGAACTTTGCTAGTAGCTCCCCCTTGGTGGTTGCTCCCCCTTGCTTGGGGCACCAAGTATATGAGCTAAGGTGGCATGCTACACAAAGGTTAGTAGAAAGGAAAGAAACACCAATGTATATATAATCACTACCTACTAAGTAACTTGAGAGGGAGAGAGAGAAGAAATCTCAAATTAGAAGCAAGTATTTTGCTATGTATGTCCAAAAAGGTAATTGACAAAATCAAACTTCAATCCAATGAAGATGATAAGCTTGTCAAGGGGTTAAAGTTTAGAATTGATGGAATCACCCATAAGCAATTGTAAAGATTAACCCTGATCAACTCAAAATAAAACTTAGGAAATAACACACAAACAACACAAAGGTTACATAAAAGAAAAGACACAACAAAGTAGATAGTCATACACACAATATGAGTATCTAAAGCAAGAAATATGGAAAATAAACCACAAAACATAAGCTATTCTAATAGTGATAATTTTCCAAGATTGCCAGAAAATAAAAGACTCTAAAGCAACTAAAGTAATAAAGACTCCAAGAGTAGTTAGTCCTTTAGTTGGAAACATAAGATGACGATGCATCATTCGAAGTTTTGTCCACCAGAACGAAAACTTGAATAGGAGGTCGAGTGAGGAGGAATTCAAGAAAATTTAACTTCTCATACACATGAGCAAGTTTAATTTGTTGAAATCGACAACAAGCACACGAGGATCCATGATGCAACACAAAATCGATTGATGGGGGTATGGAATCAAACCTAGGGTTTGGTGGTGGAGGGGTAATGGGTTTGGAAATATTTTCACAATGCCTTGTGAGGTTTGGGAAGGTTGAAAGATCATTGAGTTGAGGGGTATTGAAGGATTGTGGTGGTGGGGGAACATTTTCTTTAGCACCGGTGATGGGGTTAATGGTATAAGTCTCATTCCAATACTTGATTGGAGAGAATGTAGGGTTTTTGGGTGGTTTGGAAGAATATGGTTCATTCTTCTTGATCCAAATAGGTCGAACCGAGATTTTCGGTTTCTTTGAAAGCTTGGATGAGGAAGCTTTGGGTGAGTGAGGTTGTGACAATGAAATGTCAAGGTTATGAAAGGATGAGTTAGGCATTGTTAAGGTGTGAGAACAAAATCTCAAGGTTGGGAAGGTGTGAGAATGAAATCTCAAGGTTGGGAAAGTGTGAGAATGAAATCTCAAGGTTGGGGTATAAGTAGAATGTAATCAAGGTAAGAATTTGAATACAAAAAGTGCAGTGTCAAGGAATGTTTAGTCAATTGAGTAAACAAGGAATTTTGACAGAGTATAGGGTTTTAAAAGTTTTTACCAAAAAATTGTCAAAAATTGATTTCTGTCCGCGGTACCTTAAAGGGACCGGCGGTTCCTTATCACATAAGCAACCGCGCGAATTTTAGTGAGCTGCGTCCAGTGGACATGAAACCATGTTTTTCCAGGGTTTTGGGAAAAACTAAGACTTTTTCAAAAAGTTGCAAATCTTGGAATTTTACCTCTATTAGCACCAAATTATGCTAGGGTTGCATAAAGCAACACATTCACAAAGAATGTCTTGACAAAAGGTGACAAAATATTTGAATATCATTTTAAACCAATTTTAGTCAAGTTTTTAGAGGTTGTGATAGATTTAGTTTCAATTTTAATTTCAAGTTAAAGTTGATTAATGTGCACATAAGGATAGAAACACATAAAGCTAAATCCATAGATCAACATCATGAAACACACATGAAGGAAGCAACTACAATGACAAATAGAAAAGAAAGACAACTAACTATTATAAAGCTAGCTTAACATTAGATCTAGATTAGTAGTCTTCTTTGGCTTGGTTTTGTTGAAAACCATTTATTTAGAAAAATTCATCATTCATCTCCTAGGAGGAGGCATGGAGAACAAGGCAAGCAAGAACTCTTGCAACCTTCTATGTAGTCCAAACATTTCCATCCTAAGGTTATGGATGATGTAGTGGTTGTAAAGACAACATGGACAATTAGGACCATGTGTTTCTTGAAACCCATAGTATGGATCACCCAAAAGGAGGGAAAGTGAAACACCCAAAATTGGAATGTTTGAGTTAGGTGGAGGTGGAGGAGGCATGTTCTCCAAGGGTGATATGGGTGAGTGTGTTTGCAAGTTCTCCAAAGTTGGTGAAATGGGTGAATTTGGAGGGGTAAATGGTAAAGTCACCAAGGTATCATCAAAGTCATTCACAAAGGGAATGCTTTGGAGTGGTTGTGGTTGTGTAGTCACATCCAAGGGTGCACTTGGAGTGAAGGGTGAGGTAAGCTCATTCATTCTTGAGTGAAATGAAGAGGAGGTAGAACCAATAGAATGGTTAGTACCATGGGTGGAGGTAGTTTTGCATGGAGCAAGAGGTGGAGAAGGTGATGAAGAAATGAGGATAGGACCCATCTCATTCTTAGGTGTGTGGAAGGGTGAGGAGTTAGGCTTGGCCACCTTAATCCTTATTTTGAGTGTTTTCCTTGGGGTGGATGTCTTGGAAGTGTTTGAGGTTTTAGTAGAAACCATGGTTGTTTAAGGATTAGGGAAGTATGTTTGATGTATGAAGAACATGACAAACAAGGTGGGTTTAAATGGGTGAGGGGATGATCCAAACTAGTAATGGGTTAAAATCATTTTAGGTGAATAATGAATTTAGGTAAGCTAGTTTAGGAAATGTGCAGTTTATTACAGAAAATCATGCAGTGTTTACACAGAATTGAGAAAACAGTGTAAAGCAAAAGATGCTGTCGGGCACAGTGGCCGGCAGTTCCTTATCTAGGACCCGCGGTTCCTTATGGATAAGGAGCCGCTGGTCGATATGGAACCGCGACCAGAGGTTTCAAAAATTTCCATCCCAGTTTTTGATAAACCCAGATTTTTACCAAAAGATTCACAAGCCAAAGTTAACTACAGGTCATAATCTAATAAGCTAACTATCACAAAGATGCACAAAGCTATGTAAATCACAAACATCATTGCATAAGCAACATTTAGGATCAAAATAAATAATAATCCAAACATAAGTTAATACACAACCAAATGAAGGAAAGAAAGTCAGGAAATCATCCTAGATGAGTGTTGCAAGTAACCATGAGCATAACATCTAATTCCTTGATTCACTTCTGAGACGTTCTCGAAGAAGATGATTGAGATAAAATTGATAGTCGGAATCAACTTCATGGGAGGAAAAAATGGAGATTGAAGAGGACATGAAGTTATTGAAATGGGAAGGAGGATTTCTAAAATACTTTTCTTGAGAAGTATTTTCGACTTGACTTGAGTTAGCATTTCTCTCGGGTGAAATGTTCTCTTGAATAGGAAACATGACTCGATCAACGGAGTGATAAGGTGAAGAGAGAAGAGATGGAAAGTCAATAAGGACTCTTCTAAGAAGACGAGAGAGAAGCATTCCGTAGGGAAGACTTGACTTAGACTCAAGAAGAACAAATCTAATTCTTCTAGCTATGAAAAATGCAAGATTGTAAGGAGTTGTAGTGGCAACACAATACAACATATGTGTAAGGCAAGCGGGTACTAAGTCCCGATTCTCATATAGACACATTGCATTTTCCCTAATGATTTCGGCCCAAGGAATCATGAAATCATTAAGATCGCTAGTAAGTAATTCCCAAGGCGAGAGAGTTCGAACAACTCCTTGAAATTTACCAGGAATAGGATGTTCACGAGGATTAGAAATGACATGAATGATGTCCGAAGATGATGGAAGCACACTCACATAATGAGCATCAATAGGGGCCGATTCTAAAGAGTCAATACTCCAAGCATCGGTGAATCGACATTAACCATTAGATGGCACTCCAAGAATATTACCGAATTCTTCAAGAGTGTAAATAATGATTTTCCCCATTATGGAAAATCGTATAGATATACCATTATTGATGCCTATCAAGGTGAATGAGCTAAAGAACTCCATAAGAAACGGAGGAAATATTGGCTCATCAATATCAAGAAGACAATCAAACCCAATAGACTCAAACATGAAACGAATAAACTCATTTACAAAATTGGAAAGAATGATGCGTCCTTCATGAAAACAACGATGTTCAAGAGACTTAGACGAGTTTTTATGAGAGTGAATCAAAATAGGGTAATTAGAAGAGGGCATGTATGCTCGTGTTCGTTCATGATCTTTTTGATATCTTGAAGACATGACAAGTACCTAAACACGAAAATATCTTTCCGATCACTCATATGAAAAATTAAAATCAACAAACAAAAGATATGAGATTGTGTTATATCAATTTCTTGACAAACATAGGATTGAATCCATGTCATTCTCATGTTCACAATGTGTCTATTCCATCATTAACCAAGAACACATGATCTATGTTAGATCAACAATGGATTAGAACATTGGTTTTTCAAAACAAGGTTTTTAGGTAAGCATTAACAATGTCATTACCTACTTGTTCATGGGTTCATCTCAAATCCATCTTCTAATCAAGATAATTAATCAAAATTCGGATTTGTTCTATAAGTGGGTTTTAGTTAAATCTTAATGAATATGAACCTAAGGAATCATAGTAAAATAACCATGTCAACCCACATTCCTATTAAGGTCTTAATTCAATTTCAATTTTAAAAATCCCCAATTATGAAAGGATGAACCCTAGAACAAAATAGATGAAATTGAAAGAAAATACTTACAATTAATTGATGTTAGATGAAGGATGAGTGAAACCCATAACTTGGAATCAATTAATTTGAGTGATTGAAGGTTTTTGAAGCTTCAACAATGGTGGAAAAGATGAAACCCGTCGGCTGTGTGTTTTTTGGAGAGAGATAGTGGTTTGAAAAGGAATAAAATAATCAAACTGGCGCTCTGACTCAAGTTGCTGCCCGCGGTTCCTTATCGATAAGGTACCGCGATTTGAACCGCCAGAGATAAAGAACCGCCTACAGAGGCTGGTTTTTATCAATGAAAAACGCCAATTTTTAAAAACCAAGTTTTTCTAAAACACTTAAAAATATATCATGAGCCTTTTAGAATATAATTGGATCATCATAACACTAAGCAATATGCCTTAATGAAGGATTACGAGTTAAATCGAGATCGAAAAGAATTGAAACGGACAAACGACTACTCGTAGCAAAACGGCAAAGTGGAGAGAAGTCAAGGGAAGTGAATCAAGACTAGGATTAATGCTCAAGGGAATAATGACAATCTTCAAATAATGGAAACGAAGAGCTTGTGTCATATATAGTGGTTTAAGACGTGCCTTTCCGGCGAAGTGTTAAACGGCTTTGGTAATGAACAAACACAAAGCAAATATTGAAGCATAGACAAGATCACTTTCAATAATAGTCTTAGTCTAAACCAAGATATGAGCAAGGCATAGATTCACTTTCTCTCCCATGAAGGGCCTACTAACCGTATGGGTGCAAACCATGATATCATGCTTGATACTTTAAGCTACTACTAACTCACTCTACATCACCATAGTGAGTCAAGTATCCAAGCAATGAAGGTTTGAGAGGATAAAAGGAAAGAATCACAAACCACAAACAAATGTCAAGGCAAGGATGCCAAGAGCAAGCACATAGTCATGTAATGATCAAAAGAATGATCAAAGGGCGTGTGGAAGAACGAAAACGTACCTTGGCCACAAGAGCATTCCAATCCATCACTGCAAGCCTCAAGAGTGACTAAGAAGAATACTAAGTCTTCAATGACTAGTTTTATTCCCAATCATCATTCAAAGATATTGAAGATCAATGAAGATGAGTCTTCTACAAGTGCAAGTAGCTCAATCCGTAATCAATTCAATGATTGATCTTCATGAGTACCTACACAAGACAAGATGCAATCTAGTAGATACATTTCAAGAGTAGATCTAAAATGTATAAATGCTACTAATCTAAGTGGGATGTAATATTACCAATTAAAAAGACCTATTTTCAAAGAAAAAAATAGTTTTGACCAAAGAGAAACTTTAGTACAACTTGACCTTCTAATTTGAGGAGACAGTGGATCGATCCAAGTTTCAAAGTACAATATACTTCAAAGATCTTGAGTGACCATCGCTCTGATACCAATTGTAGAAACTAGAAGGGGGGGGTTGAATAGTTTCTCTTTATTGGTGACCAAATTAAAGTTACTTTTAATTTGGGTTGTATCAAAAATATCTTTTACTTGAGGCTAAGTTGCATAATGATTAGGTTCAATTCAAAATGCACTAGCAAAGATAATAGGTAAGTATAATGATAATGAAATAAGTAAAGAGTAAGGAAGGAAACAACCTAGTGGGGAGACACCAAGATTTATAGTGGTTCGACAACGAGGTTCTATCCTCGTTTCTACTCCACTCCTTGAGTACACCTACTCGAGATTTCCACTATATCCACAAGCTCCCTTCTCGGCGGAGAAAACCTTACATCATTGCTTACATTATTTTCCGACACTAAGCTAAATGTCGAGACCTAATCTTTAGCTAGGATCAATCTACACAACGTTGCCTACTTCACAATTTAACGACACAAGGCTAGATGTCGAGTTCTAATATCAAGGTAGAACCAATCTTCACGACGTTGCCTACTTCACCATTTTACGACACAAGGCTAGATGTCGAGTTCTAATCCAAAGCTAGAACCAATCTTCACGACTCTTCACTTTGAAGCTAAGTGAGAACTTCACACAACACAACTACTAATCACTTTCAAGTTAAGTGAGAACTCACAAGACACAACCACATCACTTTATAGTTTAGTGAGAACTACTAATCAATTTATTACAACTTAACTAGACATATCCAAGTACACATGTAACTTGGATCTACACAACATAAATCAAAGCAAACACATATGCAATGGATGTACACAACAAATCCAAATATTCACAAATAACTTGGATGAACACAACTAGTAAGTATTCATAAATACAATGGATTAACCTAAAACAAAAAGGGTATCATGATGAATATGACTAGTTCATAGATTCATCTTTATCACAACACTAGTGAGTGAGTGATCTTCTCTTTGGACAAGGTAAAGGAGGGGATCAAGAGGATAATCATATGTAAACATCCTTAACAAATTAAGTGATCATTTACTAATGATTATGCTATAGAAAATAGAATGGGGGCTGAGGAAAACGTCCAGAGAGGCTTGTTGGAAAATGAGATTTGATCCACTATTTAAAGGAGACAATGTACAACGGCTATCTGGGTGTGGTACCTTATCTAGCCTGCGGTTCCTTATCGCTAGGGAACCGCCTAGCCACTTAAGGTACCGCCCACTAGACTACGCTCCTTTTTTGTCTTTTAGTAGGGTAGGAATATCTGAGGTATTTTAAGCCTTCAAAGGATATTCTAACAGCATTTGGAATATGCTATTTTCAAATTTTCATTTTCCATTTTAATAAAACATTTTCTAAAAAAGAAAGTTTATTAAAAAGTCTTTTGTCATATTAACAAAAGTGAGTTTTAAGAATAATCATTTTGATGATCACTAAGTATGATTAAGAAAGGTTAGTGATATGATTATTACCTTGATGATAGTGTTAGTTAAATAATTCGTTTTTATGTTCTACACTAATGTCTTGTATAGTTTGTTGTGATCAAAACTAAGAAAGATTAGTTAACACTAATAATGTTTTTAGGCATCACTTGCATTAACAAAGACCATAGTGACTACCCACTAATCACAGGTCGTGTTTTGAGAGCCTACAGGTCGAAGCCTTGGGCTCTGATACCATAATTGTAACACCCCATTTTGATAAATGGAATGTCACGCGTGATTATGGCGTGTCATCAAAGCATACAAGGATAAATGTATAAAACATCACATGACCAAAAATGAAATACCGGAATCAAACAACGGTACCCCAAAAGTAGAACTCATCACACACAAACATAAGTACTATAAATGAAAAGGACTAAACAATGTCCATGGAAATGAGTATCAATGTATAATGAAATGCATAAAGTAATGAAGGCTAGGAAGCGTCCAATCCATATGCACGTACGCTTAAAGTCTACGAGCGTCCCTGAGTACCTGCCGTTTTGGGAACATGAAAGGAAAAACGGCTGAGCATAACGCTCAGTGCACGGATATACAAATAAAGCATGAATAATATAATCATATAAGCATGAAGCAGCGGAAAAGACAAAGTCCTGAATAACCTGGCATATCTTAGTAAAACTGGTTTTATAGTTTGAAAAGCCTTATGTTTATCTTATAAAAACTGTTTAACATGTTTACCATTAGCCAATATAGGTCATGAAATATCAACGTGCATGAATACTTAGAGGGGTGACCTCGTCATGCAAATTAGAGGGGTTGCCTCTAATTTAATATATTTTTGGGTAGGAGGGATCAGCTCCTTGTGAAGGATGCAAGGCACACACCACATACACCTGAATAATCTGCTGAAAACATGTAAACTAGGATGCACCCATACGCCCCACCTGATAATAATAATAATATGGCCAAAAGCTGAAGGGACGCCACGAGCTATCACTCCGTCGTGGTGGAGTCATAACACTGGTGCCTCCAGTGTTATGGTTATGGTACCTCCATAACTAGGTGAAATTGGTCATGCATGTATATGGCTTTAGGTATCTAATTAAACATAAGCAATTCAAAAACATATAAAACATATACTGGGGAAAACAGTTGGCTGCATGCGGGAAATCCTAATAAGGAAGAATGTCCATACTGAAAGGACGGAGAATCCGTACCTTGTTTCCATTGAACGAAGAAGATGAACGGAAGAGAGTCTTACTTCGGTATTACTAATGCTACATAAATAATATACGTGTATAAGTATTCTGATTGTTGAGTACGTAACTGATTTTATGTCATGTCTTAACTTGTTTTATATGTTCATGTCATGTTTTACAGATTCAAGCTTTATACTGTGTTTCTCATATATTATGTCTATTCCGATTAAGTATTTCTTGTATTTCTTGTATTATTATACTTGTTGTGTAATAATAAGTAACTTTCTAAAAATAGCAGGTTTCCTAAAATAGAAAGTTTCCAAAAATAAAAAGTTTCCAAAAATAGATTTACTGCTTAATATAGATAAGTTTCTAAAAATAGAAAGTTTCTATAAATAGAATAGCTGCCTTAATTAAATAAGTTTCTAAAAATAGAAAGTTTTCATAAATAGAAATAAGCTGGATTATTAAGTTAATAATATAAGCTTAAGTGTTTACTGATTTATATTCTAAGTAATGTGATTAAATAGTATAGTTTATTAATAATTTCATGTAAATTAAATAAACTATAGGTTAAAGTATTTAATTAAATATAACATGATTTAATTAAATACAGATAAAAATACTTAGGTTAAAACATGTATTAATATTTATTATTAATATAACCTAAGTCATGTGAATTAATTAATTATAAGGCATGTTTAATAATTAATTAATTATATAGTCTAACTTAAATAATAAATACTTAGGTTAAAATCCATGTATTATTATTAATAATAATAACCTAAGTCATGATGTAATTAAATTAATTGAGTAACATGTTAAATTAATTTAATTAACCTTGTGATTATTTAACTTGTAAAATAACTAACTTGCAAAAATAATGTCGTGACCGAAACCCGTGTCTTATTTATTAAACGTGTAGTAAATCGTATTCGTGAACCCCGTGAACCGGACCCGTGAACCGGTCAACAAACGCACCCTTAACAGTGGCTAACCGGCTTAGCTGGTTGCCACTGTTTGTGTAAAACAGCCACCGGCTGACGCTGGTGGTTCCCTTGGTCATGGCTAGCCGCCGGCTAGCAAAAGTTCCCACCGGCTAGCCGGTGGTTCCCCCTACTGCCGCGGCTTGGGTTCCCCCTGCTTTCCATATATAGCCACCGGCTTATGATGGTGGTGGTCCTTATTTCTGCCGAGACCCAACCGAACACCAAACACACCCCCCGACATGGTCGGGGGTTCCCTTGCTCTTGCGGCCGAGATCAACAACACTACACCGAGACCCGTAGGTCTCGGCTGTGTTCACACGAGGCACACCGAGAGCCTTGGGCTCTCGGTTTGTGTGTACCGGCCTAAACAAACACCCCTTAAACCATAATTAATTTACCCCCATGATTTATTTACATGATGATTCTTGTTTTTTATATCACTTATGATTTCATGTGTTTAATTAAACAAGAACATAAAAAGAAAAAGGGGTTTAAGGATTTACCGATTACGTGAAACAATGGAGAACGAAAACACTAACAATCTTGCAACAAATCAATCACCAAAAATCAACCAACACACCCTTTGTGTGTGTTTGTACCCGGCGGCCAAGAAGAGACAAAAGAGAGAGATTAGGATTTGTTTATTTTCTAATTTCCTATCATTATGAAAATATCTTTTCCCTTTTCTTGTTTTAGTAAAAATTAAAATGGGCTTGGCCCTTGTCTTGTTTTCTAGCCGCGGGTAAGAGGGCCCACATGGGGTAACCCATATGTTTTCTCGTGTCTAAAATTATACGTGTTCTCGTGTTGTGTTTTACGTGATTTAATTAGTTATCGTTCGTGTCGTATTATATTTATTCTTAACCGTAATAAATATACGTAAATACATAGTATTAAGCTCGTGATGTTCATGATTTCATGTTCGTATGCTCGTGATTATAATTATTATTGAAATAATTATCGTGTCTTAATACGTATTAAATACTTATCGTGTCATAACACGTACGTAATACTTGTAAATCTTGTTCGTGACTCGTAAACGTGCTATAAAAGGAAAGTTCTAATCATGTACGTACGATCATAAGGGTACTATTCATGGTAAAAGCATGCGGGTTTTACAATCAAACTTTGTTATTAAAAAGAAACGCACTACTAAATGAGTTTATTTTGATTGATTTAATGTTTTTTGTTTCTTTTTTAAAAAGAAGTTTAGAGGATACGGGTTATTCGTTACAACCACTCTTGTTGATAATTTAGTTGGCGGGTTCGGTTGCCCATCACCATCATGTGGTTTCTCTATCATCGCCTTGCGCTGGTTGTTGATTGTTTACATCTTTCGATATGTGAGCTTAACTTTGAATGTTGATAATTGTTTACAAGGTTTGTTCTTTTTTTGTGCCTTTTGTTTTTTTTCATCTTTTGGAATTTGTTAAGATCTATTTTTGAAATTATCTTTGACGTCGGATCTTATGATTATCTTGGAGGTTGAGTTGAACGTTTCTTTTCCTGAAAAAAAGTTGTTAGTGATCATTCAATGATTCAATTGACAGAATTTTAGCAAAAGAGAAGAAAGTGTGTTGAAGTATTAGGTATATTATGGTTGTTTAATCTAAGTCATGAAGATTTCCTATCAGCCTCGGTAATGCATATTTCCCTTTTTGTATTTAAATCTTGGATACTTAGTTCTCAGTGGATAATGTTTATATCCATTTATATTTTTTATACATTTAAGTTTTCTAATACTTAGTAAATGGTAGCAATGAAAATATAGTTTTGTAAATGGTAGGAATGGATTATGATGTACTGATATGGGTATTTTTACCAAAATATGATGTAGTGATATTGTTAGACAATAAAATGGCCCAAGCCTGACTTCTGAGCTTAGGGTTTCTAGAATATTCTGTGTATTAGTATAAATACACATTAATAATACAATACCTTTTCATGGGGGTTTACACATTCTAACATGGTATCAGTAGGTTCGATCCTATGCCCGTTGCCTTCACCCATCAATAAACACCGATCTTTTTTTTTTAAAAAGAAAACCTTAATCTCCTAAAATTCCGATCCTATAACCTCAAATTTCTTAAACCCCCACATCCGCTACTCCAATATCCTGACAACAAATATGTTTCCAACTTTCATCATCATTCAATTCTTTGGTGTCTACTTGGTTGCTTGCATAACTATTGTTTTTTTTTCATCATCCGATCTAAAGAAATAAAATAAAAAAAAATATCAACCATGTTCGTCTACGAGAATTAATGGGGCGCTGTTGTTTTTTATTGTTTTTATAAATGTCGAATCTAGGGTATTAAGGCCCATGACGAATTATGTTTTAAAACCATTGTCTTGCGTTGTTTTTTATTTTGTTTATTTTGTTTTTTTTCCCGTCGCATCTTGGGTACGTATCCCCGAGACGACGCGTGTTTCAAGACCATTGTCTTGTGTTGTTTTTTATTTTCCGTCGCATCTTGGGTACGTATCCCCGAGACGACGCGTGTTTCAAGACCATTGTCTTGCGTTGTTTTTTATTTCCGTAGCATCTTGGGTACGTATCCCCGAGACGAGACATGTTTCAAGACCTTTGTCTTGCGTTGTTTTTTATTTTCCGTCGCATCTTGGGTATGTATCCCCAAGACGACTTGTGTTTCAAGACCGTTGTCTTGCGTTTGTTTTGTATCTACTTGTTATCAAGATTGTTATCTTGCGTGTTTGCTTCACTTGCATAGTTGTTTCTAAAGATTCGATGTTTCTCACGATCCCTGATTCTCAAGATCCGCTGCTTCTCAAGATCCGCTGCTTCTAAAGATCTGCGGCTTCTAAAAGATCTGTTGCTTCTAAAAGATCCGTTGCTTCTAAAGATCGGCTTCTAGTTTACTTTTCTAGATATGTTTTATTATGTTTTGTTTTTCTTTTTTAGTTTACTTTTTCAGTTCGAGCTTTCGCGATTTCGCCGCTCGGACTGCGGGGGAGTGTTAGACAATAAAATGGCCCAAGCCCGACTTCTAAGCTTAGGGTTTCTAGAATGTTTTGTGTATTAGTATAAATAAACATCAATAATACAATACCTATTCATGGGGGTTTACACATTCTAACATATATGAATTGCATGAACATTTATTTGTTTTTATTTGTTTTCTAGACATGCAAACACGTTGCTGGAGACAACGTTTAGTGTGCGTGTTGTAGGTAGGGTGAGCATCGTGCGGGGGTGCGGTTTTTGCAGTTTCCGTTTTTCAAAAAAGTGAATCCACACTGCGCGATTTTTGCGATTTTTGCGGATTTTGCAGATTGTAACCGCATCGTACCACCTCTTATAAGTTATAAAATTTATTTGAGTTTTTGTGGTTTTTTATTCACAATATTGGTATTTTTTTGTTATAACATTGCATATAATTAATGAAAACTCACATATTACTTAAATATTGTTGAGAATATGGACTAGAACCCTTATAACAGACATTAAATAATCGATGTGTCATTTTTGGGTTATATAACTAATATGCGGTACGGTGCGGATTTTGTGGTGCGGTTTTATGGGTAAAACCGCAACCGCACTGCATTTTTCGATTTATTTTTTTTTGAAACCGTTCTATCGGTGTTTGCAGTGGTGCGATTTTTTACGGTTTGCGATGTAATTTTTGCTCACCCCTAGCTAGAGGAGATGCTTTTTTAGTGGAATGGATGGATCGGAATTGAAAATGATGGTTTTTGGTGGAATCAAAATTATGAATGAGTTCTAACATGCTTTGAAGAATTAAGAGAATTAGATAAACAATAGTTACATTTTAAAATATTGTTGTCGTCTTTGCGAATGTTTCAAGTTTACTTCTATTTTCACCTAGAATGTGTCTATTTTCTCATGAATTTATACTCTTGTGTTCACAACTTAAATATCTTACTATACATTAGGTTGATGTATTGTACCCCGTATATGTTTAAAATTGTTGTGATATAATGGCTAATACAAAAACTATAATTATTCTTCATTTATTAAAATATTTTAGTGAAGCCAGTCAAAGAGTTCGGTAAAAAAAAAAATCTACATCTTATATGTCGTGTATGTATGTCTAAATAGCGTGCATTTTTAGTTATCTTTAAAATTGGTGTAATGTTTTATTTCCACTTTCACCAATGTTTTTATATATTCATTGATACATGTTACGAATTTTTGCTTGCGTTGATTATCGCATGTTACAAACATTTGTATATATATTTTGGTGTTTTCACGTTATATTTTAGACGTTAAACAAAACGCTTGCCACAATATATCATATCGTTAATTATATGCCGTTAGGAATTTTCGCTGCTATGCGTGGGTATTCGTCTAGTAACATATAAGTAAAATAAGAAGATAACTTTACAGTATCATTAAATTGGTAGAAATACATTAAGATGGTCAAGTAAAACTTGTATACAATATAACATGTATACTGTAGTTAATCCCGTTACAAGACACAAGTTTATATATGGAGTTGCACCTGTCTCGTATGATATGTGTAGAGGTGAATTGCATCGGTTCAATGTAACCTACTACTTGGCTTAGCTTATTTGCTAAGCTTATCGACTTATTGGTTTCTTAGAATATATAAACTCAGATCCGTTTATTAATAACTTGTCAACCTTTATATCATCTCAAATTGACAAATTCTCAATTCAAGAAAGTGCACGCCTTGATCAGGTAACTTTGTTAATTACTATAAATTAACTGTCATTATCCATCCTCATTTGCTAATTGCTAAAAACATGGTTCAGTTCCACATGAACATTCTGCTCAAACCACAGAAGGAAACTTAATGTACATACAAAACCACATAAAGAAACTTGATGCGCATACAAAACATGAGCTTATACATACGTATGTGATACATACAACGCGTATGTATCTCTTCGTTATTTACAAGTTACGTGTCTATGGTATGTCACTGACCCTGGAACAAAAACATACTACCTCTTTTATAAAAGAGAATATTTGTTGTCAACAATTCGAGATTCAAGCGAAAACATGGCAGAGGATGATGAAGAGCAGAGCCAAGAGTAGAGTTCCAAATCCAAAGCCAAACCCGTCTGAATCAAAATGAGAGCTACTACTAGACTGATAAGAATAGGAATTGTAGCGTGTCGGAAGAAACGTAGAGATCAATATGAGTAGCACCAATAAGATAGGAAGAAGCAGCATCACCTCTTCCCCTATAATAAAGGAAGAAATAGTTCCATATAAGTTCTCTAGAGCAGAGCTAAATACGACTAGCCCAAGAACACATACAAACAACGAAGGTACCAGTGGAGATGGTCCTGCTGCTCTCATTTTTATATACCGAGCAAAACAGCAATAGATCAATCAGTTTATATGTCAACCAACATATATACATACTCATGAAAATGAACACAGTGTATATAAGAGTGTGTGTCTAGTTGGTTGTTGGTCTGTAGATTGTCCATTCACCTAAATTAGTCAACTTGTTCATGTATTGTTGGGAAATAACTAAATCTGGGGACCAACCAAACACACCAACTTTGTTGATTTTGTGGACACAAAGGTTAGGACTATTTATCCAAACAAACGAACATTTTTTTACGTATAATCAGGGGCGGAGCCACCTTAGTAGTATTGGGGGGATGATACGTGCATGCGAAGACCAAGTCCAAAGAACAACCACTGTGTCGATTATCTATGCGTACATTCATGTTCCATATTGAAGTAGTTATGTTCATATGCATTAGTTATTTCATATTGTAGCAGTTATTTCATAAAGTCAGTTACATGCATGCATTGTTTTAGGAAGTATCCCATATTGCATACCACGTTCTATTTTAGTTCCTTAAGTTTAGGTTGACACTAAGTCTTTTGATTTCTATATAATCTGTACGAGGATTCATTATAGGTATGAATGAATGAAAAGTAAAGTTTCTAGTTTCTCCCTAGTTCTCTTGGAGTCTTGCCCGCTCAAGGGCCTTATCCGTCCGCTTCTCATATCTACTTCTTGGGAGATTGACCATCTATAATCGGTCTTTATCAATGGTGCTTTCATCGACTTACTCGATGCCTCCAACAACTAAACCAACCACAAACATTCAAGATCAATTATCCGCCCTAAATGCAAAAGTCGATGCCCTCGTTAAAATTCTCCAAACCCGCCTCGGAATCACCCCACTCGACACCACCGTTACAACATATCATGTGTCAAACTTCACGGACATTGACGCCACCTCGGAACCACATTCCACCTCGAACTCCATAACAAACATCACCAAGACTACATCTACGCCCATCAACACCGAGATCACAACTCAAATTCCTCCTTTTTCGTTGCCACCCAAAACTCGTGTTACATCCGTCCCTAACACCGAGACCAAGGTCACCACCCAACGTCCCCGTTTAATTTCGAACATTGCTCCCAGATTATCAGAAAACCAAACAAGCAAATCAAGCATCCATCTGGTAGTTGAACAAACATACGACCATGACATGCGCATCAAATACATGTTAGCCATCTTCGGTTGCGTGAACTCATTTTTTCAAGATCACCCGTGCCATCCACCCAAATATGTTTTTCTTCGACCCGAACCGAAACCACCTTGGAAGCCACGTGACACAAGAGATAATACCATGAGTCTTGAGGACAAGACTCGTTTTGAGGCGCGGAGTATTGATACGTGCATGCGAAGACCAAGTCCAAAGAACAACCACTGTGTCGATTATCTTGAACCACAGGCCAAAACAAAGATCAACAACCAAAGTATTTTCAAGTTGAATATAATATATATATATATATATATATATCACTTGGATAAATATTACCACTGTGTCGATTATCTATGCGTACATTCATGTTCCATATTGAAGTAGTTATGTTCATATGCATTAGTTATTTCATATTGTAGCAGTTATTTCATAAAGTCAGTTACATGCATGCATTGTTTTAGGAAGTATCCCATATTGCATACCACGTTCTATTTTAGTTCCTTAAGTTTAGGTTGACACTAAGTCTTTTGATTTCTATATAATCTGTACGAGGATTCATTATAGGTATGAATGAATGAAAAGTAAAGTTTCTAGTTTCTCCCTAGTTCTCTTGGAGTCTTGCCCGCTCAAGGGCCTTATCCGTCCGCTTCTCATATCTACTTCTTGGGAGATTGACCATCTATAATCGGTCTTTATCAGCATGCCCCCAACCAAGCTCTTGAAGATATACAGAATGTGAAAGAAAAAATGTAAATTTTTGAGAAAAAAATCCGGTGCCCTCACCCATAAAATCAAAATGCCCTCATCGTTCTCAGCTTGACATCAATTTGGGTGTTCTCCGATGCATATAATTCGTTTTTCCGGTGGTCTTCCACCATTCCAGCAATGAAATACGAAGAAGAAGATAAATAAGAATTTAAAAAGCTGGTGGGATAGTGGGGAAGTGGGCCACTAAAGGTGAATATAAAATGTTAAGTAACTTATACAGTAATTAATTGTACAACCTTTGAATGGTGGTCATGCTTTCTTTTGCGACATTTTGTTAACAACGTGTTTTATATTTAGTTTTTCAATCCGATTAACTCACAAGTGAGTGTTTTAAACTTAACTAGCATGGTATCGTGTAATGAGGTGACGAGTATCCGATGATAATTTTTAGGCGACAAGTGTCACCATTTTTATCTATAAAGTTTGTATTCAAAAACTAAAGTTGTAAAAAAATTAAATCTAAAAATAAAATAAACTCTCAAAAAATAAGAAAAACTAAAAATTAATTAAAATATATCAAAATATATATTGAATTAAAGAGAATCAAATTTAGAAAATATGATAAAATTAGATTATAAAAAAAATATATTTCTATTTTAAAGATAGATTTTAATATGTTGTTACAAAGGTTTATAAAAAAGAACGCATGGTCAATTATAAAATGATAGTTTTCATAAAAGTTAAGTTTAAAAGTCTTAATTTTCAGACTTTATAAATATATAAATGTTCTAAATGCTTTATAATATAATAAGATAAGATAAATTCTCGATACTTAAAAGGCAAAAATAAATGCTTTTGCTACAAAGAAAGCT
This sequence comes from Glebionis coronaria, assembly GCA_025667525.1. Lineage (NCBI taxonomy): Eukaryota > Viridiplantae > Streptophyta > Magnoliopsida > Asterales > Asteraceae > Glebionis > Glebionis coronaria. Next base: position 445,282,690 of record CM046878.1, on the reverse strand, counting down.
AACGCTCGGCGTGAAAAGAAACCCGCTTTGGCATGTTCTACTGACATTTATTTATCGACACCTAAAGTTGTTTAATTAGTGTTAACTTTATTGTAGTAGAGTACTTTTGTTTCCTTTTTATTAAACCCGACCAGATTTGTCTTAAATTACGCTAAAAATGGCATGTTTTTATCTAACCTTTTTTGGTCATGGCCCCCCTTGATTACAAAGCCTGGCTCCGCCACTGCGTATTATTGTGTTTACAAAGGAGTTGAACTTCAATTCTTGGTCACATATTGCATAGCAAAACACTTTTTTGCTAAATTATATGTTCCTGTGACCAATTTAGTCTTGATGAATGCCAGTGATCAGTTGCACTGAGTCAATGTTATTAAAGTTGACATTGGAGTGTTATCTAAGAACCATACAAACAGCTATATTAAAGAAAGCCGAATTAGCGAGAACCTAGAATTCATGGCAACATGTGTATGCATAGTCTTAAACTCTTAATTGTACAGATCGAACATATGAGTATATTTATGAAATGACTGTTTGGTTAAAAAAATTTGGATTACAAGCAGAAACATTGATCATCTCTTGTACACCTATTGGAAAAACCAAATACTCTTATGCATGTCACATCCTCAATTGGCTTGGATAAGTAATATCCTTTGAGATACTAATCATAGGTGGTAATGACAACTTCATAGAACTCGGCTGAGAATAAGGAATATCATGATCAAAAGAAAAGCTCCAAACCCGATGCCCCCCTCACCTTCATGGCTTGATCCACTTTGGTCCTGATATGAGACTGCAGAAGTATCTTGGCTTGGAAAGAATGAAGAAAAGAAGTATATGACTAGTATTAATAGAACAGGAATCATGACCAAGTTTTGTACCATAGGACTGAATATTACGAGGGCAAGAGCATTCACTATCAGAAACGGAACAATTGGTGATGGACCTGTGATTTCCATTTTTGTCTGCTAATTAACCTTCTCAAACTCGAACAAGTGGCAAATAACTTCAGTTTGATTCCAGATGTACTGTCATATCACATGTATATATAGACATACTCAGTTTGGACTTGTTTAATTCAAAGGTTGATATTTCTAGGATATCTATAAGATTCTGTTTCCTGTATGATATAGGGTCAAATCAGCATACTTATGAAGTTGGATATTTTATAGTATTCACCTTCTTGTACTAATCTGTATGATAGTAGTAATATACTACAAGATAATGTTACTGGTTTAACCTTATGAAAACAAAGTCGTTGCCTTTTGACGGGGACAAGAATCGAGAAGGACATGGAGCAACACGAGCACAACAAGTACACATGACTTGGCCTCGCTACAGCGTAACACCCTTGTTACACGTATAGCTCTCGAATAGGGTTTGTTTCGGCTTTCAAGTTGGTAAACAAGCTTTCCTTGTTAAGCCTTAGGGGCTTCTAACGCAGTCTTAATTTTTATTAGAAAAAATTCTTTACGCGGGTTTCATTCGATAAAGGTTTTATCCTAGTTATCAAACACTAGTTTAAACAAAATTCATTTCCACGTCTTGCATCATTTTCAGTAGTTAATCGAAATCGTACTTTGACTTTTTGAAGTCAACCCTCATACTGATTAATTTTATTATACATGAATTTCCTCAAATGTTTACTTTAAAAGAAAAAGTTAAAACAATTTTATAGTTGACATTCGAAAGCTGGAATATAGCTACCTTTTTTTATGAGATGAAGGGTAAACCAAGCTAGGATAGAGTTTAGTAAAGCGCAATTAAAAAAGTCAAAACTTTTTTGTACACGAAGGTAGAATCGTACTGATCCTCAGCAGAGCATTTTTAGCTATCTACATTACAATCTAAATGGTATACTTGTGACATCTACAAGCAAACCATCACCCTAGTCTTGAACATATAAAGAAGTTAGCATTCGCAGATACTATAAAGTAAGTCCACATTGAAAGAGACGAAGAAAAGCATATATTCATTTGGCTTTTAATCGGTCGCCATACAAACAATAAAAGAATTAAATTTATTATAATGTTCTACAAAGTGGTAAAAACATGTTTTGGAAGTGGCGCTGCAAGAGAAATACTATGAGAGCGTTTCTGCATACTAATGGATATCATCAATATAACTACAACTACAAACCTGAAAACCATGGTACCATTATATTCCAAAGGAACTCAAGAAAAAGGCCATCTCAGTTCTCAGATACTAATGATAACAAACAGCAAATAAGCTTCTTCTTTTTTTTTGGGAGGGGGGGGGGGGCAACAAAACAAGTTAAATGAGCATGCTGAAAGCTTAAAATTGGACATGTCAGATATCAATAAACTACACCTCTTAAGCCAACATAACCCTACATTTTAAGATCCCATTTACACCCAGATCCATAATTAACAGCATTCATGAGATAGGATTAGTTTGACTATTTACCAAACAAGACACTAGGAAACTCAACTCACTGACTACAAAAAGACGGCACCAAAAGAGAAGGATGAACAACATGATGATCCCAGGTATCCGCAACTAAGATGTCGGTAGGAAACTCTTTAAGGACTGTCGTAACAAAGGAGTTTCTCATAGTAGTTGATCAGCTGTCGGTAGCAATAGAAAAAGTTAAATTAGCACTGTAATTATGTCATTCTAATTACTTGATTTAAACAAGATGGAATGTTACCAGATCTGGATTGTTTTCCTTGAGGTACTTGTTATCAACCACCACCTCTTCTCCATCAGACCTGTTTAAAAATCAACAAAACAGTTGATTATGCATACACGTATGTTTATATATATGATATATTGAATATATCAATAAAGGAAAATGATTAAGCAAAAATAAGTAGAGTAAGTAAAAACCTTCTTATAAACCAACAAAACAGTGGATTATGCATACACGTATGTTTATATATATGATATATTGAATAAATCAAATAAGGAAAATGATTAAGCAAAAATAAGTAGAGTAAGAACAAACCTTCGGACCAGAAGGGACACGCACACATCCTCAATCCCATTTTCCATACATCTTGTATAGTTAACCAACTTAACAATCTTTATAAATTCAGCACTTTCTGGAGTAGCAGCAGAATGATGATCGACATACAACCCGGCGTCCACATCACTAGTATCAGTTGCTTTTCCAACAAGATTAGTTGTGAGAGCCAAGTTTGTTGCTTGTTTAAACCTCTTAACAGCACATGATTTCCTTCTTTGAGATCCAATTCTCAAACTAACCGGAATAAGTGCTGTTTCAACATCTTTGGAGACCCCATTTTCAGGACTAACATCTTCAGTTCCTAAATCTTCTTGAATGTGGACAGATTGTAAAGGTTCCTCGGTGACGTTCAGATTCAAAGCAGATACAACAAAAGTAGCATTACGTGAAATATTTTGGTTTTTTGGCTTTCTTTTCTTGTTCGATCTTCGTTTCCCAGACTTTGAGCTGCATGTTTAAAAATATAATATTATCAACTCTTGTTTGCAATCACAATCATTATATGTAATCAAATTTAAGATACGCAGTCAAAATAAATATCAGTATTGCTCACATTTGTTACAAGATGCTGCTTACAACTCTTTACAATAAAAAAATTTGAATTTACCAAGAGTGAGTTTCTGAATCCCAAACCAGCCCTTCATACATAATTCAATAAAGAAAGATACAGAAAGTAATAAAAGAAAATACCTTTCTTCGTAAGACTCGATTAAATCAGTGACTGCATCGAGATTCTCAACAGGCTCCCATGTATTGGTCGATTCTGGCCAGTCAAGCCTTCAATTACACACGAACATATACTCATTTCCTATTGGTATAATGTTTGAGAACAAAAAATCACTAGTGCGAATTTAGAAACACTTCTGATCGAATATTCCTTATAAGGTGCATTTTCTTAAGATATTTTTCACCTTCTAAAAAAAGGAATGAATCAGAACACATATTTCAAAAAAACCTTTACCCAGTTTGAACCTGTGAGGCGACCCGATCAAACCTCATGGATTAGTCGGCAAATAGGTCAGAAACAGTGGTTAGCCGAAATGAAACATGATATATACGCTTATTTGCTATTCTAGTCTAAACAAGAAAAACAAGTAATTAGAGTACATGCTTCTGTTTGAGCAGATAAGCACGTTATATCAAGCAAATCACAATACTCATTACATTCCTCAAAGCAAATCACGAATAACCATTACATTGTTTCTAAAACTGTTTAAATATCCTAATAACCTCTTTCAATCAACACCTACTCAAAAAGCTTAACCAAACATACTTCGTGAAAAAAACATAACCCACAAACCCACCCATATAAAATAAACATCTATAAGAAAAAAGGCATTCCCCATTGATTTAAGTTTAGGGTTACAAAATCACAAGCTTATCTCAATCAGTCTTTCCTAATAAGTAATAACCTAACCAAAAACATGTTTCAGACGAAACCTATATCCATGACTCAGAACACTTGTTTGGTAAAAGCAGCTTATTTGCTTTTTTAGCCTGCAACAAGAAGATAAACAGGCAATTGTCTAATCAAATCGTCACTAACATTTAAATTGCTTTCACCTTACTAGGGTTTTTTTTGAACTTTTGGTGCCTGGTGCATTTTGACATTCTTAAATATTTTGGAAGTACATTTTTCACTATCTAAGACCATTTCATTGCGCTGAGCCGCTGATAAGCTCAGAAGAGTGTCTAAGTGAAGTTTCAAATAAAACATATTTGCAATAGATCAGAAAACTTCACTAGAGACAATTTCAGCATGTGTCTAAACATATTACTGTATATTATTTGCTTTTTTTAAGTTTAGAATTAACCATAGTTGTGACTAACTGCTTATATTTTAGCATATAACTTCATAATAAGCAATCCCCAACACCATAACACATCCTCATATCATACCAATTTACCAACTAACATATTCCATTATTTTCATCTCTTGGGTACTTCGGCATTTCAAAAACAAATTTTTCACATTCTAAAAACCTCTAAATAAGCTGAAGAAGGTGTTTTTAGTAAAACAGTTCAAGTAAGAAAATGCCACTAAAGAAAGTTTAGAACTGTGTTTAGATGAAACATATTATTTTCTTAATTTTGTTTAGAATAAGTACTGTTGCTTACTTTGTGGCAGATAACCACTTTAGAATATGTTTGCATACTAATGCATTTTAAAACACATATTCACCTTGCAAAACCCTTTTTAAAACAGTAACAGCTTCCAACCCATAAAATCTCAAAACACAAATAACCGCTTTAGAGGTGGTAGTCGGGTTTACCATGGAGTAGAAGTATGCCCGTACACATTCTACCTCCCCCAAACACCATAAACACATACTCTAGCGAAAGTACCAAACCACCACTAACATTTTACATAATTTTCAACTTATGTCTCTTTTTAGGTACTCGATCATTTCATAAACAGATTTTTTAAATTCAACCCCACACAATCAAAAAACAACTCATAACATTAATCAAAGACAAAAACATATTTAGCAAAGCAGTAAAAACAGCCAAATAGAGATTAGTGCATATCAGCTTATTTTCAAACAAACAAGCAGCACATAGAGCAGCTTATTTGACTTTTAAATCCAAAAAAAAACATATTATCAACCCCTGCTTAATTTTCAAGCAGAGAAGCATGTTAGAATAAGCAATTCCGAGCACATCATGTGATCGAACCACCACTAACATTTCACATTACTTTCACTTACAGGGGTATTCAGGTACTACGCATTTTAACAGCTTAACCTTTAAAAAAAACAGATATGTTATATTGCAAAACCCTTACAACAAGCTAATAAGCTCAAATCATGCTTATTGAGCAAAACTTCCGGTTAGAAAGCTTCAATGGTCCACTAGAGATTGTTTATGTATGTGTATTAATACAGCATACCCGTAAGTTTAAGTATCTGCTTCTTTTTATCCATGTAAGCCCTTTAGGGGGGTGTTCGTTTAAGCTTATATTCGTTATCTGACTCAGCTTTTTCAAAAACCGACTTTTCTAGCTTATTTTCAGCTTATGTGCTTATTTTCCATATTCAAGTCATGATGCACTTATATGTCAAAAAGTAGGCCAAAAACAAGTTTATAAAGCCTAAGCCGGCTCAAATAAAACTCACGAGCCCAACCCTAAGCTTAAACAAGCACCCAAACACTAAAATTTTACATTCTTCTCTAAACACCTTAAAATCACATATTAGTAAACCCTTTAATGAACCTAATAACTTCTTGAACCCAAATACCACAAAACCTCATGAACTAACACATAATTTTTTCTGACCTTTGGATAGACTAATCGACCGGGTCTGAACCCACCATTTAAGGGCATTTGTTTTGGCTTATATAACCGGCTTATGGGCTTGTTTAAATTTGGGCTTATGTTTTATAAGCTCAGTTTTTGTGGCTTATTTTAAACTTTCCGGCTGGTAAAAGCTTATTATGTCATAATGAAATGATATAAGCCGAAATGTTTCAAAATAAGCCACAAAACGTGAGGTTATGAAACATAAAGTAAGCCATAAGCCGACTATATAAGCCAAAACAAACACCCCCCTTCAAACACTTATAATCACATTTTATGTCTTCAAAAACACTTTAATGAATCGAATAACCTCTTTGAACGCAAACACTCATATAGCCTTAAGTAAACACCCACAAAACCCCATAAACAACAAATGTATTTTTTTTTCCTACCTTTTGGTAGACGGATCTAAACCAAGAGTTAGCACAAAAAATAACAAACAAAATATGACTAAAAAAATAACCAAACACGTAACCCGTAAAACCCCATACAACACATGTATTTTTTTTCTGACTTTTTGGCGGACTAATCCACGGGGTTTAAACCCACCATTTAACGAACACAAATATAACAAGAGAATAGAAACACTAACCATTTAACAAGGTACTCCTTCTTCCCCTATTTAACACAACAAGAAAAAAAACATTAGACCAAACATATGAAACAAAAAAACATAAAAACAACTTTAAAAAGAGAAATAAAAAATAATAGAAAAAACCTTTTTGACCCGTTTCTTCCGTACAGCTTCAATCTCAAAAAAACCTTCAGGCAACTTGGGTTGTTTAAGCTCATCTTCCTCCTCATAGTCCTCATAATCTTCACCGTGCATCTCAATCTCTTCGTATTCATCGTTTTTGACCCGTTTCCCAGACTTTGAGCTTTATGTTTAAAAATATAATATATCAACTCTTGTTTGCAATCACAATCATTTGAGGCTTGTTTGGGATATGTAATCAAATTTAAGATACAAAGTCAAAATAAATCAGTATTGCTCACATTTGTTACAAGATGCTGCTTACAACTCTTTACAATAAAAGGCCCGAATTTACCAAGGTGAGTTTGTAATTCCCAAACCAGCCCTTCATACATAATTCAATAAAGAAAGATAAAGTAACAAAGAAAAAACCTTTCTTCAAATGCCTTTATGAAATCAGTGACTGCATCGAGATTCTCAACAGGCTCCCATGTATTGGCCGACTCTGGCCAGTCAAGCCTTCAATTACACACAAACATATACTCATTTAATGTTTGAGAACAAAAAATCACTAGTGCGAATTTAGAAACACTTCTAATCAAATATTCCTCATAAGGATGCATTTTCTTAACACGTTTTCCACCTTCTAAAAAATAATTATCATCAATACAAGAATGAATCAGAACACATCTTTCAGAAAAACCTTTACCCAGTTTGAATCTGTGAGGCGACCGGCTCAAACCTCATGGATTAGTTGGCAAATAGGTCAGAAACAGTGGTTAGCCGAAACTAAACATGATATATACGCTTATTTGCTATTCTAGTCTAAACAAGAAAAACAAGTAATTAGAGTACATGCTTCTGTTTGAGCAGATAAGCACGTTATGTCAAGCAAATCACAATAATCATTAAATTCCTCAAAGCAAATCACAAATAACCATTACATTATTTCTAAAACTGTTTAAATATCCTAATAACCTCTTTCAATCAACACCTACTCAAAAAGCTTAACCAAACATACTTCGTGAAAAAAACATAACCCACAAAACCACCCATATAAAATAAGCATCTATAAGAAAAACGCATTCCCCGTTGATTTATGTTTAGTGTTACAAAATCACGAGTTTATCTCAATCAGTCTTTCCTAATAAGTAATAACCTAACCAGAAACATGTTTCAGACGAAACCTACATCCATGACTCAGAACACTTGTTTGGTAAAAGCGGCTTATTTGCTTTTTTAGCCTGCAACAAGAAAATAAACAGGCAATTGACTGATTATCTTTAAGCAGCTAAGCATGTTAAAATAAGCAATCCCAGACACATCGTCTAATCAAATCGTCACTAACATTGAAATTGCTTTCACCTTACTGGGGTATTTTGAACTTTTGGTGCCTGATGCATTTTGACAGCTTAAATATTTTGGAAGTACATTTTTCACTATCTAAGACCATTTCATTGTGCTGATGAGCTCAGAAGAGTGTCTAAGTGAAGTTTCAAATAAAACATATATGCAATAGATCAGAAAACTTCACTAGAGACAATTTCAGCATGTGTCTAAACAAAATATATTATTTGCTTTTTTTTCGTTTAGAATAACTGCTTATATTTTAGCATACAAATTACTTCATAATAAGCAATCCCCAACACCATAACACATCCTCATATCATACCAACTAACATATTCCATCATTTTCATCTTAGGGGGTACATTGGGTACTTGGCCATTTCAAAAACAAAATTTTCACATTCTAAAAACCTCTAAATAAGCTGAAGATAGTGTTTTAGTAAAACGGTTCAAATAAGAAAATGCCACTAAAGAAAGTTTAGATGAAACATATTATTTTCTTAATTTTGTTTAAAATAAGTACTGTTAAAGTAACTGCTTACTTTGTGGCCGATAACCACTTTAGACTATGTTTGCATACTAACGCATTTTAAAAACACATTTTCACCTTGCAAAACCCTTTTAAAAACAGTAACAGCTTCTAACCCATAAAATCTCAAAACACAACCTCAAACAACCTTTAACTAACCAACCCTTCAAAACACATCTTTTAAAACTTTTACATAATCAATAGAAATTAAGCACAGTTTTGTATGCATGCTTACTATTAACCAAATAACCACTTTAGAGGTGGTAGTCGGGTACTCGGGTTTACCACGGACTAGAAGTATGACCGTACACATTCCACCTCCCCCAATCACCGTAAACACATACTCTAGCCAAAGTACCAAACCACCACTAACATTTTACATAATTTTTAATTTAGGTCTCTTTTTAGGGAGTCGTCATTTCATAAACAAATTTTTCACCTTCAATCCACACAATCAAAAGAGATACTCATAACGTTAACCAAACACAAAAACATAACTAGCAAAGCAGTTCAAATAAAAACAACCAAATAGAGATTAGTGTATATCAGCTTATTTTGAAACGAACAAGCAGCACATAGAGCAGCTTATTTGACTATTTAATCCAAAAAACAAACATATTATTAATCCCTGCTTAAGTTTCAAGCAGAGAAACATGTTAGAATAAGCAATTCTGAGCACATCATGTGATCGAACCACCACTAACATTTCCCATTACTTCACTTACAGGGGTGTTTAGGTACTACGAATTTTAGCTTAACCTTAAAAACAACAGATATGTTACATTCCAAAACCCTTACAACAAGCTAATAAGCTCAAATCACGTTTTTTGAGCAATACTTCCAGATTACAAAACTTCAATGGTCCACTAGAGATTGTTTATGTATTAATACAGCATACCATTTGCTTATTTTAGTTTGAAATGCCCATAAAATTAAGTATCTGCAACTTTTTATCCACATAAGCACATTAGGTGGTGTTTGTTTAAGCTTATATTTGTTATCCACCTCGGCTTATGTTTCGGAAACCCATTTTTCTAGCTTATATGCTTATTTTCCATATTCAAAACATTATACACTTATGTCAAAAAGTAAGCCGAAAAACAAGCTTATAAAACATAAGCCAACTCAAATTAAACTCACGAGCCCAAATATAAGCTTGAAAACCACTTTGCACTATTTTCAATTCTTAACACTTTAAATCACATTCTAAACCTTCAAAAACCCAAATACTGACCTTTAACCAAAAACCCGTTCAAAACAAATATAACCCCATGAACTAACACATGTATTTTTTTTCCGACCGGGACTTATATAGCCAAGCTTATGGCCTGTTTTGTTTTGGGCTTATGTTTCATAAGCTCACTTTTTGTGGCTTATTTTGAAACTTTCCGGCTTATATAAGTTTATAATGTCATAATGAACTTATAAAAGCCGATAAGTTTGAAAAAAAGCCACAAAAAATAAGCTTATGAAACATAAGCCCAAAACCAAATACGCCATAAGCTGACTATATAAGGCAAAACAAACATCCCCTCAAAGACTTAAAGTCACATTTTACATATTCAAAAATCCTTTAATAAATCGAATAACCTCTTTGAACCCAAATACTCGTATACCCTTAACCAAACACAAAACCCCATGAAGAACACATAGGCCCGGGTTTAAACCCGCCATTTAAAGAACACAAAAATAAGAAACAAAATATAACAAGAGAATAAAAACACAAACCATTTAACAAGGTACTCCTTCTTCCCCTATTTAACACAAAAAGAAAAAAAAAAACATCAGACCAAACATATGAAACAAAAAAAAAACATTAAAAAAAACAACAAAAAATAAATATAAAAGAAAAAGTAAACCTTTTTGACCCGTTTCTTCCGTACAGCTTCAATCTCAAAAAACCCTTGAGGCAACTTGGGTTTTTGAAGCTCTTCTTCCTCCCCATAGTCCTTATAATCTTCATCGTGCATCTCAATCTCTTCGTATTCATCGTTTTGAACAGGTTGTTTAACTTTGGTTTTTGTTTTGGTTTTGTTGGTTTTGGTTTTAGGTTTGGTTTGTCTTGTGCTCTTCATTTTCGGAATGAATTTTGGTTGTTTGGTTATGAATGAGGGTTTCTGTCTTTACCTCTTTCTATTAAAAGAGTGGAGTGAAGAAATAAACAGGAGAGAGGAGGGAAAGTAGGAGGAAATAAAAAAAGTGTGGGATCTTTTTGTTGTTGTTTGAGTTTTTGAGTCTGTGAAAATTTTCAACTCATTTTCTTAAGTTTTCTTTTTATTTTTTTATTTAATTTTATTTTGTACAAGCATTTAATTTTCAACTCAGTTTTCGTTAGTTTAAACATTAATTACCAACCTATTTTATAAAAATTTCACATATTGCTAATGGGATGTCACGGATGAAATTGCTTCATCCAAAGATTATTAACGTCAAATGACATTTATATCCTTGCTAACTCTTTTAACGATGAATGGAGTGGCACTTAGAGTAAAAGGTGTCACGGCTAGTCAACCCCTCTTTACTTGTGTCATCTCAGCGTCATCAAAACAAAAAACCAATTAAACACCCCCTCACTCACAACTAGTCTCTCTCCTCTTCATTTGGGTCCCACCACTCACCATTTTATTTCTTTTTTCATTTTTCACACAAAATAAAATTTATTTCACTTAAATAAAACATTACAAATACGGAAATAAAAATTACAAATACGGAATAAAATTAAAAACGATACGATACGGTTCGACGGAATTTAATCGGTTTCGGGATCCGAATCAGATTCCGATGAAATACCCCACGATCTCTTGATGAATTCGCGTGTCTTTTCCCACTTGATCTGCTTCGCCAACTCTTGTTTCTCCCGTTCTTCTTCTGCTAATGCTTCACGTAATGCTTCTTCATCATTAAGTAGTTGATATTCTTGTACCTCAGTAAGACGGAACTCATCATGTACATGGTATTCTTCAACAGGGCACTCTGGTTGATGAATAGTAGGAACGGATGATTCATCCATTATGTTTGGGTAAGGTTGTGGAGGGTAAGGTTGTGGAGGGATTGTCTCTGGTACCTTTTCCGGTGTCGATGGGTTGCTTCGAGTAGCTTTTCGTTTGTTTTGTTTTTTGTTTGCAGAAGTGTTTCCTTGAGACATGTTTTAGAGTATGGTTTTGTGTGATAAATAAAAAACTAAATGGGAGTAGTATTTATAGTGAAAATATAGCCGTTGGAATCCATGTTAAATATAGTTGTTAGAAAATTCAAATTTAAACATAGCCATTGGAAAATTCATTACTGAAATTAAAATTACAACATAAAAAATAAAATAACATTACTGAAATTAAAATAACATTATTTAAATTAAAACTAGAATACCGAAATTAAAATTCTCTAATCCTTTCTTTTTTAGAATCCATTTGTTTTTCGATTTTAACGCCTTCTTCAACCAAAGCATCATGTATTTCATCGTCTTTGTTCGACTCTTTTTTCAAAAATTCGATTATCTGATCACGCCACTCTTTTGGAATATCCTTGCATTTTTCACATGCCTCCTGCAGTTCAAATTTTGAAGAGGATGCACTTTCAAATTTGAGGGCTAAATCCATAATCGCTTTCTGTCGAATGTTGTCTTCCTTAATTAGTTTAGCAACTATTTTTTTGATTTGATCATAAGTGTGTGGAGCCGAACAAGCCATTCTAGTAGTATTTTTTGATTTTAGGGAATGAATATGATTGTTAAAATTGTTAAATGGGGGAGAGTTTATATAAAGATTAAGAAAAAAAAATGTTAGAAAAAAATTAACCGTTTGGCAACGGTTTAAAAATAGGTGGGGCACAAATTTTTCTCCTTTTCAGCTCGTTGAAGTTTGGCGAATTGATCACGACGAGGGGGTGGGTGTCACGGCGAGCACCGGCGAGGACACCTCGTCGTGACACCGTTTACTCTTATGTCATGGGTGAGTAAATGAAGTCGCGCGCGACTTGCCACCCCCCACTAAGTCGCTCGCGTGCAAGTTGTAACACCCCCAAATATTCACGTTTCGAATCAGCGGAAGAGTCGTTGGTGTTATGGGATAGCACATTATAGACAATGCTTAAAAATCGCGTCGTTTAATAACAAATCATTTTCTATTCATAAATATCAAATTACATAGGTCCACAGATCAAAATATGTCTTACAAATTTACAAAACATTCGAATGGAAATTTTTGTTTAAATGCGGGCCATAAACTCTTGTCGTCTTCCCGAGAATTACCTTCAAGTACCTGAGATAAAACATGCTAAAATTCAGCGAAACGTTGAGCGAGTCCATAGAGTTTAATAACAACCATTAACATAAAGCCGGTATATAATCATTACCAAAAAAATATTTTGTACAATTCTTTGTTGTAGACCACAACATAGGCCAAAAACATTTTATACGAATCATTGTCGTAGATCATAACATAGGCGTTTGTCGTCAAAACCATTATACGAACCATTGTCGTAACAACATCATACAATACGTTTTATAACGTTGTTTATAATATAATAAAAGCCGTTATATAATTATGAAAAGTAGATTACAAGCATAATATTAGTAATAAGACCCCATATTGCTAGTCAGGCAATTTATTATGATTCAAATCATATATCATTCACTATTCCTGAAACCGCAGCCTCAGTGTTACCATTATCATTATTATTATCGTATTATTATAAGCAGCATGACATTGTTACCTTTCTATAATATATATCGGGTAGCTAGCCCGGAACTCATTTGCCCATTTAAAAAAGCATGTCGTCACAAAAATAACGCTAAATATATCCCTCTCATACATAAATTCGCTTGCCAATCAATGTGACACAACGGGGATCAGCCGTCAAGACGCGAACTGGGGTGATCTTCCCCAAAAGTACTATTATATGCATAAGCGTCTACCCACTCCCGGTAGTTCACAATTCATGCTAATGGGACTTATAGAATAGTGACATAATCTAACTAATAATAATCCATTTCAATCATTCATTAGGTCATCCAATCAATCGGGTCCATATCAATAGGCATACAATCAGGACCACTTGTGTTCTATTTTATTAAAACTAGCATGTTATCTCCCTCGCGGGTTTATAAAACATTTTATAAAACATTTAAAAGAATGCGAGGCTATGAACTCACGTTGGTTTGGAAGGCGGGTTATCGGCAACTAGGGCGTACGACGCGCGTCGCAATCACGGGTTACCTAAACAAATAATACTCGATCTTAGACTATGTTGAGTATTATTAGTACAAAGTTGTTATGTATATGTAATCAAGTCATAAACATGATTATCAAGTGGAATTTTATCATTTTACACAACACTATTAGTTGTTAAGCATCTAGTTAACTTAGTCCAATTACACTAATTTTAGCCCACTTATATGTTAAGGCCCAATAGGCCCATTAAGAGTCCAATATGTATTATTAGTCCATTTATCTATTTAGGACCAGGCCTCTACTCATATGTTGGGCCCAAGTGGGTTGAGCCCATGATCAAGTCCAATAGTGCTAAACCAAACTAGTTGGGCCTAGTGGTCCAACAAGGCTAATTTGGTCCATTACGGGTCCATATGTTACAAAGCTCGGGTTTGTCAGATTTTGCTTGTTAAATGTGTTTATATATCAGTATATGTTCTATAAAAACATTACATTAGATGGGTCCGACCATCTAAGTTTTATTTGGCGAAAACACCATCCTTTCGGTTTTAGCCGAAAAGACGTAAAAGTCATATATAGTTTGTAGTTAGAAAACTAGTTGAGTTTTATTTTTATAAAATGTGATATTTATTTATTATAGTATATAAACATATTCTTATAATAACTATTATCAATTATTCACTTTTACATATTTATTTATACAAAAGTTTACCTCAAGTTGTCTTTTAATATTATATACCTTATTGTGAAATCTGATGTAAAAAGTTATGTTCATCATTTTTATCATATCTTGAGTTCTATAATGAGTTAAAACCCCAATTTTTTACTGTAGAAACTACATGATATTCTCTACAAATTATCCTTCTGTGGCTCCTTCTCAAACAGCCTCTAAATATCAGTTTTAATCGTCCAAAACAGATCAGTCAGATTAGTACATCAAAAGTATTTTGGCCATATCTTGCTCATTTTTAACATTCCATTGTGTGGCCAATTAACCACTTGTGTAAAAATCATTTATCTATCATTATATCAAATAATCTATTCCATTTAATCAACTAAAAATATTGAAACCTACTGTTTTTCACAGCCTGTTAATCTAATTAAGATTTTATCATCTTTTACTTGTAGATTTAGCCTTATTAACTTATTCTAATGACACAAAATCCTCATGCAACACATTGATCATCATTCATCACTATCATACATATATATTTGGAAGTAAATAGACAAGTACATTTACAAAAATAATAGGATGATAGAAATAAAACAATCTTTATACCAACCAAATGATGGAAATGATGAAATTTTGGATGAACAAGCTTGATCTTTGTACCCAAATCTTTAACATTTCAAAACAACTTTTTGTGATCTCTAAATATATGAACTTCTCTTACAAAATCAGCCCAAGAACTACATGAAAACTTCTTTTCACAAGTTGGAATCACCTCAAAACATCCTTCTTTTAAGTGGTTTTCATCATAGATTGAATATAGATTAAGTTGTAGGTTGAAAATTTTGTGAAAATGGTGTTATGGTGGTGGTGATGGACGGCTACAATGAGGGAGAGAGGAGAGATTGATAAACTTTTCTAGTCAACATGCAAGTTATGACTGTATGTGTAAAGTTTTGAGGCTTAAGTATCAAGCCAAGGTGTGAGACAATTGTCTCACGCCTTAGCTAGAAAATTGACACCAAAAGGTGGTGCACCCTTGTTGTGTCCGCCCATAGTGGGGGTGGGACAAGTGTAATACTTGTCTCATCTTCACTATTTTACGGGTACTCCTCGATTCTAGTTTCCTCGATTTACGTGTCCTCGGATCGATTTACGAAAAACGTTTTTGCAAAATATGAAACTACGGAATAAAACGATTCTAATAAAAATTGTCTCATCAAAAATGGAGCACAAAAGCGTAAATACGTAAATCTAGGGTTTCCGGTTTAAACGTAAAAGACGATAAATTATGCACATAAACCCTAGTTTCTTTCCGTAATTATGTGAGTTCATGAACCAACATAAAAATAAAATTTCAAAATAACATACGAGAATAAATTTACAACCTAAAAATGTCGGACTGTCACAAAAACGGAGTATGTAAATGTAAACACGTAACGTAGAGCTCTCCGGTTTAGACGTAGACGATGCTAATTTAAGACGTAAACCCTAATTTCTTCCCAAAAGTGAGTGAGTTCATAAACTAATAATAAAATAATGATTATAAGTAATACTTGAGAATAAAATAACGACCTCAAATTGACGGATTCTTACAGCATCCCCCCTAAAGAGGATCTTTGTTCTCAAAGATCAATTCATCTTACTACTCGCTTCTTATAGAGTTAAAGACATATGGGCATTTCCTCCACATTCGGTCTTTTCTCTTCAAGTGTAATTCATTACAATACGCGAGTTTCATCAAACATAACTATGGGAATATGATCATGCTTAAGTTGACTTACTTTCTCTTTCCATGATATCCACGGGTTTTCGATGAATGCAACTTTTCGCCGACCCAAACTTCATTAAGAAATAATCAGATTTTGACTTAATAGACATTTTATCAAGTTCGATATACTGAACGTATTTCATGCAGCCCTTGAAGTCCTAGGGTAGTCTAGCTTATATGCCTCTCGGACCAAATCTTTACATTATCTCAATGGTCCCATACAACGGGGACTTAGCTTCCCCCGATATTTCAGGTCAAAAATTCACCTTTCCACGGCGAAAATTCTTGGCATAAATTCGCTACCCATCCTGTACTTCAAGATCTACATCTCACATTCACATAACCTCCTGCCCAGTACCGGCAGTCAATAATCATATCCCAATTTCCACAATCATTTAAGGTCTCGCGGGTCGGGGATTTTCATCCCAACTCCCACCTACAGGTGCTCTTTATATAGATCCTCACAAGATTCGATCTTAATCCTAATGCGATAATTATCAATGATAATCCATTCAAAGGTAAATGCTCATCCTAGACACTACCAAAGGTCAATCATACAAGCACAAAACAAGACTTCTAGTGTCTGTATCGTTCCTTCACCTTGTCCCTCCGATTGTGGGTGGTAAGCAGTATTCTCATCAAGATTCGTTCTCAAGGACTTCTGAGGGGATCTCCAGAAATTCGATGCGAAGCGAGGGTCTTGATAGAGATGATCGATACAGGCACACCATGCTTACATAACTTCTTTAAATACAAATGAGCCAACTTCTCCATCGAGAACCTATCATTAACGTGAATGAAATGAGCAGATTTGGTCAGTCTGTCGACGATGACCCAAATCGAATCAAATCCAGATGATGTCCTTGGAAGGTCTGTGATAAAATCCATGGTGATTCTATCCCACTTCCAAATAGGAATAATAAGCTGTAAAAGCAATCCTGATGGATTTTGGTGTTCAGCCTTGACCTTCGCAAAAGTTAGATATTTAGTAACGTATGTGGCGATGTCGGCTTTCATGTTCGGCCTTCAGTACAACTCTTCCAGATCAATATACATTGAATCAGAAACGGAATGATTAGAATACTTAGATTTATGAGATTCCATCATGACTAAATCTCGAAATCCTCCATATTTAGGCAACCACAAACGACCTTTTAAACACTTAACGTCATCGGCTCCCATCTCTAATGGTTCTCATTAGCCGCGAAACCCTTCATCCTCTATATTATCCTTTTTACAAGCATCGGTTATTTCTAAATTGCTCGGGCAAACTATTCTGCACGGTCATTACTAAGGAACACATCCTAATTGGTTCTTTATCCTTTCTACATAACGCGTCAGCAACTACATTCACCTTCCCCGATGAAATAAATATCATGACCATAATCACTCAGAAACTCAAACTATTTACACGGCTTCATGTTTAGCTCTTCCTGATCCAAAATATTTTGTAGGCATTTGCGTTTGGTGAATACCATACACTTAATGCCACACAAATAATGTTTTCATAGTTGAAGAGCAAAAACTACCGCTCCAAATTCCAAGTCATTGGTTATATGGTTTCCTCAATTCCTCTTAGGTTGTCTTGAGGTATACACAAACATCTACTCCTAAGGGAGTTTAGTTAAATGATATGGGTATGAGGGAATAATTCCTTAATAATCCTTCGATAAATATCTGTCAAACCCAAACATCTTCTCACTTCCTTTTTGGTATAACCCCAAGCCTTAATGGCTCCGATCTTTAAAGAGACAACATAGGTTCCACTACCATTAATCACACGGTCAAAGAATGTAAAGGATCAAGCCTTAAATCACATGATAAATACTCAGGGTACAGGTTTTCTCTGCTCGGCTAGATCAAGGCAGTCTACAAATGATGGGGAAAACCGAAACCCGAACCGGTTGGGTCGGATTCGGAGTCGGGTTGGCGGGTTTGGATACGGGTTCGGGTTTTAATGTTATTTTTTCGCGGGTACGGGTTCGGGTGCGGGTTCTACTAATACCCGCCCCGTTTACCCGTATCCGAATCCGTACCCGTTTACCCGAATCCGTGCCCGCTTTTGTTGCTATTTTATATAAGTTTTAAATTTGTGTGAAATAATAGATGAAGATTGTTAAACGAATTGAATGATCATATTAGTTACATTTTGTGTGTATTAACATGTTTGTGATCAAATATATTTATATTTTGTAATTTAAAATAAAAATCATGATTTATTCGACATATTAAATCGCATGAATAATACTAAAAAGTATTTTTTTTCTTCTAAACACTTAAAAAATATATTAGGATATTTTGATCGTTTTCGAGTGATTTTTCTTAACATTATACGCACAATAATGACCAACGAAAATTTAATTATGAATACCCGATACCCGCGGGTAAAATCCGAAAACTCGATGGGTAATACTAATCGGGTACCCGTCGGGTGATGGAGCGGATACGAGTACGAATATTATAAACGGGTACGGGTACGGGTTTACTAAAACCCGACCCAAACCCGACCCGTTGCCATCCCTAGGTGCACATGCCACAGGTGCAGCACCAGGAATATAATCAATACCAAATTCAACTTGCCTTAATGGCGGAAGTCTAGGTAATTCATCAGCAATACCTTAGAAAGTCTCAGATAACAGGAACATTTTCTTATTTAATTCACCTTAGGTTCTTTCTAGATTGCTAGATCTATGACTAGTTCACAATCTTTCATGGTAAAATTTCAAGCCTGAATGCAGGATACGATCATCCATCGGGAATTATTTAGATCACCGTTGATAATCAACATCTTATCTTTTTGGGAAATTCTACCCGTGCTCCCATCAATTAAGACAATGACATCACGTCATAACATTGATTCCATACTAATGACACCACCATATTTCCAGTTTTATTACCATTGATAAGACAAGAACTACTTAGGAGGCTAAGTATACATCCTTTTTTAATCTTATTGGTGCTCACTACTTCTCCATTAACCACAAGCTAAGAATAATCTTCCATAATTTAAGGATATCTAGAGACATAGCTAACATTAAAAGAGTGAGGTCAACGCATGATTATCACGGGAGAATGTCAAATCAGACAAAGACGAAAATATTAACGAATATGGATATATCCCATGTGTTTCATGATTTGTGTATGCATCTGAAAGCACTTCGGATCGTTACCCATGTCATTCAAATGGAATCTAATCAAAAGAAATGATAAGAACGTCGATACACCCAGTCGGGTATCAACACTCGATAATTAGAAAAGTTTCCAAAGAATCTTACCATGAAAGAATTGAACAAGAAGGGGGTGTCAATTGTCAAATAAGACAATATCCATAGATGAGTAAATTCGATTTAGAAAAATGGTACAGGCACATATGTAGGTGTCCCTAACAATATGTCCCTATTTTGCACTTCTTGCAGATTTCATAAAAATTTAATCTTTCACAATTACAAAGAAAAATGTAGTGTTTATTAACAATTTCATGGTGACTACTAATCAGCCTTGCATGGTCCCTTCCAAATTATATGTAGACGCGCTTCTATGTACAACTTAGGATTAACGATGCAATACTCAGTTCGTCAAAATTTTGTCATCATGTTTAAAATATATATCCATGTTTAATTATGAAATAAAAAAAATGATTTTACCGAAATGTTCATCACTATGAAAGCATTTCCATATACAAGATGTTTAATAAAAACTTTATTTCGATAGTAGTTATTTAATAGTACCGATTTAAATAACTCATATGAAAATAAGAATTTCATATTTTCCCCAGATGGTATTGTATTACTTATAAAAACAATGAGTGATCCGCAAAAGAGTGATGAAGAGTTGTTCACCAATAACTAATTACGATGTGATAGGAAATGAGCTTAGCCAGATAATCATGAGGTTCATGACATCGATGGCACTCAGGAATACGAAAGAATAATTCACAACGCAACTCAAATCGAGATGAGTACTCGTTCAATGGTTGCATCACTAATGCGAACATTAGGAAGAAGTAAGAAAAGATAGATAAAATCGATACATGTAGAGTTTAGCAATCGAAGATAGTCTTTTCATTAATCACAAACAAGTCAAAAGTTGTATCGTCACACATTATATGTCATCATGTAATGTTATCCAATTCCAAGGACTCGTCCTACCAACTGATATCCCAGTTAAGTTAGTGATTTTAAAAGATACTACAATGAATACTAATCTACAAGAGTCATTAGGTGCTCCACGTGTCCCGGAAGATCAATCGGTCCCAATTCAGAAGAATATTTCCTTGATTTGTTTCTTGGGCACTCGATATCCTCGTCATTGGACAATGGCTTAGGAAAAACCCTTTAATATGAAACAACAACCATCTAAAGCCTTACGATCCAACCACAAGACTCAACGACTTCCTCTTAACAATCTCTTATTCCATACGAGTTAAATTTGACTTTATTCAAGTTTCAACCAACTTATACTCAATGCGACATCCTACCTCATTCTCCAATACTTTCAACCTTATTCTTCGGCTTTGGAAGGGCAATAAAAGATCGACATGAACAACACTTAATTTCCAATTCTATAGCTCTTATAACAATAATTATCAAATGAGTCATGAGTAGGAAATGACTCACACATTCAACTAGACTTCTCGGAAAGGTACAAGTGGCATGAGGCTTTTGGGTAAGGGTTCCAATGACAGCCTCAAGTGCAACATTTACCTTTTCGATTTCAAATTTAAGAACTGGGTGACACCGAATCAGATGACACATTTCTAGGTGGTGAAGTTTTGTCAAACTTCGCTCTATAAGGAAAGATCGTCATGACATCGATATCAGACTTAATCTCGACAATTCATCTTCAATATCACAATCAACTAATATCAACATTTCTTGGAATATCAACCATTTCGTTGGGATCATAAACATCCACAACTTGGTTTAGATCTGGAATAGCTAGAATTCCTACATAAACAGCTTCGATTGATTTGCTAGAAGAGTTAGGGTTCCTTGTGACAATCTACATCGTATAAATATCTCGTATAAGTATTAGAATAATCATTAAACAATCATGTAATCAAATTACAACATATATATAATCCAAGTTATATATATATATTAAAATAACACTTCTCAGTTTGGCCTTGTCGGTAACTCGGAAATTCTTCGGTACCGTTATAGTCAAAAGATTTTTAAACATTTTACTCAAAATATTTATTTAAAAATATTTATGGTTAAAAGATTTTTGAATTTTTTTATTCAAAACCTTGATTTTAAAAATCTTTCGTTCTCTATAACGAGAGCTCTGATACCAAACTGTAACACCCCCAAACATTCACGTTTCGAATCAGCGGAAGAGTCGTTGGTGTTACGGGATAGCACATTACTCAAACCATAGACAACGCTTAAAAGTCGCGTCGTTTAATAACAAAGCATTTTCCATTAATAAATTTCAAATTACACAGGTCCACGGATCAAAATATGTCTTACAAATTTTACAAAACATTCGAATGGAAATTTTTATTTAAATGCGGGCCATAAACTCTTGCCGTCTTCCCGAGAATTACCTTCAAGTACTTGAGATAAAACATGCTAAAAGTCAGCGAAACGCTGAGCGAGTCCATAGAGTTTAATAACAACCATTAACATAAAGCCGGTATATAATCACTACCAACAAAATATTTTGTACAATTCTTTGTTGTAGACCACAACATAGGTCAAAAACAATTTATATGAATCATTGTCGTAAATCATAACATAGGCCTTTGCCGTCAAAGACATTATACGAACCATTGTCGTAACAACATCATACAATACGTTTTATAACGTTGTTTATAATATAATAAAAACCGTTATATAAAACAGTTATGAAAAGCATATTACAAGCATAATATTAGTAATAAGACCCCATATTGCTAGTCAGAAAATATATTATGATTCAGATCATATATCATACACTATTCCTGAGACCGCAGCCTCAGTGTTACCATTATCATTATTATTATCGGATTATTATAAGCCGCATGACATTGTTACCTTTCTATAATATATATCGGGTAGCTAGCCCGGAACTCATTTGCCCATTTAAAACAGCGTGTCGTCACAAAAATCACGCTAAATATATCCCTCTCATACATAAATTCGCTTGCCAATCAATGTAACACAACGGGGATCAACCGTCAAGACGCGAACTGGGGTGATCTTCCTCAAATAGTACTATTATATGCATAAGCGTCTACCCACTCCCGGTAGTTCACAATTCATTCTAACGGGACTTATAGTGACATAATTTAACTAATAATTATCCATTTCAATCATTCATTGGGTCATCCAATCAATCGGGTCCATATCAATAGGCGTACAATCAGGACCACTTGTATTCTATTTTTATTAAAACTAGCACGTTATCTCCCTCGCGGGTTTATAAAACATTTAAAAGAGTGCGAGTCTATGAACTCACATTGGTTTGGAAGGCGGGTTATCGGCAACTAGGGCATACGACGCGCGTCGCGATCACGGGTTACCTAAACAAATAATACTCGATCTTAGACTATGTTGAGTATTATTAGTAAAAAGTTGTTATGTATATGTAGTCAAGTCATAAACATGATGATCAAGTGGGATTTTATCATTTTACACAACACTATTAGTTGCTAAGCATCTAGTTAACTTAGTCCAATTACACTAATTTTAGCCAACTTATATGTTAAGACCCAATAGGCCCATTAAGAGTCCAATATGTATTATTAGTTCAGTTATCTATTTAGGACCAGGACTCTGCTCATATGTTGGGCCCAAGTGGGTTGAGCCCATGAGCAAGTCCAATAGTGCTAAAGCAAACTAGTTGGGCCTAGTGGTCCAACAAAGCTAATTTGGCCCATTACGGGTCCATATGTTACAAAGCTCGGGTTTGTCGGTTTTTGCTTGTTAAATGTGTTTATATATCAGTAGATTTTCTATAAAACATTACATTAGATGGGTCCGACCATCTAAGTTTTATTTGACGAAAACGCCATCCTTTCGGTTTTAGCCGAAAAGACGTAATAGTCATATATAGTCTGTAGTTAGAAAACTAGTTGAGTTTTATTTTTATAAAATGTGATATTTATTTATTATAGTATATAAACATATTTTTATAATAGTTATTATCAATTATTCACTTTTACATATTTATTTTTATAAAATTTTACCTCAAGTTGTCTTTTAATATTATATACCTTATTGTGAAATCTGATGTAAAAAGTCCTGTTCACCATTTTTATCATATCTTGAGTTCTATAATGAGTTAGAACCCAACTTTTTGCTGTACAAACTACATGATATGCTATACAAATTATACTTCTATGGCTCATTCTCAAACAGCCTCTAAATATCAGTTTTAATTTGTCCAAAACAGATCAGTCAGATTAGTACATCAAAAGTATTTTGGCCATATCTTGCTCATTTTTAACATTCCATTGTGTGGCCAATTAACCACTTGTGTGAAAATCATTTATCTATCATTATATCAAATAATATAATCCATTTAATCAACTAAAATATTGAAACTTATTGTTTTTTGATGAGACTGCTTTTATACATAGTCTCATCGTCCAAATCGGGCTTAAAAGGCATAAAATATCATTAAAACTGCCAAATATATGCTCGTGTTTGTTGCTTGTGTATTTTAGGTACGAATATTGAGGAAATGACAAAAAGATCACAAGAATCAATCAAAAACGAACACGGGAAACGAAGCCGCACAATGAACCGACCCGAATCCTGAATTTCCAAAAATGACCTTGAAGAATTGAAGAATGTCAAGTTTGGTCCCTCATCTTTGAAGACTTGTCACAAATGACCCTCCAATAGTAATTTGTACAAGAAAAATCCTTAAAGTTTGAAGAAATGTCAAGAATAGCCCTTGGAATTGGATAAAATTGCATTTGTAGTCCTTGCCTAAAGTTTAATTAAACAAAAGGACTGAATTTGACAAGTGGGAAAAGTTGATTATAAAGGGAGTTCAAGATTGGAGCTGTTTATTACTAAGTGAAGACAATTGGAACCTTGGGGGGCCATTTCTGCCAGACACACAAACTCCTCCCCACCAATCAACCTGCCACATCACCCCCACCCCACCACTCCCATCACACCACCTCACCACTACCATCCACGTCTGATTCCCACCCAACTTAAATAATCAGTTAATCTGATTATTTAACTTTCCCTCTAAACACATAATTTAAAAACCCATTTACCCCAAACGGATTAAACCACCCTTAAACACCCTATAAACCCTAAAATCCCCAGTTCCAATTAAGCCATAATCAAAGGGGTTTTTCCCCTAATTGTGTAGAATGATGATTAAACTCTTTGTCACCAAAACCCAACTCACCAAACAATCCCATGTGAACCCATGGACCCCCCTTGTACCTCCCCTGCACCCGTCACTTTCCCCAAACCCCAATACCAGACAAAATCAACAGCCAAGATGGTTTTCTTCTTCCCAAAGGCAAGATAAACGCTCCAGATTAAATATTCCACCTGGCCTCATCACATGGACGATTTTTGACCAAGACCCGAAGGGCATTTTCAGATCTTCATGTCTATTAGGGTTTAGGGTTTGATTTATTGTATTATTTTATTTAAGCTTCTAGTCAGTTCTATTTGATAGTATAAATACATGGTGCATGTACCATGTATTCCTTGTTCCAGATTTTTTCCCAAGCACTTGTAATCCCTTTTTAAACATTTATAAAGTTGGTATTTTTGGTTAAACTGTAATTCCTTTTATTATTTTTAAAAGTTGGTGTATGCTTGAGATAAATCTGAGTTTCACATTTGTGATTTAAGTACAAGGATTTTTCAAAAATCAGTCTCATTTTCAAGGTTTCTGAAAAAAGGTGATTTTTTGGTAAAATCTTGTTCCAAACTTGGTTTTCCAATTTGTTAGTTGGTTTGTGTAAGTGTTTTCAAAGGAAAGAGTTTAAGGAAGTTTTCTGAAAAGTTTGTGAGAAAATTTTAAAATCAGATATTGTGTTCATTTGTTGATCTTAGCAGAATCCATTGGAAGCTTGTTATCCAAGGTTCAGCACAAGCCCGGGCTTGTAGGAGGTGGCATTGCAGCCATTGTGGGACCTGGATGTGGGTCCCACAAGGTAAATCCCTTGTTACCTTGTTTTCAATCTTCAATATTTCTGATTTCCAAGTTGTATGTCATTTGGTGGATTTTTTTTGTGAAAGTTGTTTAAGTGTTGGTTATTTGGTTTGATCCTACTGTTTAGAGGTTTATGTGCATGATATAAGCTGTCTAAATCAATTTGGTTGATTTGTGAAGGAATTTGGTGTGTAAAAATCATATTCAGAAAAATTAAGGGGTGTTTGGATTAGTGTTTTAAGGGAAGTTTTTGCTAAACTTTTGGCTTGAATCCAGTCTAGACTTACTGGTTATTGTTGATAAGTAGCTATTTTGGTCATAGGTTTCATATTTGGGTAGGATTTAGAGTTTGCATGATAAAAAAATTGGTGAGAAGCATAAAAATCAGCAAAGTGCCTTGTCTGCCTGTTTTTGTAGAAATTTTGTTCATCAAATCTTGGGAAATGTTAGATACTGGTTCCACCTAGGGATAGTAATTGCTTATATGTGAATTGGTCAGCTTATATGCAAGATTTGGCTTGTTGAATTTCATTTTTGTGCAAGTAAATATAGCCAACTGTTCATCAGAAACCCACATGCTATATCAGTCACCAATTTGTGCATTTTGTGCTTGATTTTTGTGTTAGACCTGGTGTTTTTCTTGTTTAATTGACTTCCCACAACCCAACTAGTTGTGGGAGTGCCCATTTGTCCAAGCAAAACTCAACCAAAAGCTTTCCTAAGCTTAAACAGTCACCAGACCTGATTTTTACACTGGCAGTGGGAAAAAAGTTACCCCTGCTAGTGTTATTTTTACCACTGCTCAGCTAAAGGACAAAGTCCTCCACATGTCACTATCAGAAACTTAACTTTTTTGTCTTTTGTGGCTTAAATGAGGAATTAGGGTTTGAAACTTGTCCCATTATTTTTCTAATTTTATTTCTGATTTTTCTGCTTAATTGATTTTTTATTACTGTTCATTTGCTATTTTTTAGGTTAAATTGCATTTTTAAATACTTTTTAATATTTCTGTTTTTGGCATTTAGTGCCAAAAATCATTATTTTTCAGTTTTAAGAATTTTATTAGACCTAGAAAAATAATTTAAGATTTTTAGTATAAAAATTTTTTACTGTTCACTTATTAATTATTTTTTAGAATTAAATTAATTTAATTTGGGTTTTAATTATTAACTATTTTGTCTTGTAGTGAAAAATTTTATACTTTTCAAACTTTTTCAATTTTCTACTGTTCATTAGATTAATTTAGGATTTTTAAAATTGTCAAATTATTTCTAGCATCATTTTATTATTTTTTCTATAATTATTTTGGTTTAAAAATAGTTTTTAGTGATTTAAAAATAAAAAAAATGTTTTTAAAATTAGGAAAAATACTTTTTAGTCTTTAGATAATATAAGTAAGTTATTAGTTCAATAAAATAATATTTTGGACATTTTGATTAATTAAATTTAATTTTAGGGCTTTAATTAGCATTTAAAATTAAATATTTAATTAATAAAAGGTTTTAAAATATTTTTATTGGATTTTTATTCTTATTTATATTATCTAGACTTAGTTTTAACTTTTAATTAATTTTTAGGGTTTAAATTTTTAATTTTGTAGTTTTTTACGGTTTTACGTGAACGCCTTTTCGTCTTAGCTCGATCCGTCTTCGTAACCGTCATTCTCTTCTCACCCCATTTCTATTTTTCTTTTTCTCAACAATATAATCACAAACATTAATCAATTCATTACACAACACACTAGCCTCCTCGAGAACAAACTCACTTCATTTTTGGGTCATTTACACACGGTTTTCCTAAATCGTCGTGCTTACTTACCACTATTTTGTTGCTCTTTTCCTAAAGGGTAGGAAAAACACTACTATCATTTTGGCGTCGCTGCCGGGGAGGCGTATTGTGTTTTGATTGAAATTGTTGTTTTTATATACTAACCATAATTAGTATTTGTATTAGTAGCACTCTACTAATACGTATTATCGGTTTTTGGTTTTTGTGTGAATATTATTAATATATTGTATACGTAGAACAATAAATTCACAAGTACTCCAAATACGTGAGAAATCACAACCTTGACTTGGGAGGTCATTACCCAATCATTGTATTCGAATCTCAAACCAAAGAAAAAGGCAAAAATAGATAAATACTTTCGTGAAGCTCGATCTTGAAAATACAAACTATAAGGTGGGTATAAGGCAAATATTATAAAATATATCCTAAGGAAAAAGGCTCTTAAGTGCTTCGCGCCGCCTCGTTTCCCCGCTTGCTTGTGAGTATTTGATTTTGAGAGCTAATCGAGGGTTTTGCCGCCCAAAGTATTATTACATATCATATATGTGACAGCCGTCAAATTTCCATCTTAATTTATTCATGTAGTACGAGTATTTTAACTGTTTACTGACGAGTTGTCGACATGAATGTGTTAATTATTTTGCTTTGCGGACAAAGCCCTCTTTAGGGAGAGCATATGTAACATCTCGAGTTTTCGCGATTATTAAGTTGAATGCAATACACGAAGTTGGTGGGCGTTTTATGTTTGCCGTACGTTTATTTGATATATTTACTAGATTTCGTGAAGTCTCGCACAATTGCTTTGTTTTGGGATCGTGTGTCAAACGGTTATAGTGTCGTGTTTATGCAGTTCGCGTCTAAACTTAAACACCGTGAAACCCGAGTCGAGTTGTATAAACTGTCACAGCATGTACATATAATTGAGTATAAACCTTCATTTATGTTTATTGCAAAACTTGCCTTACAAGTGTCCCAAATTTCAGTCACATGTCTAACTACAAATAAACCATATAGTTTATTACCCACTAACCACTACAAGACAGCACACATGCCTAGTTTACCCCATTTGGGTATATCACAAGTTACCATTTTCAGTTTGAAGGTAACCCTAGACTAACAATACATGTTTATATACAAACCGAAAGTTTATCCAATGTCCAAATACAAAGTTTATCACTGTCCAAATTACAAACACAAAAATCTGTACAAGTCTTTCAAAATACAACTCCTGGGAAGGTGAAGATTAGTGTCCAGCCGACCCACCCGTCGCGTCCAACCTGCAAAACCGAAAGAGTCTTCCATCCCGTCCGAACCTGTAAACCGAAACATAGCATCCCATTGTGAGTCTTTTCGTCTTTTCGTCTTTCCTTTATGAAGTCCTAGTTGTGCTCGTTTTGTACAAACCTGCGAATAAACAAACCAATGCGTTAGTCATTATAACGGCCTTATTTTTAACTAAAAACTGAAATTTGTTAAACTTTATTACTAGTACTCGAAACATGGCTACAACTTTACTATTCTGTCAACCAAACCGAGACCCGACTTAGACCAAACCAAGACCCGACTTAGACCAAACCGAGACCCGACTTAGACCAAACCGAGACCCCGACTTAGACCAAACCGTGACCCAACCAAGACCACAATCAAGACCACAATCAAGACCACAATCAAGAACCAAACCGAGACCCAAGTCAAACCAAACCGTGACCCAATTAAAGGCCAAACCGAGAACCAAACCAAGCCAACCAAGTTTCTTACCTTCTGCCAAAAACTATCGACAATCAATACCAACTAATCTAAATGTCTTAACCAATTTTTATTTTACAGAAACACCCTAAAACCGTTAATCATGCCGCGGGTATAAAAACCCCCAATTTTATAAAAACCCTAGATTGACTTTTTATTAATTAAAACATTAATTAAACCTAATCTAAACCCAAACCCCATAGTTAATTTAATTGAAAACGTGATATGCAAAAACCCCCAATTGACCGAAACCCTAATTTTTATAAACTGTTTATATGTTGAAATTAGTTTGATTTTATAATAGAAAACATCAATTAATTGCATTTAAACCCAAGATTGATGAAAACCCCCAAATATTTCAAAACCCTAAATTCGTTTATTTCAAATCCGAGAGCCTTATGGTTCTCAACAAGTTTATACAAATCAATCAAACCCACTGATCTTTATTAAATCGAAAATCAATTAACTTTTGTAAAAGAAATGAAGGAGAACAAACTTATCTTTGATTGATGGCTGATGATTTACGTGACCATAAGATGAACACATCAGAAAACCAAATCGGTTTGATGTGGGGATGAAACCCCACATCTCACGCGATCTAAACACCTCAGACCACCCATACATGATTGTTAGACCCCAACTGATAAGATAATAGCCATGGAAAGGAATGAACCGATCTAGATTTGAGAGAGAGATGAGATTGGGGTGGTGGAGTTATTATCGAGGGAAGAGAGAGAGTATAACTCTCTGTTATGGAGAGTTGTGTGTGTAACACACGTTTATTACTCCTTTCGTTCCTTGTTTATTCCGCCCATGGGCCGGGCCGGGTCACAGGACCCTTGGGCCGGGTTTGTGTGTAAGGGTATTGGACCCATTTTGGGCCAAGTATATTTATTTAGTTTGGTTAAAGCCCATGAAACGAATTTTGTAAATTTAGGATATAATTTAACCCGTAAAACCCGACCGTTTAATAAACCGACTTTTATTTATCGTACTTTTCCGTAAACGTATGGTTTCGTCAAGCACAACTAGGGTGTCGTGTCTTATTAATATAATTTTTCGTATCGTAACTCGATCCTCATAATTAATTAGGTCGCGGCTAGCGTAACCGTACTCTCGAGCTATTTTATCTTCATTCTCTTTGCTGAATTTCGAGGTGAGTTTATAGCCCCATACTTTACTATTTTTCACTGCTTTTTGGGGTGAGACATTGCTTGATTTTAACGTATGAACACAAGTGCATTTACTGATTTATATATTAGTCTAAGTCCCACTAAAAACCCAGTTGCTTTGGCCCGTGAATCGTGAACCGTTAATTACTTTGTTTAAGCGCGAATGTAATGGATAGATCTATCGGGATTGACGTCCCTGTCTGTCTTGTCCAACAAGGGGACAAGCGGGCACAGTTTCATTTGAGTCAGAGATAGGATGTCGTGGGTTTAGGCATCTAGTTTGGGCTACATTTATATGATTATACTGCCGGTGTTGTTAACACTTCGGTGTCACGAGCTTAGACTGTAATAAATACTTTTGGGATGACTTTGTATCTGTTATATTGTCATCACATTTGGGAAAATCTTGTGGTTCATTAAACATTTCCACTTAACTAAACCTATGAACTCACCAACTTTATGTTGACACTTTAGCAATGTTTTTCTCAGGTATTAAGAAGGAAGATGCTAAATGAGGTCTCATGCATTGCCGTCATTTCTTTGAAACAACGATCATTTGTACCATTTGAGAAAACTATGTTTTGTAACCGTATTCAGTTTATGCTTCCGCACTTTGTTAAAACTATTTATTTTATTAATTACAAGTGATCTATTTTCCGAACGTCTCATTTAGAGGTCGTTCTTTGTGACTATGTGCGTATGATAATCATGACGTCACCACTCCCTTGTCGCCATTATACTCTGATATTTTGGGAGTGTGACAGATTGGTATCAGAGCCATAGTTATAGAGAACTAGGTTGCATTTAGTAACTCTAGACTATAACTGCTCTATGTTTAATCGATTATCATACGGATTGTAAGTATTAAGTATATGTAGATACATAAGTAATAAATGGGATACATGTGATTTAACAATTACGAGGTATATTTACATGGGTTACATGTGCAACAACGAAATCTGAATTATGTTATATGGGATACATGTGGATTCAACAATGATTGCTATGTTATGTTAATGTCCTTTTTACGGACTAATTTTATAAGATATTTACACACATTTATTTTGTTTATGATTACAGCGATGTCTTCATCCGATGATTCCACGTCTACAGGAGCGTACTACAACCGTAGTTCACAGTCGACTATCAGTTCATCAGTAGGACTACCCAGAGGATCGCCGTCAGGATATCCGTGGTACCGGATGGTTTCAGATGACGATACAGAGAGAGAGACTGAGGAGGTTCGTCATTCACCGATCCGTATTCCTGATACATCAGCTGACGATGTGCTTAGCCTAGAAGGCGGAGGAGAGGATGACTTAGACACTGACGTGGTGCAGTCACCAGGTCAGACATCAGTGACTGGAGATGAGACGGTAGAGGAGACAGAGGATGATGTGATGGAGTTTACAGATGGGGAAGGAGAGCCTATGGAGGTCACAGACACTGAGGACCCTCCTACTGCATATGCTGCTACTCCTGAGGTTTCCCTAGCACACATCTCCTCATCTTCATCTGAAGACGAAGGAGAAAGGACTGCTATTCCTGCTCCAGCACCTGGTACTCTACCTTTCTACTATGTGAGACGTCGTCTTCGGGGGAGAGCTGCTCGACCACCACTTTCACCTTACCGACCCCTCATACCTTTCACTGCCACTGACAGGCATGCAGCCCGCACACCTGCCAGTCCTGTCCCAGAGACACCACTACTACTACCACCACCAGAGACTGTACCTGCTGTGTACCAGGAGATGCTTACTGATGCTGGTATCTCTACTGGGCCGAGGGCTACGACTCCTCTTCCTAGGAGAGCTACATCGACGGTGGTGATGCTTGGGGCGGCAGATGGATGTGTGACGACACGGTTGAACAGGTTGGAGGATGCTGTAGAGGCTTTAGGTGAAGAGTATAATGAAGTGCAGGATAAGTTGGAGGCACTGGCGAAGAAGAGTCCAGTTAGGGATGAGACAGTGTTGACAGTATGTGTGACCCGTCTACGAGGACAGCTTCTTACTGTTCTTGATCAGATGGAATCCTTGCCGAACGCTCGTCTTGAGGAGATTGGGAGCCTGATGACCCGTTGGGGAGTAGAGCCATTGGTGGAGACAGGCGGACTAGAGGCACCAGTAGAGGACCCTGTTGCGGACTTGGATAAGAGGTTTAGAGCCGCTTGTCATGATACCGATGTTAGACTGAGAGATTCCCAGGCTCGTGAGCTCGTGGTTGAGAGGAGGTTAGCAGAGTTGGAGAAGGAGCTTCATCAGCGCCGTGAGGGCACTAGTTAGATTTATCTTGTACCATCGACCGATCCTTGTATGACCACTAAGCTTTGAAGTTTATCTTAGCTAGTTGGTATTTTATTTTCTTTTATTATGTTATGACAAACTATGATGTACTATCAAACAATTCGATGAATGATATTATGGGTTGCAAAAATTGTGAGATCATTATATATTGTGTATTATATCCTGGAGCATTTCATAATTGTGTTGTGTGTGCCATGCATGTTATGTCTGGCAAAACTCATTATCCTATTACCTTGTTAGATTATGGCGCCAGTTAGAAGATCCGAAACGCAGAATCCACCAGCCGCTACCGGTGGAATTGACACCGTCATGCTAAGCCAAATGATAGCCGAACGAGTGGCCGAGGCACTCGCGACCGCTGAAGCAAATCGTACAGCTAGCACACAGGAGGAGACCAACCAAGGAGCTACTAATGCTATTGCACGGACTTGTACCTACAAGGAATTTCGTGCAGTTACGCAAGTAAGTTTCCGCGGTACTGAAGGAGCAGTAGGATTAACCAGATGGTTTGAGAAGCTAGAATCCCAATTTGGGATTAGCAATGTCGCTGAAGCCGACAAGGTGAAGTTTGCGTCAAGCACGTTAGTGGATGGTGCTTTGACTTGGTGGAACGTCTATGCTCGTGCAGTGACCATTGACGTTGCCCAAGCGACGCCCTGGAGTGAATTTAAAGCTATGTTTGTGAGGAAATACTGCCCACGAAATGAAGTCAAGCAGATGGAAGTTGAGCTGTGGAACCTGAAGGTCAAGGGTACTGCTCTTACTGCTTACAATCAGCGCTTTCAAGAGCTGATCTTGTTATGTCCTGAAATGGTGGCCAACGACGACCGATTGTTGGAGCGATACATTGAAGGACTACCTTTGAGCATCAAAGGGAATGTGACTTCATCCAAGCCAACTGATTTGCACGAGGCAATCGACATGGCTCAGAGTCTGATGTACCAAGTGGTACAGGAGTTGGGAGAAAATACTGGGGATAAAAGAAAGTGGTCTGGCAACCACTACAACAACAATACCAACAACAGCAACAACCCAACCAACTACAACCAGAACAAGCGACAAGAAGTAGCAAGAGTGTTTACTGCTGGACAAGGAAATACTGGAAACTACGCTGGAAGACTTCCTTTCTGCGGAAAATGTGGCCGACACCACGAAGGAGCATGTCCCCCTACGTGCTAAAATTGTGGGAAGGCGGGACATAAGGCAAAGGAATGTCGAGCACCACCTCGTTCTACTAATCAAAGAGGACCTGGAACGCAAGGTGGCCAAGGAGCAAATGTCACTTGCTTTGGATGTGGAGAGAAAGGTCACTACAAGAACAAATGTCCAAGCAGTGGGAACCAAGGTCGTAGTAACCAGATTCGAGGGAATCAAAATCAGAACCAAGGGAACCAGAAGCAGAATCAAGGGAACCAAGGAGGGAATAACCGAGCCACAACTAGTACTCCTGGAGGATTCACGGCACCTAGCAAAGTGTATCATCTCTGTGCTGAAGCTGCAGTGCAAGACAACAATGTTGTGACTGGTACGTTTCTAGTCAATAACAACTATGCTTTAGTACTATTTGATTCTGGTGCGGATAGGAGTTTTGTGTCGTCTATATTTAGTGAACGCCTAAATGTTACCCCTACTGCGTTAGACGTTAAGTATAATGTAGAATTAGCCGATGGGAAGTCAGTAACCACCGACGTTATTCTGAAAGGATGTAGTGTAAGGCTACAAGGTCGTTCGTTTAGTATCGACCTACTCCCTATAGAATTGGGAAGTTTTGACGTCATCATTGGAATGGATTGGATGTCGAAGCATCACGCGGAGATTGTATGTCATGAGAAGTGCGTCCGTGTTCCTTATGGAAACGACGTACTCATCATACAAGGCGAAAGAAGTGGAGTGAAGAATGGATCAAGATTGGAAGTCATCTCATGTATCAGGACCCAAAGATACATTGAGAAGGGATGTCCGGTATTCTTGGTTCAAGTAACACAAAAGGAAGGAGAAGAAGATCCCGAGAAGAAGGTGGAAGATGTACCGATCGTTAGAGACTTTCCGGACGTATTCCCAGAGGACTTACCCGGACTACCACCAGCACGGCAAGTGGAGTTTCACATCGAGCTTACACCAGGAGCCGCGCCTGTTGCTAGAGCCCCATACCGTCTAGCACCGGCCGAGATGACAGAGTTAGCTGAACAGATAAAGGAACTTTCGGACAAAGGTTTCATTAGACCAAGTTCCTCACCTTGGGGAGCGCCGGTCTTATTTGTCAAAAAGAAAGATGGATCCTTTAGAATGTGTATCGATTACCGAGAATTGAATAAGCTGACGATAAAGAACCGCTACCCATTGCCGAGGATTGACGATCTTTTCGACCAATTGCAAGGATCTAGCATATACTCGAAGATCGATTTAAGGTCAGGATATCATCAACTAAGGGTTAGAGAGGAAGACGTTCATAAAACGGCTTTTAGAACCCGGTACGGACACTACGAGTTCCAAGTTATGCCTTTTGGTTTGACAAACGCACCTGCGGTATTCATGGATCTCATGAACCGAGTTTGCAAACCATACTTGGACAAGTTTGTGATTGTATTTATCGATGACATTCTCATCTATTCTCGTAATGAAGAAGAGCACAAGGAACATTTGAAGACCATATTAGAGCTGCTAAGGAAGGAGAAGTTATATGCAAAGTTTTCCAAATGTGAGTTTTGGATAAACACAGTGCAATTCCTTGGGCATGTGATCGACAACAGTGGTATTCACGTTGATCCTGCTAAGATCGAGGCTGTAAAGGATTGGGCGACTCCAACAACACCCACGGAGATCCGTCAATTTTTAGGTCTTGCTGGTTACTATAGGAGATTCATTGAAGGTTTCTCCAAGATAGCTAAACCAATGACGGAATTGACTCAAAAGGATAAGAAGTTTGAGTGGAAGGAAGATCAAGATTTGGCATTCCAGACATTGAAGCAGATGTTGTGTGAAGCACCTATACTAGCCCTACCCGAGGGTAATGAAGACTTTGTGGTGTATTGTGATGCATCCATAAAAGGGTTGGGTGCAGTACTGATGCAAAGGACTAAGGTCATAGCTTACGCATCAAGACAACTAAAAGTGCACGAAAAGAACTACACAACCCATGACCTAGAGTTGGGAGCAGTGGTGTTTGCCTTGAAGATTTGGAGACACTACCTTTATGGTACTAAGTGTGTTGTATTCACTGATCATAAGAGTCTACAACATATTTTGAATCAAAAGGAACTCAACATGAGACAACGACGTTGGCTAGAGTTGCTCAGTGATTACGATTGCGAGATCCGTTATCACCCAGGCAAGGCAAATGTCGTGGCCGACGCTTTGAGTCGAAAGGAGAGAGTTCTTAGGGTGAAGGCTTTAATGATGACCATTGACTTAGACCTTCCATCCTTAATTCTCAAGGCTCAGAAAGAAGCAGTCGAGGAAGAAATTCTCAAGACTGAAGATGTTGGAGGAATGATAAAGAAGTTGGAAGCACGTTCGGATGGAACGTTATGCCTTGATAATAGGAGTTGGTTACCATGCCATGGTGACCTACGATCCTTGATTATGCATGAGTCGCATAAGTCAAAGTACTCCATACATCCGGGATCTGATAAAATGTATCATGATCTGAAGATGTTGTATTGGTGGCCGAACATGAAGGCGGATATTGCTACATACGTTAGCAAGTGTTTGACTTGTGCCAAAGTCAAAGCCGAACATATGAAACCATCAGGATTATTGGTCCAACCCGAACTGCCATAATGGAAGTGGGAAAGGATCACTATGGATTTCATTACCAAGCTATGTTAGAAATACGTTTTAACGTATATTAGAAGTATCGGTCACTCCACAATATGATTTATGTTGTAATAGCTCGTAGTTAGTAATTAGTTATTATTTGCTTATTAACTTAAGTAAGAACCGGTCCATGGGCTTGTCATGGACCGGCCCAAGTCCACTTATGACTTGGAACTATAAATACCCCTTTCCACTAAGGAAAGGGGTTGGTTGTTATCATTTCTTAATTTCCACTTAATAAAATTCACATAGTTTCTCTCACTTTCTCTCTCTAACTTTCTCTCTCTAGAAATTAACAAACCCCTTCATAGATTCATTGATTATCAATATTCTACATTTGGTATCAAGAGCTATGGGGTGATTTAAGGTGGTGATTTGTGTGGTTTTTTAGTTTTTGATTGTATTAGTGTTCTTTTAGAAAAATCATCTTGATTCTTGGTGTTTTTGGTGTTTTTGTGATTGGGATTAGTGGATAAGTATTAGTTGTTACTTATTTTAGTCGAAAGCACAAAACTTTTTGGGTTATTTGGTCAAAATCGGGGCTTAATCTCATTTTTTTACGGTTCGACTGTTCATCAAGGAAGTTTCTGTTCATTCAGCAAAAGTTCCGGATCAAGAAGTTCCGGATCAAGGAGTTCCGGATCAAGAAGTTCCGGATCAAGGAGTTCCGAGTCAAGAAGTTCCGAATCAAGAAACTTCCGAACCAAGAAGTTCCGGATCAAGAAACTTCCGAACCAAAAAACTTCCGAGTCAAGAAGTTCCGGATCAAGCTAAAGTTCCGAACCAAGAACTTCCGAGTCAAGAAGTTCCGGATCAAGCTAAAGTTCCGAACCAAGAACTTCCGAGTCAAGAAGTTCCGAATCAAGCCAAAGTTCCGGATCAATAACTTCCGAACCAAGAAGTTCCGAATCAATCCAAAAAGTTCCGAATCAAGGTAATCTTCCGAATCAACCAAAAGTTCCGAATCAAGGTAATCTTCCGAATCAACACAAAGTTCCGAATCAAGGTAATCTTCCGAATCAAACTTCCGAATCAACAAAAAGTTCCGAATCAAGGGTTATTTTGCTTGTTTTTTCGACGATTTTTAGAGGATTTAATCTTGGTTTCATACAACAAAAACACAACACAATTCACAAGCTTTACTTCACTGCTCGATCAACCGATAATCTCTGTTTCTTTGAAGAAAAACAAAATGAATCCAAATTCAGTAATGCCTCAGATGACATCTCTTACGGATATATCGATTATAACGGGAACTGATAGTCGTCCACCGATGCTTATTAAAGAGGTATTTGAGGCATGGCAAGGTCGAATGATGCAATATCTAAAGGGGAAACCGACATACGGAAGGCTTATGGTCAAATCGATTTTGAATGGTCCACTCGACTATGGTACCATTACGGTTGACAACGTGACTAGACCACGAGAATTTGAAGAACTCACTCCAGCTCAACAACTTGTTGCAGATGCAGATGAAAAAGCACTTCAAACAATTCTCCAAGCTCTTCCCCATGATATTTATAGGATGGTAAGCAAGTATACTGTGGCAAAAGATTTATGGGAACGTCTTAAGGTGTTGCTACAAGGCACGTCTCTCACCAAACAAGAAAGGGAGTGTCAGCTGTATGATTTGTTTGATAGATTCACCTACAACCCAGGGGAAACACTTCACGATTATTACTTCAGATTCACCACACTCATGAATGATCTGAATGTATACAATCTTGAGATTGCTCCATTCCAGGTTAACACCAAATTCTTGAATACTCTACCTCAAGCTGAATGGGGTGAGTATATTACCGATGTCAAGTTAACCAGGGATCTGCACAAGTGCAATTTGGATCAAATATATGCCTTCCTTCAGCAGCATGAGAAGCATGTGATTATGCATCGTTCTCCTCGTGGTATGTATCCAGATTCCTTAGCTTTGATGGCGAATCAACCAAGTTTGTCACACAACAACACACCCTATATCTTGGGACATCAAGCCTATCATGCATCACCTTACATGACACCAACTTTTCCCCAATACTCGATTTTACCACAACCTCCCACCTCACATCAGCAACAGTATCGGTTCAATGCACCTTCACCACAGTATGGTTCACAACTTCATCCAGCAAATGTTGCACCTTATGCTCAGCCTTCATATTCGCCTTATCAAGAGAATGCAGCATATCCAACAAGCTATCCTGATCAAATGAGTATTCCTTCTACTGATTATGCAGCTCATCCAGATCAAGCATTGTATTGTGATGATGAAGAAGTCCCTGTTCCTGTTTTCCAACAAGGAGCTGACCCAGTTGAAGTGCTAACTACTATGTCTGCTTATCTCACACGAACTTTAAGCAAACGAGGATACAGAGGATCAGCTCCTACCAACAATCAGTTGAGGAATTCATCCAATTCTCGACAACAAGCTACAATTGAGAATGGCAGGGTAATGGTTCAGCCAATTCAACCATATCAGGGGAGACCTTCCACATCAACCAATGCTCGCACAATCAATTCTGCTCCTGCTCCAATGGTCAACAATCCTCCGCGGGCTAATACAGGCAAGCTGAGAATGATCACCTGCTACAACTGCAAAGAAGAGGGTCATATGTCCAGGGATTGTAAGAAACCCAAGAGGAGAAGGGATGGACAGTGGTTTGCAGAAAAGATCTATCTGGTAAATGCTCAGGCGCAAGGAAGGGAACTTGATGAAGAGGAGCTTGCTTTTCTTGCTGACCCAGGGATTGCTGAACAAGACGTTGCCACTACGCAGAATGAAGCTTACCAAGCCGATGATCTTGATGCGTATGATTCCGACTGTGATGACTTTCAAACTGCAAAGGCTGCTTTCATGGCGACTTTCTCCAGCTTAGGGCCAGATAAGAAATCTGAGGTACTTATTGATAACACCGATAATGCCACTGATGCTAGTATTCAACCACATCAAGTTGGGCAAGAGAGTGCTGATTCAAATGAATCTTCGGTGGTGAATCTTTCAAATGAGGAGACAAACAATGATAGCAATATCAATGTGAGTCCCCAGATTTTGAGTGAATCACAACCGGGATCCATTTCGCATACGCCTACTCCTGCTCAACAAGATTTGGTCATGGTTCCTGCTACATTACTTAGCCAAATGAATGCTGCACTCTTAGAAACCTTAGCTAAGAATAAGAATTTGTCTGATGAGCTTGCCTTAAGCAATGAGAAAGTACAAACTTTGGAATTAGTGCCTTCGTCTAGTGTTCTCACAAATCTCGAATATGATCATTTTAGAAACAAGCAAATGGGTCACTTGCAAGAGATCGAAAACTTAAGAGCAAATCTGTCTAATGAACTTAAAGAAAAGGAGTTAGTGGTCACTAATTTTCAAAAACTTCAAACTGATTTTGAATTACTCGAATCTAAGAAGACTGAAATGGAGATTAATGCTACTAATAAGATTAGAAGTCTAGACTACTTGCTGTTAAGACAATACGCTGCTTCACAACTAGTTCACTTATTTGATGCTTCGTTTAAAGAGTTTAACTTATCACGTCTAAAAGGCCTTCCCCCTAATCCACGATATGCAAAACAAGCTTTAAGACATAGTCCTAGACTTTATAATGCAACTCAATTAGGATTGGCTTTAGACCCGATTGTTTTTCCCAATGATCGAACAAGTAAGGTTCTAGTTGATGAGGATCGGTCATACAATTCAGCAAAATATCCCGATTGTGATTATTTTAAAATGAATAAGGAGCTTGCTAAAACTGATTTTAGAGTTCGCTTCCATATGGATAAAGATCTCATCACAGCACCGACCTACATGTTAGAGGAAGAACGCCCTAGTACATTTCCTACACTTGTCAACATGGAAGATCCTAAGGAAATTCCAAAGAATCTTCCACCGGTTAGCACTGTATGGTTAAACTTGAAAGAGATTAACCGATACTTTACTACCTTTGACAAGGTCATTTTGGAATGTACGACTTCAAATGGCTTAAACGCCGGAGAATGGGCTTTCGAACACATGAACGAGGTGTTTAGAACTAAGATCAATCCGTTTGTCGAAAGTCTAAAAGGAAGTTTTGCATCTCTTAAGGAAAATCTTCAGTTTGAAATTGGGGAAGTTCAAAAAGTGTTTTATGAAATGGACACCGCTTACGAACTGCAACAAATTGAAAAGGAAAAGATTTTAACCGAATATGACCGATTCTTGTCTGAAGTAATCTCGTGTGATGTGCTTACTATTGTAAATGTTAAATATTCGAATGAGCTTACATCCGCTATGATGAAGTGTGATGCTGTGAATATTTGTGAGGATATTTGTGATGATGTTTGTGATATTTCTGTAAATGTTGCTGAAACTGTAAATGAGGTAGATAATCATTCTTGTCACGAATCTAACGCTGAGTTTTTAAAGCTACAAGATTCTTATAATTTACTTTCTCAACGCTTTAATCAACTAGAACAACATTGTATATCTTTAGAATTAAAACAACAAGCTCAAAATGAAAATCTTTTGATATCAAATGTTTGTGAAAACGGTGTTGAGAATAGTGACAAGATGATTGCAATTGTTAAGACATTAGAGGAAGAAATCATGAGATTGAAGAGAGAGATATCATCAAAGGAAACTTTAAGAATGGAACTAGAGGCTGCAGAGTCTAAAAACCAGGTCTTAGAAATTAGACTATCCACTGTTCTAGGGGAGATGGATCGGACAAGGCAGGGACTATCCGCTCTTTATGGTTCGCTAGAAGAACGCTTCGCTTTTAATGCGGCACAGCAACAATATTATGTTGAACAACTGAACCAAAAGTGCGAAGAAATCTCTGACTTGAACATCCTGCTCATAGACAAAAATATGGTTTTGGCTGAGTTAAAGGAGACACTTCTTCTCACCCGACAAGAAGTTGTTGATAACTTAGCTACCGACTCTGCACCGTCCACTAGTGCTCCAACAACCAAGAAAGTAGTGCTTTATAAGAATCCGCTTCATAAGAGAAACCCGGTTGTATACGATGATTATATGAGGAATGCCATTAAGCATGTCGATCTTCTTAGGGATATTTTAGACGATCTTTATGCCTTAGATCCCTCAAGTAGCGACTATTATTCGGCTCATGAATATGTTAAGCGCGTTCAATATTGCTTGGCTTATTTGCAATACATAGGTACACCAGGTTCTGCACTACTTAATAATAGGCCCATTGCTGTCACTCCATTTAATAAGACTCCAGGAGCGAAACCGTCATTGGCACAATCAAGTAAGACACCTTTAAAATCTGCTGCTAATGTTCCCAATTTGCCTTCTACAGGATTAAAAGAGACTACTAAGGCTAAAGGATCGCCACTCAAGAAAGCTAAGATCAAGCCCTCCACTAGTAGTGCCACAAAGAAGAAAGTAG
This sequence comes from Glebionis coronaria, assembly GCA_025667525.1. Taxonomy (NCBI): domain Eukaryota; kingdom Viridiplantae; phylum Streptophyta; class Magnoliopsida; order Asterales; family Asteraceae; genus Glebionis; species Glebionis coronaria. The sequence continues at coordinate 445,240,895 of CM046878.1, read as the reverse complement.
AAGTCCACAATAGGAATGCTAGTTCAGTTTTAAATAAAATGAATCATGTTAAGACTAAAAGCTCTGCGCCTGTGCAGCAGCCTAAACCATTCGTGAATTCTGATTTAAATTGTTGGAATTGTAATGAATGTATGTTTTCCGAGCGTCATGATATGTGTCTGATTGATCACGTTAATGAAATGAATGCTATTAAGAATGGTCTTGAATGGAAGCCAACGGGTAGAACTCGTGCCCAAGTTGGCTGGCAATGGCGTCCCACTGGTAGGACCTTTACACTAGATGGAAAAATGTGCCCTTTAACTAGGAATGCATCTATCGAGGTTAGGTCTGAGCGTCCTTTAGTTAGGAACACTCGCACTCAAGTATGGAAACAGCGCCCTTTAATTAGGTCTGCCCCCACTTTAGTGCCTATCAGTGTAGAAATACCTCAGGATTTGAGCCAATTAGAATCTACACCACCAATTAAGAAGAAAAAGGCTAGGAAATCTAAGAAACCTAGAGTTAGCAAATCTAAGATTATTAAATCTGTACCTGCTAATAACAAGGAACACTCAGATTCCGATACCTCTACATTGTCTTTGTGTGGTGATATTTTCAGGTGGTCCAAATCATCCTGTGGTATTTGGACTCCGGTTGTTCAAAACATATGACCGGAAATCGCTCGATGCTCCGAAATTTCGTCAGCAAGTTTCTTGGTACGGTTAAATTTGGGAATGATCATATAGCAAAGATTATGGGGTATGGTGAATATCAGATTGGAAACGTGACGATTTCTAGGGTATACTATGTTGAAGGTCTTGGTCATAACTTATTCTCAGTAGGACAGTTTTGTGATTCCAACCTTGAGGTTGCTTTTCGACAACACACTTATTTCATCCGCAACTTGGAAGGAAAAGATTTGTTGAAGGGATCTCGTGGTGCAAATCTTTATACGTTGTCTCTACAAGATATGATGGCCGCCTCTCCAGTATGTCTTCTCTCTAAAGCATCCAAGACCAAGTCATGGTTATGGCAACGCAGATTATCTCATCTTAATTTTGATGCTATTAATCATCTGGCTAAAAACGAGTTAGTTCGTGGTCTTCCTAAGCTTAAATTTCACAAGGACCATTTATGTTCCGCGTGTTCAAGAGGGAAGAGCACCAAGAAATCTTACAAACCCAAAGCTGAAGACACTAATCAAGAAAAACTTCATCTTTTGCATATGGATCTTTGTGGGCCGATGAGAACTGAAAGTGTGAGCGGTAAGAAATTCATTCTCGTCATTGTGGATGATTTTTCCAGGTTTACATGGGTTAGATTTCTACGTACAAAGGATGAAGCACCGAAGGCTATCATTACCTTTCTGAAGTTCATCCAGGTACGTTTGAATACCACTGTCCGCCGTATTCGTACAGACAATGGTACAGAGTTCGTCAACCAGACTCTTCGTGATTATTATGAGGGAGTTGGTATATCACATGAGACATCCGCTGCACGCACTCCACAACAAAACGGTGTCGTTGAAAGACGAAATCGCACACTTATGGAAGCTGCTAGGACCATGCTTATTTATGCGAACGCTCCATTGTTCTTGTGGGCAGAGGCTATTTCTACTGCATGTTTCACCCAAAACCGTTCTATCATTCGGAAACGCCATGGAAAAACACCTTATGAGCTTCTACATGACCGCAAACCCGATGTTTCATTTTTCCATGTGTTTGGTGCTCTGTGTTATCCAAACATCAATAGTGAGAACTTGGGTAAGCTTCAACCAAAAGCAGACATAGGTATTTTCATTGGTTACTCACCGTCCAAAAGAGCATACCGAATCTATAACCGTCGTCTTGGCAAGATTGTAGAAACTATGGACGCTGATTTCGACGAGCTGACAGCGATGGCTTCTGAGCAACACAGCTCTGAACCCGCGCTTCATGAGATGGGACCCGGTGCTATAAGTTCCGGATTAGTTCCCAACAATCCTACTTCTACATCATTTTTACCACCATCAAGGCCCGAGTGGGATAAACTGTTTCAACCGTTGTTTGATGAATTCTTCGATCCCCCGAATGATGAAGTTCCAGTACCTGTAGTAATTGCTCCAATACCTGAAGTGGTTGCTCAAGTTAATGAACCTTTATCTAATGCATCTACAATTCAAGTTGAACCTGATGCACCTTCACCAAGTGATTCACAAACTACACCTGAATCATCCCCCCTACTTGTGCCTAATGATGTAGAAGAGGATACTACTGATCAGACTTGGAATATGCTCACTTGCAAGAGCTTCCTTTCTTTGGTGTAGCGATCCCTGAAAATCCTTCAGCCGCCTCTACCTCAGAAGAAGCTCCTTCTATTGTTCACTCCAGACCACCTAGGATTGAAAACCATAGCACTAAATGGACAAAAGATCACCCAATTAGGAATGTTATTGGAGATCTAGATCGACCAGTCTCTACACGCCATCAACTACAAGAGAGTGCACTATATTGTTACTTTGATGCATTTCTCTCTGAAGTTGAACCCAAAAATTGGCAGCAGGCTATGACCCAATCATCTTGGATTGAAGCTATGCAGGAGGAACTCAATGAATTCAAACGACTAGAAGTATGGGAATTGGTTCCTCGCCCTGACAAGGTTAACATCCTTACTTTGTTATGGGTTTATAAGGTCAAACTTGATGAGATGGGTTCGGTATTGAAGAATAAAGCAAGATTGGTCGCTAGAGGATATAAACAAGCCTTGGGTATAGACTTTGAGGAATCTTTTGCTCCTGTGGCTAGATTGGAGGCGATTAGACTATTCCTTGCGTTTGCTGCTCATATGAACATGATCGTCTATCAAATGGATGTGAAGACGGCATTTTTGAACGGTGAACTAAGGGAAGAGGTTTATGTTAGTCAACCGGATGGGTTCGTCAGTACGGAGTCTCCTAATCACGTGTACAAGCTTAAGAAGGCTCTCTATGGGTTGAAACAAGCTCCACGCGCGTGGTATGATCTCCTGTCAACATATCTCATGTCGGAAGGCTTCTCCAAAGGCAAAGTGGACCCCACTCTATTCACTCTCAAGGACGGCAACGATATGCTTCTGGTACAAATTTATGTTGATGATATAATTTTTGCTGCCACTAACATAGAATTGTCTAAACAATTTGAGAAGATAATGTCCACACGCTTTCAGATGTCGATGATGGGAAAAATATCATTTTTCTTAGGATTACAGATTTCTCAGAATCCCAGAGGCATCTTTATAAATCAATCCAAATATGCTCTAGAATCACTTAAAAAATATAATTTTGAGAATTGTGACCCCGTAGACACTCCAATGGTTGAGAAAACCAAGTTAGATGAAGATAGGGATGGGATTATTGTCGATCCGAAACTTTACCGTGGAATGATTGGCACCCTTCTCTATCTGACTGCTAGCAGGCCTGATTTGCAATTTGCTGTATGCATGTGTGCCCGGTATCAGGCTCGGCCTACCGAAAAGCACTTACATGTAGTTAAAAGGATCTTTCGGTATCTAAAAGGAACACTTCATCGTGGTCTATGGTATCCGAAAGATTCCTCGATTGCTTTAATATCATACGCAGATGCCGATCATGCTGGATGTCAAGATACGAGGCGTAGCACTTCTGGATCTGTGCAACTCCTTGGAGATAGATTGATCAGTTGGTCTTCAAAAAGGCAGAAAAGCGCTGCAATATCAAGCACGGAGGCTGAATACATCGCCATGTCCGGTTGTTGTGCTCAAGTCCTTTGGATGAGATCACAATTAACTGACTACGGTCTTGGATTTAACAAAATCCCGATGTATTGTGACAACAAGAGCGCCATTGCCCTTTGCTGCAACTATGTTCAACACTCCCGGGCCAAGCACATAGACATTCGCTACCATTTCATCAAGGAGCAGGTGGAGAATGGAGTGATCGAGCTGTATTTTGTCACTACTGAGTACCAGCTGGCGGATATGTTCACCAAAGCCTTAGATCGAGGACGAATTGAGTTTTTGATCGACAAGCTTGGCATGAAATCATTTACTCCAGCGACTCTCAAAGAGTTGGCAGAAGAATCAGCTGAATAGTCGTGGTAAACTATTCAGAGTATCCTTTGGTTGTGATCATGTATATTATAGTAAATATATAAAACCTAGAAAAACCATAAAAAATATAAAACCAACAAAAACCATAAAAAATATAAAACCTAGAAAAACCATAAAAAGTATAAAATCAAGAAAAACCAAAAATATTTTTTGTTTTAAATCGGGCATGTCTTTTAGTACGGTAATATTTACGGCCTTAGAAATGTCGATTAATATTGACACGGTGCCATAAATAGAGTCCGTATAAAAGTTGTACATTTTTAAAACATGCCCATTATGGCTTGTAGTTATTTCAGACTGCAACCCGGTTTTCATATTAAAGTCACGTATTTCCTTGGAAAACGTTGGCTCAGAACGGGAATTAATTTTCTCGAGCGTGATTTACAAGCCAAATCATGCAAAGGGATCAAGTTTACTTTATAACTTGGTCTGACACGAATTTGTGTACGTCTCAGTGCATTAATTTGTTAAAATAAGAGAAATCTTATTGACACCACGAATCAAATTTTTCAAGAGAAATTGGAAATGCTTTCATCACTATTTGACTCTTTAAACAATGACTACATCTCTTTAAATAGAAAACGGGTCATCGTTTAAGGGGGAGAAAATAGTAAAATCATCTTTGTCATTAAAATTGATTTTCAAAAGTGATTGTGAAAATTAAGGGCTACATGGTAATTGAGTGGTTTTTACTTTAGAAACCGACTTGTGATCGTTCTAAGTGATAGGCATGGCTTTTAGATTTTGAGGATATGCTAATAGATGCGTTTGCTAAGTTGTGTGTACGTTTAACAAGAGTTAGGTGAAATGGAAAAATTAAAAACAAAAAGGAAAAGTTTAGAAAATGTAGGGACTAAAGGTGTGATTTATTGTAACTAGTCAAAATTGACCTAAGTCAAAAATCAAACACCCCGCCCCTTCACTTATTTCCTTTCACTGTTTATTTGATCTTTTGCCGCCATTGTTGCATAAACACACACACACGATCTAAATAATCAAATCTCTTGCTTAATCCTTCTAGATCCTGTTCATTCACATAATAAGGTAATCTACATCACATTTTAACTTATGAATTCGTCTAAATTGCCATCTATATCCTCTTAATTAATTCAGATAATTAACAATTATCAGATTTAGGGTTTTTCCTTAATTAGGGTTAATTGATAAGGGATTTATGGTGGGTTTTGCTCGGAATAGGTTAAATGATGAATATATTGCCTTAGTTTGCCTTAGAAACTCACAAACGCGCTAGATTAATCATCTGAGTTTGGTTTGTAAAAGTTCCGGATGAACGTAGCTTAAAACTTCCGAATGAAGGACTTCTTCTGAAAAACTTCCGAATGAGGAAGTTCCGAATGAAGGACTTCCGAATGAGGAAGTTCCGAATGAAGAACTTCCGAATGAAGGAAGTTCCGAATGAAGAACTTCCGAATGAAGGAAGTTCCGAATGAAGAACTTCCGAATGAAAGAAGTTCCGAATGAAGAACTTCCGGATGAAGGAAGTTCCGAATGAAGAACTTCCGAATGAAGGAAGTTCCGAATGAAGAACTTCCGAATGAAGGAAGTTCCGAATGAAGAACTTCCGGATGAAGGAAGTTCCGAATGAAGAACTTCCGGATGAAGGAAGTTCCGAATGAAGAACTTCCGGATGAAGGAAGTTCCGAATGAAGAACTTCCGGATGAAGGAAGTTCCGAATGAAGAACTTCCGGATGAAGAAGTTCCGAATGAGAAGAAGTTCCGAATGAGGAAATGTTCCGGATGAAGATGTTCCGAATGAGGAAAAGTTCCGGATGAGTTGTTTGATTATTCTTGTTTGCATGCTATCTATGTACTTGTTGTTTTATCTTATGAAATGTGTTATGCTTAGAAGTAAGAATGATATATATCTATCTGTTTTTGTGCATCAACCTTTCATGTCTTATCTTAAGCAGATAAAATGACTAATCCAACAGTACAAGCTATCCAAGAATCTAGAGAAGCCGATATTGCTAAAGCCCGAACCCTTAAGTTTATACCCAACAACTATAGGCTGAAGCAAGTTTCTAAATCCACTCACCATGGTTTTAAGGTCGCCATAGCCATTCTTGATAACTCTCATTTCAAGAACGCCCTTAGGAGCACAGCCTCGGTGCCTTATGAGTATATGTTTGAATTTTGGGCAACCAAGGATTTCACTTCGAACAAGATCACCTTCACCATCGACAACAAGCAGCAGACACTCACCGTTTCAGACTTCCGTAAGATACTTGGTATACGGGATACACCCAAGGGCATGTCATTCTCAAGGGATCCCAACAAAGATGAACTCGCGGAGTTATTTGACGCACTTGGATGTCCGGAAATACGAGTTGCATCTGAGTTTACTACTGCTAAGGTAGGACAACCCTGGAGAGCTTTGATGGGTATTCTCAGTAAATGCCTTACACCAAAAACGAGTGGCCATGATGCTTTGCGCAGTCCGATAATGAACCTCTTCTATGGCATGTACAAAGCTGCGAATTCAGATTATGCTTTGTTGATATGGGAAGAATTCACCTTTCAACTCTTCCACAACAAGAAGCTGAAGACAAACTTCTTTCCTTATCCTCGGTTTATTAAGCTCATCATAAATTATTTTATGAAGCTTGATGCTACTATTGATAGGCGTGCAGGAGGTCGCTATCACACTGAAGAAGCTGATGATACTGTAGATCTGAGGCATGAAGGACCGTCTACTGGTGTGATTCCGGGTCCTGTTCCTGATTACCTTCTGTCAAACAAAATCAAAGATTCTGCTGATTACAAGCTACTGCAGCTAGAAATCCAAAGGCTGAAAGCAAACCTTCAAACTGGAGAAGACTCATCCACAACGGTTAAGAGTAAAGGTAAACGCAAACAACCAGCAGCGTTACCTGAACCCGAACCCAAGAAGAAGAAGACAGAGGGTAAGAAGGGAAAGGGTAAGGATTTGATGCGTCTACGTGATCAAGAAGATATTGTTGATCCTACTCTTGATAAATCCGAGCAACAAATGATGAAGATTGCTATTAAAAGGAGTAGGAAAGATACAGGCGGTAGTGGTTCAGGTGCGAGGGTAGATATCGAGGATGAGTACGAGGAACCGCATGATGTTGATGAGTTTGGGTCACCTGAAAACTATTCCACTTCGAAGGAGCCATCAATCCCTATTTCAACAAGTGTGGAAAAGGAACCTGTCGCTCCTACGATCATGGTGACAACTCAACCTTTGGCAACTCTACCACCACCAATCCAACCCTTAACAACCCGACCAACCCGACCGGCTTCCACACCATTTCTTCCACCACCCATAATCCCTACCCTTAGTACAGCAGTTACAACCGAGCCTATTCCATCAACATCTGCAACATCTGCAACTTCTGCAATGGCAGCAATAGTGTTGGGCGAGATGTTGGATAAACATACGGATGCTCACAAGAGAGAAATGACTGAACTTCGCCAAGAGTTAAATAGAAGAGCTCAAAGTGAAGAAGCATCAAGGAAAGCTCAAGAAGAGTTGATTGCCAAGTTCGCTGCAGACTTGGAAGCTACACGAAAGGCTCATGCAGAGGAAATTGCTCAGGTTAAGCAGGCTGAGGCTAATAAACATGCTGCACGCATTACCAGACTTCAAGCAATGAGGGATAAATATAAGGAACAAAAAGAAGCACTTGAAGCATCTGTGAAAGAAAGAGTGCAAGAATCCGTTGAATCCTTAATGCCTAAGCTTCGTGACGAGTTGAAGACACTTGCTGCTGACAACTTGATGGTCAAATCATCCAACCCTTCAGAAGCCGCCTATAAGATTGCTTATGACCTGACGGATTTTGAATTGAAGAAGATCCTTAAGGCTCGAATGGTGGAACTTGGGTCGCATGATAAATCGAGGATTCAACGGGCTCTATATAAATCCCTGAATGATGCTATCATGGAGGATGATAGATTATTCAAAATGTTTGGAAGTGTGGTACCATATCACATCTTACCTGAGGAAGAAAGGGAAGAGAGTGAAGAAGAGGGTACGGGTGAAGAAGAGGAAGAAGAAGAAGAAGAAGGTGAAAAGGAGAAAGACGATGACGAAGGTGGTGATGATGATGAGGATGATGACGATGATGAGGATGATGAGGATGATGAGGATGATGATGGTGGTGATGAGAATCAGGAGAGTGCAAGGGGTAGTAACGGGGATGACAATCAGGATGATGATGGGGGTGAACAACCGAAAAAGGGAGACAAGGTTACCAGCTCCAAGAAAACTGCTGCTAAGACTGGAACCAAGTCCACAAAAGATGCAGCACAGAAGGACAAATCGACATCCTCGGAATCAAGACGAACTAAGTGGCGCCACGATGTGAATGCCACTACAACGTCTTCGGCTCCCGGTATCTCTATCGCTGTATCTTTACCTGTTACAACTAACCCCATTAGTTCTGCTGTTGTTCCTCCTGTGATTGCAGAATCAGTGACGGAACCCGAAGCTGCACAACATTCTCCAGTTCACGACACTGCTGAAATGCCTGAAACTGAACCAACAGATGTTCGCACTTCAACTCCTCAACAACAAGCTCAACAATCTACGATTCCTGAACCAAGCGTTCGTGCCTGGGAAGACACGTTGGAGATAGACGAGTCTGCAACACCACAAGCTTGGATCACGGCAGCAGCACAATTTGATCCGATCACAGATGCTGACAGAGATGTGCTGTATCTCCGTATCCGAAGTCCGATTGACTTATGTGCATTTCTTGCTCATGAGTATAAGACTTCGGTTACTCCATCCTTGGTCAAGAAAGCGATGAAAGATAAGAGACTGCGTGCCAAAACCCGATTACCCCGAATGGAGTTCGAGTATTATGCCGATGAGATCATAAAGGCTTTGAAAACCGTTCAAAGGCCAGGACTTCATGAATCAGAAAGAGCTCCACCTCCAATGGATCCTGCTCAAGATAATCAGATTGCTCTTGACTTCTTCGTCACCAACGATCTTGAGTATCTACTGAAGGGGTCATCAAAGTACGCAACCTCCCTGACATTGCTGAAAGCTGCCAACTGGGGGACAATACCCTATATCGAGGAAAAGGTAAATCGACTCTGGGTCCCTAAAATGAATCGTAATTATGATATGTATGCTGTCATAGGTGCATCTCATTGGGACGAACGAGTCCGAAGGGCGTACAGGGGTTGCTGCTTGGTCAAGTCTGGAAGCAATGTTAGATCCGACATCCGCATCTCCAGCATCTTAGGAATGAAAACTGAAGCCAAAAACGGCTACTATCATGTGACGGAGATTCGCTTGAAAAGGGAGGATGACAGGGAATACAAAATCCAGCAAGGAGATTTTTCCATCATTCGCCTTGAGGATATCGAAGATATGCTGCTTCTGATGACCCGAGATCAACTTACTCACATTCCTCGTGAAGATCTGATTGCTTTGAATACAGCACTTCGTATGTTCACACGAAGCGTTGTCATCAAGTCACGAGTTGAGGATCTTCAGTTGGGAGTCGAAAGCTATCAGAGGAAGCTCAATTTAACTCGCCCTGTGAATCAAGTGCTACCTCAACATGTAGAAAGATGTCCCTACACCGGCATTTCTGTCCCGAATTCTGGCATTTTCTACTTGAACAGTCGAGGTTTGATGAAGTTTATGAGGGTGGGGGAGCTCCACAAGTATAGTGATGGAACTCTTATACAAGTCAGAGATAAGTTGGAGCATCTGAACTCGGGTGGGACTTTGCCAGAGATGACGGAGGATTGGCATCCGGGTTACCGGCAGATGGCAAAGTATGTGATCAAAAAGATCGATCAAAAGCTCCGTGAACGTAGATTGATGAGGAGCTTGGAAAGATTCGTGGGTGGAAGACCGTATTTAGTGCACCACAAGCTACTGCAACGATCCATCTGATGGGTCGTACATCTCAGGTCACTTTATATTGGTTTTCAATTGTGAATATGTAAATTTGTGAATAATGTGCTTGAATGGCTTGGTGTAGTGTTAAGGTATGATAATTTTTCAAGAATTTCTCACGAGATTCTAAATCTTTCAAAATATGTCATACCAAAGCACTACAACTATCCCTTATTAACTTAAGGGGGAGCAATAACTTGTTCTATGGCCAAATATTGATTTCATTTTTACCCAAAGACTGGTTAATCCATTCAATATCCCAAATATTAATGGTTAACATTTTGGATAAGGGGAGAAAATGGGATTAAGGAGACGTAAGTGATACTTGGCTAAAAGATGAAAAAGACTTAATGATAATCCAACTTAATATGTGTTAAGCACGTGTTAAGGGGGAGCGTTTTTGATGATCAAAACACCTAAGGTACAAAACTTTTGATTTCAATATCACAAGTACCTTAGGTGATTTTCAATGATGTTTTCATGGTGGCAATTCCTTCCCAAAACACGCTTAATTCACGACGGATGTGGTGACAAAAGGGTGGTAGGAATAGGTTAAGTCCAATGATTCATCAGAGCCGATGGAATCTTCCCAAGGACAATTCCCTAGTTAGAATTAGAAGTCCTAGGAAAGATGGAGAAAGAATGTGAACGTAGCTGAATGCCGACCAAGTACTTAAGCTAGCACTGGAACAATCACAACAAGGTGCTAGTGATGACGTATTGGTAAGCATTGAAGGGGTTGAAGAATGAAAAAGAAATGTAAAGATAAAGGGTGTAAAGAAAGAAGCCCTCCTTACAACTTTAGGCAGAAACCGGGTCAATACATATGCTATTGAGGTCATTTTTGTTAATGATTCTCGGTATTGAAGAAAGACATCATGGACCCAGTGATGCAATGCACAACCCTTCCCCAGCTAACTCAAATATCTCTCAAAAGGTATTTGTTTTAATCACACGGAGATCAACACGTTATCTATTGGTTTATTCACTCCGAATAAACTGGTATTGAAAAGGTGGCACTCCTCTCCAGCCATCGCTCACTAAATCAAAACGCACAATCGAGTCTAGAGCCAAGAGATCATCAAAAGTCTCATTAGGACACTTTCCATTTATTCCTTGCTTTCTCACACACTGTGAAAAGTAAGAGATTTTCATGAGTCCTACGCAATATTCCTGTAATATTGCCAGAACATCCGAGTAATACGCAAGTATTACAATGAAGATGGAAATCCTGCTTGAGCCAACATCAAACAAGCTCATGGTAGGTTACACGTGCGGTTCTTTTAGAACCAATCTTGTGAAAAACTGGAAGGTAACAGTGGTTTAATTCTTAATTGAACTTAAACTCGTTCCAGGCCTCTTCGCATTATCATATGATCTTGCCAGAACACTCAGAGTGACTCTTTATTGACCACAGTGACGAGTGGAAATCCTTCTAGTGTCAACATCAAACAGCACTTGGTAGGTAACGTGCAAGATTCTTTATGAATCGAGCTCGTGACAACTGGAAAGCAACGATGGTGAAAATCTTAATTGAAATTCACTTGTTCCAGGTTTCATGAATTGACGGCTTTTAATCACAAGGATAATTTATCCAAGTGATTCACTCTTTATGTTCGCAGTCAGCTTTGGACGGTCGAGTAAAGAGAACGGGTTTACCCGCGAAATCCTGTCAGGAAGTTACTTAATTGAAACTATCCGTCACGGGTACGATATCTAATATCGTCCAACGGTCTTCACCGACCGGAGGTAAAATGCTACCGAATTAGAATAAAATGTTCAAAGCCATTTTATTCGTGTCGTTGCTGTGTACCTGCTAAAGACGGTGGCGTTGCTGTGTACCTGTTGAAGACGGTGGCGTTGCTGAGTACCAGTAAAGACGGTGGTGTTGCGGTGTACCTGGAAAAGTCGTTCCCACATGCTTATGTCTTTTGCAACAAAAAATTCAAGAAAGTACAAGATGAAGTCTTCCGCTGTACCAAACTCTGAAGCTTTCAAGAATTCAACAAAAAGATGTAAGTGTGTGGAACATGAAGTCACGAGGAGGCAAAGTTCACAAGAAAGGCAAAGATCGCACGTGAAAGGCCAAAGAACAATGCTCTCAAGTCAAAGCCAAAAAGGTCAAATCAACATATTCACAACAAAAGAAAGAAAAGAAGAAAAGACTACGAGCTAAAGAACGAAGACTTAGTATAGTATGCTAGGTTTAGAACTTTGTAACGTGGAGTGACCTCCCTTAGGGGGAGATTGTTAGAAATACGTTTTAACGTATATTAGAAGTATCGGTCACTCCACAATATGATTTATGTTGTAATAGCTCGTAGTTAGTAATTAGTTATTATTTGCTTATTAACTTAAGTAAGAACCGGTCCATGGGCTTGTCATGGACCGGCCCAAGTCCACTTATGACTTGGAACTATAAATACCCCTTTCCACTAAGGAAAGGGGTTGGTTGTTATCATTTCTTAATTTCCACTTAATAAAATTCACATAGTTTCTCTCACTTTCTCTCTCTAACTTTCTCTCTCTAGAAATTAACAAACCCCTTCATAGATTCATTGATTATCAATATTCTACAAGCTACCAAAGACCGCAGCCGGATTCGACACGATTTGGGTAATCGTCGACCGACTCACCAAATCGGCTCATTTCCTACCCATCAAGGAGACTGATGGAATGGATAAGTTAGCAAGGACGTACTTGGAGGAAGTAGTCACGAAGCACGGTGTGCCTGTGTCTATAATCTCCGACCGAGACAGCCGATTTACTTCGCAGTTTTGGAAGTCACTGCAAAAGGCATTGGGAACGCAGTTGGATATGAGCACTGCGTACCATCCCCAAACTGACGGTCAAAGTGAACGGACCATTCAAACCTTAGAAGATATGCTGAGAGCTTGTGTGATTGACTTTGGAAATAGATGGGATAGACACCTACCTCTGGTGGAATTCTCATACAACAATAGTTATCACACCAGCATTAAGGCAGCGCCGTTCGAAGCACTGTATGGTAGGAAGTGTCGTTCACCCGTGTGTTGGGCAGAGGTCGGTGAAGCACAACTCACTGGACCCGAAATCATACACGAGACTACTGAGAAGATCTTTAAGATTAAGAGCCGTAAGCAAGCCGCAAGGGATCGACAGAAGAGTTATGCTGATATGAGACGCAAACCCCTTGAGTTTGAAGTTGGTGATAAAGTCATGTTGAAGGTCTCACTTTGGAAAGGTGTGATTCGCTTTGGAAAGCGTGGAAAGTTAAACCCTCGTTACATTGGACCCTTCAAGATTATAGAGAGAATTGGTCCCGTAGCCTATCGTTTGGAATTACCCCAAGAACTTAGCCGAGTGCATAATGTGTTCCACATTTGCAATCTGAAGAGATGCTTAGCCGACGAGACACTCGTTATCCCTTTGGAAGAAATTCAACTCGACGACAAACTCAACTTTGTAGAAGAACCAGTAGAAGTTATGGACCGTCAAGTTAAACAACTCAAGCAAAGCCGTATACCTATTGTGAAGATCCGTTGGAACGCGCGTAGAGGTCCAGAATACACGTGGGAACGTGAAGATCAATTCAAGAGCAAGTATCCTCACCTATTCGCTAACCATCCTACTACTACAACGTCTTGATTTCGTGACGAAATCTCTAAAACATGGGAATACTGTGACAGCCGTCAAATTTCCATCTTAATTTATTCATGTAGTACGAGTATTTTAACTGTTTACTGACGAGTTGTCGACATGAATGTGTTAATTATTTTGCTTTGCGGACAAAGCCCTTTTTAGGGAGAGCATATGTAACATCTCGAGTTTTCGCGATTATTAAGTTGAATGCAATACACGAAGTTGGTGGGCGTTTTATGTTTGCCGTACGTTTATTTGATATATTTACTAGATTTCGTGAAGTCTCGCACAATTGCTTTGTTTTGGGATCGTGTGTCAAACGGTTATAGTGTCGTGTTTATGCAGTTCGCGTCTAAACTTAAACACCGTGAAACCCGAGTCGAGTTGTATAAACTGTCACAGCATGTACATATAATTGAGTATAAACCTTCATTTATGTTTATTGCAAAACTTGCCTTACAAGTGTCCCAAATTTCAGTCACATGTCTAACTACAAATAAACCATATAGTTTATTACCCACTAACCACTACAAGACAGCACACATGCCTAGTTTACCCCATTTGGGTATATCACAAGTTACCATTTTCAGTTTGAAGGTAACCCTAGACTAACAATACATGTTTATATACAAACCCAAAGTTTATCCAATGTCCAAATACAAAGTTTATCACTGTCCAAATTACAAACACAAAAATCTGTACAAGTCTTTCAAAATACAACTCCTGGGAAGGTGAAGATTAGTGTCCAGCCGACCCACCCGTCGCGTCCAACCTGCAAAACCGAAAGAGTCTTCCATCCCGTCCGAACCTGTAAACCGAAACATAGCATCCCATTGTGAGTCTTTTCGTCTTTTCGTCTTTCCTTTATGAAGTCCTAGTTGTGCTCGTTTTGTACAAACCTGCGAATAAACAAACCAATGCGTTAGTCATTGTAACGGCCTTATTTTTAACTAAAAACTGAAATTTGTTAAACTTTATTACTAGTACTCGAAACATGGCTACAACTTTACTATTCTATCAACCAAACCGAGACCCGACTTAGACCAAACCGAGACCCGACTTAGACCAAACCGAGACCCGACTTAGACCAAACCGAGACCCCGACTTAGACCAAACCGTGACCCAACCAAGACCACAATCAAGACCACAATCAAGACCACAATCAAGAACCAAACCGAGACCCAAGTCAAACCAAACCGTGACCCAATTAAAGGCCAAACCGAGAACCAAACCAAGCCAACCAAGTTTCTTACCTTCTGCCAAAAACTATCGACAATCAATACCAACTAATCTAAATGTCTTAACCAATTTTTATTTTATAGAAACACCCTAAAACCCTTAATCATGCCGCGGGTATAAAAACCCCCAATTTTATAAAAACCCTAGATTGACTTTTTATTAATTAAAACATTAATTAAACCTAATCTAAACCCAAACCCCATAGTTAATTTAATTGAAAACGTGATATGCAAAAACCCCCAATTGACCGAAACCCTAATTTTTATAAACTGTTTATATGTTGAAATTAATTTGATTTTATAATAGAAAACATCAATTAATTGCATTTAAACCCAAGATTGATGAAAACCCCCAAATATTTCAAAACCCTAAATTCGTTTATTTCAAATCCGAGAGCCTTATGGTTCTCAACAAGTTTATACAAATCAATCAAACCTACTGATCTTTATTAAATCGAAAATCAATTAACTTTTGTAAAAGAAATGAAGGAGAACAAACTTATCTTTGATTGATGGCTGATGATTTACGTGACCATAAGATGAACACATCAGAAAACCAAATCGGTTTTGATGTGGGGATGAAACCCCACATCTCACGCGATCTAAACACCTCAGACCACCCATACATGATTGTTAGACCCCAACTGATAAGATAATAGCCATGGAAAGGAATGAACCGATCTAGATTTGAGAGAGAGATGAGATTGGGGCGGTGGAGTTATTATCGAGGGAAGAGAGAGAGTATAACTCTCTGTTATGGAGAGTTGTGTGTGTAACACACGTTTATTACTCCTTTCGTTCCTTGTTTATTCCGCCCATGGGCCGGGCCGGGTCACAGGACCCTTGGGCCGGGTTTGTGTGTAAGGGTATTGGACCCATTTTGGGCCAAGTATATTTATTTAGTTTGGTTAAAGCCCATGAAACGAATTTTGTAAATTTAGGATATAATTTAACCCGTAAAACCCGACCGTTTAATAAACCGACTTTTATTTATCGTACTTTTCCGTAAACGTATGGTTTCGTCAAGCACAACTAGGGTGTCGTGTCTTATTAATATAATTTTTCGTATCGTAACTCGATCCTCATAATTAATTAGGTCGCGGCTAGCGTAACCGTACTCTCGAGCTATTTTATCTTCATTCTCTTTGCTGAATTTCGAGGTGAGTTTATAGCCCCATACTTTACTATTTTTCACTGCTTTTTGGGGTGAGACATTGCTTGATTTTAACGTGTGAACACAAGTGCATTTACTGATTTATATATTAGTCTAAGTCCCACTAAAAACCCAGTTGCTTTGGCCCGTGAATCGTGAACCGTTAATTACTTTGTTTAAGCGCGAATGTAATGGATAGATCTATCGGGATTGACGTCCCTGTCTGTCTTGTCCAACAAGGGGACAAGCGGGCACAGTTTCATTTGAGTCAGAGATAGGATGTCGTGGGTTTAGGCATCTAGTTTGGGCTACATTTATATGATTATACTGCCGGTGTTGTTAACACTTCGGTGTCACGAGCTTAGACTGTAATAAATACTTTTGGGATGACTTTGTATCTGTTATATTGTCATCACATTTGGGAAAATCTTGTGGTTCATTAAACATTTCCACTTAACTAAACCTATGAACTCACCAACTTTATGTTGACACTTTAGCAATGTTTTTCTCAGGTATTAAGAAGGAAGATGCTAAATGAGGTCTCATGCATTGCCGTCATTTCTTTGAAACAACGATCATTTGTACCATTTGAGAAAACTATGTTTTGTAACCGTATTCAGTTTATGCTTCCGCACTTTGTTAAAACTATTTATTTTATTAATTACAAGTGATCTATTTTCCGAACGTCTCATTTAGAGGTCGTTCTTTGTGACTATGTGCGTATGATAATCATGACGTCACCACTCCCTTGTCGCCATTATACTCTGATATTTTGGGAGTGTGACAATATATATTTTCTTGGTTTTCATTTAATTAAACCCTCTTGAACGTTTTGGTGTTCCACCAACGTTCTAAAGTCATCGAAGGCGTTCACTTCACGTGATCGTTTTCATTCCTTGAGGCTTCTTTAATCGAGAGATTTGATTAAGGAGGAGATTTGTAGATTTATGTCTACTTAATACATTCCACAAATTCCAAAAAGGTTAATACAATCAAAAACCACAAAAAAAATTAAAAAATACAAAACACCAAAAAGAATCTTCTTTGCTCGTCCCCTCGTTGTACGTGACGTTTATGCTAACTCGTAATCAAGCAAGACGTACACGTAAACGAAAGAACAAAACTCCCACTCCAAATCATTCTAGTGAGGAGTCTCCTATTGACGAACCCATTGTACGAGAAGCACCAACCATGGCGAATCGAACTATGATGGAGTTACTTCAAGCACCCACCGAGGGTTATGGAGAAGCTACTGTGATTCCCGCTATCCTTGCGGAGAATTTCGAGGTGAAAACGGGTTTGTTGTCGATGATCCAAAACAACAAATTCCGTGGTGATGAGAAGGACAATCCACACAACCATATCCGCCAATTCAATCGTCTTACCGCCACTTGCAAATTTAAGGATGTCTCGAATGACTCGATTAAGATGATGCTTTTTCCGTATTCCTTAGCGGGGCCCGCTAAAATTTGGTTGGAGAAAGAGCCACCCAATTCTATATTGATGTGGAAGGATCTTGTGTCTAAGTTCGTGAACCAATTTTTTCCGCCCTCTAAGACTACGCACTTGAAAAACGAGATTTCGAAGTTTTCACAAGAACCAAATGAAAGTTTTTCAACGGCTTGGAATAGGTTTAAGGAAATGTTACATGAATGTCCTCATCACGGTTTTTCCGACTTGCACCAAATTGACACGTTTTACAATGGACTTAATGACCATGAAAGAGATTATTTAAATGCCGCCACGGGTGGTAATTTTTTGTGTAAAACGGTTGAGGAAGCTTTGGTGATAATTGAGAATAGGTCTAAGGTTTATAGCCCTCGTAACACACCGAGTGTTGCCAAAATGGGCTCATCATCGTCTCGTAGCATTAATGCTTTACATGATGAAGCAAATGAAGAAAATCGGTTTTTTGATAGATTTGCTAACCTTATGTCCCATTGGAAAGCTCAAGAAGCTTCGAATTCCGCTTCGGTTAAAGCGGTTTCTAAGAGTTGTTTGTCTTGTGGGGGAGCTCATGATCTTTCCGAGTGCATTACCACGGATGGTAACACTTCGAGTGCTTATGTAGCCACGGGAACTTATAACCAAAACGGTCAAGGTTCCCGCCAAAATCAAGCTCCACCAAATCAAAATGCTAATAACTATCAAACAACAATCAAGGTGGTAATTATCAAGGAAATCAACGTAACTACAACAAGGGTAATTATCAAAGTGGAAATGGGCAAATTTCAAACCAAAACCAAAACCGTGATTTTCAAACTAACACACAAGGTTTTCAAAATGATCACACCAAAAATCTTCAAGGAGAATTTTTGAATTATGCTAAGGCAAACGATGCTAAGTTTGATAATATGCAACGTGAAATGGTTAGCTTAAGATCCGAGTTGAAAAACGAGCTTAAAAACGAACTTGCTAATGAACTTAAGACTCATGCTAATAAAATGGAAGGAAATGTTCAACGACTCCAACAAAATCAACAAAAAATAGAGCAAGGTCAACATGAGATTAAGCAAGAATTGTTAAAAGCGGATGCTAGGCAATCTAAGTTTGAAGATCGAATAGGAAAAATGTTTGAAGCTATCATGTGTAAACCTTCTTCTTCTGGTGGTCTTCCTAGTGATACCATCGTGAACCCGAAAGGAGAATTGAAGGTTATTACTACTCGTAGTGGTAAAACTTTCATAGAACCCATTTCTCGTCCAAGTACTTCTATAGAGAAGGAAAAAGAGAAAGAACCCGAGGTGGTGGTTGAAAAGGAGCAAATCCCAAGCCCACGAAGTACCGCTAAAACCACACCTACGGTTGAACCAATACCAATCATGGAACCCGAGATTCCAATGCCTATGCCTATGCCCCAACCCACACCACCCTTACCTTACCCTTCAAGACGAAACAAGAAAAGGCACAAGAACGAAATAATTATCAATTTGAACTTTTTATGAAAATGTTTCGTGACTTGCATTTTAATATAAGTTTTGCCGACGCCTTGGTCATGATGCCTCGATTTGCCGCGAACTTTGTTGAATAACAAAGAGAAATTGCAAAAATCGTCTAGTTGTTCATCGGTTTTTCTTAGCCGCATACCTCAAAAAGTCGGTGATCCCGACAAGTTTTTAATCCCATGTGCTATACAAGACATGGAAGAATGCTACGCCTTGGCCGATCTTGGTGCTAGTATTAATTTGATGCCTCTTGAGATTTTTAAATCGCTCAATCTTCCCAATCTCACTCCTTCAAGAATGTCAATCGAGATGGCCGATCATTCTACGATTCTAGCTTGTGGAGTAGCCGAGGACGTCTTCGTGAAAGTTGGAAAGTTCTACTATCCCGTAGACTTTACTGTTGTTGACATTCCCATCGATCCTAAAGTTCCTCTAATTTTAGGTCGATCATTTTTGGATACCTCGAGAGCACTTATCGATGTGCATGCAAGAAAAATCACTCTTCGTTTCAATGAGGAAGAACTCGTCATTAATGCAACTCAAAACTCCACACTTTCTCATGTGTATTCGATCACGTCTTTGAACAATGTTAGTCCCATAAAAAACATTTGCAAAAAGATTTCAAAAAGAGTTTTAGGAGTTGTTGAGAAAAATGAAGTTCCGTCCCCTCCGCCGGTGGAGGTTAAGAGTGTTAAGCCTACGATTCCAATCACAAATGATTCTTCGGATGATGAATATGTTGATCCCGATGGGGGAGTTTTCTTTGCTAACAAACGTTTTGAGAACTTACCACCACCTTTACCAAAACGGTTTTCAAATGTGAGAATTTTTAGTGTGACTAACATTGCTTTAGAAACACCAAATATTTTTGACATAATTAAGTCGGGTTTTCACAAGGAGAGTTTAAAAGATGAAAAAGGAAAAGATTTTGAATTGGATTTAAAAGATTTTTCTACAATTCTAACTCCGTCATCACCACGTGTATTGAGTACTACAAGCTCGTCTTCTCCTTTTGACGATGCTTTGTGTGGACTTAGTGTGGGGGAAGCCCCTTATGTTCCCTCCCCTTTCTCCACCGAGGACGAGATATTTGATCCCGGAATTGCTTATAAAGGGAAATCTCGGTCTTCCACCGATGCAATAAATGGAAAATCTTTCTATTTGATTGGTGCGAGTCTACCTCGAGTAGCTCAATGTTTTTATGACTTACCCATTGTCCCACCCTTCTATTTCTTCTCATCTATTTTCTTGAAACCCTTTGGGTTTATGTTGACTCATGATGAAGTGGCGTTGATTTGTTTTTCCAATGAAAACAAGAACGCCATCTTCGATCCCGATATTTTGCACCATCAAAGGACTTAGTCCTTAATACCGGTTGTTTTTGGGCCTTGTTTATCATGTAAGCCCCACCAAAAATTGACCATACCAAGATAATCCCTAAATGATCACATTTATGGGGATTCGAGTCGAGCTTTTGACTCGGTTATCAAAAACAAGGTGCCTCGTTGGGGAGACCCATGCTTATCCATGTACATATTATTGCTTTCTAATTAGTTTAATGTGAGGGGATTTGTGCCCTTCCAACCTTTGTCCCGTGGTTGTTTGTGCATTGTGGTTTTTAGATCATGATCTTCACGATTGGAGCCTCTCGTGTTCGTTTTATGGGAGCACTCGATCGTTTGCTTTGAAGAATTTCTCAATATCCAAATGATATATCCTTTGATGTTCTAACCTTAGGTTTTTAGCACACTTCATAAACGGCTATTAATTTATTGGTTACACCCTTTCCATGCTAGATTAGGCATTCAACTACGTCTCTAGTATGGGGGTGTTTGCACCCCTAGACTCGAAACATTGAGGACAATGTTTAACTTTACTATGGGGGGGTGAATAAATACTTGCCTTGCCAAACCTTCACGCTTTCCAAAGTTTATCTTTTTGTATCGTTTTTGTTGCAAAATAAGGCTAAAAATGGCCAAATTTTTAAATTTTTCTCATGTTTTATAAGTGTTTGAAGACACGAATGTAGGTTTTCCGATGGCGAGAATAAAAGTAATTTTTGACTCGACCGTGCGTGTTGAGCACTTAGCTTTGGTTCCTTAACTTCACATTAGGCTAAGTCTTTTAAATGAGGACGAGAAATGATAGAGTTAATTATAAGTTACTATGCTAAACGTAGAGTACTCGTATTCTTTCAAAAACTCATGTGTTCTCGTTGTTTGCTTATTCTCCCTTCGCATGTAAATATTTTTTGCTTAATAAATATTGACTTAGCGGTTTAGTTAGGATTGTTGGGTTTCTAGTCTTTTCTAGTAGCTTCCGTGTAATTAAATTGGGAAGACATTAAGGTATCGCCAGCGTCACGGTTTTGAAGTATTGGCACCCGAATAATCAAAAGCTTCACCCAATAATAAGATTTCAAGTGTTCACCTAAATCTAGCAAAAATTTGAAGCTCACAAGGCCGAAAAATCTATGCAAAATTGAAAGTGAATCAAGCCTTAATCTTCGAAGCTTTAAAGATCCAAAATTCGCCTTAGCGTGAGGATATACGTCTTTGGCTAATAAAACCAGCGATGAGGCGGATAATAAAAGGCAAGGCAAGACCGAAGTCATAATAAAAGCTTCATGGCGAAGTTGAATAAAAGATGGAGGTAAACCAAAGATAATAAGGCCCTTCCGTTAGGGGGCGTATAAAAGTCTTGGTAATAAGTCTCATGTTCAAAACCGTTATAAAACCGTGTTTATCGATCCTTCTTGTTGACTTAATTTTTTGACATCGTTGTCTATTAGGAGGGGTTATTGATTTGATGGTCTTGGTTACACCGTTAGGACTCCATTTTTAGACCTAAATCTTTATTATCGCATAAGTCAAACAATGTATCCTCGTGAAACATTCAAGACAACATAAAATATAAGAGATACAACTTAGGAATAATGGGAGGATAAGTACGTGATTAGGGCATATGAGTAGTGTTAGCATTACTAACTTATAATGACAATGATCTCGTTGCACGCTTGGCATGGAATTAGGGTGAAAATCGAGGACGATGAAATTATTTCTAACGAAGCATTCACGTGTTCTTATTCTATGAACCTAAACGTCCCATTTTGTGATGAAAGTCATACATTATGTCTAAAACGCAAGTAATAGTAGTAGTGTAGCTAGTTTATCGTTCAAATAAAGTGAATAAAAATGAATTTTGGAGGTGCTACGATACTTTATTCTAGCATTGCGTGAGGGCACGGTAATGGTTTAGTATGGGGGAGTGATGAGACTGCTTTTATACATAGTCTCATCGTCCAAATCGGGCTTAAAAAGCATAAAATATCATTAAAACTGCCAAATATATGCTCGTGTTTGTTGCTTGTGTATTTTAGGTACGGATATTGAGGAAATGACAAAAAGATCACAAGAATCAATCAAAAACGAACACGGGAAACGAAGCCGCACAATGAGCCGGACCCGAATCTTGAATTTACAAAAATGACCTTGAAGAATTGAAGAATGTCAAGTTTGGTCCCTCATCTTTAAATACTTTTCACAAATGACCCTCCAATAGTCATTTGTACAAGAAAAATCCTTAAAGTTTGAAGAAATGTCAAGAATATCCCTTGGAATTGGATAAAATTGCATTTGTAGTCCTTGCCTAAAGTTTAATTAAACAAAAGGACTGAATTTGACAAGTGGGAAAAGTTGATTATAAAGGGAGTTCAAGATTGGAGCTGTTTATTACTAAGTGAAGACAATTGGAACCTTGGGGGGCCATTTCTGCCAGACACACAAACTCCTCTCCACCAATCAACCTGCCACATCACCCCCACTCCAGCACTCCCATCACACCACCTCACCACTACCATCCACGTCTGATTCCCACCCAACTTAAATAATCAGTTAATCTGATTATTTAACTTTCCCTCTAAACACATAATTTAAAAACCCATTTACCCCAAACGGATTAAACCACCCTTAAACACCCCATAAACCCTAAAATCCCCAGTTCCAATTAAGCCATAATCAAATGGGTTTTTCCCCTAATTGTGCATAATGATGATTAAACTCTTTGTCACCAAAACCCAACTCACCAAACAATCCCATGTGAACCCATGGACCCCCCTTGTACCTCCCCTGCACCCGTCACTTTCCCCAAACCCCAATACCAAACAAAATCAACAGCCAAGATGGTTTTCTTCTTCCCAAAGGCAAGATAAACGCTCCAGATTAAAGATTCCACCTGGCCTCATCACATGGACGATTTTTGACCAAGACCCCAAGGGCATTTTCGGATCTTCATGTCTATTAGGGTTTAGGGTTTGATTTATTGTATTATTTTATTTAAGCTTCTAGTCAGTTCTATTTGATAGTATAAATACATGGTGCATGTACCATGTATTCCTTGTTCCAGATTTTTTTCCCAAGCACTTGTAATCCCTTTTTAAACATTTATAAAGTTGGTATTTTTGGTTAAATTGTAATTCCTTTTATTATTTTTAAAAGTTGGTGTATGCTTGAGATAAATCTGAGTTCCACATTTGTGATTTAAGTACAAGGATTTTTCAAAAATCAGTCTCATTTTCAAGGTTTCTGAAAAAGGTGATTTTTTGGTGAAATCTTGTTCCAAACTTGGTTTTCCAATTTGTTAGTTGGTTTGTGTAAGTGTTTTCAAAGGAAAGAGTTTAAGGAAGTTTTCTGAAAAGTTTGTGAGAAAATTTTAAAATCAGATATTGTGTTCATTTGTTGATCTTAGCAGAATCCATTGGAAGCTTGGTATCCAAGGTTCAGCACAAGCCCGGGCTTGTAGGAGGTGGCATTGCAGCCATTGTGGGACCTGGATATGGGTCCCACAAGGTAAATCCCTTGTTACCTTGTTTTCAATCTTCAATATTTCTGATTTCCAAGTTGTATGTCATTTGGTGGATTTTTTTTGTGAAAGTTGTTTAAGTGTTGGTTATTTGGTTTGATCCTACTGTTTAGAGGTTTATGTGCATGATATAAGCTGTCTAAATCAATTTGGTTGATTTGTGAAGGAATTTGGTGTGTAAAAATCATATTTAGAAAAATTAAGGGGTATTTGGATTAGTGTTTTAAGGGAAGTTTTTGCTAAACTTTTGGCTTGAATCCAGTCTAGACTTACTGGTTATTGTTGATAAGTAGCTATTTTGGTCATAGGTTTCATATTTGGGTAGGATTTAGAGTTTGCATGATAAAAAAATTGGTGAGAAGCATAAAAATCAGCAAAGTGCCTTGTCTGCCTGTTTTTGTAGAAATTTTGTTCATCAAATCTTGGGAAATGTTAGATACTGGTTCCACCTAGGGATAGAAATTGCTTATATGTGAATTGGTCAGCTTATATGCAAGATTTGGCTTGTTGAATTTCATTTTTGTGCAAGTAAATATAGCCAACTGTTCATCAGAAACCCACATGCTATATCAGTCACCAATTTGTGCATTTTGTGCTTGATTTTTGTGTTAGACCTGGTGTTTTTCTTGTTTAATTGACTTCCCACAACCCAACTAGTTGTGGGAGTGCCCATTTGTCCAAGCAAAACTCAACCAAAAGCTTTCCTAAGCTTAAACAGTCACCAGACCTGATTTTTACACTGGTAGTGGGAAAAAAGTTACCCCTGCTAGTGTTATTTTTACCACTGCTCAGCTAAAGGACAAAGTCCTCCACATGTCACTATCAGAAACTTAACTTTTTTGTCTTTTGTGGCTTAAATGAGGAATTAGGGTTTGAAACTTGTCCCATTATTTTTCTAATTTTATTTCTGATTTTTCTGCTTAATTAGATTTTTTTATTACTGTTCATTTGCTATTTTTTAGGTTAAATTGCATTTTTAAATACTTTTTAATATTTCTGTTTTTGACATTTAGTGCCAAAAATCATTATTTTTCAGTTTTAAGAATTTTATTAGACTTAGAAAAATAATTTAAGATTTTTAGTATAAAAAGTTTTTACTGTTCACTTTTTAATTATTTTTTAGAATTAAATTAATTTAATTAGGGTTTTAATTATTAACTATTTTGTCTTGTAGTGAAAAATTTTATACTTTTCAAACTTTTTCCATTTTCTACTGTTCATTAGAGTAACTTAGGATTTGTAAAATTGTAAAATTATTTTTAGCATCATTTTATTATTTTTTCTATAATTATTTTGGTTTAAAAATAGTTTTTAGTGATTTAAAAATAGAAAAAAATGTTTTTAAAAATTAGGAAAATTACTTTTTAGTCTTTAGATAATATAAGTAAGTTATTAGTTCAATAAAATAATATTTTGGACATTTTGATTAATTAAATTTAATTTTAGAGCTTTAATTAGCATTTAAAATTGAATATTTAATAAATAAAAGGTTTTAAAATATTTTTATTGGATTTTTATTCTTATTTATATTATATAGACTTAGTTTTAACTTTTAATTAATTTTTAGGGTTTAAATTTTTAATTTTGTAGTTTTTTACGGTTTTACGTGAACGCCTTTTCGTCTTAGCTCGATCCGTCTTCGTAACCGTCATTCTCTTCTCACCCCATTTCTATTTTTCTTTTTCTCAACAATATAATCACAAACATTAATCAATTCATTACACAACACACTAGCCTCCTCGAGAACGAACTCACTTCATTTTTGGGTCATTTACACACGGTTTTCCTAAATCGTCGTGCTTACTTACCACTATTTTGTTGCTCTTTTCCTAAAGGGTAGCAAAAACACTACTATCATTTTGGCGCCGCTGCCGGGGAGGCGTGTTGTGTTTTGATTGGAATTGTTGTTTTTATATACTAACCATAATTAGTATTTGTATTAGTAGCACTCTACTAATACGTATTATCGGTTTTCGGTTTTTGTGTGAATATTATTAATATATTGTATACGTAGAACATTAAATTCACAAGTACTCCAAATACGTGAGAAATCACAACCTTGACTTGGGAGGTCATTACCCAATCATTGTATTCGAATCTCAAACCAAAGAAAAAGGCAAAAATAGATAAATACTTTCGTGAAGCTCGATCTTGAAAATACAAACTATAAGGTGGGTATAAGGCGGATATTATAAAATATATCCTAAGGAAAAAGGCTCTTAAGTGCTTCGCGCCGCCTCGTTTCCCCGCTTGCTTGTGAGTATTTGATTTTGAGAGCTAATCGAGGGTTTTGCCGTCCAAAGTATTATTACATATCATATATATTTTCTTGGTTTTCATTTGATTAAACCCTCTTGAACGTTTTGGTGTTCCACCAACGTTCTAAAGTCATCGAAGGCGTTCACTTCACGTGATCGTTTTCATTCCTTGAGGCTTCTTTAATCGAGAGATTTGATTAAGGAGGAGATTTGTAGATTTGTGTCTACTTAATACATTTCACAAATTCCAAAAAGGTTAATACAATCAAAACCCACAAAAAAAAAATACAAAACACCAAAAAGAATCTTCTTTGCTCGTCCCCTCGTTGTACGTGACGTTTATGCTAACTCGTAATCAAGCAAGACGTGCACGTAAACGAAAGAACAAAACTCCCACTCCAAATCATTCTAGTGAGGAGTCTCCTATTGACGAACCCATTGTACGAGAAGCACCAACCATGGCGAATCGAACTATGATGGAGTTACTTCAAGCACCCACCGAGGGTTATGGAGAAGCTATTGTGATTCCCGCTATCCTTGCGGAGAATTTTGAGGTGAAAACGGGTTTGTTGTCGATGATCCAAAACAACAAATTCCGTGGTGATGAGAAGGACAATCCACACAACCATATCCGCCAATTCAATCGTCTTACCACCACTTGCAAATTTAAGGATGTCTCGAATGACTCGATTAAGATGATGCTTTTTCCGTATTCCTTAGCGGGGCCCGCTAAAATTTGGTTGGAGAAAGAGCCACCCAATTCTATATTGACGTGGAAGGATCTCGTGTCTAAGTTCGTCAACCAATTTTTTCCGCCCTCTAAGACTACGCACTTGAAAAACGAGATTTCGAAGTTTTCACAAGAACCAAATGAAAGTTTTTCAACGGCTTGGAATAGGTTTAAGGAGATGTTACATGAATGTCCTCATCACGGTTTTTCCGACTTGCACCAAATTGACACGTTTTACAATGGACTTAATGATCATGAAAGAGATTATTTAAATGCCGCCGCGGGTGGTAATGTTTTGTGTAAAACGGTTGAGGAAGCTTTGGTGATAATTGAGAATAGGTCTAAGGTTTATAGCCCTCGTAACACACCGAGTGTTGCCAAAATGGGCTCATCATCGTCTCGTAGCATTAATTCTTTACATGATGAAGCAAATGAAGAAAATCGGTTTTTTGATAGATTTGCTAACCTTATGTCCCATTGGAAAGCTCAAGAAGCTTCGAATTCCGCAAGTTATGAGGCTTAAGTATCAAGCCAAGGTGTGAGACAAGTGTCTCAAGCCTTTGCTAGAAAATTGACACCAAAGGGTGGTGCACCCTTGTTGTGTCAGCCCATAGTGGGGGGTGGGAAAAGTTTAATACATGTCTCATCTCCACTATTTTACGGGTACTCCTCGATTCTAGTTTCCTCGACTTACGTGCCCTCGGGTCGATTTACGAAAAAAGTTTTTGCAAAATATGAAACTACAGCACAAAACGATTCTAATAAAATTTGTCTCGTCAAAAACAGAGCACAAAAGCGTAAATACGTAAACCTAGGGTTTCCGGTTTAAATGTAAAAGACGATAAATTATGCACATAAACCCTAGTTTCTTCCCGTAATTATGTGAGTTCATGAACCAACATAAAAATATAATTTCAAAATAATATACGAGAATAAATTTACTACCTGAAAATGTCAGACTGTCACAAAAACGGAGTATGTAAATGTAAACACGTAACGTAGAGCTCTCCGGTTTAGACGTAGACGATGCTAATTTAAGACGTAAACCATGATTTCTTCCCAAAAGTGAGTGAGTTCATAAACTAATAATAAAATAATGATTATAAATAATACTTGAGAATAAAATAACGACCTCAAATTGACGGATTGTCACACAAGTTATTTGCTGCCATAAAAAAACCATATCCAACTCACCAGCGTGAGTTAAATTCCAACCGGGCCCCATTTGTATTTTCGACCCTTTGGTTACTTTTCTAAATTTTTTTTACCCATTTTTACTTATATATACCAACTACATCTTCTTCGTTTTCACACACCTCCAAATCTAACCTAAAAACTCTCATCTGCATTACTTCCAAATCATGTCTCAAGAAAACACATCCCGATCCGTCGAAGACGTCGAAATACGCAACACTCACCACCCACACCGCAAGGAACTTTCGACCTAGAAAATCCGTCACCCCATGATATGAGCAAAATCTCATATCAATTAATCAACAAATCACCCTAAAACGCATGGAAAATACCTAACTTTTGTGCTATAAAGCAAAATTATATGGTATGTTTTGTGTTTGTGCTTAAATAGGTAACAAGGATACAATTTCAAGCAAACAAGAAGAAATCAAGCTCATTTATGATGAAAAGACAAGAGAAGGATCAAAGATGACAAGTCAATTGAAGATGAAGGACCTATCTTGACAATACTCAAAAGTTGAGGGGCTAAAGTGCAATTTGGATAAAGTCAAGATTAAAGTCAAACCTGGTCAACTTCTAAGTCAACCAAGTCAAAGGGCTAAACTATTCAAGAATGCAAGTTGAAGGATCATATTTGCCAAAGAAATGAAGTTTGAAGTCCAAAATACAAATCTGCCAAAGTCTAAGGGCTTAAAGTGTCAAAAATGCACCAACTTTGTTATTGATCCGTGTCATAAGCTTTTAAGCCAATCAAATTGCAAGAAAAGTGAGTAGTGGATTGCCAGCACACCTGCCAGCTCACCAACCCATTTAATGAGACGAATCCAAAACAATTCTCCCACTATCTCTCTTTTGGACCAATCAGACTTCGCCACTCCATAATACCAATTATCCAAAACGGATAATGATCTGTGTGACAAAATTCCACTCAACCACATCATCACACGTGGCATTTTCTTCTTCAAACGAGCCCAGAAACGTTTATGAGCTACAATGAAATTCATGAAAAGATTTCTACATGAAAAAGACTCGTTTTAAAGCAAGGATTCCATCCCAAGTGGTTAATTAGCCTGAAAGTCAACACATAAGAAAAGCCCAAATTCAAAGTTCAACGGCTATGAGCAATTAACAGATTTATGACACCTGGCAACATTTGATTGGTGGCAACACGTCATTCCTCCTCACCTCACTTTATCTCAAGTCTATAAATAGGGGATTAGGCTCTCATTTATTGTAATGTAGAAAGTGTGAAAAACATACACACTTCTCTTCTTCTCCTTCAATTCAGTTAGTAGTTAGTTAACAACTCAAGAGATTGACAACCTCTTGAGTCTGTTAGTAGTTATAACTTATTTCCTTACCTCTTGTAACAACTTTTACTTCAATCAATAAAAATTCACAATTCTCCTTCATTACTCCTTTACTATTCATTGCATCTCTTTGTTCCTGCTGTTGTTATAAGTTTCTATCGATCACAATTGATCAATGGAAGCTTTGTGAGTGCTTGTTACTATTCAGTTCGATCCAGCTCATTCCAGTTCCTGCTTTGAAGATAATTGTAGCTGTTTGGGTATATGATCAAAAATGGTGAATGGAGGTGATTGATATGGTTGATTGGTGGTGCTAAGGTGGTGGTTTAGCACTGTTAAAAGGCTCAACGCCTCTCTACTCCATCAGAGGAGGCATGTTGCTAATAGGTTTCAAGTTTCTTAGCTTGGTTCCACTCAAATGTTGATTGCATGTTCAATTCCTAGTGTAAACATAATATGTTGCTCTGATCATGTGTTAGAACTTGTCTTAGTGTAATTGATTTGATTTGATAGCTTGTGAGTAGATTTGTAGCCTTAAGTCTGCTATTACTTGATTTCAGCTTCTTATTCATCAGTTTTAGCTTTTGAGTGCACTTTGAGTTCAAGTCTGTTTACAAGTTTTGATTTCAGCTTCATTACTCTTCATTTTACTCATATAACATTTCTTGATAGCAGTCTTTGCTTGTTTCATTATCTTACTCATAATCACTTTGAAAAAGTTCATATTATAATTAATAAGTAGTGTTTGGATTTGTCAAGTTTGTGTAATACAAGTGTGTTAATCTTGATAAGACTTGCTCATCCATATTCAGTAAGCATTTGATAACAAGTGTAATCAGTTTTGAAGTCAAAACAAAAGTAAAAAAGGCAAATGGCTTGAAAATAGTTTGGGTCAAAGTCTGAGAACTTTGTTATTTAGAAACTTGCTCATTTCAATTCCTTGTCATTCGTTCATTTCTTTACCAATTTTCTTGAAACCAGTTTCTAATTGAAGTTAAACATCCAAGGTTTAAGTCTTTGCGAGGAATTTCTAAAGTATTCACTTTTCAGTTAGATATTAGCTTATTAATAAGCTCTTAGGCAAATGCAAGTTTCTGTAATATCAAGGTGACTATTTTCTTATATAGAAAATTTCACTTCATAAATGTTGCCATTTTCTTTCACAGATCTGTTTAGAATCTAGTCTTGAGTAAATTTTGAGCTTTTCAACTTTTTCACAAATTTGGTCAAACTTGGTCAAATAAGCTACGTTTCAGCTTAAATCCATTTTCCAGCTTATTCACTTGGCTATTTTCAAAATGGAAAAACATTCCCTACTCCTGATAAGCTGTTTAACAAGTTTGAGCTAAAAAATCTATTTGTGCACGTCTCAATTTTCAAAAAGCTTATTCATGGCCTATTGGAATAAGCTAGTTTGAGTTTTATTTGGTTTTAAGCAATTTCCTTATACATGTCTAGGTAATTTTCAATTTTAAGACTTTTGAAACTTGTTTGAGCTTATTTGGTTCAGTATTAAGCTCATACAGGCTTATTCTTTGCAAGTGCCCGTTTTTGTTAAAAAGTTCCATTTATTTACAACCTAGTCCTTGTGGATTGTTTCTGTTTACACTTGTGGCTAATCTTTCTATTAATTAGGGTTTGCAAAATTTCAGCCTTTAACTTTCAACAACTTGTCATTTACAGTTAGACAATATTGTAGTTTGTTAAAAGTTAGTTACAAGTTTGTTAGATTTACATTTTAGGTCATTAACTTTCTGAAGTTTACATTTCAAGCTTTATAATTTTCATTACTTTAAATTTTGAGCACATTACTTTCATTTTTTTACATTTTGTCCTTTTGTGAATAAAATTTGGTAATTGCAAAGTGTTTTACGGATACGTAGCTTAATATTTTTTACCATTTTTACGTGTTGTTTGAAATAGACATAGAATATCCAAAAAAGCCTATCAACCAAGAACAATCGTAAACATGAGATTTTTAGGACTTTCAATTGGTCAAGAATCGATAGAAACGAACTTCAATATACTCAATTTCAAATGGCGCCGCTGCCGGTTCTTTGACTTTACGAGAGACTATCAATTGACGGTTTTCATTGGCTTTTGGGATCCGTTCACCTCGTGAACGTTATTTTTACGTATCATAAATCAAAAACATAAAAAAAATAAAAAATATAAAAATATAAAAACTAAAAAATAACAAAAACAATTCTTTTCCTAAAGAACTGATCAAAAAAGTAAGAAAATTCAAAAAGCAATCTTTTTCCTAAGAGATTGAACCCAAAATATATATTATTGGATTTCCTCGGTTTTTATGTACATATAGTATTTTCTTTAAAAACCCAATAAATACAAAAATATTTTCTCTATATTATTATATGTAGATACGTATACGTATAAGAACAACCAATACATCTACTTCCATAAGTATTACCGAGGCAATACACCGTGTTCGGGAGCGTTCCGGTCCTTGAAACGTGTACTCGATCAAATTTAATTAAGCAAGAATAGATAAATACTTCCAATAGGCAATAATTCGAAGAATACAAACTACAAAGTGAATAGAAAGGCGATGTGCTATAAAATGCCATCTAAGGGTTAATAGGTACTTAAGTGCTTTGCGCCACCTAACCCCCCGTTCACTAGTGCGTATTCTAAGAAGGAAGGCTTGATTGGGGGTCTTGCACCCAAGTAGTAATTACATATATTATACTTTCTTTTGGATATTTCATATTGAATCTCGAAGAGGATAATCCCTTCTTCTTAGTCGAACGAGAGCTTCTCTCTCACTCCTTGTATTGAGTTGCATGCTCACTCGCGGGCGTGCACAAATACCATTTGGTGTACAACCCCTTCATCCCAAAAGGAAGAAAAAGAGAAAGAGTAAAAACACCACCGTCCATCAAGCCGATCCCGAGAATCGTGCTTTGATCCATACACAACAAGAAGCCATGGCCAGCGTTGACACTCGACCTTTGATGGAGCACTTGCAATCCAATGTGCAATGATATGCCGATGCTATCAAGATACCCTATATTCCCGCAAACACCTTTGAGCTAAAGACATCTATGATTAACTTGGTCTCCAACACACCATTTTATGGGAATAAAAATGATAATCCACATGATCACCTTAAGAAGTTTCTTGCTCTTTACAACACTATTAAGTACAATGGAGTTCCCCATGATGCCATTAAGTTGATATTGGTACAATTTTCACTAGAGGGAAGTGCTAAGCATTGGTTAGATACACAACCACCTGAGAGCATTACTACATGGGATGATTTCACTAAGAAGTTTTTGAATAAGTTCTTTCCCCCATCTAAGACCACGACTTTGAGAAACTTAATTATATGCTTTCAACAAAAACCTAGTCAAACATTTAGTGATGCTTGGGAGGAGTTCAAGGAGTTATTGAGGAGATGCCCAAATCATGGATTCAATGAGGTTCACCAAATCAATACTTTCTATGATGGATTAAGACCACACCACCAAGATTCACTCAATGCTTCCGCGGGTGGAAATATTCTTGCTAAATCCATTCAAGAAGCTTGGGACACTATTCAGACCAAATCAATGGTGCAAACTAACACACAATTTGAAGAAAGGGT
Organism: Glebionis coronaria; assembly: GCA_025667525.1. Taxonomy (NCBI): domain Eukaryota; kingdom Viridiplantae; phylum Streptophyta; class Magnoliopsida; order Asterales; family Asteraceae; genus Glebionis; species Glebionis coronaria. Next base: position 445,207,990 of record CM046878.1, on the reverse strand, counting down.
ACATGTTGTGCAAAATAGTTCTCAAACACCTTGTGATAACCAAATCCTCAAGAGTCACCACGAGATACTCCAAACAATAAATAGGGATCATGAGACGAATCTTAAGGCAAATCAAGAACTAATCCAAGCTATTAAGGGCCTTTCCTTGAACAATTCCACCAATGATGTGCATGATATTACTCTTTCATGTGAGACTTGTGGAGGTCCCCATTCCTACCAACAATGTGATAAAGTTCAAGGTTATCAAGGGGAGTGTTATGCTTACCAAGAAGAACATCGAGAACATTTCAAACCCAACATCAATCCAAACAATCTTTCTTACAAGTCTCAAAACTACCTTGCTCCACCGGGATTCCCACCCCAACCACCCACCCAACCTCAACACAATCCTTCTCAATTGTTACAAAGGAACCAAGGGTCGAGGCCACAATACCAAGGGAACAACTATAGACCACCAAATAACTTTCACAATCAAGGAAATACCTTTCAAGGCAACAACCAAGGGTTTTACAATCAACCTCCACCTTTCCAACCCCAAGGTTTTCAAGGGAATGTGCCACATAATTATAACACCATTGAGATTCTTCACAAAAAGAATCAAGAGAATGAAAGGAGGTTCCAAGCTAATAAGAAAAGAATGAGGGAAATGCATAAGGAAACAAACAAGAAGTTTATGATGCTTTTAAATCAAAGACAATAAGGGGCTTTACCTTCTAACACACAAACAAACCCGAGGGTCAATGTCAATGCTATTACAACAAGTAGTAGAAAAACGACCAATGATCCTTCACCACCTACACCTTCTATTGTTAAGCCTACTTTGGTTCCAACTTGTGATAAGCCTTCTACATCTTCTTCACCACCTCCAAGCTCTACTACTTCACCACCTACACCTTCTCAAACTATACCCACTTCTCCTTTACCTTCCACATCTACCAATGAAGAAACCAACAAAGACAAATCTTCCACCACAACACCTACTCAACCCACACCTAAACTAAACCTTCCTTATCCATCAAGATTGAGAAAGGAAAATTTGAAAAACAAGGATGATATACAAGTCTCAAACTTTTTGAGGATGTTCAAGCAACTCAACATAAACATCTCCTTTGCGGAAGCTCTTGCTTATATGCCAAAATTTGCTAAGATGTTCAAAGATCTCCTCTCCAACAAGGAAAAATTGGTGGATTTGCCCAACACATCCCTTAATGAAAATTGTTCCGCCGTGTTGCTCAAAACCTTACCTACAAAACTTGGAGATCCGGGGCGCTTTTTGATCCCTTGTAATTTTCCTGGGGTAGAAAATTGCATGGCATTGGCGGATCTAGGGGCAAGATAAATCTCATGCCTTTATTGGTTTGGCAAAAACTCTCTCTTCTCGAGCTCACTCCAACTAAGACGACCCTTGAGTTAGCCAATCGTACCATAGCTTACCCGGTAGGTATTGCGGAGGATGTGTTTGTAGGTGTGGATAAGTTTACCTTTCCGGCCAACTTTGTAGTGGTTGATTATGACATGGACCCTAGAGTTCCTCTAATTGTTGGTAGACCATTTTTGAGGATGGGTCGTACTCTTATAGACGTGGCGGAGGGAGAATTAATCATGAGAGTAGAGGATGAGAAAGTGGTTTTTAAGTTAGGAAAAGTGACTAAGAAGTCTCAAGCTTGTGAAATCATTAACATAGTTTATGTACTTGATGAGGTGTGTGATGAGCATTTCCATGACGCTTGTAAGAGTAATAGTGAAGATATGCCCCATGTTGAGACCGTGGCCTCAATTTCTCCCTCCTTAACACCTTTTGAAGAGAGTGATTTCCTCTTGGAGGAATTTGAGTCCAACTTCCTTGGTAATGATGATTCTCCCATCAATTGAGAAGAAGACATTCTCACTATCCAAAAGTTGCTCAATGAGGATCCCATTCCTTCACCTATCCCACAAGAAGTTACCAATGATGATCCATACACAGTGAAACCTTCCATAGAAAGTCCACCTCCACTTGAACTTAAGGACCTTCCATCCCACCTAGAGTATGCTTTCTTAGAGGGGAAAGACCAATTACCCGTGATCATTGCTAAAGACTTGAAAGAGGATGAGAAAGAAAAACTCATAGAAGTCCTTAAGAAACATAAGCAAGCCATAGCATGGAAAATATCCGACATAAGGGGAACTGATCCACATTTTTGTACACATAAAATCCTTATGGAGGATGATTACAAACCCGCTATTCAAATCCAAAGAAGGGTTAGCCCTAAAATCCATGAGGTCATTAAGAAGGAAGTTATCAAACTCCTTGATGCGGGCATGATTTACCCCATTTCCGACTCTCCATGGGTTAGCCCGGTACATTGTGTTCCTAAGAAAGGTGGAATCACCGTAGTGCCCAATGAGAACAATGAGCTTATTCCTACTAGACTTGTTATGGGTTGGAGAGTTTGTATTGATTATAGGAAGCTCAATGATGCTACTAGGAAAGATCATTTCCCATTGCCTTTTATGGACCAAATGCCTGAACGCTTAGCGGGAAATGAGTACTATTGCTTTCTAGATGGATTTTTGGGTTATTTTCAAATACCTATTGACCCTAAGGATCAAGAAAAGACCACATTCACTTGTCCCTATGGTACATTTGCTTACAAGAGAATGCCTTTTGGCGTGTGTAATGCACCGGGGACATTTCAAAGGTGTATGATGGCAATTTTCCATGACATGATTGAGAAAAATATGGACGTTTTCATGGATGATTTCTCGGTTTTTGGAGATTCATTCACCTCTTGTCTATCCCATTTAGAACGTATGCTAAAGAGGTGTGAAGAAACACGTCTTGTTCTTAATTGGGAGAAGTGTCATTTCATGGTCAAAGAGGGGATTGTCTTGGGACATAAGATATCCAACAAAGGATTAGAAGTGGATCGTGCTAAGATAGATGTGATTGCTAAGCTTCCCCCACCTACCACGGTGAAAGGAGTTAAGAGTTTTTTGGGTCATGCGGGGTTCTATAGACATTTCATACAAGATTTCTCTAAAATAGCAAGACCGATGACCCACCTCTTGGAAAAAGAGGCTCCTTTCATTTTCAACCAAGAGTGTTTGGACTCTTTTGAGATACTTAAGGAAAATTTGACTAAGGCTCCCGTTTTGGTTTCTCCAAATTGGGAATTGCCTTTTGAGCTTATGTGTGACGCCAGTGATTATGCCGTGGGGGCCGTGTTAGGACAAAGAGTGAATAAACATTTTCAACCTATACACTATGCTAGTAAAACCATGATGGGTGCACAACTTCATTATACCACCACGGAAAAAGAGTTGCTTGCTATAGTCTATCATAGTGTATACGGATCATTCCGCTCTCAAGTACCTCATGACTAAGAAGGATTCTAAGCCTAGACTTTTGAGATGGGTTTTATTGATACAAGAGTTTAAGATAGAGATTCGTGATAAGAAAGGAGCCGAGAATTTAGCGGCGGATCACTTGAGTAGACTTGAGCACCCTTTTCAAGGAGATTTGCCTTATAAGGAAATCAATGAATCCTTTCCATTAGAGGAGCTCATTTCTATCTCTTCTCAAGAGGATGCCACCCCTTGGTTTGCGGATATTGCAAACTATCTTGTGGGGGATGTGCTAATAGAGGGTCTCACTTCCCAACAAAAGAAGAAATTTCTTAAGGAAGTGAAGTATTACTTTTGGGATGACCCTTATCTCTTTAGGCAATGTGCAGACCAAATCATTAGACGGTGTGTAGATGGGCCCGAGGCATTTAAGATTTTAAAAGCTTGTCATAAGGGACCTACGGGTGGACATTTTGGGCCCAACTATACCGCCAAGAAAGTCTTTGATTCGGGTTACCATTGGCCTTCCATATACAAAGATGCCCAAGAGATGGTGAGATTTTGTGATGTATGTCAAAGACAAGGAAAAATTACTCAACGAGATGAGATGCCACAAAACTTCATACAAGAATATGAGATTTTTTATGTGTGGGGAATAGATTTCATGGGACCTTTCCCATCTTCCAAGGGAAATAAGTACATACTCGTAGCGGTGGATTATGTGTCAAAGTGGGTTGAGGCCAAAGCCTTACCTACTAATGATGCTCGAGTTGTAGTAAAGTTTTTGAAGCAATTATTTGCTAGATTTGGTGTACCTCGGGCCATCGTAAGTGATCGTGGTACTAACTTTTTTAATGATTAATTCACAAGAGTTATGAAGAAATATGGTGTTAATCATAGACTTTCTACCACGTATCACCCTCAAACCAATGGTCAAACCGAGGTCACAAATCGTGGTTTAAAGATAATTTTGGAAAGAACGGTGAGAGAGCATCGAGCTTCTTGATCGGATAAGCTTGATGCTGCTTTGTGGGCTTTTAGGACGGCTTTTAAGACACCAATTGGTTGTACTCCATATAGGCTTGTCTATGGAAAAGCATGCCACCTCCCATTCGAGTTAGAGCATAAGGCTTCTTGGGCTCTCAAGTGGACTAATTTTGATTTAAACCAAGTCGGCTCACATAGAAAGGACCAACTCAATGAAATGGATGAATTGAGAGCCAATACTTATGAGAACTCATTGCTTTATAAGGAAAAGACTAAGCAATTGCATGATGCTAAGATCAAGAACCGTGAGTTCAAAGTTGGAGAGCCGGTTCTCCTCTTTAACTCAAGGTTGAAACTCTTTGCGGGCAAGCTTAAGTCAAGATGGTCCGGTCCATTCACTATTGCTCAAGTATTTCCATATGGGACTATTGAGTTGTCTCAACCCGATGGTCCCAATTTCAAAGTGAATGGTCACCGTGTTAAGCACTACTTTGGGGAGGAAATTTCCGTGGAAATGGTCCAAGAGATCCCCATTTTCCCCATGAATTAATTCATTGTGGGAAGAGTCAAGCTAGAGACTCCTTAAATCAAGATTGAATAACTTGGTTTAGAGGTTTTAGACTTAGAGTGTTGTAGGTTAGAAATAAGGATGGAGAGTTGATGAGAAGTGTAGGGGAGACCTTCCTTTTGTCTTTATGTTGTTTGTAGGGTTGCTCACTCATCACATGCTTTGGAGCTTATGGAGGAGGCCTTTGTATCTGGTTTACTTTGTTACTATTGTGATTTTTCATAGACACATTGTGCTTTAAAAAATGAATTCACTATAGTTGATCTTTCCTTAGCTTGGGTTAAGCAAAGTCTATTCATTGTCATAAGTGTAGGGGAAGTTTATACTTCCATGCTCTTAAACATTGAGGACAATGTTTAGCTTAAGTGTAGGGGGATCTTTTATCGAAGTGATCTTACTTATACTTTGTCATTGACCTTCATGAGAACTTGGAAAATGAATTTTTCAAACATTTTTCAAATTTTTGATCTACTTTGGCCACCAAAAATATGCATTCATAATTTTTGCATTAACATTTTTCATTTGCATAACACATTTGCATTGTATATATTTCTTATTTTATTTTTCATCAAAAATATATAAAAAGAAAAAAATATAATAAGGACATGGTTTAACAAATTAGATTTCTTTGACATATTAGGCCCGCCATGGATATTTTGACTCAACCCGAGTTTACTTATTCAAGCATTCTCTAGCTAGTATCCTTAACCAAGTAGTCTTTCATTGGTCTATTAGGCTAAGCATCCACCACTCTCATTATTTGAGATTTTAAATTTGTAGAGAATGGGAGATGATAGAGTTGAAGCAAGTATAAAAGGGCTAGATAAATGATATGTGTGAAAACACACATCTTTTCTACCACTTAATTACAATAATAACCGGACCAAAACGTGTATTTTATGTCTTTTATGTCGGAATTATGCGTGGTTTGTATTTTTGTTGTGATTTAGGACGAAAAGGTAAAAAGTGGAGGAAACACGGGAATTCACGGGCAATTACGGACTTTTATTGAAGAAAAAGATGAAAGACGAAGTCAAGAAGTCAAGAGTGCAAAAAGAACGGAAATCCAAGACCAATTCTGAAGATTTATCGAAGAAAAAGTCGAAAGACGGAGGTTTACTTAAAGACGAGGAACTCAAGTCTTATTTATCGAAGAATTAAAAGACGAGTCCAAAGAAATCCCGAGCCAAAAGTCATCACATTCCAAGATTAACAAAAAGATTAAGAATGAAGGACTTAATGGGAAATTAAGAAGAAAATGAAGAAGGGGAGGAAGCTTCCTCTAACCACTCCCCTAATCACCTATAAATACCCCTCTTATTCATTCATTTATTCTTGTTGGCTAGATTGACAAACTAGTTCTTCCACCTTTATTTTATGCACCTTTAATTACTTGCACATTTAAATACATGTTTTGCACTTGAATTACCTTTTAATTTCAAGTAAGTGTTTCTTTTAATTACTTGCACCTTTACTTTATCTTGTTAATCTTCTTCTACCTTTCTTTAATCTTTGATTTACACGTTTTTATCTTGTTAAGTTGTTTAAAGATTTGATTTTTATACTTTTGATTGTTTTAAATCTCTTATTTTCATAGCTTATTTGGTTTAATTTCAAGTTTATATCGTTTTCATAAAAGTTATTTTTATATAAAAAGTTGTTTTTCTTAAAGTTTATTAATTTCGTGTCTTAAAAGTTTTTAACTTTCAGTTTCGTAGCTTATTTTTACACGGTTTACCTTAAGTTTTTCGTCTTGTGCTTATTAGGATTATAGCTTATTTTCTTAGCTTATTTTTGGTTCTTTCCTACGTATTCCGATTGGTCAAGATCTGAAAGGGGTTTTACATTCTGATTGGTATAATCAGAAAAGGGTTTGTATATTCCGATTGGGGTTGTACTTGGGTATTCCGATCAGAAGTGTAAGAGATATTCCGATTGGAACAAGTGACAGATATTCCGATTGAGGGTTTTCTTTGCCACATTCCGATTGAGGTGCGAACTTGGATATTCCGATCGTGTGTAGTGACAGTATTCCGATTATAGGGGTTCCGATTAGCATTCCGACCAGGTCACCATATTCCGATCAGGTAGGTTTCATCATTCCGATCTGAGGGTCGTGGGTTATTCCTATTGGTGTAAGTGACATATTCCGATTGGACAACCTTAACATTCCGACAGGTTTGGTTTGATATTCCGATCAAGGTGTGATTGGAATATATTCCGATTGGAGTAGTTTTTCTTGTTTTGTCTTATTTAATTTTTAGTTTACGTTTTTAATACTTGTCTAATTTTAATTTCGTCACACTTTTATTTTTAGTCATTTAATTAAATTTACTTTCCGTCACGTTTTTAAATATTGCACCTTTACGTTTAATTAGACTTAGATTTATTTTAACGCTCTTTTAATACTTGCCTTTTACTTTCAACGACATTTACTTTTAAGTCGTGCACATTTAAATTTAAAAACAACCAAAAATATTTGTTTTACCAAGAACAATAGAGTCACATAGAGAACCTAGATCAATTCGATTAGACCAACACAACGAACTTTAATTTTTATACGGGGTGTCAAAAGCCGTGTATCAAATGGCGCCGCTGCCGGCTCTTTTCGTAAAGATTGACGGTTTTCTGTGAGAGACACGTTGCTTTTTGGGATCCGTTCACTTGATAGCGTTATTTTTCTTGTCTAAAAATTTCAAAAAAAAAAAAATTAAAAAAAAATAAAAAATCATAAAATTTAAAAATTGATAAAAATACATAAAAATTAAAAAATTTCAAAAATACAAAAAGATTTTATCTTTATTGTGTATATATATTGTTTTTGTGTTTGGTTTTGTTTTCTTTTGCATTTTCAGGTGTATGCGTACTAGATCTTCTAATTATCAAGAGCCCGAGCCTCAAGAAGATTTAGTTATGGCAGGTGTTAACAACAACAACATTCCACCGCACCTCAATAATAATAATAATAACAACAATGCTCTTCCACAGCCCGATCTTCGGACCATGGAGGAACTTTGTCAACCAAAAATGTTTGGACGAGGAGGACCGATTGCGCCGATGCAAATCAACGCTCCTGAGTTTTCGTTGAAGCACCACATGATTCAGCAAGTACAAACAAACCCATTTAGAGGATTGCCTGATGATGATGCCAACAAACACCTCGACAAGTTCATTACAATTACCCAAAGCATGAAGTTGCCTGGGGCCACAATGGATGTACTTCGCCTACAACTCTTCCCACATACTTTATCGCATCATGCCGAGAAATGGTTTGATCGTCTCCCGAAGAATTCTATTCACACTTGGGATGATATGACTCAACGCTTTTTGTCGCGCTACTTTCCACCATCCATGGTCACAAGCCTTCGCAATCAGATCAGCGGTTTCATGCAAGATCCCGATGAATCTCTTTTTGACGCTTGGGAGAGATATAATGTCTTGATCGATAGATGTCCAAACCACAATATGCTTCCCGTCACTTTGATAGATACTTTCTACAACGGTTTGACTTTTCGAGATCGTGATACGATAAATGCAGCCGCCGGTGGCACATTCATGAAAAGGAGACCCGAGGAGTGTGGAGAGCTAATAGAGAACATGACTACTCACCACAAAAAACTGGGATTCCCCTGCATCTTCTAGGAACAACCCGAGAGTCAATGCTTCTTCTACCTCAGCAAACCCTGAGATGACCGAACTCACCCGCATGATGACCGAAATGAGCAAAAGTATTACGCTTCTCGCTTCAAACCAACAACAACAACAAGTTAAAGCGGTTGCTAATCCCTGTGAAACATGTGGCGGTCCTCACCCATACACCGATTGTCCTTTGACACAAGGAAATCCGGAAAATGTGTATGCTGCTTACGGTAATTATTCACCGGAAAATAACCAAGCTAGACAACAAGGGGATATAAATCTGCTGAGTTACCGTTCCAACAATTACCTTTCACCCGATTTTTCTCCTCAAAACCAAAACCCCGCCAACAACTATAATAGAAGCAACCAAATCCCACCAAGAGCTTCTAACCCTTATCAACCACCCACCCACCAAACCCCACCCATTAATCCCGATGTTGATGCCATCATGAGAACTCAAGGTGAGCAAATCAAGAATCTATAGAGCCAAATAATCAATTTGAAAGGAGCTATCTTGAAGCAAGGAAATGACATCAGAACCGAGGTTCGTGATAATATTCAATCCTCCTTCAGCACTCAAACGACTGAATTAAAGAATCTATTGGCTAGTTTCTTGCCCGAAGCTCAACCTTCTTCTTCGGGTTCTCTACCTTCAAACACCGTCACTAATCCGCGAGCTAATGTGAGTGCTATAACTACGCGTAGTGGAATTACCATTGTCGATCCACCTATCCCACCACCATCATCTACACCTCCTCCACCACCATGTATCCCTACTCCTCCTACACCTAGTAGTAGTGCACCATTACCGTCTCCGCCTCGTAATGACGATGTATCTCGGAAGGACCCTTCAACATCACAACCTTTACCAACCACACCTTCACCGTCTCCCTATCAACCCAGAATCCCATACCCTTCTCGCATAGGCAAGACCAACGAGCTAACCAAGAATGACTGTCAAGTATCGAAATATGTGGATATGCTATCTAAAATGACCATCAACATTAGCATTGTTGAAGCACTTTGCCACATGCCGAAATTTGTCAAAGCATTCAAGGAATTTCTTAGCAAGAAGGAGAAGCTGATTGAACTCGCCAACACACGATTAAATGAAAACTGCTCTGCAGTCCTTCTTAGAGAACTTCCGGAAAAACTTGGAGATCCCGGTCGTTTTGTGTTGCCTTGCGTGTTCAACAAAACTGAAGAATTTACTGCCCTTGCTGATCTCGGGGCTAGTATTAATTTGATGCCACTGAGTGTTTGGAAAACACTATCATTACCCGATCTCATTCCAACAAAGATGACTCTTGAACTTGTAAACCGCACTCTCGCTTACCCCGTTGGTATAGCCGAAGACGTGTTTATCAAAGTTGACACATTTACTTTCCCGGTCGATTTTGTCGTAGTTGATTATGAAATGGACCCTCGTATTCCTTTAATACTTGGTCGGCCATTCTTAAGAACCGGACGTGCTTTAATAGATGTGGCCGAAGGTGAGCTAATCTTACGAGTCGGGGATGATTCTAAAGTTTTTAAAATGGGGAAGCTTACAGGCAAATCCTTTGGAAGCCGAGAATCAGTGAATATGATAAATGTGCTCAATGACTTTACCGTCTATGACAATCCTCTATTCGATTCTTCCATCGATAATCCACTCTTTGACGATGATGTAGATGATTCTCACTTCACTTTGGAACCTTCTCCCATTTATGATTCTTCACCGATCTTCGATGCTTATGATGATGATGATTCTAGCTCAGATTCGGATGATGTTGATTGTACTTCTGAGTATCCCGAGCTGCCTACTTTCGATGATTTTGATGAGGCCGATACTCTCTCGAGCGATTCTTCACATGATGAAGATCCTCCGCCATCACTCGATCCTACTTTGGACGATTACTCATTTGAGGAAGATTTCTCTGAATTTCTCAACACTTACTTCCCTCATGAGAGTGATGCACCTCCTTTGGACTTTGAAGATTATCGTCTTAATCCTACTTTGGATTTGAAGCACATTCTGTCAAAGGAGAAGAAACCGATCGACACCGAAATCCGTTGCACATACGATTTGACACCTCTTTGTCCTTCTTCTGAGGACGAGGTTGTGCTTCTTTGCGGATCTTCTTCACACTCGGCTGAGCCTGAGTGTTATTTTCCCCTAAAGGAAAAGGTGTTCGACCCCGGTATTGAAGTCTTTAAGCCATCTCAGTATCCACCTGATGAAATAAAAGGAAAAATCCTTGGAAATCTTGAAGACATGCTTGCACCACCTCACCCTTGCTCCCACCATGCTCCATCACTACTTAAGGGAACCTTGCCTACTCTTCTTTGGCTTGCCTTGTTCGCCTTAAGCTCGTGCTTATTGATGGATGAAAACTATGTCTTTGATCCTGGTGGATATGTTTCATGCTTCTTCCGTTGATGATCAAGGTCGAGTCAGGCTCACGACTCGGTTAACAAAAACCAAGCGCTTCTTGGGAGGCAACCCATGCATCTATCTTTTCGCTTTCTTTACCATAAGTGTAGGGGGACCCTTTGGTTTGTTTTCCTCTCCTCACTTCTTAATCAGGGATTCGAGCTTCAATGATCCACTATGGCTGATTCTTGACGACCCGTGATTCCGTGTTCTACTTCTTCCCGGTTCTATCCTAAACTCTTTTCGATTCACTATTTTATATATTTTCTCAATATTAAAATAGGAATCTCTTTAGTTGTCTTTTCCTTAGCGAGATTTAAACAACGTGCACAATGTCCTAAGTGTAGGGGAGTTTACTCCCACATGCTTAAACATTGAGGACAATGTTTATCTTAAGTGTAGGGGGGACTTCTATCGAAGTTAAGTGGTCTTTTCCTTGTATTTGTCCTCATTTTAACCGGAAAATCAATTTTTCGACATTTTTCAAATTTTTTGATCTATTTTGGCCTATTAGTTTTACCTTTGTATGGTTATTTTCTTTCTTTGCTAGAATAAATGTTTAATAAGTGGTTTTAATTTTCAAACGTTGTGAATCTTTTGACTCAACCCGAGTTTACTTATCTAAGTTACTCTAGCTAGTATCCTTAACGTGTTTAAATCGAGTTTTGCTAGGCTTTTATATAGGGAGCTATAAAACGCGAAAGTCTTAACTCTCACGGGTTAAGAACAAGAACTTTTCGCAAGTTCCTATAATTGATCCTAGAGAGTCGTTTATCAAGGGAACTTTAAAATGCGATTTCTAAACTTGAAAAAGTCTAAGAATTTGCAAGATCCTATAGGCGACTCGAAAACCCAAAACTTTGATTTAATAGGCTAAGTATCCACGAGTCTCATTCCTTGAGATTTTAAACTGTGGAGAACGAGAGATGATAGAGCCAATTATAAGTTCAGTATTCTTTCGTGAATTTATGTGAGTTAATTATAAGCCTATTCTCCCATCGCTTGCTAATAAATTTATCTGCTAAATAAGGTTGTACGATTTGAAAAGTTACTTAGCTTCTAGCCCCAGATCGTTTAAAAGTTGCTCGGTATGGATTAGAGTTCATAGCCAAGGCATAACTTATTGAAGCGGGATGCGAAGATTGGCGAGTCCGAAAAGGCCCTAACAAGGCATGAGGGCTATATTTTGTTGCTAAAGATCCAAAGTGATGTGAAGAATCATTTATCGAAAATCAATATGAAGGATCGAGACACACGACGAAAAGCAAAAACTCCCCAAAAGTCATGGAGAAGTGTATCCGAAAAGACCCTAACAAGGTATGAGGATAAATAGATCCAAGTCATAAAAGGAGGCGGATCGTTGTATATCAAAGTCCAAAATAAAGATTGGAGAAAAATGAAGAAGTCGTGGTCCAAGTATGAATCTCTCAAAACTCCAAGTGAAGAAATTCCTTTATGAAGAGAAGACCATTATTTCATGAACGTCTCTCAAGATTTGAAGTATGAAGTCACTACCAAATATCGGTCCGAGAAAGGTATCAAATCGCGAAGCGAGTTATGCCAAGATATGAACTTTATGAGGTCCCAAGAAGCAGTTTTAAAAGATTTGGTCCTTTAGCTAACTATTGATTAAATCGTTCACTTTATTTTTAGACTAAATAACTATCGAAATAAGTCAAACAATGCATCCTCGTGATCATTCAAGACAACAATAAAATATAAGAGATACACCTAGGAATAAGGGAGTCTAAGTGAGTAATTGGCCCACATGAGTTCGTGTTAGTCTACTAACTTATAATAACAATGATCTCGTTTTTAAGCTTGGTTTGGAGAAAGTGAAAACTTGAGGATGATGATTATTCATGACACTTCCAAAACCCAAGGTATGCTTTTGATTTCTTTATGATTTTAATTTTCTATCTCTTTAATAAAGGCCAACGTGGATTGATTATGATGAAAAGTGTAATCTTGCTTTGTAACTAATGCATTGCATGAGGACATTGCAATGGTCAAGTGTAGGGGATTTGATATGTGTGAAAACACACATCTTTTCTACCACTTAATTACAATAATAACCGGACCAAAACGTGTATTTTATGTCTTTTATGTCGGTGTTATGCGTGGTTTGTGTTTTTGTTGTGATTTAGGACGAAAAGGTGAAAAGTGGAGAAAACACGGGAATTCACGGGCAATTACGGACTTTTATTGAAGAAAAAGATGAAAGACGAAGTCAAGAAGTCAAGAGTGCAAAAAGAACGGAAGTCCAAGACCAATTTTGAAGATTTATCGAAGAAAAAGTCGAAAGACGGAGGTTTACTTAAAGACGAGGAACTCAAGTCTTATTTATCGAAGAATTAAAATACGAGTCCAAAGAAATCCCGAGCCAAAAGTCATCACATTCGAAGATTAACAAAAAGATTAAGAAGGAAGGACTTAATGGGCAATTAAGAAGAAAAGGAAGAAGGGGAGGAAACTTCCTCTAACCACTCCCCTAATCACCTATAAATACCCTTCTTATTCATTCATTTACTCTTGTTGGCTAGATTGACAAACTAGTTCTTCCACCTTTATTTTATGCACCTTTAATTACTTGCACATTTAAATACATGTTTTGCACTTGAATTACCTTTTAATTTCAAGTAAGTGTTTCTTTTAATTACTTGCACCTTTACTTTATCTTGTTAATCTTCTTCTACCTTTCTTTAATCTTTGATTTACACGTTTTTATCTTGTTAAGTTGTTTAAAGATTTGATTTTTATACTTTTGATTGTTTTAAATCTCTTATTTTCATAGCTTATTTGGTTTAATTTCAAGTTTATATCGTTTTCATAAAAGTTATTTTTATATAAAAAGTTGTTTTTCTTAAAGTTTATTAATTTCGTGTCTTAAAAGTTTTTAACTTTCAGTTTCGTAGCTTATTTTTACACGGTTTACCTTAAGTTTTTCGTCTTGTGCTTATTAGGATTATAGCTTATTTTCTTAGCTTATTTTTGGTTCTTTCCTACGTATTCCGATTGGTCAAGATCTGAAAGGGGTTTTACATTCTGATTGGTATAATCGGAAAAGGGTTTGTATATTCCGATTGGGGTTGTACTTGGGTATTCCGATCAGAAGTGTAAGAGATATTCCGATTGGAACAAGTGACCGATATTCCGATTGAGGGTTTTCTTTGCCACATTCCGATTGAGGTGCGAACTTGGATATTCCGATCGTGTGTAGTGACAGTATTCCGATTATAGGGGTTCCGATTAGCATTCCGACCAGGTCACCATATTCCGATCAGGTAGGTTTCATCATTCCGATCTGAGGGTCGTGGGTTATTCCTATTGGTGTAAGTGACATATTCCGATTGGACAACCTTAACATTCCGACAGGTTTGGTTTGATATTCCGATCAAGGTGTGATTGGAATATATTCCGATTGGAGTAGTTTTTCTTGTTTTGTCTTATTTAATTTTTAGTTTACGTTTTTAATACTTGTCTAATTTTAATTTCGTCACACTTTTATTTTTAGTCATTTAATTAAATTTACTTTCCGTCACGTTTTTAAATATTGCACCTTTACGTTTAATTAGACTTAGATTTATTTTAACGCTCTTTTAATACTTGCCTTTTACTTTCAACGACATTTACTTTTAAGTCTTGCACATTTAAATTTATAAACAACCAAAAATATTTGTTTTACCAAGAACAATAGAGTCACATAGAGAACCTAGATCAATTCGATTAGACCAACACAACGAACTTTAATTTTTATACGGGGTGTCAAAAGCCGTGTATCAATAAACTTCATGATAATTACTTGTGGCTATACCCTTCTCTTCTTTACCTCTATTTTCTTCGCATGTATATATGTTAATAAATAATCAAGAACGGTTTTAATTGGTTTGTAATCTCTTATGCATTTTTGTCTAATCATTCATGGTTAATATAAGTACGTCTTAAGATTTTAAGTTAGAACGTTTTATGTTTACTAGACTTATGTCATGCTTAATATTTAGCGGGTGGTTTTTCCTTTTATTCTTTTCAAATTTCTTTGTGAGGAATAAAGAAAAATAAGAGCGACTTACAAAAAAATGAGTGGCTAGAAAAAAAAGAAAAAGAAAAAGAAAAGAAAAAAAAATAATTATAGAAGACTCCCAAGAGGGTCAGTGAAGTGTTAATTATAGTAACTATTAGATTCCAATATTACCTTGACGGGTTGCGGGGATTTAATAGTTGCTCCAATCCAATATTACCTTGACGGGTTGCGGGATTGAAGATCCAAAGTCTCAAAAAGGCGGAGGATGTAAATTATTGCGTGAGTTTTATTTTTTTCCTTAGCGAGTGTGTAGCTACTTATTAATGCATGACATGAGGATTTTACCTTTTTTTTCTTAAAGGTAAATTTATTAAGAAAATGAGCCACAAAGGCAAAGTACAACCCGCTTCAAAGCTTACAAAAATAGGTAGGACACATCCCTACCTAGAAGCTTAAGCAACAAAAACATTGGCATGGACAAATCCCATACTCAAAAACCAAACCAACAAATACAAAAAGCTAAATACATACTCCTTATACAAAAAAAACCATGACCCATAAAACCTATACTTCTTGAAATCCAGAAAAAGCAACGCCTGGCAATAAACTTCATCAGAATCAATAAACACTTGTCAGCATACATCTTGGACAAAAGACCAAGCACCTGCAAACAAAGAAATACCAAACTCCTCCTTTGCCACCAAGACAAACCATTCCAGAATTCAATAATCTTAACCCACGAAGGGAACAAAACCTGCACCCATATCCAATTACACAACCAATAACTAGTCCCACCAAAGGACCAGCCAAACCAACATGTATAATATAGAACACATACCTATACAGGTTGTAACACCCCATTTTGATAAACGGAATGTCACGCGTGATTATGGCGTGTCATCAAAGCATACAAGGATAAATTTGTAAACATTACATGACCATAAAATGAAATACAGGAATCAAACATCGGTAGTCCAAAAGTAAAGCTCATCACACACAAACATAAGTACTAAAAATGAAAGGACTAAACAATGTCCATGGAAAGAGTATCAAAGTATAGATAAATGCATAAAGTAAAGAAGGCTAGAAAGCTTCTAGTCCATATGCACGTACGCTTAAAGTCTATGAGTGTCCCTGAGTACCTGCCGTTTTGGGAACATGAAAAGAAAAACGGCTGAGCAATACGCTCAGTGCACGGATGTACAAATAAAGCATAAATAATATAAACATATAAGCATGAAACAAAGGAAGAAACTAAGTCCTGAATAACCCGGTTAAGTCTTAGTAAAACTGGTTTTATAGTTTGAAAAGCCTTATGTTTATCTTATAAAAACTGTTTAACATATTTTACCATTAGCCAATATAGGTCATGAAAATATCAACGTGCATGAATACTTGGAGGGGTGACCTCGTCATGCAAATTAGAGGGGTTGCCTCTAATTTAATATACTGGTTTTGGGTAGGAGGGATCAGCTCCTTGTGAAGGATGCAAG
This sequence comes from Glebionis coronaria, assembly GCA_025667525.1. NCBI lineage: Eukaryota > Viridiplantae > Streptophyta > Magnoliopsida > Asterales > Asteraceae > Glebionis > Glebionis coronaria. The sequence continues at coordinate 445,191,539 of CM046878.1, read as the reverse complement.
GCACACACCACATTCACACTGAGTAATCTGCTGAAAACATGTAACTAGGATGCACCCATACGCCCCACATGATAAATATAATAATATGGCCAAAAGCTGAAGGGACGCCACGAGCAATCACTCCGCCGTGGGGAAGTCATAACACCAGTGCCTCTAGTGTTATGGTTATGGTACCTCCATAACTAGGTGAAATTGGTCATGCATGTATATGGATTAAGGTATTCTAATTAAACATAAGCAATCAAAACATATAAAACATATACTACGGGAAAACAGTTGGCTGCATACGGGGAAATCCTAATAAAGAAAGAATGTCCATACTTAAAGGACGGAGAATCCGTACCTTATGTCCAGTGAACGAAGAAGACGAACGGAAGAGAGTCCTACTTCGGTATCCCTAATGCTACATAAATACATACGTGTATAAGTATCTGATTACTGAATACATAAATGGTTTTATATCATGTCTTAGCTTGTTTATATGTTCATGTCATGTTTTACTGTTTTAAGCTTTATACCGTGTTTATCGTATATTCTGTCTATTCTGATTAAGTATTACTTGTATTTCATGTATTACTATACTTGTTGTGTAATAATAAGTAACTTTCTAAAAATAGCAGGTTTCCTAAAATAGAAAGTTTCCAAAAATAGAAAGTTACCAAATATATAAAGTTTCCAAAAATAGAAAGTTTCTAAAAATAGAAAGTTTCCAAAAATATAATTACTGCTTAAAATAGATAAGTTTCTAAAAATAGAAAGTTTCCATAAATAGATTAGCTGCCTTAAATAAATAAGTTTCTAAAAGTAGAAAGTTTCCATAAATAGATATAAGCTGGTTAATTAAGCTAATTATATAAGCTTAAGTGTTTTCTGATTATTATTCTAAGTCATGTGATTGTAAAGTATAGTTTATTAATTATTACATGTAAATTAAATAAACCATAGGTTAAAAGTATTTAATTAAATATAATCATGATTTTAATTAAATAAAGGTAAAATACTTAGGTTAAAACATGTATTATTAACTATTAATAATATAACCTAAGTCATATAAATTAATTAATTATAGTCTTGGTTTTTAATAATTAATTAATTATAAAGTCTAATTAATAATAAATACTTAGGTTAAAATTCATGAAGTACTAATTAAATTTATAACCTAAGTCATGTAAATTAAATTAATCATGTCATGCTTTTAATTAATTTAATTTAAGTCTTAAAAAAACATACTTGTAAAAATCATAAACCTTAAAAAAATGATTCATGAACCGGACCCATGACTAAAAACCATGAACCAGACCCGTAACCATCACCATACCCCGACCAAGGTCGGGGTTCCCCTTGTTTTTGCTGTTGCCGTGACACCACCACCACCATACCGAGACCATATGGTCTCGGTGGTGTGTAATAAGCCAAGCCGAGACCCCCTAAGGGCTCGGTTAGGCGTCGGCTAGACCACAAACACCCCTAAAACCCGTGATTTGATTTACCCCATGATTATTAACATGTTTAAATAATTTTTTTAATTAGTTTATTAAAAACATCATGATTTTATGTGATTATCAAAATCAAAACATAAAAAGAAAAGGGTTAAAAGTTATACCAAATACGTGGATCAAATAAGGATGAACACACACGAATCCTTGCAAAATTTCCAAGATCAAATCAACCCGAACACCCCTTTTGGTGTTATCAATCCGGCGGCTAAGGGAGCAAGGAAAGAAGAACTAGGGTTTTTGTTATTTTCTTGATTTTGTGATAAATGAATAAGTTTTTACCTTAACCCCCTAGTTAGTTAATTTTTGCATGGGCTAGGCCCATGTTCTTGTGTATGCCGCGGGTAGGGGCCCCACTTGGGGTAACCCGTACTTTTCTCGTGTCTAAATTATATAGTGTGTTCTCGTGTTTTATCGTGTTCGTAGTTTACGTGTTTGAACTAGTTATCCATCGTGACTTAATATATTTATTCGTGTTCGTAATAAATATATATACATACGTAATATTAGCTCGTGATTAATTTACATTCATGATTTCATAATCGCATGTTCGTGATTATAATTATTATTGGAATAATTATCGTGTGTTCATACGTAATAAATACTTATCGTGTTATAACACGTACGTAATACTTGTAATTCTTATTCATGAGACGTAAACTTGCTATAAAAGGAAAGTCCTAATCATGTACGTACGATCTAAAGGGTACTATTCATGGTAAAAGCATGCGGGTTTTACAACTCTTCCCCCTAAAAAGAATAATTCGTCCCCGAATTATAGATAAAGTAAACTAGAAAAGAAGAACATACCCGAATTCAAAATATGTAATGAGGGTAAGAAGCCCGGATAGAGTCCTCTGTTTCCCAAGTGGCTTCCCGCTCGGTATGATCCCTCCAAAGGATTTTGACGAATGGAATCGTCTTCCTTCTCATGACTCGTTCTTGTCTGTCAAGAACTCGTTCGGGTTCTTCTATAAAAGTGAGATCTTCACGAATCTGTTCCAGTAGATACTGAACCATGTGAAGGGGATGATACTGGTACCCTCTGAGTAAGGACACATGAAACACATTGTGTACATGCGAAAGCTGCGGAGGTAACGCTAAACGGTAAGATACTTCACCGACTCGTTCAGTGATATCAAACGGTCCAATGAATCGAGGACTGAGCTTCCCTTTAATTCCAAAATGTCTAACACCACGTGCCGGCGAAACCTTAAGGAAAACGTGATCTCCTACGTTAAAATGTATGTCCCTACGATGCTTGTCTGCGTAGCTCTTCTGACGTGACCGTGCTTCTTGAAGTTTCTTCTTAGCTACTGCGACCCTCTCATTAGTCATCTCTATGATCTCTGGTCCTTCAAGTGTTCGCTCACCAACCTGATCCCAGCAGATTGGGACGCGACACTTTCTGCCATACAACATCTCGAAAGGAGCACACTTGATACTTGCGTGTCAACTGTTGTTGTATGCAAACTCCACCAAACATATATAGTCGTCCCAATCACCCGTCCATTCCAACGCACATGACCTCAACATGTCTTCCAATGTCTGAATCGTTCGCTCCGACTGCCCGCCTGTTTGAGGATGAAAAGCCGTGCTAAGCTTAAGTTGTGTACCCCAAGATTTTTGTAGACTCTTCCAAAATCGCGAAGTGAAACGAGGATCTCTGTCTGAGACAATGTTGGATGGAGCACTCTGGAGTCTCATTGATAGGTGTGTAAACACCCATCCTTTTTACCACTTAATTACAATAATAACCGAGTCAAGACGTGTATTTTATGTCCTTTATGTCAGAATTATGCGTGGTTTGTGTTTTTGTTGTGATTTAGGACGAAAAGGTGAAAAGTGGAGAAAACACGGGCATTCACGGGCTTTTATCGAAGAAAAAGACGAAAGACGGAGTCAAGAAGTCAAGAGTGCAAAAGGAACGGAAGTCCAAGACCAATTCTGAAGATTTATCGAAGAAAAAGTCAAACGACGGAAGTTTACTAAAAGCCGAAGAACTCAAGTCTAATTTATTGAATAATTACAAGACGAGTTCAAAGAAATACCGAGATAAAGTCGTTAAAGTCAAAGAATTAAGAAGATTAACAAAGTATTAAGAAGAGCAAGGACTTAATGATGCAATTAAGGAAAGAAGAAAGAGGGGAGGAAGCTTCCTAAGCACCTCCCTAATCCTCTCCTATAAATAGATTAGGATTTCATTCATTTTCTCTTGTTGGCTAGTTTGACAAACTATGCTCTTCCATTTTATTTACTTGCACATTTAAATACATGTCATTTACTTAATTGTCAAATTTAAATACTTGTCTTGCACCTTAAATTCCTTTAATTTCAAGTAAGTTTACTTTTAATTCTTGTCAATCTTTATTTTTATTGTTCATCTCCTATCTACCTTTCTTTAAGCTTTGATCTTTATGTTTATGTTCATGTTTATGTTTTTGAGTTTTTATTGATTAAAGTGGGTTTTGGTTATTTTGATTAGTTTTGTTAGTTTTATTGATTTGGTTTGTTTGTTTATGATTAATAGATGTTTATTGATTAGTTTGATTTAATCTTTTGGTTGATTTGATTAAGTTTTGTCTAGATTCGTGCTATTTCTTTCCTCCTTGTTCTTCGCTGCTGTTTCTGTTTCCCAGGAACATTCCGGATCAAGCCCAGATTATTGCGAGTGAAGGTGTTTGTTGAAAAAGTTCCGGATCAAGGGTTGTTCATCCGGAATATTAAACATTCCGGATCAGCAAAACATTCCGAGTGAAGGCTTTGTGAAGAAACATTCCGAATCAAGGAAGACATTCCGGATCAACGAGATATTCCGAACCAAGGAAATTATTCCGGATCAACTTGTTCATTCGGAATATTTTAATATTCCGGATCAAGGTTCATTCGGAATATATTCCGAACGAAGGGCCAAGGAATTATTCCGAATCAAACATTCCGGATCAAGGCTTTATTCCGAGTCAAGACTTTATTCCGGATAAGTGACATATTCCGGATAAAGGATTTATTCCTGATCAAGGGTTTTGGTTAATATTCCGAGTGAAGAAGAATCATTCCGAACGAAGGTGACATTCCGGATGAGTGATTATTCCGAACGAAGGATTATTCCGGATGAACTATTTTCAGGTTCTTTTTAATTTCAGTTTTTAACTTTCTATTTTTAATTTTCAAGCTTTACTTTTCCCGCCTTTTTCCTTAGTCGCACTTTAAGTTTACTTGCCTTAGATTTATTTTAGCCTTGCCTTAGTTTAAGTTTTAGTTTTAGTTGCGTTTTAAGTTTGCCTTAGATAGTTTTAAGTTTGCGTTATTTATTTTTAGTGTTTTTTTTAATTTCCGTCACGCTTTTAAATACTTGCCATTTATTTTAAATTAGAGTTAGATTTACTTTAACGTCATTTTCATTTACGTCTTTGCACATTTATTTTAAAACAACCAAAAATATTTGTTTCACCAAAAACAATTGAGTCGTACAGTTAACTAGGAAATCAATTCGTTAAGATACCGAGAAAACGAACTTTTTCAACTAGAAAAATCCAGATATCAAATGGCGCCGCTGCCGGCTCTTTTCGTAAAGATTAACGGTTTTCTGTGAGAGACGCATTGCTTTTTGGGATCCGTTCACTCGTGAACGTTATTTTTCGTGTCAAAAATTTTCAAAAAAATCCCAAAAACATTTGAAAAATCATAAAAAGCATTTCTTTTTCAAAAGTTTTGCACCAAAAATATTCCTCTTTATCCTCTAGTATGTTTAATTCTTTTCTTTACCCCTCTTATTTATAATTCTTCATGGATTCGTCTTGCGTACGGTGTGGGAGACCATGGCATGGTTTTCAAACATGTCAATGGTGTACTCGTGAGCGGTGTGGTTTTGATATCGACGATACACAATTTGGATTTTGTCCATTTTGCAATTCAACAAATTCATACTTCTCCTATTACAATACTTTCTCACCTTCTCCCGTCTATGACAATCCTTATCCTCAAGATGCACCGGGTTTTTCTCCATACCCGTGGTGCTATATTTGTGGGGGGCCTCACGATGCTTCTTCTTGTGATCCGTCGAAGGTCTTTGAGAAAGTTCCGTGCTATCATCCCAGTGTGTATAACTTTGAGCCCCCACGTCACACCGTCAATCATCAACCCTTTTGTGCACTTCCTCCTGAGCAAATGGCCACACTTTTGACAACTTTCACAAAGTTCAAGAAGCTTGCAACAAGATCATGGAGAAATGTCAAGCGGATCAGCAACAAGAGCAAGTATCTAACCTTAATGCTTATACTCCTCCTCTTGTGCCTCCATATTATTATGATAGTGATGACAATGAGAGTCCTATTTCTTGGAACGATGAGAATTCTATTCCTTCGCCCGACTTGCCAGCTCTGGAGCCTAAGGATTCACCCATCCCAGGGGATAAGGATCTTAGCACAATTCCTGCAAAGGAATCCGATGAATTCAATAAGTCTAGTGCTGATAACCTTGCCCCAATTCCAAGTGAATCTGAGTTGACATCCGACAGTAACGATGAGTATGATGCACTTTCTTCTGATGATGTTCCTTCCACCAACACTTTCGGAGAGGATTCTTTGGCTTTATCTAATCCTCTTTTTGATCAAGATGATGATTTTACTTCTAGTGATGACGAGTCACTATCTGATGAAGACGTTCTGAAAGAAACTTTCAAGATTTATTCGAACCCTTTATTTGATTTTGATGACGCTTACATATCTAGCAAGGTGAATCCTCTCTTTGACAAAGGGATTAAGGACATTGATAGCTCTGCTTCTCTTGCTATTGATGAGCATACTTTGTTAGCCATGCCCCCTTCTATAGCAGAGGTGGAGATATTTGACTCTACTGGACAGGTGACACGGATGGAAGGTAATTCTTCTCTTACTTCTCATACTATATTGCCCCCTCATCCTACTGAATGCACGTCCAAGCGGGTGATGTATCAATTTCACTCTCCGGGAAATGAGGATGAGTGCTTTGACCCGGGAGGTGACAATGACCATTCTATGATTGATAACCTTACGGCTTTACCAATTGGTCAGCATCCATTATCTTTGGAGGATGACAATGTGATTCCTTTACCCACACCACCTCCCGTGGATCAAGATTTCACATACTCCTCGTATGTTGAAAGGACCTTCCTACCATTCAAGACTTATCCTCCTGCCTCTCCTTTGTTATATTCCTCCGGGAACGAGGACAAGGTTTTTGATCCTAGTATTACATTTGAGGCTTCCCCATGGACCATTTAATTCGGGGACGAGTCAGGCTCGTGACTCGTTAACAAAAACAAGCGCTTCTCGGGAGGCAACCCGACTATCTATCTATCTTTTCCTTTGTTTTTACCATAAGTGTAGGGGGAGACCCGTTGGTGTTTGCTATTTCCTCTCTTCTTATAATCAGGGATTCGAGCGCTCAATGATCCACTTTTGATGATTTTTGACGACCCATGATTCCGTGTTCCCATTTTCCCGGTTCTATCCTAATCTCTTTTCGATTCACTATTTTATATTTTCCAATATTAAAATAGGAATCTCGTTAGTTGTCTTTTCCTTAGCGAGATTTAAACAACGTGCACAAAGTCCTAAGTGTAGGGGAGTTTACTCCCACATGTTTAAACATTGAGGACAATGTTTATGTTAAGTATAGGGGGGACTTCTATCGAAGTTAAGTGGCCTTTTCCTTGTATTTGTCCTCATTTTAACCAGAAAATCAATTTTTCGACATTTTTCAAAATTTTTGATCTATTTTGGCCTATTAGTTGTTCCCTTTGTATAGTTATTTTCTTTCTTTGCTAGAATAATTTTTAATAAAGTGGTTTTAATTTTCAAACGTTGTGAATCTTTTGACTCAACCCGAGTTTACTTATCTTAGTTTACTCTAGCTAGTATCCTTAACGTGTTTAAGTCAAGTTTTGATAGGCTTTTATATAGGGAGCTATAAAACACGAAAGTCTTAACTCTCACGGGTTAAGAACAAGAACTTTTCGCAAGTTCCTATAATTGATCCTAGAGAGTCGTTTATCAAGGGAACTTTAAAATGCGATTTCTTAACTTGAAAGAGTCTAAGAGTTTGCAAGATCCTATAGACGACTCGAAAACCCAAAACTTTGATTTAATAGGCTAAGCATCCACGAGTCTCATTCCTTGAGATTTTAAATTGTGGAGAACGAGAGATGATAGAGTCAATTATAAGTTTGGTATTCTTTCGTGAATTTATGTGAGTTAATTATAAGCCTATTCTCCCATCGCTTGCTAATAACTTTATCTGCAATAAATAAGGTTGTACGATTTGAAAAGTTACTTAGCTTCTAGCCCAAGATCGTTTAAAAGTTGCTCGGTATGGATTAGAGTTCATAGCCAAGGCATAACTTATTGAAGCGGGATGCGAAGATTGGCGAGTCCGAAAAGGTCCTAACAAGACATGAGGGCTACATTTTGTTGCTAAAGATCCAAAGTGATGTGAAGAATCATTTATCAAAAATCAATATGAAGGATCGAGACACACGACGAAAAGCAAATAATCCCAAAAGATCATGGAGAAGTCTATCCAAAAAGGCCCTAACAAGGTATGAGGATAAATAGATCCAAGTCCAAAAAGGAGGCGGATCGTTGTATATCAAAATCCCAAATAAAGATTGGAGAAAAATGAAGAAGTCGTGGTCCAAATATGAAGAATCTCTCAAAATTTCAAGTGAAGAAATTCCTATTATGAAGAGAAGACCATTATTTCATGAACGTCTCTCAAGGTTTGAAGTATGAAGTCATTGTCAAATATCGGTCCGAGAAAGGTCTCAAATCGCGAAGCGAGTTCTGCCAAGATATGAACTTTATGAGGTCCCGAGAAGCAGTTTTAAAAGATTTTGTCCTTTAGCTAACTATTGATTAAATCGTCCCACTTTATTTTCAGCTTTAAATAACTATCGAAATAAGTCAAACAATGCATCCTCGTGATCATTCAAGACAACAATAAAATATAAGAGATACACCTAGGAATAAGGGAGTCTAAGTGAATAATTGACCCACATGAGTTCGTGTTAGTTTGCTAACTTATAATAACAATGATCTCGTTTTTAAGCTTGGTTTGGAGAAAGTGAAAACTTGAGGATGATGATCATTCACAACATTTCCAAAACCCGAAGGTATGTTTTTGATTTCTTCCTTACTTTGAATGTTTATAATTTTCTATCTCTTTAATAAATGCCAACGTGGATTGATTATGATGAAAAATGTAATCGTGCTTTGTAACTAATGAATTGCATGAGGACATTGCAATGGTCAAGTGTAGGGGATTTGATAGGTGTGTAAACACCCATCCTTTTTACCACTTAATTACAATAATAACCGAGCCAAGACGTGTATTTTATGTCATTTATGTCGGAATTATGCGTAGTTTGTGTTTTTGTTGTGATTTAGGACGAAAAGGTGAAAAGTGGAGAAAACACGGGCATTCACGGGCTTTTATCGAAGAAAAAGACGAAAGACGGAGCCAAGAAGTCAAGAGTGCAAAAAGAACGGAAGTCCAAGACCATTTCTGAAGATTTATCGAAGAAAAAGTCAAAAGACGGAAGTTTACTAAAAGCCGAAGAACTCAAGTCTAATTTATTGAAGAATTACAAGACGAGTTCAAAGGAATCCCGAGACAAAGTCGTTAAAGTAAAAGAATTAAGAAGATTAACAAAGTATTAAGAAGAGCAAGGACTTAATGACGCAATTAAGGAAAGAAGAAAGAGGGGATGAAGCTTCCTAAGCACCTCCCTAATCCTCTCCTATAAATAGATTAGGATTTCATTCATTTTCTCTTGTTGGCTAGTTTGACAAACTATGCTCTTCCATTTTAATTACTTGCACATTTAAATACATGTCATTTACCTAATTGTCAAATTTAAATACTTGTCTTGCACGTTAAATTCCTTTAATTTCAAGTAAGTTTACTTTTAATTCTTGTCAATCTTTATTTTTATTGTTCATCTCCTATCTACCTTTCTTTAATCTTTGATCTTTATGTTTATGTTCATGTTTATGTTTTTGAGTTTTTATTGATTAAAGTGGGTTTTGGTTATTTTGATTAGTTTTGTTAGTTTTATTGATTTGGTTTGTTTGTTTATGATTAATAGATGTTTATTGATTAGTTTGATTTAATCTTTTGGTTGATTTGATTAAGTTTTGTCTAGATTCGTGCTATTTCTTTCCTCCTTGTTCTTCGCTGCTGTTTCTGTTTCCCAGGAACATTCCGGATCAAGCCCAGATTATTCCGAGTGAAGGTGTTTGTTGAAAAAGTTCCGGATCAAGGGTTGTTCATCCGGAATATTAAACATTCCGGATCAGCAAAACATTCCGAGTGAAGGCTTTGTGAAGAAACATTCCGGATCAAGGAAGACATTCCGGATCAAGGAGATATTCCGAACCAAGGAAATTATTCCGGATCAACTTGTTCATTCGGAATATTTTAATATTCCGGATCAAGGTTCATTCGGAATATATTCCGAACGAAGGGCCAAGGAATTATTCCGAATCAAACATTCCGGATCAAGGCTTTATTCCGAGTCAAGACTTTATTCCGGATAAGTGACATATTCCGGATAAAGGATTTATTCCGGATCAAGGGTTTTGGTTAATATTCCGAGTGAAGAAGAATCATTCCGAACGAAGGTGACATTCCGGATGAGTGATTATTCCGAACGAAGGATTATTCCGGATGAACTATTTTCAGGTTCTTTTTAATTTCAGTTTTTAATTTTCAACTTTACTTTTCCCGCCTTTTTCCATAGTCGCAATTGAAGTTTACTTGCCTTAGATTTATTTTAGCCTTGCCTTAGTTTAAGTTTTAGTTTTAGTTGCGTTTTAAGTTTGCCTTAGATAGTTTTATTTTGCGTTATTTATTTTTAGTGTTTTTTTTAATTTCCGTCACGCTTTTAAATACTTGCCATTTATTTTAAATTAGAGTTAGATTTACTTTAACGTCATTTTCATTTACGTCTTTGCACATTTATTTTAAAACAACCAAAAATATTTGTTTCACCAAAAACAATTGAGTCGTACAGTTAACCAGGAAATCAATTCGTTAAGATACCGAGAAAACGAACTTTTTCAACTAGAAAAATCCAGTTATCACTCATGATCTCTCTTCTATAAGTATCGGCGAGTTTACTGACCGGATCTTCCTTGCGGATCGGTAAGAAATGAGCTGATTTGGTAAGTCGATCTACGATAACCCAAATTGCATCGTGCTTCCTCTTGGTTGGCGGAAGACCAGTAACAAAATCCATGGTGATTTTGTCCCACTTCCACTCTGGAATATCTAACGGTTGAAGGAGACCGCCAGATCGCTGATGCTCGATCTTAACCTGCTGGCAGGTAAGACATTTGGAGACGTAACTGGCAACATCCTGTTTCATACCACTCCCCCAAAAGTACTGCTTGATGTCATGGTACATCTTGGTCGAACCAGGATGTATAGAGAATGGGGAGCTATGAGCTTCAGCTAACAAGGCTTCCCGGAGTTCTTGATCATCAGGAACACAAAGTCTCGTGCCCTGCCATAAGATACCATCTGCATCTACTATGAGTTCCGTCTGCTTCTCCAAATTCTGAATTACCGCCCAGATTTCTCCATCATCCTTCTGAGCTTCCTTGATCTTAGAGAGTAACTCGGGTTCTACTCTAAGATTAGCCCAGTAACCGTGCTGTCCACGTACCATGATCTCTATGTCTAGTCGCTCCAAGTCTGTTAAGATTTCCTCCTCAATATTAATGCCGTTGATCATTCCGGACTTCCTGCTAAGTGCATCTGCTACTACATTCGCCTTGCCGGGATGATACTGCAGATTAATGTCATAATCCTTCAACAGCTCTAACCATCTCCTCTGTCTCATGTTTAATTCACGCTGAGTGAAGATATACTTCAAGCTCTTGTGGTCCGTGAAAATGTCACATAATTCTCCATATAAGTAGTGCCTCCATATCTTCAATGCAAACACGACTGCAGCAAGTTCCAAGTCATGCGTAGGGTAATTTTCCTCATAAGGCTTAAGCTGCCGTGAAGCATACGCGATCACTTTCCCATGTTGCATGAGAACACAGCCAAGTCCCTTCCCCGATGCATCACTGTAGATTTGAAATCCACCCGTACCAGATGGGAGAGTAAGAATAGGTGCATATACTAACTTCTGCTTCAGGTCTTCAAAGCTCTTCTCTCGTTCTTCAGTCCAGACGAATTTCTCCCCTTTCCGCATCAGTTTGGTCAATGGTAGTGCTAGGCGGGAAAAGTTCTCCACGAACCTACGATAATAGCCAGCTAAGCCTAAGAAACTGCGAACTTCAGTCGCTGATGTCGGCCTCGGCCACTTAGTAATAGCCTCAACCTTCGCTGGATCCATAGTGATTCCTTCTGGTGATACAATGTGACCTAAGAATGCCACCTTGTCTAACCAGAACTCACACTTGGAGAATTTAGCATACAGCTGCTTCTGGCGAAGAATCTGTAGTACTGTACGAAGATGGTCTTCGTGTTCATCCTTGGACTTTGAGAAAATCAGGATGTCATCGATGAAGACAATGACGAACTTGTCCAGAAATTCATGGAAGATTATGTTCATCAAATCCATGAACACTGCTAGAGCATTGGTCAGACCGAATGGCATGGCTACAAATTCGTAGTGGCCATATCGTGTACGGAAAGCAGTCTTGGCGATGTCCTGCTCCTTAACCTGTAGCTGATGATAGCTTGACCTAAGATCAATCTTGGAAAAGTGTTTGGCCCCTTGGAGTTGGTCAAACAGATCATCTATACGTGGCAGTGGATACCTATTCCTGATAGTAATCTTGTTGAGCTCAAGATAGTCTCTGCAAAGACGCATGCTGCCGTCCTTCTTCTTAACAAATAAGACCGGTGCGCCCCATGGAGATGTGCTCGGTCGAATGAACCCTCGTTCTAGAAGTTCTTGCAGTTGATCCTTCAGCTCCTTTAACTCTATAGGAGCCATGCGATAAGGAGCCTTGGAAATCGGCTCAGCTCCTGGGATGAGCTCGATATTGAATTCCACTTCACGTGCAGGTGGTATGCCCAGAAGTTCTTCTGGAAATACATCTTGGAATTATGACACTATTGGCTGATCCTGAATTGATGGGGATTCAGCATCCATGTCATGAACCGTAGCTAGATAACCCTCGCAGCCATGTGACAGTAGCGCACGTGCTTGCAGGCTTGATATGATTTGTACAGACCTGCCGGGTACGAACCCGTTATGAATGTACTCTGGCGCATTAACATCACCGAAGATGACTCGATATGAATGGCAGTCTATGGTAGCATGATGCTTGGATAGCCAATCCATGCCCAAAATCATGTCAAAGTCATTCATGTCTAGCGGAAATGCGTCAACAGGACGAACCTTATCGTCAAACTCTAGTGGAAGACTCTTGTATACATGGGTGATTAGTACAGAGTCCCTCAAAGGCGTGGAAATATTGAGTCTATTTTCTAGTGGCATGGGGAGTATCCTAACATTCTTGGCATAAGCAGTAGAAATGACCGAGTGAGTAACACCCGTATCAAACAGAACCACATGCAGCTTGACCATACATATACAAGATTCCAGTGATGGTACCTGTAGACTTGTTGGCCTAATCTCGAGATGTCGTGTAGACGCGTCCAGTGGTAGGAGGCGGCTTGGTATCAGCATGTCCCGATATGCCCTCCATCTCGCCCTTGCGGCAGTCCTTCATGCGATGGCCAGGAAGACCACACTTGAAGCATGTGTCACTGTTGCAGCGACATGGCCTTGGGTGCCTATGATGGCAAGTAGAGCAAAGAGGATGAGTATATCATCCAGCAGGTGTCCTGACTGGCTGAGAACCAGTGATAGCTAGACGGCTAGGCTGTGAACCTCTCTGGTTCTGGTCCCTACCGTTTCCATGGTTCCTGCTGCTGTTGGAGTGTCCAGCGTTGTTACGGTAATTATCATTACCGCCACGCTTATCCGTAGCAGAACGGTCGTTAGATTGACCGTTTCCCTTGGGCTGATTAGGCTGCTGCTGAGTAGCCGTCTGAGACCGGTCCACAGTCTTCTGCCTCTTCTCGGGTCTCTCTGCTTCCCCGAACTCATCTCTCTTTTACAGTATCTCCAGCTTACGTGCTGCATCGGCCACTTGTGCTACCGTGTTGAACGTAGAACACACCAAGTTGTTTGCGACCGATATGCGAAGAGCCCACCTGAAGTGGTGTGCCTGCTCTTCAGGAGTACCTGCTGCAGCACCAAGGAAACTAGCTAAGCGAAGAAAGTGCTGCATGAACTCGTTGCTATTCTCCCTAGCTCTTTGTCGGATCCAATGGTACTCCCTCTTCAACTTGTCTTGCTCAGCCTTGTGAAAGAACTGCTCCATCACCCTATCTCTGAACTGAGCACATGTCAAACCAGCCTCCCAATTATCACCTCCCTCAGACTGCTTCAATGATAACCACCAATTTAACACATCGCCTTCGAACCGGTAACATGCCAACCTCTCCTTGAACACGGGGTCGCAACCCATAGCATCTAAGATCTTCTCGATGTGAGCCAACCAGCTTTCAGCTTCACTGGGGCTATCTGTTCTCTCGAAAGCTCGAGGACGGAGCTTGTTGAATCTCTCCAGCCATGTAGCCAATGTCATTAGAGGAGGAGGAGGAGGTGCTTGGTTATGCTGCTGATTGTTGGCAGCCTGAACCTCAGCCCTGATGTCATTCCTTAGTTGAGGAAGCAAAGCTTGCATTACAGCTTGGATCGTTGCATTGAGTTGTTCCTGCTCGCGTGTGAGAACCATCTGACAGTATAACATAAAATACATGATTAAACTAATCAAAACATAAAATATATACATGAAAAAAAATTATACCAAATAAATCATGAGAAAAATTTTATGCAGGAAAACTAGTACATAAATGCATGATGCAGTTTTATGAAAACTTTTGTATGCTCGAGAGTGAACGCCTATGGTCAGTTCACCCAAAATAAAAGACATGGTGAGGGGACGCCTATGGGTCGGTCCTAAATTTAAAAGTTTCGATAAAACACATGCGACTAAATAGGGCCAATCCTGTGCCAACCATTACTTAGTCATAAACCTGCGACAATGACATATATATGTATGCATGAAAATGATGAATGCATGAAAACCGACTGTCAGTTCTAGGAAGACCATAGTGACTACCCACTAATCACAGGTCATGTTTTGAGAGCCTATGAGTCGAAGCCTTGGCTCTGATACCATAATTGTAACACCCCATTTTGATAAACGGAATGTCACGTGTGATTATGGCGTGTCATCAAAGCATACAAGGATAAATGTCTAAACATTACATGACCATAAAAGGAAATACCAGAATCAAACATCGGTAGTCCAAAAGTAAAGCTCATCACACACAAACATAAGTACTGAAAATGAAAGGACTAAACAATTTCCATGGAAAGAGTATCAAAGTATAGATAAATGCATAAAGTAAAGAAGGCTAGAAAGCTTCCAGTCCATATGCACGCACGCGTAAAGTCTAAGAGCGTCCCTGAGTACCTGCCGTTTTGAGAACATGAAAAGGAAAACGGCTGAGCAATACGCTCATTGCACGGATGTACAAATAAATCATGAATAATACAAACATATAAGCATGAAACAACGGAAGAAACTAAGTCCTGAATAACTTGGTTAAGTCTTAGTAAAACTGGTTTTATAGTTTGAAAAGCCTTATGTTTATCTTGTAAAAACTGTTTAACATATTTTACCATTAGCCAATATAGGTCATGAAAATATCAACGTGCATGAATACTTGGAGGGGTGACCTCGTCATGCAAATTAGAGGGGCTGCCTCTAATTTAATATACTGGTTTTGGGTAGGAGGGATCAGCTCCTTGTGAAGGATGCAAGGCACACACCATATTCACACTGAGTAATCTGCTGAAAACATGTAACTAGGATGCACCCATACGCCCCACATGATAAATATAATAATATGGCCAAAAGCTAAAGGGACGCCACGAGCAATCACTCCGCCGTGGGGAAGTCATAACACCAGTGCCTCTAGTGTTATGGTTATGGTACCTCCATAACTAGGTGAAACTGGTCATGCATGTATATGGCTTTAGGTATTCTAATTAAACATAAGCAATCAAAACATATAAAACATATACTACGGGAAAACAGTTGGCTGCATACGGGGAAATCCTAATAAGGAAAGAATGTCCATACTGAAAGGACGGAGAATCCGTACCTTATGTCCAGTGAACGAAGAAGACGAACGGAAGAGAGTCCTACTTCGGTATCACTAATGCTACATAAATACATACGTGTATAAGTATCTGATTACTGAATACGTAACTGGTTTTATATCATGTCTTAGCTTGTTTATATGTTCATGTCATGTTTTACTGTTTTAAGCTTTATACCGTGTTTATCGTATATTCTGCCTATTCTGATTAAGTATTACTTGTATTTCATGTATTATTATACTTGTTGTGTAATAATAAGTAACTTTCTAAAAATAGCAGGTTTCCTAAAATAGAAAGTTTCCAAAAAGAGAAAGTTACCAAAAATAGAAAGTTTCTAAAAATAGAAAGTTTCCAAAAATAGAAAGTTTCCAAAAATAGAATTACTGCTTAAAATAGATAAGTTTATAAAAATAGAAAGTTTCCATAAATAGATTAGCTGCCTTAAATAAATAAGTTTCTAAAAATAGAAAGTTTCCATAAATAGATATAAGCTGGTTAATTAAGCTAATTATATAAGCTTAAGTGTTTTCTGATAATTATTCTAAGTCATGTGATTGTAAAGTATAGTTTATTAATTATTACATGTAAATTAAATAAACCATAGGTTAAAAGTATTTATTTAAATATAATCATGATTTTAATTAAATAAAAGTAAAATACTTAGGTTAAAACATGTATTATTAACTATTAATAATATAACCTAAATCATGTAAATTAATTAATTATAGTCCTGGTTTTTAATAATTAATTTATTATAAAGTATAATTAATAATAAATACTTAGGTTAAAATTCATGAAGTACTAATTAAATTTATAACCTAAGTCATGTAAATTAAATTAATCATGTCATGCTTTTTTAATTAATTTAATTTAAGTCTTAAAAAAAACATACTTGTAAAAATCATAAACCTTAAAAAAAATGATTCATGAACCGGACCCGTGACTAAAAACCATGAACCGGACCCGTAACCATCACCATACCCCGACCAAGGTCGGGTTCCCCTTGTTTTTGCTGCTGCCGTGACACCACCACCACCATACCGAGACCATATGGTCTCGGTGGTGTGTAATAAGCTAAGCCGAGACCCCCTAAGGGCTCGGTTAGGCGTCGGCTAGACCACAAACACCCCTAAAACCCTTGATTTGATTTACCCCATGATTATTAACATGTTTAAATAATTGTTTTTAATTAGTTTATTAAAAACATCATGATTTTATGTGATTATCAAAATCAAAACATAAAAAGAAAAGGGTTAAAAGTTATACCGAATACGTGGATCAAATAAGGATGAACACACACGAATCCTTGCAAAATTTCCAAGATCAAATCAACCCGAACACCCCTTTTGGTGTTATCAATCCGGCGGCTAAGGGAGCAAGGAAAGAAGAATTAGGGTTTTTGTTATTTTCTTGATTTTGTGATAAATGAATAAGTTTTTACCTTAACCCCCTAGTTAGTTAATTTTTGCATGGGCTAGGCCCATGTTCTTGTGTATGCTGCGGGTAGGGGCCCCACTTGGGGTAACCCGTAGTTTTCTCGTGTCTAAATTATATAGTGTGTTCTCGTGTTTTATCATGTTCGTAGTTTACGTGTTTTAACTAGTTATCCATCGTGACTTAATATATTTATTCGTGTTCGTAATAAATATATATACATACATAATATTAGCTCGTGATTAATTTACATTCATGATTTCATGATCGCATGTTCGTGATTATAATTATTATTGGAATAATTATCGTGTGTTCTACATACTTATCGTGTTATAACACGTACGTAATACTTGTAATTCTTATTCATGAGACGTAAACGTGCTATAAAAGGAAAAGTCCTAATCATGTACGTACGATCTAAAGGGTACTATTCATGGTAAAAGTATGCGGGTTTTACACAGGTGGTGGTGGTGCAACCATACCATGCATTTGGTTCATATCAGCATCCATAATATTTGAGACAATATTACTCGCCATAAATTGTGCACTCCCACTAAGGTCTTCAGCCACATCTTCATCCATAATCCCACCTTTATCCTTCTTAATAGCATCTACAACCAAATCAAAAGCCTTACTACCAATAGACGATTTGTAGAAATCAACCTTCTCATTAGACCACGATTCAAGCTCAACGGCTGTAAACACTTGCCCCGTCTTAAAGAATAATTCCACTTCAGCATACTGTTTCCGCAAATCTAAGACCCTAATCCTATCCTCCTCATCCTTATATACTTCCACATATACCTCTTTGTAGGCCTCATTAACTGATAATTTCTTATCGACCATAACCCCTCTAAATTTATCATCAGCTATGTTTTTCTCTGTAATAACAATCATATTTCTACTATGGTTTAACTGCTTCTTAAAGCGATCAATCTTGGATTGGAGCTCACTGACTGAAGACCTTCTAACCACATCTTGCATTTTCTTTGTGAAATAATACCTCAAATCATCATCCCAACACAACTTCTCATCCACTGAAATTTGAGTACCCTTTTCACAACACATACATAAAGACACTTGCTGGTATTCTGTAATATTTTTGACACAGAGTTGTGTGAAGACACTTGCTGGTATTGTTGCTATGGATGACAGTGTTACTAAAGACCAGCCAATATCACCTATACTCGGGTTGTATTTATTGCACGCTGAAAAGAAGCGGAAGTAGTAGCTACCTTTTGAGTCCAAGTAGTTCATTATTAAGATCGCTGAGCAGGACGGGTATAATCGATCTATTCTTCAATATTTTCTCGACTTGAGTATCAATATATAATGTTAAGCCATACAACAAAGCCACAAAGCCATATTACCACAAAGCCATATTATTAAGGTCGTTGAGCAGGACGGGTATATGACGATGTTAATCCTTTATTACCACAAAGCCATACAACAAAGCCAGATCATGGTACCAAAACTTACACCGATATTAGATAAAGTTGCCTTATGGTAAGTGCATGGTCCTTAATAGTTGAAAGGCTGTAGACAGATTCAATCTTCCTAAACAATCCTAAAAATTATAATCTTAAATGTTTAAAGACTCAGGTTTGAGCCAAAATATAATCTCCACTAAAAGAAAATTATGACAATTATTGAATTCCATGTATCGATTTTTAATCTAAGTCAAAGAATCAAACCTGATAAAGACATTCATCGCTTAAAGCTTGTTGAAATCTATGCTCTAATGCCTTAACAACTGCTTCCACTTCTTTCTTGGGCACGTACAGCAAGGCGCGCTGAAGTTGTAGAAAGACACCAGAGAAATCAAGATGTTGTTACTTGTTAGCTCCAACATACTTTACAGTCCCAAATATTAAATCCTTCAAAAGAACACCGGATGCCACAAATATTGACAGAAGTTGTAATCTGTAGTTAGTTTTCAGTTACCTGATTCAAAAGATCTCGATCAATAAAGGACCATAGAAACCAATTTGTTAAATAAAAAAACATCAAAAACACAATATCATAAAAACAAACATGTTAGAAAAAGAGGTAAAAAAAGATTGATCGTCACATAATTAACCAAACTTATGTGCATAAAAAGTTTATTAAATGGAAATTCGTGGAACCTTGAGTTACTCTTGAAATCTTTAAATCTTTCGCAGACTCAATATTACTATAAGAATGATGATGATTAGCCCAAAAACAATAATTTTGTCTTTGCAAAATTTAATCTATAAACAATCCAAATAAAGTAAACCAACCTTTGGAATTAGTATGGTGCGTTATCACCAAGAACAACATGCATCGATTCACAATTATGAAAAAAACAGGAGAAAAGGATTCCATGGAAAGTTATATGTTGAATCGAGAACCCTATATTGAATATATAGTAATCGAAAGAAGAATTTTATATTCCTAAAATCGTAGATTCAATGGAACTGATTAGAATGGATCCGAAAATTATATAATAAAAATAATAATAGTTAGGTCCAGGCCCAGAACGTAGTCCATAACGTACTCCAGAACGTGGGTCGGCCCAGTGCTGACATGGATTAGGTAGATGATTAGTGACATGGCAAATCCCTCCTCTTATATATAATATAAAGATATATATATATATATATATATATATATCAATATATATATATATATGTATGTATATATATATATATATATATATATATATATATATATATATATATATATATATATATGTATGTATATATATATATATATATATATATATATATATATATATATATGTATGTATATATATATATATATATATATATATATATATATATATATATATATATATATATATATATATATATATATATATATATATATATATATATATATATATATATATATATATATATATATATATATGTATATATATATATATACATATATATATATGTATATATATATATATATATATATATATATATATATATATATATATATATATATATATATATATATATATATATATATATATATATATATATATATATATATATATATATATATATATATATATATATATATATATATATATATATATCGAGGCCTTAATAGTAGTTTTAAGGTTGGGGTAAATTGTGAGAGTTAGCTAACACATGTAAGGGCATAGAGTTTCTTTTACAGAGATTGTTATTCTGTTTAAGGGGGGATTTGACTCATAGTTTGGGGTATCAAAACGGGACTGTTTTGGATAAAATAATAACGGGATAGGTTATGAACTTAACAAGGTTAAGGGGCTTATAGAGGGGTATAATGGGATACTTGTGGTATATTAATAAGGTTAGAATGTATAAGAGAGTTAGATATCCATCATAGATTGATGAGCCTTTATGGGTTATCATTGGTTCATGTCTTGATTGTATGTATTGTTATGTTAGATTTTGCTAGTGTGCGGGCACTTGGAGGAGCTTTATCAGGTGAGTTCATAGTCCCATTTTCAATAAGTTTTTAAATGTTTTTCTAGTATGGGATGGAGATGACACTTGTAATATTCTTTAAAATGTTTTGAAAAATGTTTTAAAGTGTGTGGACATATATGTGTGTTAATGTGTGACATGCTTGCTTATGTGTTTACTTATGTGTTTTGTTATGTGTTTTGATATGTGTTCTGAGTACTTGTGTTCTGAGTACTTGTGCACATCTTCTCGGAGGCATGATATCTCGACGGGGATATGGTTCATCTCCACATGGGGTGTGAGAAAGATCCGGATAGGTATATGTGTGGTAGTGCGTTGTTCTTATTATGTGTTCTATTGTTATAATTGTGTTTTTTGTGTAGTTGTATGTAACATGATCATCACATTTTAGTCCATTGCTTTAACTTGTTTTCTTCAACTTATTTACAGTGGATGTCAAGTTTTCTTATGATGTTCTCTTAAACTTATGTTCTCACCAACTTTAAGTTGACAGATTTTAGTGTCATTTTCAGGTGAGGTAGTTGAGAAGGATGATGTTAGAAGTGACTAGAGTCTAGAGGCTGCTAGGATTGCATTAGGAGGAATCCCTTTCCTCTTAGATTATCTTTTGTCATTTGAATAAGTGATATTGTTAGACACCATTATGCTTGATGTTTGTTATTTGTTTGTCTTTGGTAAGAGGTAGGACTTTTACCTACTTACCTAGACTCCTGCATTTTGTTGCGATATTGTCAGGACATTTGTGTCGCTTTTTATGACATTTATTTTCAATTGGTTTTCTCTATTGACACACCTTTTGTTGTGATGATATTCATATGTCGCGCCTCATATTCTGCCGTGGTGGGGTGTGACAGAATGGTATCAAAGATAATGGTTATAGAGAATTAGGTTGCCTAGCCTAGTCTATAGCTTAAGGGTCCCTGCATATAGGTGTCATAGGAGTACATGTGCGTTATAGTATATGATGTGATTAAATGTTAATTTCCGTATTTTGTATATGAACTATTTTTATGATACTGATTGATATTTTTCTGGATATTGTCGATTCGTATTTATGATGTTTTCTTATCGAATTTTAGACTAGTATGGAATGAACCATAGTCGTCCATACTTAGTCACGTGTTCTTTCTTTTCGAATTTTGACTTGTACGGGCTGAACCATAGTCGTCCACACTAGTCATTGTTGAATTTTGTTTAATCTTGCTCTCTTGTTCTTTATGCATTTTTAGTTATGTCCATGTTGGGATATAAACTATAAATTTATGTGTTCCATGCATTGGCTACGTTATTTTAATACATGTAATTTTGGACCTTATTTTATTGATGTGATTATGTGCTTATTTGAGTTGTTGGATTGGTATGTTATGTGTAGTATTAATTTCTTATAAGTGTCATCATAGGATGGAGTGCATTGGTGAAATGGGACTCGTATAAGTATGGTGACCAACATAGTTATACAAGTACCACAACATCAATGGATTCCTGAGTATGGTTGCATGAAAGAGGGTTAATACATGCTTTTATAGTATATGTTGGATGGATTTGAGTGTATGTATGCCTATGCCTATATATGTATGATTCCCTTACAATTATCGATTCTATTCTTAGAAGGGTTTGCAAGCTCGTTTCTCTTTAGATATTCAACCACCGTTGTAGTGTATCCTTCGAGTTCTATCTCGCGTGTCCGTTATAAAATAGTATTTAGCTGGAACCAACAAGGTTGAAGCGAAACAAGATGAGGAAGCGTTTTGGATGCTAGAGAACTAGAGTGGGTAATGAGCCGATTTTGACATTACCGGAAGGACTGGGCGGCTTCAAGGATGAGATACGTGGAGCAAGGATTAGGATGCGTGTGAGGACAACGAAGAAATGCGATTTTTATACGTTGCAGAAGCTGAAGGTTTGGAAGAAGTATATAAGACTTGGATAGTGGAGCTAGGTTGCTAGATCTGCCTAGAATTCTAGAGGCATTTGGTGTACAAGACGTAAAGAATGATTTACACAGATCATGAACGTCCCCAACACACATTCAATCTTCTTGATTGGACATTCAACATAGAAGATGGATGGAGTTAAGTGGTGACGAAGATTGCAAGGCCAAGTATCATTTGGGAAAGGCAAGCATAGTTAATGAGACATGGAATAAGAGGAAGGAAGTAAAGCTGAGACAAACTTAGGCTATATGGATGACTTGTTAAGATGGGTTAGATGAAATATATTAGTTGTACGAGTTGAGTTGCCAAAATCAGAGAACGCGTCAACATCTACGTGGCGTAGTTTGGACTATTAAATGGAGATATGGAAGACGGCAAGAGACCGACAAGAGAACTATGTTGACAAGAGGCGTAAACCGTTGGATTTTGGTGTGGGGGATAAAGTTATGCTAAAGGTTTCACCATGGAAAGGGGTGATGCGGTTTGGGAGGAAAGAAGAAGTAGATGAGGTAAATGCGAGATTTAGTTGTTGATCCTAGGGAGTAAATATCGAGACGAGATTTATATTAGGAAGGAGTGATGTGACAACCCTAGATTTTGAGATTTGCCATTGATTATGTGCTTAGTGTGCGTTTATGTGCTATATGTTTATATTTGAGCCTTTGATTTGATGTTAGTCATCATTTATGTAGTACGTCGTACATTATATGATGTTATGATGGGGTTAGTTTGTGCTCATTAGTTCAGTTGGATGTAACTATGATAGAATATGGTGTTATTTTAGGATATTATGTGTACGTATATGTATTATAGTAAATCGTATATTTATGATACGATGTTTGGTGTTTAGAGATCTCAGACTAAGGATTTAATGTCAGGAATAATTTACGGGTTAGTTTTAAGTTATTTTAAACTTAGTTATTAACTTATTTTAAGAATATTCATAAAACTGTATATTTTACGTCTTTTACGGTAAACGCGTAGAATTGACTAGTTTTACGGTTTTGAGGTTTTGGAGACTTTAGGAGCTTAAATAAATTAAGGAAAATTAAAATAATATTAATAATACTTTAATTAATAATAAAAAGAAAAAAAAGAGGGGGTCGGTGTAAGTCGACGCAAAAGGGAGGAAAAAAAGAGAAAAAGGAAACCGGGCTTTTGTACTTGGGCTAGGACTTGATTAGTTAAACTATATAAGGTTTTTAATAGATCAAAACACACATTAAATCCCTGGAGAGAAAAAACAAGTCGACATCTATGGAGTTTTTTTAGGGTTTTCATATTTTTCTTGTCTTCCATTAATTCTAAGGTAAATGAAGGTTTATTACTATCATAACAACTATATAAAAACCCTAAAAGAGATCAAAGCACATATAGCGGAAGCGATTTAACAAGATCATAATAACACAATTATAATTAATCGAATTAGGGTTACATACCTTTACGCTAAAGCAATTCCACAAGACGAAGAACGAATCACCAATTCGGGCTAATACCGTATACACCAAGAAATAGTCTAAAGTAAGACTATATTACGTTCTTGTACACACGTAATACAACGATCTAACCGTGATTCTAGCACGTGAAAACCGATCTACGACGCTTGTAAATAATCTACCCAACAACCCTAGAGAGGGGCTAGGACTAGATTACGTACACAATCGATCAACAAAGAAAAACCAACCGAAACCCTTCCTTGGTGGGGGGCGGCTATCGACCAAAAGAGAGAAGAGGGGAAGAGATTATTGTTGTGTGTAAATTATGAGGGATAGGGAGGTGTATTTATAGGCCTAAACATCTTATAGCCCAAGATAAATAAAAGGAAACTTTTGCCCCCCCCCCCCTTTGGAGCCCATAACCGACCGACCAAACACCCCTTAGGGATGTTTCAGAATCTTCCAAACTTCATTCCTTTTAGTTTAACATACTATATATTTATTTAACATTCGTTAATACTTAACTATTAATTAATTAACGACCGTTAAAGTTATATAGTTACTTGCTCGGTTAAATTAATAAATACATAAATATATTTATTAAATAAATTAATAAATGCGATAAATATATTTATTAATTAAATTAACTCTTTACGTATTGCGTGCAATCCCGTAATCACGAGTTCGATTCTATCACACGACTATTAAATATAAGTCCATAAACTTACAGCTCCCACTTGGACATATTTCGAATATCATGATTGAATTGACTAGCGTCTAGTTACACTAGCAACGCCTCTAGTACAACTCGAGTAAGGTTTCCTGGACAAAACCTTTTAACGATTCTGTATCGTTATTATTATCCTTTTATTTCTAATACAACGTTAATAAGGATATGGATCTCAGTCATTCCTTTCATTAACCATTCTGTTTCTCGTTCACAGATTCAACAAGATTACCAAAAAATTTTTGGGTGTGGCCACATAAACATCTTACTAATCCCATGAGGGGCCCAACTGTATTAAACTCCAAAACGAAACTAGAGGAAATAAATTCCATATTGACTACGAGCAAAACTTATGAATTTTGCAACACTTCCTAAAATAATCCTTATAGCTACCAGTTACGTTTAGCATTAGATTATTCCACAGAGATGCACTAGATTCATAACAGTTTCCTGGTATCTCAAGTCTAAGGATAACTATTTATGTTTTACTTGATGACAAAGATCCATAAAGTAAAAACATATAGTTGGGATAAGTCCTATATTCGATTCATCTAATATCATCTAAAATCGATCAATATACTTTCAAGTATACTCTATCGCTATTTTGATTTGTCTTAATTTAATAATATTCCCATATTATTAAGCGACAACGAACATTTAGCATAACTTTTATTCATGGATTAAAACATGTAAAATATGATGCACTTATTAAAAAATAAAAATAAACGAAACCCAATCTTTATTTCATTATATAATAATGTTAGAACATCCTTTATCCAAATACTAATCACAGATTTATTGCATGAATTCGCTAGCTAGTTGCAGCCCAATCGCTTTGGCATGCTTAACTACCTTTGGTCTAGGCAAAGCCTTAGTCAAAGGATCTGCTACGTTATCATCTGTAACACCCCACTTGGATAAGTGGACCGTTACATGTATTTATGGCGTGTCATCAAAGCATAAGGTAAATGTCCTAAAACATTAACAGACCATAAAGGAAATACCGGAATCAAATATCAGTAATCCAAACATAAGCTCAAAAAATGAAAAGTAAATATTGATGGAAAGGACTAAACAATATCCAAATAAGCAGAATAATGTAAGAAGCGCATAAAGTAAGAAGTCTGGATAGCTTCCATCCAAATGCACATGCTCTCAGAATCCTAAAGCGTCCTGGTGTACCTGCCGTTAGAACATGAAAGGAACTACGGCTGAGCATAACGCCCAGTGAACGGATATAAAGCATGATAAGAAATACTGAAATGAAGCAGATGATAAAATACTGAACCTGTAAGACTGATAAGTAAAGTTGCAGCGGAAATCTGTGTGTAATCTTAAAAGTCTGATTTATAAATAATAAAGCTGAACTGTTATCTGTTAAATCTGAAAACATGCATTTACTGTATTTTAATTGTCAAGAGCTTATATAGGTCATGTGTTGTAACAACTGCTGCTTTAATAAATGGAGGGGTGACCTCGTCATGCTGTAGAGGGGTGATTTCTAAATAATGTGCTGGGTGGAGGGATCAGCTCCAATGTGAAGGATGTAGAGCACACACCACATTCACCTGATAATTATAAACTGATAGCCTAGGATGCATCCATACGCCCCGCTGATAATACTGATAAAATGGCCAAGCTGAAATAAATGGGACGCTGCGAGAAATCACTCCCTCGTAGAGGAGTCATGGCACCGGTGCCTCTAGTGTCATGGTTACGGTACCTCCGTAACTAGTACATTAACTGGTCATGCTTGTATATAAAGCTCAGGCAATTTATTTAGTTATCTAAAATGATTACAGATAAGCTTAAAACATATACTGGGGAAAACATTTAGCTGCAGACGAGAAGTCCTAATCATGCATAAAAGGAAGTCCTTACTGAATGACAAGAAATCCGTACCTCGTGTCCATTAATGGAGTAAAAGTGAAATCTGAAGAATCTACTCTGACTTCACGGATACTACATAGATAAAGGATGCTGAGATGAGTTGTCTGATTAATGTTTACTGATGTTGTGGTTTTTAGTCATTTTACTTACCTTTAGGAAAAAGTAAGCAAACACTAAGTCGGGGTAAGTATTAAGTATCACGTTTTGTGAAAAACGCGAATACCGACAATCGAGTTCGTTCTCGATGGAGGTATGGTGTTTAGCCAACAATTATAGACGTTATTTATTCGAGTTATTAAGTTTTAAGAAAGAAGGAAAGAAAGGAAAACGGAAACGATTTACGCTAAAAACGGTCGAAAACGCTTCAACGTAAAAACGCGACCCAACGAAAAATTTCACCATAAAATTAATTAAAAAATACTAAAAAGTTCTAAAAAGTTTAACTAAGAAAAATATTAAAACCAAAAAAATTGAAAATACTTAAATTAATTTATATTAATATTTAAATTTAATAAAAAATCCTAAAAAATAAATTAACTAAGAAAAAGACAAAATTCAAACTTTATTATTTTCAAACCTAGTTTATACTATTTAAAAACGAAAAATATTTTTTTGAAAATTTTATAAACTTTTTTTCTATTTTTTATGACTTTTTAAAATTTTAAAACGAAAATAAACTTAGAAAATAAATAATAAAAAGAAAATTATGAAATTTAAACTATATAAAAGAAAATTTATTTTTCCTACGTCCTAAATGACAAAAGAAATTTTTAGAAAAAAGAATTATATTTTTTTTACTTTTAAATAATATTTTATGAATTAAATACAAATTTAAACTAATTAAATAATTAAAAATACTAATTGATTTTATAAAAATATAGAAAAATTTCTGAAAGTACCTAATGTTATATGGATTATAAGAAAAATAAAGTGGACAAAAAATATACATTCAATAAGAAGGAAATAAGCTAAACAAGCTAAACAAGCTGATAAGCTAATAGTAAAAACATGTTTAAATAAAAGCTTAAGGAAACACTTAACAAGAAAAAAGACATAGCACAGTTGGTTGCAGCTCTTGGCTGTTGAGCTATAGGTCACCAGTTCGAGACCCACTGTGACTGTTTTCTATAATTGTTTTCATTGTCAGCTTAATGCAAGAAATAAAACAAAGTATTAAAGAAAAATGAAAGAGAATATAAACAAAACGTGTGAGAGAGCACAGATGGTGATAATTTGTGTGGCCGTGTCTGATGCTTGTGTGCAGGTTTGGTGTTCAATTCCAACCTGCTGCAACACTCAGTTTTTTTTATGCTGTTTGGACTTTGGGATTGATCACAAAACACACTACCACTAGCAGTAGGCTAGTGGTGAGTTATCACAGAAACTCAAAGGATGAACATTAACAGTAACTATGGTTTATATGCACATAAGTTCACAAAAGGCCACTTACAATCTAACTTATAAGATGCATAATATAACCTCAAGGCTGATTTACAAAAAACAGATTACTACAACTACTAATTCTACATGGAAACAAAAACTTAGAAGCTAAATCCCCAAATTCAAATCAGAATATGTACTAATGCACATGACCAATAGTTTGGTCAAATTAGAAAACTAGGAGTGACATTTCTTTGAGCAAAGATTTAACTAGGCCCATTGGCAACTTTATGACTTTCAATAACACTAAAACAACCTTAAAACTACTTGAATCCAATAGTAACAAACACGTAGATCCACAAACACAGATTTTAAACTCAATCTCCTATGAACATCTCAGAAACTTAAAGCTACCTAATTTTTTTGATTTTTGGTGAAATATTATGAAACAAAGGCCTAAATCAACTTACACTAACCCGTTGGAACTGATGAAGTTGCGTCCTAAGCTTAAACCTAAGCTAGTGATGTATTTCTAGCTTGTGCCAAACACATGTTTAAAGCAAAAATGTAAAAATTTACACTATGAAAAAGAGATAAAAGAACAATCAAGCAAAGCAATGACTAAAATAAGCAAATAGGCAATTAATGAGATGCAGATAGGCAGAAAACACATAAACTCCAAGATCAAATAAGCTATAAGTAGGAAGATCAATAATAAGTAACAAAAGGTAAATAGAGACTTACAAGGGGTCCAAAGCTATATGCAGCTGACCTAGAACCAGTAATCATTTACTCAAAACCTCTTTAGCTTATTTCATCAACCATCCAACTTATGAGAAGCTTATTTACAACTTAGCTTATCCAAATAAGCTACAAACAATACCAAATCGTCATCAAACTTGAACAACATCTACCAAACTTCTAACAACTTCAACCCTTGACTTCCAACTATTCAAACTACAAAAACAAGCAACACAATCAAGTATCAAGATGTAGTGATCTTGATACAGTTAGCTAGCCAAAGATAAACAAAGAGACTCCTTTCTTCGAAACTTCTTGAAACAAAAGTTTGATACTCTAAGATGAGACATTAAACAAAAACTTCACAAAATAGACTTTCATAAAACAAAATAAACTTATGGAAAACAGACTATTTATAACAATTTTTCAAAGTTTTTGAAAAAGGAATTATAAAATAACTGATTCACAAAACACACTAGCACAAAGATAAATTAGAACTCAGATATGTCATTCAAAAACACCAACTTTTTATTACTCATAAAAAAAGGAATTACAAATTTTTTTTTGACAAAATCTGGAACAAATTTTAAGACTAAACCTACTACCCTTTATATAACAAGGCTTACAATAATTCTAGAACAAAAAGGAAGCTAAACCCTAAGTGGTGATTTTCCAATGCTGCCCTTGTAAAATTCGGATCAAAATCAGTATATGCTGATTTTGAATTTGCTTCTTGGAGAACATGTGATTGATGTAGAGTACTTGAAGCCTTCTATCCATTGGATTTGATTAGTGAAGAAGCAATTCCATCACAGCCCTTGGTTTGGTCAAGCATTCTTGGAAGGTAGTGATGATATGAGCTGGTGGGGGGGACAAGGGGGAAGTGGTGTCGTTTTCCAGCATGTGGGTTTGTTTCTTGATGACCAAAGATTAAAACCCCTCAATTAATTAGCTCAAATCAAGCTAATTAGGTTAACTGGGTTTTTAGGGTTTATGTTTAAGAACAGTGGTGTTTGAACTAACTTTAGGGAATAAAAGATGTTTAGAGCCAAATCAATATTAATTAATTACATTTAAAAAATATTTAATATTGATCTGTGTTAGTGGGATTAGCTGGATGGGTCGGGTACTGGGCTTTTTATGGGTATGGAAGGTTTTAATGGTATTGGGTTACGGGTTTAAGTAAGTTTTGGCATGTGGCAGATTAACCCCCTCCACTAATAGCAGTCCTTAACAGTTTTTACATCCATAGTCCTTGTCCATTGACACCGTTAGTCCTTTTGCTTTTGCACATTTAGTCCTTTGTAACTTTGGAGGACTTAATTTGTCCTTCTTCAAACTTAAAGGGCTGTACTTGCAAAGTTATCAAACTTTAGGGAACCCAAAGTATTTTTGGATAGTTGAGGGGTATAAAGTGTAAATCTTCAATTCTTGAGGGACCATTTTGGCAATTCTTCAAACTTGAGGGTCTTTTTGGAAAATACAACACTCGAGTCCGGTTCATTGTGCAGCTTCGTTTCCCGTGTTCGTTTTGATTGTTTCTTGTGATCT
This sequence comes from Glebionis coronaria, assembly GCA_025667525.1. Lineage (NCBI taxonomy): Eukaryota > Viridiplantae > Streptophyta > Magnoliopsida > Asterales > Asteraceae > Glebionis > Glebionis coronaria. The sequence continues at coordinate 445,161,259 of CM046878.1, read as the reverse complement.
TTTGTCATTTTCTCAATATCCGTACCTAAAATACACATTGAACAAACACAAGCATATATTTGGCACTTTTTATGATATTTTAACCATTTTAAGCCCGTTTTGAACGATGAGACCATGTATAATTGCGGTCTCATCACTCCCCCATACTAAACCATTGCCGTGTCCCCACGCAATGCTAGAATTAAGTATCGTAGCACTTCTAAAATTCATTTTATGATGACATTTATTGAAGACATAAACTTAAATAAACTACTACACGTGTTTTAGACATAATGTATTGTTTTCATCACGATAAAGTGACTTTTAGGGTCAAAGAATAAGAACACATGAATGCTTCGTTAGAAATAATTTCGTCGTCCCCGATTTTCACCCAATTCCATGCTAAGCGTGTAACGAGATCATTGTTATTATAAGTTAGCAACACGATCATATCTCATGAGTGTTAATTACACACCTAAAATCCCTTATTCCTACTTGGTATCTCTTATATTTTATTTTTGTCTTAATGATCACGAGGATACATCATTGACATATGCGTAAATAGAGATTAGGTCTAAAAATAGAAACTTAACGGTGTAACCAAAATCATCGAATTAATAATTCACCCTAATAGACAATGATGTCAAAAAATTAAGTCAACAAGAAGGATCGATAAACACGATTTTATAACGGTTTTGAACATGAGACTTATTACCATGGCTTTTATTATCCGCCTCATCATCGGTGGTTTTATTATCATGGTTTACCTCCATCTTTTATTCAACTTCGCCATGAAGCTTTTATTATGACTTTGGTCTTGCCCTTGTCTTTTATTATCCGCCATCATCGGTGGTTTTATTATGACTTGACGTATATCCTCACGCTAAGGCGAATTTTGGATCTTTAAAGCTTCAAAGATTAAGGCTTGATTCACTTTCAATTTGGGCATAGATTTTTCGGCCTTGTGAGCTTCAAATTTTTGCTTAATTTAAGTGAGCACTTGAAATCTTATTATTGAATGAAGCTTTCGATTATTCGGGTTGCCAATACTTCAAAACCGGGACGCTGGCGATACTTTAATGTTTTCCCAATTTAATTACATGGAAGCTACTAAAACAAATTAGAAACCAAGAATAGTGACTAAACCGCTAAATCAATATTTATTAACAATTTATTATAAAAGCGTGGGGAGAATAAGCTAATAATTACTACACATGAGATCGTGAAAGATTACGAGACTTATAATTAACTCTATCATTTCTCGTCCTCATTTAAGAGACTTAGCCTAAAAAGTTAAGGAATCGTAGCTAAGTGCTCAACACGCACGGTCGAGTAAAAAATTACTCTTATTCTCACCATCAGAAAACCTACATTCGTGTCTTAAACATATATGAAAAATAAGAAAAATTTTAAAATTTGGCCATTTTTAGCCTTATTTTGCAATAAAAGGATAAACAAAAAGATAAACTTTGGAAAGCGTGAAGGTTTGGCAAGGCAAGTATCTATTCACCCCCATACTAAAGTTAAACATTGTCCTCAATGTTTCGAGTCTAAGGGTAGAATACCCCCATACTAGAGACGTATTCGAATGCTTAATCTAGCATGGAAAGGGTGTAACCGTTAAATTGATAGCCGTTTATGAAGTGTGCTAAAACCCTAATGTTAGAACAAATAAGGATATATCATGTGGATATCGAGAAAATCTTCAAAGCAAACGATCGAGTGCTCACGTAAAACGAACACGAGAGGCTCCAATCGTGAAGATCATGATCATCTAAAAACCACAAGTCACAAACAACCACGGAACAAAGGTTGGAAGGGCAAAAATCCCCTCACGTTAGGTTAACTAAAAAATATTTACAAGGATAAGCATGAGAATCCCCCAAGAGGCACCTTGTTTTTTATAACCGAGTCAAAAGCTCGACTCGGATCCCCATAAATGTGATCATTTAGGGATTATCATGGTTCGGTCATTTTTGGTGGGGCTTACATGTAATCAGTGCCCAAAAGCAACCGTGAATAAAGGCAAAGCCTTTATACCGGGATCGAAGATCGTATCCTCACATTTTGTTGAAAATAAAACACGCAAAGCCGGAGGATACGTCTTGTAAGGAATAAAACTCCTTACAACGTATGAAAACTCATCATATCCGAGGGGGTGGGTAGGGATACTTTGAAACGAAGGTAAAGTTGAAAAAGAATTGCTCAAAATAGGAGTTTCAAAATTTCCCCCCGGATCGAAGGCAAAAGCCTCATTAAAATCCTCACTCTCATCGAGAGGCGGTCCATCGGTGAACCCCTCGAGAATGGAAACATTATGAGTAGAAAAAGAAGTTTCATCCGTATGAGACTTCGGGAAGGTGACTAGCAAATCCGGTTCATCGAGTTTAGGATCCTTAGAATCCTCACTATCGATGTCCTCGAACGTCTCATCAAAGAGAGGATTTATGTCACCAAAAATGAACGCGTCATCAAATTCGAATTAAGGGTTAGAAAAGATTTTAAAATCGTTGTATTCAACGTCCTCGTCGATTAGTGACTCGTCATCACTAGTGGAAAATCATCGTCATTGAAAAGCGGGTTCGAAAAAGTCGTTGATTCTCTCCCTGAAGTGTCAATGGGAGAGACATCATCACAAGAAATCGATTCACACTCACTATTGTGGTTTGCCTTGTTAGAATCTTCGTGGAAAAAAATCGAGAGCAAAATCACTTACCTCATCTTCGGAGAAAACAGTAGGCTCACTTTGGATTGGAATAGGGATCTCGACACTAGGATTAGTGCTAAGATTCGTCTCCCCCATACTTAGAGAGGCATCGGTTTCCGTAGTGGGTATAGGAGTAGTTTTTCCATGATAAGGGTCGAGATTGGAAACATCACTATCATCATCGTCGTATTGGTAATCATATGGAATCTCAAGAGACGTAGAGACATAAGTATCTATATTTGACGCTTGCACTCGTTGCTTTTCTATTTCAATCTCTCCCCTTATACTTCTAAATATGCCCATCACACCTTGCAAGAATTCTTCTTCATGGTCTTGTAAGAAAGAGACAAAGGAATTTTGTCTCTCGTTACTTAACTCATGAGAATTTTAGTGTTCGAAATCGTATGGTGGGGCCTCAAAATTATTAAAACCGGAACTATAGTATGAATTGGGTTCATTATAATGCATTGGTTGGCAAGAATAAGTATCGTGAGGCCCCACAAAATTGTTGCAACACGGATTTTGAGAAAATCCGGTTCGTTGTGTGGATAAAAATTCCCATTGTCACAATTGTAATTCATATCTTGTGGAGGTGATTCGTCAAATCCGTTGAATTGATTGTCGAAATACGTATTTTGATCATCGGTTGACAATCATATCCATAATGAGGTTCGTTTCCACAATTCTCACATGAATATGACGGTGGGTATTGCGAAGATTGGTCATAGAAATTAGGATTCGGTTTGTGGTCATTATAGTTATTCGTACAACTAAATCCGAAATCGTGATCCAAACCGCAAAAATCACATGAATAAGACGAGGGCGGTTGTGGAGTATGGTCATATGATTGGAATTCGTAACCATAGGCATTTTGATTCGTTTCATCATCTTGATTATTATCAAAATAATAAGACGAATCATTCGACGAATAAAATGAAGACAATTGGTGACCTTGGTCGTATGATTGAAATCCGTCACCATTGTTGTTTTGAGGAGAGTTGTAGATATAATCCTCCCTTCCTCCTAAAATCTCGCAATTATAACAATTACCACCATCGGGCGGTCCTCCACAATATGGACATGAATAGTAACCATCATTCGACATGATGCAACGCGAAAATCGTAATCGAGAATTAAATAATTAGAGGGTTAAAGAAGAGAATTATGAAAATAGAGGTAAAGTAGAAGATTATTTTTGTGTTTTTGGTTTTTCAAGTTTTTTTTGGAATTTTGGTGTATTACGTAGAAATTAATCTACAAAAATTATCCACTAATCAAAGGTCTCGATTAATGAATCCAAGAGGAGTGAAGGCAATTACGTGAAGTAAAAACCCTCGTCGACTTTGAAACGTTGGCGGAACGCCAAAACGTTTCGAGGTTCAATAATTAAAACTCACAAAATAGATTAATAATACTTGAGTTGGCAAACCCCTAATTAATCGCCACTTTCAAAATACGCACAAGCGAGCGGAGAAAACGAGGCGGCGCGAAGCACTTAAGAGCCTTTTTTCCTTAGGTCATGAAATACAACCGCCTTATACACACCTTATAGTTTGTATTTATCGAGATTAAACCAATGAAGAGTATTTATCTATTTTGCCTTTGATTTCGTTTGAATTCGATACAACAATAGTGACCGGAACGCTCAACTATTGAGGTGCGATTTCTCGCGTATTTGGTTACTATTGTTTATTAATTGTTCTACGTAAATACCATATATTATGCACAATAAAAACGAGAAAACGATTTTTGTGTTAATAGAGTTCTATTTAACACGTATTTATTTATATGGTTAATATTATAGAAAAATAAAAAGAAGTATTTACGATAAAATCGTAAACACTCAAACAAACACGATAAATAAATATGGCTAAACACACCTCTCCGGTAGCGGCGCCATTTTGAAGTTGTGGTTTTTAGTCGTTTTACTTACCTTTAGGAAAAAGTAAGCAAACACTAAGTCGGGGTAAGTATTAAGTATCACGTTTTGTGAAAAACGCGAATACCGACAATCAAGTTCGTTCTCGGTGGAGGTATGGTGTTTAGCCAACAATTATAGACGTTATTTATTCGAGTTATTACGTTTTTGGAAAGAAGGAAAGAAAGGAAAACGGAAACGATTTACGCTAAAAACGGTCGAAAACGCTTCAACGTACGAACGTAAAAACGCGACCCAACGAAAAATTTCACCTAAAAATTAATTAAAAAATACTAAAAAGTTCTAAAAAGTTTAACTAAGAAAAATATTAAAACCAAAAAAATTGAAAATACTTAAATTAATTTATATTAATATGTAAATTTAATTAAAAATCCTAAAAAATAAATTAACTAAGAAAAAGACAAAATTCAAACTTTATTATTTGCAAACCTAGTTTATACTATTTAAAGACAAAAAATATTTTTTGAAAATTTTATAAACTTTTTTTTTTTTTTAATGACTTTTTAAAATTTTAAAACGAAAATAAACTTAGAAAACAAATAATAAAAAGAAAATTATGAAATTTAAACTATATAAAAGCAAATTTATTTTTCCTACGTCCTAAATGACAAAAGAAAATTTTAGAAAAAAGAATTACATTTTTTTACTTTTAAATAATATTTTATGAATTAAATACAAATTTAAACTAATTAAATAATTAAAAATACTAATTGATTTTATAAAATATAGAAAAATTTCTGAAAGTACCTAATGTTATAAGGATTATAAGAAAAATAAAGTAGACGAAAAATGTACATTCAATAAGTAGGAAATAAGCTAAACAAGCTGATATGCTAATAGTAAAAACATGTTTAAATAAAAGCTTAAGGAAACACTTAACAAGAAAAAAGACATAGCACAGTTGGTTGGAGCTCTTGGCTTCGAGACCCACTGTGACTGTTTTCTATAATTTTTTTTATTGTCAGCTTAATGCAAGAAATAAAACAAAGTATTAAAGAAAAATGAAAGAGAATATAAACAAAACGTGTGAGAGATCACAAATGGTGATAATTTGTGTGCCTGTGTCTGATGCTTGTGTGCAGGTTTGGTGTTCAATTCGAACCTGCTGCAACACTCAGTTTTTTATGCTGTTTGGACTTTGGGATTGATCACAAAACACACTACCACTAGCAGTAGGCTAGTGGTGAGTTATCACAGAAACTCAAAGGATGAACATTAACAGTAACTATGGTTTATATGCACATAAGTTCACAAAAGGCCACTTACAATCTAACTTATAAGATGAATAATCTAACCTCACGGCTGATTTACTAAAAACAGATTACTACAACTACTAATTCTACATGGAAACAAAAACTTAGAAGCTAAATCCCCAAACTCAAATCAGAAGATGTACTAATGCACATGACCAATAGTTTGGTCAAATTAGAAAACTAGGAGTGACATTTCTTTGAGCAAAGATTTAACTAGGCCTATTGGCAACTTTCTGACTTTCAATAACACTAAAACAACCTTAAAACTACTTGAATCCAATAGTAACAAACACATAGATCCACAAACACAGATTTTAAACTCAATCTGCTATGAACATCTCAGAAACTTAAAACTACCTATTTTTTTTTATTTTTGGTGAAATATTATGAAACAAAGGCCTAAATCAACTTACACTAACCCGTTGGAACTGACGAAGTTGCGTCCTAAGCTAAAACCTAAGCTAGTGATGTATTTCTAGCTTGTGCCAAACACATGTTTAAAGCAAAAATGTAAAAAATTACACTATGAAAAAGAGATAAAAGAACAATCAAGCAAAGCAATGACTAAAATAAGCAAATAGGCAAATAATGAGATGCAAATAGGCAGAAAAACACATAAACTCCAAGATCAAATAAGCTATAAGCAGGAAGATCAATAATAAGTAACAAAAGGTAAATAGAGACTTACAAGGGGTCCAAAGCTATATGCAGGTGACCTACAACCAGTAATCATTTACTCAAAACCTCTTTAGCTTATTTCATCAACCATCCAACTTATGAAAAGCTTATTTACCACCTAGCTTATCCAAATAAGCTACAAACAATACCAAATCGTCATCAAACTTGAAAAACATCTACCAAACTTCGAACAACTTCAACCATTGACTTCCAACTATTCAAACAACAAAAACAAGCAACATAGTCAAGTATCAAGATTTAGTGATCTTGATACAGTTAGCTAGCCAGAGATAAACAAAGAGACTCCTTTCTTCGAAACTTCTTGAAACAAAAGTTTGATACTCTAAGATGAGACTTTAAACAAAAACTTCACAAAACAGACTTTCATAAAACAAAATAAATTTATGGAAAACAGACTATTTATAACAATTTTTCAAAGTTTTTGAAAAAGGAATTATAAAATAACTGATTCACAAAACACACTAGCACAAAGATAAATTGGAACTCAGATATGTCATTCAAAAACACCTAATTTTTATTACTCATAAAAAAAGGAATTACAATTTTTTGTTTTTGACAAAATCTGGAACAACTTTTAAGACTAAACCTACTACCCTTTATATAACAGGGCTTACAATGATTCTAGAACAAAAAGGAAGCTAAACCCTAAGTGGTGATTTTCCAATGCTGCCCTTGTAAAATTCGGATCAAAATCAGTATATGCTGATTTTGAATTTGCTTCTTGGAGAACATGTGATTGATGTAGAGTACTTGAAGCCTTCTATCCGTTGGATTTGAGTAGTGAACAAGCAATTCCATCACAGCCCTTGGTTTGGTCAAGCATTCTTGGAAGGTAGTGATGATATGAGCTGGTGGGGGGGACAAGGGGGAAGTGGTGTCGTTTTCCAGCATGTGGGTTTGTTTCTTGATGACCAAAGATTAAAACCCCTCAATTAATTAGCTCAAATCAAGCTAATTAGGTTAACTGGGTTTTTAGGGTTTATGTTCAAGAACAGTGGTGTTTAATCTAACTTTGGGGAATAAAAGATGTTTAGAGCCAAATCAATATTAATTAGTTACATTTAAAAAAATATTTAATATTGATCTGTGTTAGTGGGATTAGCTGGATGGGTCGGGTAATGGGCTTTTTGTGGGTATGGCAGGTTTTAATGGTATTGGGTTATGGGGTTAAGTAAGTTTTGGCATGTGGCATATTAACCCCCTCCACTAACAGCAGTCCTTAACAGTTTTCACATCCGTAGTCCTTGTCCATTGACACCGTTAGTCCTTTTGCTTTTGCACATTTAGTCCTTTGTAACTTTGGAGGACTTAATTTGTCCTTCTTCAAACTTAAAGGGCTGTACTTGCAAAGTTATCAAACTTTACGGACCCCCAAAGTATTTTTGGATAGTTGAGGGGCATAAAGTGTAATTCTTCAATTCTTGAGGGACCATTTTTGGCAATTCTTCAAACTTGAGGGTCTTTTTGGAAAATACAACACTCGGGTCTGGTTCATTGTGCGACTTCGTTTCCCGTGTTCGTTTTGATTGTTTCTTGTGATCTTTTGTCATTTTCTCAATATCCGTACCTAAAATACACATTGAACAAACACAAGCATATATTTGGCACTTTTTAGGATATTTTAACCATTTTAAGCCCGTTTTGGATGATGAGACCATGTATAATTGCGGTCTCATCATTTACTGTTACTGATTTTTATGTGTCCTTAATTTAATTTATTTTATTCTTGTGTTAATGTTTGCGTATAAACTGATTAATTTGACTGTACTTTAATGTTTACTGATTTGTATATATCATGTACTTCTGATTACTTGTATAATATACTGATTCTAATATTAGAATACTATTATTAGCAACCTACTAAAAATAGCAAGTTTCCTGAATTTTGAAAGTTTCTTAAAATAGAAGGTTTCCAAATTAGTTTCAAAATCAATAAATCATTTAATTTAATTCCATGTATTATTAAATACCGCTAACCAAATTTGATTATAAAGTTAATTTAAACAAATTTTAAAATTATTTACTAGATTAATATACTAAAAACCATTACATTAATTAACTTAATTTTAAAACATTAACCCGACGTCCCGAGTAATAAAATCTCGTACTCCCAAAATCCTGAGTTGCGTCTAACCGAGACACCCCTTGGGTTTAGGCCAGTCTCGAATCACAACACACCACAGCCGCAATGGGATGTGGCCTTGCTGTCGTTAGCCAACAGCAGCCCCCGCTACACACAGAGTTCCCATCTAGAGTCTTTTAACTCTCGGTACCCACTGCTTAGTCTGAGTTTCCCCCCGACAGGTGTTGGGTTCCCACTGTTATACCCAAACACCCCCTGAAGTTAAACCAAACACCCCATGCGTATAAAAACCAACCCCTGTTTGGCTTGTCCTTGCTTTCTACATCACCAAACTAACTCGCACCCCTTGTGGGTTGCGGCTGAACCATAACCATCTACACCGAGACCTTATGGTCTCGGTTTTTGTGGACCAACAGAAACATGACACCCCCCTTTTTCCTGATTATTACACGTTTACCATTTGTTTTTGTTTGTATAAGTCTAAAACCATACAATTCGTGATGCAAACTGAAATTAAAGGAAGGGTATTGATTACCGTTGTGAACTTGATAAACGAATGACAAAAACACACGAATCCAAGATGACAAATCAGGGCCGAAGTTCTTTTTTTTTCTTCTTCAGCCGGCGACCGCCAAACCAAGTGGAACCCTAGTTCCTGTTTTTTTGTTAATGTATGTTGTAAATGGATGAGGTTACCCCCGTATGTTTTTTATTTACAAAGTGGGCCGGCCTAAAGCCCATATTTCCTTTTCTTTGCTTAATTTAAAACGCGGCCCAAGCATAAAGCATACCTATCTTTGTTTTTGTGTTACAATTATTTGACGTAATGTTCGTGATCGTGCTATAAGTTCTCGTGCTGAAACTCTGAACTGTATTTTTTTTCTTTTTCTGAATAATAAATTTTGCGATGTTATATATAAAACTGAGACTGGGCATATTTATGTATTTAAAATGCTTAATATCTGAATAGCTAAAATTTAATTATTATACTGAATAATTTATTACGTCCTGTTTTAAATAAAATAGAGACTGTATATAATTTATGTTCTTGGATTTTTAAATGCGGGTTTTACAACTCTTCCCCTCTAAAAAAAATAATACGTCCTCGAATTAAGGACACGATAATGCAGTGGTTTTACAATTCTTCCCCTCTAAAAGTAAAAAATTCATCCTCGAATTAAAGCTAATGAGCTACTAAAGTTATAGTAACTGAACTAACACGTGAGCTGAAAGGACACGTAAGTTGAAAGGATAATTCGTCCCTGCATTAGAATATAATGCTGCTGAAAAGTATAACATGACATGACTGAAGTGAACATCAAACGTAACATGACTGAAAGAACTTAACTGGATTTATTGAAGGAAAAGTGATGAGAGGTCCGGATGGACTCCTCCGTTTCGAGTAGCTTCCTGCTCGAAACGGTTCCTTCAAGGGTCTAAACATAACGAAAATCTTGGTCCTGATGACTTTGTCCTGATGAATGCTGAAATAGTTTCTAGTTCCATACTTAAGATGGATTTTCCGAATCTGATAGAATGAATTAGCTATAGTATGTAGGAATACATGAAATGATAAGTACAATAACATGAAACGATGACCTTTATATCTCTGAGCAAAGCTGCTGGGAACATTTGAGAAGAACTACGTGAACAATTGTGAACGTGCTACGTGAGAAATTGTGAACGTGGTTCGCGATCATCTAATGAATGTTGGGCATGGAATATATCGTGAACGTGATATGTGAAACATACTGTGAACGTGATATTAGACGTATCATGAACGTATGCTGACTGAGAAGGAATGCCAAACGGTACGGCCTGAGACGTAAAACTTCTGTATGGTATGGAAAATCTGTGCTAAACTTGAGTCTAGTTTCTCAAACTTTCTGTAACCATATTCGGTAATAAACTGTGAAACGTGTATCGCGAAATGGCACACGAACTTGAACTTGAACAATGTTATGAACGCTAACGTGAGCTTAAATCATGAGATAGCACAAAACATGAACTGAAACAACATCATACTGCGAATGAGACGTAAACGTGAGAGTGAAAATAAACGTGAACGTGAATGTGAACGTACACATGATCGTGAACATGAATTTCTGTCTGATATGATTATTGATGGAATATCGAGAAATCGTACGATCTATTGCTGAATTTCCTGCAGATCTGCTACTGCGTATTCCTTTCAGATGAAAGAACACGTGCAGGCTGGTTAGATGGTCGATAATGACTTAGATCGTGTTATACCACTTCTGAGTCTATGATAATTGATAACAACCTCCATGGAATCTTATTTCGTTTCTGTTCAGAATTTATAATGGTTGTAATAACTCACTGGCATGCCAGCTTTCTATCTTGACCCTACGGTATGTCAGGCATCTAGATATGAACATGGCTGCATCAATGTGTTACACTGCTTCTATAAAATTTCTGTCTGGGATTATGGTACATTCTGGTGGAATCTGGGTAAATAGTCATGAAAGAATTTTTGGGTCTTGGTAAATTAGATCTCTCCTAGAGTAGGATCTTATGGAGTACAACATTTTGGTGTATGTCCTCTCCTTTATGCGTAAGCTTAGTCATGGAAGGCTAATCGTGAGAACTGTCTACAATTTCTGCTGTAGCAGTCATCTGAGTTCTAGAAACTTTTGTACCTTAGTCATAGGTGTCGGTCTTGACCATCTGATGATGGCCTTCACCTTCGCAGGATTCCTGAAATTTCTTTATGCTGAAATAGGGTGGCTCAGAAATGCCACTTTGTTCATCTGGAACTCACATCTGGAAAGCTGCGTATATAATTTTTCTCCTATCGAGGATTCTGTACAACTGTAAGAAGATGATTCTCGTGTTCTTCTCTAGAATTTAGCAGGTCAGAATGTTATCAATGAAGATACTGGCGATTTTGTCTGAGAATTTATGAAAATTTTTATTCATCAATTTCATACTATAGCTGGAGCATTTGGGGCTCGGAAGTATAACTCAAGATTTTAGAGAGACTATAACATGTGCAACAACATTCTGAAAAACATCATGTTCTATCTTTCACCACTGATGGTGGTATGATCGTAAATTGTTCTGAAGAAATGTTCAAGACATCGTATCACATCAGGTAATCTTCTATACGTGGAATGAATATCGATTAAGAATGGTGGTTTGGTAAGTTTTCCGGTGGTCGATACATGATATCATGTTACTGACCTTCTTCCTGATAGACCGAAACGGTGCACCTTCTGGTAGTGTGCTAGGGCGATTAAAGCCTCGTTGCTGCAACTCTTTTAACTCAGCTAAAACCCTGCGATAAAAAGTTCTGAAAACAGGTTCTGTCCTTGAGACAAGCTTGATGTTAAACTTCGTCTCATGGTTAGGGAGGAATTTCTGGAACACCTTCTGGAATTAGTTCTGGAAATGCTGGAAAAAAAATCTGTTGATCATAATTTAAAGAACTTCAAGAGTGGATTATAACTGGTGGTTAGAAAGTCTTCGTAGCTATGGACTGATAAGTTACGCTCTTGTAAGGCAGAAACAATTTGTACTGATTTTTCTGGCAGAAAATATAATGAATACATTTGGGATTAAGTAAGACGGATCTCGTCGTTAACTGAAAGGAGACCCTTAATAAATATGGTGATACTGTGGAGTCTTTTCTGGCTGGGAGGTAGGTAATACATGGTTTAAGATAAAGCTGACATATGAACACGTGAAGTAAACGTGGCGACTTTCACTGAATGTGTTCGTCTGTAACCTCACAGAATGAATACTGCGTGTCTAATCTGAATAACACTCCAGTGGTGGTGGCTGAATCTTTATGGTTTGATTTATGCGTGGCATGACAAAACGGGTATACCCCCATGGAGGGTACCCTAAATTTCTGATGGTCTGGTTTAGAATATATACTGAAATTATGAGTCTTGACTAGTACCTAAAGACGACACTGTTATGACATGTACCGTGACTCGTGTCCTGAAAAGTGTGTTCAGAAAGGATACCCGAGGTCTGTGTCTTGACTGATGTTTTGACATGTGTTTTAGTAGGTGGATTTAGACAAGGTTGAAATTTTTTGGTAACTGCTAAGGTTGGCGGGCCGTTTAAACTGTTGACCTCTGTATTTCTGGACACGTTCGTTCTGGAGTTCTGATGGTTACTGGTTGATTAAGAGCATGGTGGTTGTCACTACTGCCTTGTCTATCAGTTTCACGATGACCATTATCATGACCGTGATTCATGAAATTATTCTGCTGAGTGGCCGACTGTTTACCGGTTCCCACTCTTCTGACTGAAAAATTAGCTAAGTGAAGTGTGGCATTTAGCTAAGAAAGTAAAAGCATGGAATGGAATGGTAGTGTCTGATGGTTGAAGTTTATTCTTGTCAGAAATTTCAAATTTATAGTTTTCGTCCTTATTCTGTAGAGTCTTCATAGTATAAACAACATCAGCATCTTGAGAAACCTCCAAAGTATCAGCAGCATCAGCATTGTGAGGTCTTCAAAGTGTTGGCAGCATCAGTATCTGGTAAATTCTTCCACTCACGAGCAGCATCAACATCTGGTAGAATATCGACAAGTGGAAACGCTTGAGATGATTGAGGATCGAATAGCAATATCCATGGAGTAGGGTACCTGGAGTACGCCTGGACTACTATCAATGAAGTACAAAATGAATACTGTACATGGAGCATATCTGAGACACTGTACGTGGAGTACACATGAAATACTGTACATGGAGTATAACAGAGACACTGTACATGGGGTACTAGGGGTGTAAAAGAAACCGAAAACCCGAACATAAACCCAAAAAACCAAAGAACCGAAACCTAATAAACCGAAATCGATTGAAAAACCGATGGTTCGGTTTTTGCATTTTGAAAAAACCGAAGCTTTTGGTTTGGTTTGGTTTTAGCATTAAAGAAAGCCGACATAAACCGAACCGAAATATATAAACATGAGAATATATATATAAGTTCACGTCGAAGCTAATGGACGATGAATATGCTACGCTAGATTAATTATATCATGTTTAATAACTAACCATTGTTTCATATGCTTATTGAAAATGACTAAATAATAAGTTTTTTTCTAGGTTATTTTTTTAATTAGGTTTTTATCGTTGCTATTGTGTTCATTTATACGCATAAATGATTTTTTTAGGATTTTATATGATATTTTTTCCTTATTGTTAATGTTGTGTTTCTTGTTATTTTTTATTTAAATCTTTTAACGTGTCGGTTTATGGTATATTCGAAATCGACTTGTAAAATCAAAGCTCAATAAATCATATAGAAACTGAAAAAACCAAAAAAAACCAAAAAACCAAACCGAAAGTAAATCGACAACCGAAAAACCAAACCGACACAAAACCTAAACTGAATGGTTCCTAAAAATCAAAAACCGAAATTTGTTGGTTCGGTTTTGGTTTTATACAAAAACCGAACCAAACTGAACCATGCTCACCCCTATGGGGTACATATGGAATACTGTACATGGCACTAATGGAAATTTTATAGGATGATCGATACTGGTGCCAATTGTCTGACAAGATCAAGGAAATAAATTGATTTAAACGGTAGTAAAATGAATTGAAATGAGTAACATGTTAGTCTGGTAATTCCTGCGTAGACTTAATGCTGGTTGTCTAGAGGCTGAAAAGTATGTTTAAACGGAGTTTTATCAATGTTCAACATGAAGACATGATTGATGAAGACCAGAACATGATTTATCATGAGATAGGATTTTACTATAATCCTTCTGTATTTTAGCCTGAAAGCATCATCACCTTGCTGAAAACATAATCAGCATAAGGAGACATGAGACTTAATCAACATGAAAACGACGTCCACGTGAGAGTATAAAACTTGACTGATACAAAGAACATGGAAGGATAATCGACTGAGGTTTAACATCAACTGATGTGGATGGCTATGGTTCAATCCATAGAATTCAAGGAACAAAACATGTGACTAAGTATGGGCGATTTTGGTTCGATCCATACTTGTCAAAATTTTCTGAGAACTGTCATGTATAGAAATTTATAGTCTGGGACTAAATATGGATGGCTGTAATCCAATCTATACTTGTCAAAACTTTATAAAATGTCATGATATGAGCACAGGTGAACGTCTATGGTTCAGTTCACAAAACAATATTTGACTGAAAGCATGAAAATTTGACCTGAATAATGGTGAACGTTTATGGTTGGTGTTGATCCCAAACTTAGATCGGTTAGCTTTGTGTTAACGAGATTGAATCAAGTTTAACACGTAGAGAAACTTTGTTGTAATAGACAATCCAAGTGTTATGCGTAATTAACACTTAGAATAAAGAACAAACAAATAAAGTAAACCAAACTTTCACTTTTGATTGATAATCGAACTTGCTTACAATGAAAGTTGTAAAACTGAATAATGTATATAAACTACAAACCCTACGACCTCCTTTTATAACACAAGGATTCGTGTACAAAGGTTTATCTATCAACTATTCTAGGTAAAGATAAATATAGACAATACAATATTGAGCATATCTTTACTTCAAATATAAAACGTGTTGACTAAGTATTCCTATCAGTGGTTGAACTTCTTCTTGTCAGCGCTTGGATATTTCTTGTCAGTGCTTGATCTGTCAGCACTTCATTTCCTCTTGTCAGCGTCCAAATTACTCTTGCCAGCGTCTCAGTGACTTAGCTCATTTTATTCCCAACAATCCTCCCCTAAACTTGATATCTACTCTAGCAATCAAGTTTCTGAATAAAAACTAAGTACAAGGAGGATTCTTACAAATACAAACTACTTGTTAATTAGAATATAAACAAATCTAATTAAATCCTTGCTAAAATCACTAGTATAATCAACTCCTAACTGTGTAGACACCATCTTCTTCAAAACCTCCTTAGACATAGGATATTGAGCATCAACCAGAAGATACTCTAAAAATTTTGTGGTGCTAAGATGGTATACACCAACAGCTGAATGTAGACGCCACTTTAAACTACTAGTATCATCCAAATCCAACCATATTGGATCAACTTCATCTGGTGCAATCATCCTCTTGAATGTTGTCCAGATCTTTATTCCATTTGCTGAAGTAGGCTCTTCAGCATCATACTTGGTCTTCATCAAATTCCACAGATCTACCAAGTCTTCTCTATCCATGCTTGCAAACAACAAAATCAAGGAAGTAAAAGTATGTACCCTTTTACCATATATGGTGATCATCCAGAACCCACTTGCATCATCTTCATAATTAATTATTGGGTTTCTGAAATTCAAAGGCAATACCTCTACAATATCTGAAGCCTCTAAAGGTGAAAGCTTTATACTCTTTCTGATCACTGCTTCACTAGGATTCAATTTATCAAGGACTGGAAATTTAATGGTAATTCCCTTCTTCACTGGCCTTTGTTTAATAGAAGCCCTCTTGATCTGCATATTTTCCTCAATCTCTTCTCTCCTTTCATCTGAGAGAAGCCTCATAATGTTTGCCTCACAAACACGTTCCCAAATTGGATAAGCATGAAATTCCAACTCTCCAAAGGATAGCCTCTTCAATCTGTCATAGGTCCATCCACCTTGATGAAACCTAAGCAGCATATAATAAAGCTCTCTTCTATCCCTCTTGAGCTCAGAAAGCACCTTACTAGCCTTGTGCTTCAAGATCACCTTGCAATCCTTTTGGACTCTCAACAGAATCTCTAAACCCCAGATTTGTCTAGAAAGTGACATGTTTGGATTCTCTGAAACTGAAGTTTCCCATGCAAAATACATATTAACCACTTCAGGCATATTAAAATCTACCTGCATTTTCAGCTCTCTAAGCTTTTCCCTGGCCAAATCATCCTCCCCATACTCCAACCGTTCCGGTTCTTCAATAATCATTACACTAGAACCAGCACTCTTATTGTCACTACCATCTTTATTACTTTCAATGACAGTCTCTACCTTGTCCTTTTCCTCTAATTGTGTAGCCAAAATATAATCAAAATGTACCTGAGCTGCATCCTTAGGTACTTGAACTTCTATCATAACCCCTTTACCCTTATCCAAAGCATCAATAGTTGGCAAATGTGTTGATGGTACCTGTGCAGAAATATCTCTAATAATAACTGATGGTTGGGATAAACCAGTCATACCTGCAAGTTTGTCAGCGTCTGATTTGTTCTTGTCAGCGTTCAAATTCTGAATGTCAGCGGATGACTCTGAGACTTGCTGCATCATCTCAACAAACGAAAGTTTCTTAGGAGTAAACAAAGAAACATCAATAGCTGGCTTCTCCTTCAAACTTGTCAATGCCTCAGATATCTCAATACTCCCATATGAACCACCTTCTTGTGAGCCCTTGTCACTCAAATTTACTGGCTTAGTAGGTGCATCCCCCTCCCCTTTGTAAGAATCCTCCCCTAAAGAGAGGACTCTAGCCTGCCTTCTCCTACTATTGGCAGTCTCCAAAGTAACCAACCTCTCCCTCAATGACTTGAGTTCAAGGCCTTAGGATGTGATATCCTATACAAGATCTGCATTTTGCTTTTGCAAGCGAATGCAGATCACCGTCAATTCCATTGCTGAATAGGGTTCTAGTCTGCCCTCCTCTATGATGGGAATTTGACCTCCCAAAAGAGATTCATTGGGCATAGGTGGGGACTAAATGATGTTGGGACTGCCTTGACCTGCTTCTACGCCAATGTCAGTAGTCCCAGGCCCACCCAGGGCACCAACCACACTTGTGGTGGTGGTTCTCTCTGCTACATGGCTAGGACCACTAGAGGAGAACACTTCAGCAGTCCTTTGGCATTTCTCAAACCTATAATCGGGTTGTTCATAAGAGGAAGTGAAATAAGGGTCTATTTGGGTGTGTGGGTGTGTTTGGGTTTGGGGAATAATGGTGTCAGCGCCCACATTTTGAGTGTCAGTGCCTGATGGTTGAGGGTCAAGGTCCATGTGTTGGGGTGATGGAGGGTGGTCTGGTAGTGGATCTGGTTGTGGGTGAGGTTGTGCAGCTGCCTCAATAACATCTAGCATGGCTTGGGTGAGTGGTAAGTCTCTATAAGGAGGTGAATTCATATTCCCAAACACAGTTTTCTTTTGAGTAGGGAACTCATAAAAGTGGTCATGGTCCCTACTGTAATATCCTTGCATATCAAAAACCATTTGTAAAAACCTAGGGTAAGCAAGAGTCATCTTGTTACCCTTGTTGTGACACATGCCATCAAAAATCAGTTTTGAAAATTTATAGTTTTGCCCAGTTGCAATACAAACAATGGTACTCCCGATTGAACGGTTGATTTCATTGAAAAAAGAGCATTTGGGACTCAAACATTGAAGGATGACATGTATAAGGAACTTCCAGGCTAGAGGAAATTGTTTTTTGATATATTTGTTCAAACGGCCCATTGGGGGCAAATCATACCCCAAGCCTTGGACTCCTAACTCTAGCTCTGTTAAGGGAAGAGTAGTTATACCATCAGCATCATCAAGATGCAAATCTTGGCGAACCAAAGCTTCAGTAACTACCCATTGAACCCCATGAACAGTAGCAATCAATGTAACCACTCCATCAATTATTCTGGAACTGACAGTGTTCCAAAACTGCTTGATGTGTGTGATAGGTACGAGTGGAGTATGTAAAAGTGCATACCTTAGAGGAGACGCCTTCAAATACCCAATCATATGAGTGTATTGGGGATGCAAATTATTATCCTCTTCCAAATAAGCCACCATGTTGTGTTGGCGTCTGAACCCCAAATCCACCCTAGCAGGTTTAAACTTTGGTGCCATGAAAATGTTTTGAGAAAACTGTAAAATGTCAACAATTAAGGTTTAAAGGTTGTGAGAAATTTTAGCAAACAAGAAATAGCAGTTACCCTGTTTGAAAGAAATAATCCAAATATATAGGAGAGGTAGACACATACAATTGGTGGAAAAATGAGGCAGTTATTTCAAAAAGTAATCATCAAAATCTTGAAAAATATATAACTTATCTCATACATTAATTAAAAGTTACCAACTCCTAAAATTACGGCCCATATTTTCGTCAAAATAAAAATTGGATGGACCATAATGTTTTTCAACGGTCAAAAAGTAAACATCAGCGTGTAACGGCTATATTCCTGTCAGCGTCTAAATTTTGTCACGTCAGTGTTGTAATTGCTCCTATCCGCGTTTGGAGTAAACTATGTCAGCGGCCAAAAAGAAAAATAATAAAATAAAATAAAAAGACCTTAACAAAGAAGTTTACCCTAGCGAAGATAACTCTTAGACTGAAAATCACTATAGGGTGGCAAGCACTGTCCAATCATGAACACTTGCATAAGCAAGATAGACATAATCGTCCTCAAGTATCCCTTGCTAACCAAAGTTCTTAACAATGAAGTAATCTCATATAAACTCTTTGTAACTTCCCAGGTAAGCCCAATGAAAAGTTATACCAAGTCTCCCAACCGACCAAACCCAATTCTAGGCCAAAACGTATTGGCAACATGCACAGTATATCAACTTTGCATGCTACAATGCCTCAAGAACTAGAAATTATAATTCTTACTCACCAGTGGACACAATCTAGAATTGTGATAAGAGTATTCTAAGAATACCCAAAATCCTAAAGGTTTCCTAAACCTCCCCTTAAGCTAGGATATACAGAGTTGCAAAATAAAAGCATATGAAAAAAATTTATTTCAAGATAGGAATGTAAACATTCCAACCATCATAAATAAACTTTGTCACATTCCTTGCAAGCTTCTAAGATCCATGAGCAAATCTGTATCCAATGGTACAATGCTCATAATGCCTGCATGATTAGATCAAAGACCACAAAACTAACATGTTGCTGTCAACGACTATTTTTACACTTGTCAGTGTTTAAATAACCTCTGTCAGCGTTAGAAAAATAAAGTGGAAAATCTAATATTTTACAAAGATAAATAACAATACACATCCTGTACATACTATACAATGATTTCAAAAACACATTTAGGTGAGATAGATCATTCCAATACTTGTTACCAAGTAATGGAACCTCCCAACATCAAAAGGTTTAGTTAAAAGATCAGCCACATTTTCTTCTCTGTCTACCCTATCTGGGTGTATTAAACATTTTTCAAAACAATCTCTAATAAAATGATGCCTAATTTCTATGTGTTTTGTTTTAGAATGATGTACATGATTCTTAATAATGCATAGTGTACAGTTATTATCTACAAATATCTTGGTATGCATAAAATTATACCCATAATCCAACAGCTGGTTTTGTATCCATAGAACCTGTCCAAAACAAGTAGCTGCAGCTACATACTCTGCTTCAGTTGTAGAATTAGCCACCATTATTTGTTTCTTGCATTGCCAAGATATGAGTCTGCTCCCAAGAAGTTGGCATGCACTAGTTGTGGATTTTCTATCAAACTTACCACCTCCATAATCACTGTCTAAATAACCAATAAGCTCCAATGGAGAATCTTTAGGATACCATAATCCCAAGGTGTGATAGCACCTAAGGTATCTAAAGATCCTTTTGACAACATGAATATGACACTCTTTGGGAGACACTTGATAGCGTGCACATGCACACACATCAAACATGATGTCAGGTCGAGAGGCTGTAAGATACATCAATGAACCAATCATTGATCTTTAATGCTTGACATCCACATCTTTTCCATCTCAAGTCTTTCCCTAAGGGTGTTCCCTATCCATGGGTGTGCTAGCCCGTTTGTCATGAGAAAAATCAAACTTCTTTAAGATCTCAGCCACATACTTGTCTTGAGAGATAAAAATACCATCTTCTTTCTGTTGGACTTGTAAACCTAGAAAGAAGTTCATATCTCTATTGCACTCATCCTGAATTTGTCTGTCATGAGCTTGGAAAAGTCTTCTCCCATCTTTGGATTTGATGAACCAAAGATAATACCATCCATATAGACCTAGACAAGAAGAAAATCCTTACCAATCTTCTTAGTAAATAGTGTCTGATCTATGGTGCCCCTCTAAAACCCATTTTCCACTAGATAGGTGGATAATGTACCATACCATGCTCTTGGGGCTTGATGAAGTCCATACATTGCTTTCTTGACTCAATACACTTTCTTTGGATGTTCTGAATCTTCAAAAATTGTAGGTTGCATCACATAAACTTCCTCCTCAATTTTGCCATATAAGAAATCACTCTTCACATCCATTTGATAAACTGTGAAACCCATGCAAGAAGCATAGGCTAGGAAAATCCTTATTGCTTCAATTCTTGCAACAAGTGCAAAAACCTCTTCATAGTCTATCCCTTCTTCTTGTGTATAGCCCTAAGCAACTAAACATGCCTTGTTTCTGACCACAATTCCTCTTTCATCCTTCTTATTCCTTAGAACCCAACGTGTCCCAATAGGTCTGGCATACCTTGGATAGTCCACTAGCTCCCACACATCTTGAATTGCAAACTGGTGAAGCTCATCCTACATTGCTTCAACCCAGCTTGGTTCCTTAAGAGCTTCAAAAATCTTCTTGGGTTCCTTTTGTGACAGAAAACAAGCAAACAAACATGCTTGCACAAGAGGGGTATCTTCCTTCTTGTGTATATTGGCAATGAAACCACCTTGAGTCTGATGAGATTTCCTTGTTCGAACAGGAGTCTGAATATCACCAATTATTTGAGAAGGAGGATGATCTTTGGCCACCTTTGTAAGTATTCCTCCCCCAAATAGTGAATTATCTGGTATAACAAATTCCGTATTGCCAATATCATCTTCATTGCCATTCCCATCCTCACTTGAATTAACCTCTTGATTGAGTATGGGAGTTTCACCATGTTCAATAGTATTTCTGTTGGAGGAAGAGAATAAATTTCCAAACAGACTGTCATCGTCTGAATCCAACGTGTCAGTGTTGGAATTAGCTTTGTCAGCGTCTGAACTAGCTTTGTCAGCGCCTGAAGATGCATGCATGAATTCATCAACTGGTTTTTCTTGTGGCCCTTCTTCCTCCCTTCCAGCAGCAGCAGATGCTTGCACAAACCCATCAGCCTATATAGGAATGGTAACATAATCAAGTACGAGGGCTGGCGCAACTGCATGTGATCCTTCTTACTTAGCAACCTGTTTACCTGAAATTTTAACAATAGGTTCTTCCACAACATTTGAATCCCTCTTCACAATGTCTGGATTAGTGACAGGCATATAATTCAAGGTCCTAGATAATGGTTCCAAATCAAAGAACCAATCTGGTCCACTCTCAGGATCACTGGGTTTACTTTCTAAAAACTTAACATGTACTTTTTCAAGAATACATTTTTCCTTCTTGTTGTAAACCCTATACCCTTTGCTCTGCATAGAATAACCCACAGAATATCCTTCATCACCTTTTGCATTAAACTTTCCTAACGCATCACTAGTATCGAGTATCACTACATGACATCCAAACAATTTAAGAAAACCTATATTAGGCTTCCTGTTCCAAAATAGCTCATAAGGTGTCTTATTGTGGATTTTGTTGATCAAGGCTCTATTTTGAACATAGCAAGCCGTGTTCACAACCTCATCCCAAAAAGCAATGGGAAACTTAGCATCTGCCAACATGGTCCTAGCTGCTTCTATTAGTGTTCTATTCTTTCTTTTAGCCACACCATTCTGCTGTGGAGTTCTAGCTATGCTAAACTCCCTAGATATCCCTTTATCAGCACAAAAGGTATCTAACAGTGTATTTCTAAACTCACCACCATTATCACTTCTAAGAATTTTAACCTCATTACCTATTTTCTTTTCAATTTGGGTAATAAAGTTAATCAAAACCTTGGAAGTATCACTTTTTAAGGCCAAAAAGAAAGTCGAAGTAAACCTAGAATAATCATTAGTTATAACAAAACAGTAGGATTTACCATTGAGACTTTCTATATTAGTCGGGCCAAATAAGTTCATATGTAGCAAGTGAAGTGGTTTAGAACTATAATGCACAATCTTAGACTTAAAGGAGACCTTTTGTTGTTTTCCTTTAAGGCATGCAACACAAGAGTGATCATTGTGGAAAGCCTTTAAAGGCAAACCATCAACAAGATCATGTGTCACAAGTCTATTAATGTTCTTAAAATATATGTGCCCTAACCTTCTATGCCATAAATTACTCTCATCTACTGAAGCTTTAGCATAAAGACATGACATGTTTTTGTTTATTTTAATCCCTTTTAGATTAACATTATACATGTCCTTATGCCTAGGTGTTCTATATTCAATAAACTTCTCATCAGGCATTTTAATATCCTTACTCAATACCAATCATTCAATATCAGTAAAAAGAACCTTATTTTTGTTGTCACAAACTTGTGACACACTAAACAAGTTGTAATCAAGTTCCTTTACCGGAAAAATTGTTGTCCCTAATATATGATGTTATAATCACGAATTTATAAGAAAGAAAGGTAGAAATGAGAAGAATTTTAGAGAGAGAAAGTAGTGAGAGAAAGTAGAGAGAAATGGTTGGAACTAGGTGAATGTTAGATTGAGAAGAGAGAATACAAATGAACCAACACCCTTCCTAACATGCTAGGAAGGGTATATATAGTCCACCCACATACGGGCTTCTTTATGGACTATATGGTTTGGGCCGGGCTTTCCTTTTGGGCTTTAGTTACTTATTAATGAACTTTAGCCTAAAGTTAAGCCCGTTATACACGACTAATATACTACCTATTACAACGTTCTAAAATACGATACATAATAACCATATGACCGAGCATTCTTGTTTGACTCAATATTTTGAGGCTAACAATCTCCCCCAATGAGAGGTCATAAACCTTAGTCATTTAGGAAATTTGTAGAGATTACTAATCTCGCCATAAATGAGTCTTGAACGTGTAATCGTAGTCTTGTTCCTTCATGCTGTGATCTTTGAGCCTTTGTCGTTGTCTTTCGACTTTGTCTTTAAGCTTGAGATCTTCAAATCATCCTTGACTTGTCTTTGCCATCTTACGATCTTGTGTCTTCATCCACATGCTCACACTATTAATTGTTGAATATGTCTTTAGGCATGAGTATGTGGTTTCTGAATCATTGACTTTGCTGAGTACACCGTGACGCCACCTTCTCGAGACAAAACATAGACACGGACATAATGGCTTTGACATTCGTCCTAAATCGGTAGCGTTTTACCTCTGGTCGGTGAAGACCGTTATACGATATTAAATATCGTACCTGTGATCAGGTAGATTCAATTAAGAATCTCCTTGACAGGGTTTCGCGGCTGTACTAGCCGTTCTCTTTACTCGACCGTCTCAAAGCAAGACTGCGAACATAAAGAGTGAATCAATTGGGTAAATATCTGCTTGATTAAAGTCGTCAATTCAAATTCCTGGAACAAGTTTGATTCATTAAGAATCTTACCATTGTTGCTTTCCAGTTGACACAAGTTTGATTCATATGAATCTCACAAGTTACCTACCGTAGCGCTGTTTGATGTTGACGCTAGAAGGATTTCCATTCGTCACTGTGAATATTAATAAATATCACTCTGAATGTTCTGGCAAGACCATAAAGATATTGCGTAGAAACCTGAAACGAGTTTGAATCAATTAAGAATCAAACCACTGTTGCTTTTCAGTTTTACACATGTTCAATTCATAAAGAATCTTACATATGACCTACCGCAGTGCTGTTTGATGTTAACACTGGAAGGATTTCCACTCATCATTGTGAATACTAAGTAGTATCACTCTGAGTGTTCTAGCAATATCGCAAGGATATAGCGTAGGACTCTGTTGATCTTCATCCGTGTGTCCTAACGAGATTTGATTGATCTCTTGGCTCTAGACTCTATTTGTGCACTTTTAGTGGTCGGAGGCTGGAGCAGATGCCACCTATTCAATATCAACTATCTCGGAGTGAGAAAGTCAATAGAAGTCGTGTTGATCTCCGTGACAATAAAACAAACTTCTTTTGAGAGAAGCCTGAGTAGCTAGGAAAGGGTTGTGCTTCACATCACTGGGTCCATGATGAGTTTGTCTTCATGATGAGTTGACCCAGTTTCTGCCTAAGTTGTATGGAGGGCTTCTTTCTTTAGACCCTTTATCCTTACATTTCTTTTTCATTCTTCAACCCCTTCAATGCTTACCAAGACATCATTAATAGCACCTTGTTGTGATTGTTCCAGTGCTATCATCAGTACTTAGTCGGCATTCAGCTACGTTCACATTCTACTCCATCTTTCCTAAGGACTTCTAATAATCTATTGGATTGTCCCTGGGAAGATCCCTCCGGTTCTGGTTGGATCATAGGACTTAAACCTAACCACCCTTTTGACAACAATAACGTCGTGAATTAAAGATGTTGTGGGTATTTGATCGTAACCATGAAAACCACTTTAAATTCTAACAAAGTGTTTGAAAAACATTTAACACCTTGCTAGTTTTGTCGTTTTAGAAATGCTCCCCCTTCACATGTGCATCGATAATCGAAAGTGTTTCGCACATGTAGGTAAGAATTAAAGTGCTTGAGTCTTATATTAGATTACATTTTAATCACATTTTCTCCCCTATCTCTAATATATAAAATCTTTTGATATTAGAGATACCAAATTTGATTAAAATATATTTTGAAAAATAGTCTTGAAATCTCCGGGAGAAAGATGTGTTAATCTTTTGCATGAAGTTTAAAATGCTCCCCCTCAAAAATTGATCCAATTGAATTGTCATTGTGAGGATATGATCCACATTTCGCTTTTTGAGGATGGGAGTTGTTGAACACACAATTTTCGATAGATTTTGAATATCATTGAAAAATTCTTGAAAAAATTATGTTCAACGCTTTTTGAAAAATCATTTCTTTTTGTCGAAAGGTTTTTCTAAAGCATAAACTTGAGTTCATAGACTTTGAATGTCTTGACGAATCCACTCAAGTGTAAGAAGATTTCTCTTTTTTGCTGAGGGTAAGAGTACTAAATCGTACACTCCCCCGTGAATATCGATCTGGGTTGCAATCTGAAAGTGATTACAAGCCATTGTGTTGAGCTCAAAACGTTGAATGTTTTGTGACAAGCTCAACCCGTGATAGATTGCTCTACCCGTTGTTTGGAAATATTTGTCCAAAATAGACAATTTCCTTTATTAAAAGAAGAAATGACATGTTTTGAAAAATATTTACAACTTTCATTCGAGCTTTATGTACACACCCGTGTCGTTATTGAGCGACATTTCTAGGCACGTCCATATTATCGATACTGAAAGACATGTCGAGAAGAATATTTTTGGATTTTGAAAGATTTTTAATTTTGTGTTTTCCTTTTATGTGTTTTATATTTTTGTATTTTGCTTTTTCAAAGATATTTACAAGTTGATGTTTGATAGATAAATCAAGCAGGCACCTTTGCCAGAATCTCCAGGTCTGCTGGAGTCAAACATCTCATACCAATTTGCCTAACGAGGTACTCAAACCTATCTTTCGACAGAGCTTTCGTAAACAAGTCGGCTAATTGGTAATCCGTTCCAACAAAGTATAATTCAACGATACCTCTTTCAACTTGTTCCTTTATGAAGTGGTATCTGACATCGATGTGCTTCGTGCGGGAATGATGTACCGGATTGCAGGAGATGGCTATGGCCGACTTTGAGTCACAGTACATAGGTACTTTATCAAAGTGGAAGCCATAATCCGTGAGTTGTGTTCTCATCCAAAGAACTTGAGCACAACACACAGATAGAGACACATACTCTGCTTCGGCTGATGAAAGTGACGTGCAATCCTGCTTCTTGGAAGACCATCCCACAAGCTTATCTTGACCTAGAAATTGTGCACCACCAGAAGTACTTTTTCGTGTATCAAGACACCCTGCGTGATCAGAATCTGAATAGGCCGTTAGAAAGAAACCGGTTTCCCTCGGATACCAGAGTCCCAAGTGAATGGTATTCTTGAGGTACCGAAAGATCCGTTTAACCTCCTTGAGGTGCTTTTCAGTGGGTCGTGCTTGATAACGTGCACAATAACACGTAGCATGTGAAATATCAGGTCTGCTTGCTGTCAAGTACATGAGGGACCCGATCATGGAACGATATCTCGTTTGATCTATGGGTAATCCCTCCAAGTCAGCATCTAGCGATGTGGTTGATAATGGTGTCCCAACGGGGTCACATGATGTCATACCATGCTTTTTGATTATCTATTGACAATACTTAGCTTGGTTAATGAAGATACCACTTGGGGATTGGTGAACTTGAATTCCTAGAAAGAATTTTAGTTCCCCCATCATAGACATTTCAAATCTGCTGTGCATTACTTTTTCAAACCATTTTGAAAGTTTTGGGTTTGTAGACCCGAAAATAATGTCATCAACATAAATTTGCACAAGCAAAATGTCATCCCCATATTTATAAGTAAACAAAGTTAAATCAATGGAACCTTTTGAGAAACCTTTGGATACCAGAAATTTCGAGAGCTCGTCGTACCATGCCCTTGGAGCTTGCTTGAGTCCATATAGTGCTTTGTGGAGACGATACACCTTGTTAGGATAATGAGGATCGACGAATCCTTCCGGCTGCGTGACATAGACTTCTTCCTTCAAAGGACCGTTAAGAAACGTCGTTTTTACGTCCATTTGATATACAATGAATCCCTTATATGCAGCATAGGCAAGAAAAATCCTGACCGCTTCCACTCGGGCTACTGGTGCAAATGATTCTTCAAAATCAATACCTTCTTTCTGTCCATACCCTTTAGCCACTAGCCTAGATTTATTCTTGATGATCGTGTTCTCTTCATCCATCTTGTTTTTCCAGATCCATCGAAGATTTAATGGTGTTAC
This sequence comes from Glebionis coronaria, assembly GCA_025667525.1. NCBI lineage: Eukaryota > Viridiplantae > Streptophyta > Magnoliopsida > Asterales > Asteraceae > Glebionis > Glebionis coronaria. The sequence goes on along the minus strand of CM046878.1, from coordinate 445,133,845 downwards.
ATCGTATGGTCTATCAACAAGTTCCCAGACTTTAAGTCTTTCAAATTGTTGAAGTTCATCCGTCATCGATTCAATCCAAGCATGATCAGCCATGGCTTCTTTGATGTTTTTCGGTTCAGCTGTACTCACGGCGAGTGCGAACATACAAACATCGCCATCGGTTGCTAGTTGTCATCTTGTACGAACAGGCTGTGTAGGGTTTCCAATTCCGTGAACCAAAGGATGATCTCGGGTCTAATGATGTGTTGAAGGATGTCGTTGGTAGAACGTATGCATATTTGACGGATCAACATGGCGAGTAGAAGACTCTCCAGTTTCGTGTACCGGTGTACCGAATGGGTTGATAAATTCGTCTTCGTCAGATAATGCATCGTCTGCTTGATGTGTGTTCTCTGGAGCAATGACAGTAGTTGTGGATGTTGTAGGATCGATTGTTAATGTGATATTCTGAGGAAGTAAATCTGCAGCAACCCGTGTTGAAGTAGATGAAGTTGTATCCTTTTGTTGATGATGATATGTATCATCATTGTTATCATGAGTGACAGCGGAAGACTTCGATGCAACTTGTTTCTCCCCTGTGAAATATTCATCATACATTGGTCCATATAACATTTCCAACTCTTCAAGTGTCGTGTCCACTGTCATATCTGCTCTAGTAACATGTTCAGGAACCAGCTTTGAACTTGACGGTTCATTGCTGTGGTCTTGAGTTCCGAGTTCCGTGCGGTTGTGAACGGAAGTCGTTTGTCTTTGTGGATCGGGACTTAAACTGCTTTGTTCAAGTGCCATTTCTTGCAATTCATCAAATCTGATATGAATAGTCTCGACTATCAATTTTGTTCTCTTGTTGTACACTCTGTATCCCTTAGACTGAGTTGCATATCCCACTAAAATGCATGCATCACCTTTCTCTTTCATCTTGTCCAGATTTTCACCATCTCGAATAATGTAACACGTACATCCAAAAACGTGAAGGTGTTTGAGTGAAGGTTTTCGATCATTAATTATGTGATATGGTGTCTTTTCGTGTCTTGGGATAACTAAGGAGCGGTTTTGTGTGTAGCATGCGGTTGACACGGCTTCGGCCCAAAAGTATAGTGGAAGTTTTGAAGCGGATAATAATGTTCGAGCAGCCTCAACTAAAGTACGGTTTCGTCTTTCAACAACGCCGTTTTGTTCGGGTGTTCGAGCAATAGATGTTTCATGTTCCTTCAGCTTCAAAATAGTTTCTTAGTTTTGAATTCAAAAATTCAGTACCTCTGTCAGTACGAACCACTTTAACTTGAGCTTGAAGACCACGTTGAATCACTTTAAGGAAGCTGATGAGAACATCGGGTGTTTCATCCTTGGATCTCAAGAAGTGAGTCCATGTGTACCTTGAGTAGTCATCGACAATTACCATAACGTATTTCTTCCCATTGATACTTTGAACATGCATGGGACCACACAAATCTATATGAAGAAGATCTAACCGTCCTTTAGAGCTTGGAGTAGTCTTTGTCTTGAAACTACTTCGTTTAGCTTTACAAAGCTCACAAGAAGAACAAAGATGATCTTTGATGAATTTCAAGTTAGGAAGGCCTCGCACAATATCTTTCTTAGAAAGCAAGTGATGGTATCGAAGTTAAGATGAGATAAACGTTGATGCGATAACCAAGCTTGAGTCGTTGAAGCTTTAGCCATGAAACATATTGGAGTTGAAGATGTGGAGTCTTGTAGTGAAATAGTGTAGAGATCAGTACCCCGTGTTCCGGTAAGTAAGTCATTCCCATCATAATCACGAACAAAACATGTCTTCTTTCTAAAAGCAACCTCCAAATCCGCATCACAGAATTGACCAACCAAGAAAAGATTATGATTGAGCCCTTCGACGTAGTAAACCCTTTTGATAGTGATATTCCCCTGAACCAAGTCTCCATATCCTAGGATCGGTGCAAATTGATCATTTCCGAATCAGACCGTACGCAGGAACTTCTCCACGAAGTTAATTAGAAGCTTGAGATTCCCCGTCATGTGCTTCGTGCATCCGGAGTCCATTATGAAGAGAATTACTTCGATCACCTGCAGAAGAATTAGAACACGATGGAGCATTTGCTAAATTGGATTCCATGTTAGTTGTGATTTCCGGTTCATTAGTTTCCCTAGTTTCATCACTTAGAGGCACACTAACGCTCGTAGTCACATTTTCTGTCCTAACCTTAGGCATCCATTTATATCCTGGAGGACATTGATTAGCAAACCACCATTTCCAAGGCTTGCTAGCAGACTCATATAATTCCCTAATTCTGCTTCTAGGGTTCTTAGTGGTGGAGTCTGATGCAATACTTTTCTTAGGGGGGGTTGCACCAGAATGGTTCACTTTGTGTTTGGGTTTTCTAGCACTAATAGGCATCACAAGCATCACAGTTTGCTTCTTAGTTATAGTTTCTACGCCTTTGACATTATTCGAAACACACATAGCATGATTAGCATTAGCACACTTTCCACATTTCACACAAACAAACTTAACTTTCATAGCATTCAAAGTCGAATCATTCAAATCGTCATTACACGCGATTACAGACGTTTTATTCTTAGAAACATTGAAAATCCTAGGGTGGTCTTCTACTTCCTTCATCTTCCCTTGACTTTTGTTTTGCCAGACCTTTTCATTCATGCGAGTGCTCTTAAGCTGGGGTCGGCTAACACTAGCAGTGGGGACTACTCCTGTAGTAAAAGACACACGTCTATTAGTGTTTCTAGAAGTCTGAGGTGATTGACTTTCTTTGTTTTGTGTGGGTTTAGTGGTCAATCTATACATCCCTGGTTTAACCACATTTGTGTTCTTAATGCTTTGTGATCGAATATTTGTTTTGGGAGTGTTTTGTGGTAACCTATCCTTCCCATCCGTCTTGGGGGCAAACGCAGGTTTTGCAAATGCAGAATTAGAGAAAACAGATGGTTTTCCCAAGACAGAGGGTCTAGTCACTTTTTGAGCATTGGGTTGTCTTACAACAGGTTTCTTAACACTAGGTTCCACAATCTTCCCACCCATCTTAGCAATGAGTTTCTGCAACTCTGCTATCGCTCTGTCCCTGTCTTGTAACTGAGCTTTCAACCCTTTAATTTCCAAATTCTGTTCGTTCATTTCTCGAAACGTTTGGGAAAGTTTTTCTTGCAATTTATTAGCATGTGGAAAACTACCAACGTCTTTTTGCAAAGCAAGTTCAAGAGAATGACAATGTTTTTGAAGGAAATCAGTTTTGTGTTGAAGTAACTCAAAAGCCTTTTTATCAACATTTTCTTTATGTTTCGAAAGCTCAAGTTCAAGACGCTCACACTCTTTGATTTTATCAAGATATTTGCATGCAACATCAGAATATTCATCGATATCAGCACAAGATTGAAGAGTAACTCACAAAATATCTTTGGAGAGACATTCTTCTAAGAGTAGATCATATTCGTTTGAAAATTCTAATTTGTCATTTTGAAGGTCATCAATTTCTTTTTCAAGAGACTCAACATATTTCAAATCATCAAACATTTCAGACTGAATTAAATTTTCAAACTCAAGAACATGTTCTTTTATAATCTTCGTATTTGGTATTAAAAGTTCTTTCACAAGCACAGTTATGTCGTGAGGAATCTCGATTTTCCACTTATCCTTTTGACGTTTCTCCCAATCGCTTTTAACAATTGATTGAACATTATTAACGTGGTGTTTAAGAAAACCAAGTATTTTTCTACTTTTGCTTTTAGAAGCATCTAGAGGCAAATAATTAATATATTTAAAAACATTAGTTTTCCTCTTAGTGGCAAAAGCTTTTTTCCATTGAATTCTTTTTTGTTTGCATTCTAAAAATAATTCCTCACGAGACTTCTGTTTTTGTGGAGTGAAAAGACCATAAAGACTGTTTTCATAAGCATAGTTATATGGTTTCACAAAATCTTTATTGACCGGTGATCTACTCTCCTCATCCCAAAGGGACGTCTCTTCACTATCGAGGTTAGCTACAGGGCAATCATGATTGGTCCATTCGGACTCGTCAAGATATAAATGGGGGTTAGCAGCTTGAGCTTGTTCGAGGTACTTGGGGGTGGCAAAGCTAGGTTGACCCTTGAAAAACGACCGAGGTGCTATCATTCTTACGGTTTGAATAGAGTCATGTGTATTATAAACAACTTTTTTCAAAAAATCGACTTGTTCTTCGAGATCCTTTACTTTTTCAGTATCTTTGCTTTGTCTATTTTTGAAATCTTGTTTTAATGTTTCAACCTCTTGTTTCTTCTCGTCAAGAATTTTAGCAGAATCGGTGGTGTTCATAGAAAGCCTCTGTTCAAGTTCATTAACTTTTGTTGTGGCAAGATACGTTTTTTGACGTTCATCACTTAATAAAACATTAAATTGACGTTTTTCTTTAGTTAACAAAGCAAGAGCTTCATTGTATTTATTTTCAAAATCGTCCTTTTTAACGTTGATGACACGACTTTTGTACCCCTCAAGCTCGTTGGTCTTTTGAAGAAGCTCAGCCCTATAACTATCAATAGTCTCACTAGATTTTATAAGAGCGGCTTTGCATTCTTCAAAGTTTTGAGTGAGCGCTGCGTTTGCCTTCTTTAATTGCTTTTGATTCTTTCTATTTTCATTGACATCTTTTTGTAAACTAGCAATTAAATTAGCAAGCGCGACACGCTCCTCGTCATCATACTCATTTGCATGTTGATCATCCTCAAACTCATTATTGCACATGTCTGATGAATCGGGTGTGTTATTGCTATCAACCGTTTCCATCATACACGTGTCAGTAATTGTTGTTGGTAGATCACTATGCTCATGTGTATCACCAAACACATTATATTCAGCATCATCTTGTACCTTATCAATTAGCTCGGTATCAAAGATAGGACCATTGTCATCTTCAGTGACGTTAAGGACCTCATGAATCTTTGCCATGTATGAATAATGTGCCTCGAGTTCTTGGTCGGAGAGTTCATCATCTGTGTCGTCAAGCATTTCTCCTTCCTCAGCTGATAACTTGATTCCAGCTTCCATTTTCTTGCATAACAGCATCTTTTCCTTATGATAACCATAATCTTTAACCCTCTTTGGCTGCCTGCATTCCCTAGCCAAATGCCCAAAACCTCTGCAGTTATAACACTGAATCCCACTTTGTTGCACAACTTGAGTACCAACAGTTTCCCTATTTCCAACAACAGTAGCCACCCTCTGATTATCATACTTAGGTTGTCGATCATACTTTGGAGGACTCTCAGCACGTCTTCGTGTGTCATACCTTGGAGGACTCTGTGCATGGGTGTTCCTCGAGTTTGAAGATGTTCGAAGGTTGTTGTTGGTGGGTTTGTAGATTTTCTTATATTGCTTCATAACGAAAGCCATTTGTTGCTTGAATTCCCTATCCTTTTGAGCTATTTCTTCATCACTGTCTTCTTCGGATGATTGCTCAGGTGTGGGTGATAGTGCTCTTGCAACTTCTTTGCCTCGGGATCGTGTTGGGACATGTGACTTGGAGACAATGGATGATCGTGGTGATGATGATTAAGTAGAGTAGGTCTTTGAAGTACGGGAGTGATAATCTGGGTAATGTTGAGTGGTAGATACCAAAGCAAGTGGATTGGAAATCTTTGCAACTCGTTCAGCTCGAAGTTCATTTGCCTCATTTTGAAATTGTTTCAAGATGTCAAAGAGCTTGTGATATGAAACTTCGTCTAGCTTTTGTTATTGTTTCACCAAGGTGACAAACCGTGTCCACTCTGGTTGAAGTTGCTGTAGAAATTGGACATTGACTTGCATGGTGGAAACTTGCAAGTTGTTTCGGGTCATATCATTCATCATCTTGTAGAATCGGGAGTAATAAGAATCAATTGATTCCCCATCCTTTGATGTAAACTTGCCAAAGTTCCAAAACATCTTGGTTTTCACATCTTGTTTGTTAAGTGATTCACCTTGTTGCAATCTTTCAATGGTCGTCCACATTTCTTGAGCAGTAGGACATGCGTCAACCGTAGAGTAAATTTCATCTCCAATGCCACTGAGAATTAAGTAGATTGCTTCCTTCTCTGCATCAAACCACGCACGATTCTCTGGGGTGAGGTCGATCCTCTTCTCATCACGTTCATATGCGGGTTGTGCATCACTCGTATCTGTGGCTGGTACTGCAGGAACTTGAATCCTTGAGAGTTTATAGGGTCCTTCCAAAATACATTGCCTTAAAGCATCACCGTTAGGTTTTGTGTCAAGGAAACGTATAAAACGGGATTGCCATTGATCATATCGACCCGACACAAGCATTGGTGGTCTTTCCTTGTTACCTGCCACCATTATGTTGTTGTTCGTCACACGGTATTCGGCAGTAGAATCCATCTCAATATTCTCTGAAATGATGAATTGAATGTGGATCTTAAGTAGTTGAGTTGTGATTTGTTTGGTTGTTGAAATTCCGAAAATTACGATTTTTTCTCAGCCCGACAATAAATTCCTCAGTCCGACAAAACGGTAGACCTAAAAAATTTGTAATCACCAAATTTTGAAATTGAGCTAGAAATGTCCTAAAACTAGTATGGAAAAAATTTGATTTTACTTGACCTAAAAATTTTAACTTTTTTTTTTCTTTTTAATCTTCGTGTAAACTACGTTCCGAAACTAGTCTAGATGGTGGCTAAGTCTAAAAAATACTCAAACAAAAATTTAGCTAAACATGTCATCGGAATGTCCATCGGAATGTGCCATCGGAATGCCCATCGGAATGTTGCTTAGATCGGAATGTCCTTTAGATCGCAATGTGCACCTGTCGAAATCCCAGATCGGAATATTCAGATCGCAATGTGTACCTATCGAAATCCCAGATCAGAATATTCAGATCGCAATGTGGCTGTCGCAATGTGGGCAGAGTAACGTTTCAAGATTGCCTAAATCCGTCGCAATACAGATCGCAATAACGATCGGAATGTCCAGATCGGAATAAGGGGGCTATCGCAATACTGATCGCAAAGTAAAACCCTAGGGTTATTGCGATCAAAACCGTACTTACCTTTTCCGAAATTGTAGCTGTCGCAATAAGGGACCTTTTTCCAACTTTTTAGGCAACGATTTTAGCAACTTTTAGGCAACAAATTTAGCAACTTTTAGGCAACAAGATCGTGTTTTTAACCAAACCAAAACAACCAAATCTCTACAACAAGATTAAAGAAGTTATACGATTAAGAAACACAATCAAAAACAAGAAAACTCTTGAATTCGAGGAAGAAATATGGATCAAATCAAACGGATCATATGAAAACACAACAACCAATCACAAAACTACCCCATGGCGATTGATACCAATTGTTGTCCCTAATATATGATGTTATAATCACGAATTTATAAGAAAGAAAGGTAGAAATGAGAAGAATTTTAGAGAGAGAAAGTAGTAAGAGAAAGTAGAGAGAAATGGTTGGAACTAGGTGAATGTTAGATTGAGAAGAGAGAATACAAATGAACCAACACCCTTCCTAACATGCTAGGAAGGGTATATATAGTCCACCCACATGCGGGCTTCTTTATGGACTATATGGTTTGGGCCGGGCTTTCCTTTTGGGCTTTAGTTACTTATTAATGAACTTTAGCCTAAAGTTAAGCCCGTTATACACGACTAATATACTACCTATTACAACGTTCTAAAATACGATACATAATAACCATATGACCGAACATTCTTGTTTGACTCAATATTTTGAGGCTAACAAAAATGTTCTCAAAACGTAAGTTTTTGGTGATAAGAGTGCCTTTGCCAGATCACCATCTTTAATGGGGATAAAATTTGTCAAATAATCTTTCTTCCCTGTCATGTGCCTAGAGCATCCAGTGTCCTAATATACATGATCATTGACCTGCTTTTGAATCCCCTACACATAAAGAAAACGAATTAGTTTTCTTTGGGAACCCAAGCCTTTGCAGACTTGGATTCATGTGGTTGTTCAACAAGAACAGACTTATTCCTTGTAACAATCCCTTGTTCATCCCTTTGTGGCATGAACACCCAGTTTACCCCAATTGGTTTAGTAATGACTTTAGAAAGATAATTAAATATGTTGCAGGTCATAGATATTCCATCAGAATTAGGGTTTTGGTCTTGTTTAGGTCTCCATGATAGACTGGATGGAGCTTTAGACACTGGTCCCTTAGGTTTCAAATACCTACTATTACTTGGTCTGACATAAGGTCTGACAGCAGCTAGTTGTGGCATTTGCATGCCAAACTTGGAGCTGTCAGCGTTGCTTTTGTTCATGTCAGCGCTGAATTTGTTCCTGTCAGCGCTTGATTTGTTCCTGTCAGCGCCCAAATTAGGGTTTGCTATAGGAAGCCATTGTCTGTTAGACCAAGTGTTGGTCTTTTGAAAGGGCCTTTGTCCATGAGTATTTGTCCCTTTAGAAAAGAAGGGAGCTGGTCTAATGATTTGTGGGCTTGGTTGGACAAAAGGTCTAGGTTTGACCATGGTTGACCTATTGTCAGTGGTGAATTTAGAGCCACTGACACACTTATAGGCCAAGTGAGAAAAACTCCCACATGTGTAACAAGCTTTTCTAGACATAGCCTTAGGTCTAGATTGAAAGAACCATGTCCCATTAACACTAGCTTGGCTTTAGGGTGACCTAGGTTTTCTATACATTTCAACATATTTAACACTAGTTTTTCTCTTAATTGGTGAGCCAAGGTCAATGTTTTGTCTAGTAGTAGGGTTGGTTACAATAATAGGTGTAGGCATAAATAGACTCTCACTAAGCATTCCACCCTTAACAAAAAGAAAAGGATTGGCTGCTTTCCATTGCTCAAGATCAGTCACCTTTTGTTGATATTCCTCAAGGAATAAATTCCTCTTCTTGGAGTTCTGGTATACCAGTCCAAGAGAGATCTTTTCTATGAACACCATAAAAGTTCCCAGTAGGTGGAGGAACAACAACATATTCATTCATCCCAATCACAGACGTGTCCCTAAAGTCTCTTTGTTCACTGACACACTTTTCTAGGGTTTGACTAGCTTTATCAAACTTTTCAATCTTAAGCCCTATATTTTCTTTATCTTTAATGGCTTCATCTAGCTTTACTTGCACATCTGCTCTGGATCTCATTAAAGTATCTCTAAGTTCAACACTAACTCTAAGATCATTAGTCAAGACATTAATTTGATCTCTTAGGTCAAATTACATTTTCTTGTATTCCTCTATAGTCCCTTCAGTTTGTGCAAGTGCCATTTTATAATTTGTTAGCCTGCATTCTACATCAAAAACATTTGCTTTTTAACTTTAAATTTTCTTTGTTAAGATTTTCAATGTTTAATCGACACCCTTTACTACAGAAAGCATCATCATATACCTTATTATCTGATGAAGATGAGGAGTTGGCCATGAGAGCAAAGTGAACATGCTCTTCTTCTTCCTTCTCAGCAATCAAAGCCTGATTCTCTACCACATCCTTTTCCATAAAGCTCCAATCCCCTACAACACCATCAATATCTTGCATGGCGACCATAGCCTTTGATTTAGCATCTTCAACCTTGATGATTTGGCTTGAAGTCTTTACAGCATCAGATCTTCTTGGAGATCTGCACTCCCTCATGAAGTGTCCCATCCTATGGAAGTTATAACACTCAACCTTTGATTTATCAAACCCAGCTGTGTCTTTAGCATTAAAGGTCATCTTTCTTCCAAATCTCCTATTCCATCTGTTGGCCCTTATGCTTGCAAGTGCCATATTCCACTTGATATCCATCTCTTCCAAATTCTCATCACTGATTTGCTCAAGATCCTCATAGGTAATTAAGGAACCATTGGGCAATGCAGCAATGTATGCACATACTGTATCCAAATCAATACCAGCAGGTTTAAAACTTGGTGAGTCAACATTGTATGCGTCAACGTTAAAATTTGAGCCACTGACAAAGGTTGATCCACCGTTAACACATGTTGATCCAGTAACAGGATGTACATATGAATCTCTTTCACTGGTTTGAGCTTCCCAATAAGAGATGAAAGCCATGTTTCCAGATATTGACTTGCTTCCATGATCAAGTAAGATCTCACTCTCCATAATCTTCAACTTATTGTAGACTTCATCAAAGGAAGAACTCTTATGGGCATTGGTAGCAATGATTGACCTAACTTTAATTTTCCATGCATCACCAAGACCTCTAAGGAAAGTAGCAATGATATCAGCATCATCATGTTCTGTTCCCATAAAAGACAACTTGCTAGTGATGTCTAGAAGCCTACTTCTCACTTCACTTAGCTTTTCACTGGGATGAGCCTTAAGCACAACATATTCATGCAAAAGTTGCTTCTTCCTTTCTTTGGCAGTATCTTCATTACCACCGTAGGTGACTTGAAGAGCTACCCAAATATTTTTAGTAGAATCAAAACTTCTGTACTTGTGTGATTCTTTGGACCCAAGGAGAGTTTAAGAATGTTCAAAGTCTTCATATCATTCCTTCTTGCGGCTATATCAGTAGTTGAGACAGCTCTTCCATCTTCAGGTCTTTCAGCACGTTCTGCAACAGTAGAACCAGCTGTGCTTCTCCCTACAATAGCAGCAGCAATCCTAGCTGCTTTATTATATTGATTACCATATTCAATGATTTCCTAGAGAGTATGGTCATGGATTTGAAGGTATTGTTCAAAATTGAACTTCTATTGTTCAAAGTTGTCAGGGTCGAGCATAGGGATTTTTAGGTTGTGATTTGATGAGGATGAAGATTATGTGGTAGACATCTTGTCTGGTTTTAGGGTTTCTGGTGTTTTTAGGGTTTACTGTTGTTATAGATCAAAGTTCCTCAACAAGCTCTGATACCACTTGTTAATCCCAAACTTAGATCGATTAGCTTTGTGTTAACGAGATTGAATCAAGTTTAACATGTAGAAAAACTTTGTTGTAATAGACAATCCAAGTGTTATGCGGAATTAACACTTAGGATAAAGAACAAACAAATAAAGTAAACCAAACATTCACTTTTGATTGATAATCGAACTTGCTTACAATGAAAGTTGTAAAATTGAATAATGTAAATAAACTACAAACCCTACGACCTCCTTTATAACACAAGGAGTCGTGTACAAAGGTTTACCTATCAACTATTCTAGGTAAAGATAAATATAGACAATACAATATTGAGCATATCTTTACTTCAAATATAAAACGTGTTGACTAAGTATTCCTATCAGTGGTTGAACTTCTTCTTGTCAGCGCTTGGATATTTCTTGTCAGTGCTTGATCTCTCAGCGCTTCATGTCCTCTTGTCAGCGTCCAAATTACTCTTGTCAGCGTCTCAGTGACTTAGCTCATTTTATTCCCAACAACTGGTTCACCAAGTAATATTTGACTGAAAATATGAATCTGTCATGAGTAAGGGTAAACGCCTATGGGTCGGTTTACTAATACAAAATCTAAACGGCAAGGGTGAACGCCTATGGGTCGGTTCACCAAAACAAAATTCGAATGAAAAGCACATGCGACTAAATATGGCCAGTCCTATACCAACCTTTTACTTAGTAAAAAACTTTAAGAAAACTGACTGATATATGAAGGAAACTGACTGATAAATGCATGAGAAATACGAAAGATAACAACGCCAAATTCTGGGAAGTTCTTGGTGACTACCCACTAGTCACAGGTCAAGTTTTAGAGCCTACGGGTCAAACCTGGCTCTGATACCATAATTGTAACACCCCACTTGGATAAGTGGACTGTTACGTATATTTATGGCGTGTCATCAAAGCATAAGGTAAATGTCCTAAAACATTAACTGACCATAAAGGAAATACCAGAATCAAGCATCGGTAATCCAAACATAAGCTCAAAACATGAAAAGTAAATACTGAAGGAAAGGACTGAACAATGTCCAAATAAGCAGAATAATGTAAGAAGTGCATAAAGTAAGAAGTCTGGATAGCCTCCATCCAATTGCACATGCTCTCAGAATCCTAAGAGCGTCCTGGTGTACCTGCCGTTAGAACATGAAAGGAACTACGGCTGAGCATAACGTCCAGTGAACGAATATAAAGCATGATAAGAAATACTGAAATGAAGCAGATGATAAAATACTGAAACTGTAAGACTGATAAGTAAAGTTGCAGCAGAAATCTGTCTGTAATCTAAAAAGTATGATTTATAAGTAATAAAGATGAATTGTTATCTGTTAAATTTGAAAACATGCATTTACTATATTTTAATTGCTAAGAGCTTATATAGGTCATGTGCTGTAACAACTGCTGCATGAATAAATGGAGGGGTGACCTCATCATGCTGTAGAGGGGTGACCTCTAAATAATGTGTTGGGTGGAGGGATTAGCTCCATTGTGAAGGATGTAGAGCACACACCACATTCACCTGATAACTGTAAACTGATAGCCTAGGATGCATCCATACGCCCCGCTGATAATACTGATAAAATGGCCAAGCTGAAATAAATGGGACGCTGCGAGAAATCACTCCCTCGTAGAGGAGTCATGACATCGGTGCCTCTAGTGTCATGGTTACGGTACCTCCGTAACTAGTACATAAACTGGTCATGCTTGTATATAAAGCTCAGGTAATGTATTTAGTTATATAAAATAATTATTGATAAGCTTAAAACATATACTAGGGAAAACATTTGGCTGCAGACGGAAAATCCTAATCATGCATAGAAGGAAGTCCTTACTAAAGGACGGGAAATCCGTACCTCGTGTCCAGTAATCGAGTAAAAGTGAAAGCTGAAGGATCTACTCTGACTTCACGGATACTACATAGATAAAGGACGCTGAGATGAGTTGTCTGATTACTGTTTACTGTTACTGATTTTTATTTTTCGTTAATTTAATTTATTTTATTCTTGTGTTAATGTTTGGGTATAAACTGATTAATCTGACTGTACTTTAATGTTTACTGATTAGTATATATCCTATACTTCTGATTAGTTGTATAATATACTGATTCTAATATTATAATACTGTTATTAGTAACCTGCTAAAAATAGCAAGTTTCCTGAATTTAGAAAGTTTCTTAAAATAGAAGGTTTCCAAATTAGTTTCAAAATCAATAAATCATTTAATTTAATTCTATGTATTATTAAATACCACTAACCAAATTTGATTATAAAGTTAATTTAAACAAATTTTAAAATGATTTACTAGATTAATATACTAAAAACCATTACATTAATTAACTTAGTTTTAAAACATTAACCCGATGTCCCGAGTAATAAAATTTCATACTCCCAAAATCCCGAGTCGCGTCTAACCGAGACACCCCTTTGGTTTGGGCGAGTCTCGAATCACAACACACCATATCCGCAATGGGTTGTGGCCTTACTGTCGTAGCCAACAGCAGCCCCCGCTGCACCACAGAGTTCCCACCGAGAGTCTTTTGACTCTCGGTACCCACTGCTTGGTCTGAGTTTCCCCCCGACAGGTGTTGGGTTCCCACTGTTATACCTAAACACCCCCTACAGTTAAACCAAACACCCCTTGCGTATAAAACCAACCCCTATTTGGCTTGTCCTTGTTGTCGACATCACCAAACCAACCCGCACCCCTTGTGGGTTACGGATGAACCATAACCATCTACACCGAGACCTTATGGTCTCGGTTTTTGTGGACCAACAAAAACATGACACCCCCTTTTCCTGATTATTACACTTTTACCATTTGTTTTTGTTTGCATAAGTCTAAAACCATACAATTCGGGGATGCAAACTGAAATTAAAGGAAGGGGATTGATTACCAGTGTGAACTTGATAAATGAATGACAAAAACACATGAATCAAAGATGACAAATCAGGCCCGAAATTCTTTTTTTTTTCTTCTTCAGCCGGCGGCCACCAAACAAAGTGGAACCCTAGTTCCCGTTTTTTTATTGTTACTGTATGTTGTAAATGGATGGGGTTACCCCCGTATGTTTTTTATTTACAAAGTGGGCCGGCCTAAAGCCCACATTTCCTTTTCTTTGTTTAACTTAAAACGCGGCCCAAGCATAAAGCATATCTATCTTTGTTTTCGTGTTATAATTATTTGACGTAATGTTCGTGATCGTGCTATAAGTTCTCGTGTTGAAACTCAGAACTGTATTTTTTTATTTTTCTGAATAATAAATTTCGTGACGTTATATATAAATCTGAGACTGCGCATATTTAATATTCATGTATTTTAACATGCTTAATATCTGAATAGCTAAAATTTAATAATTATACTGAATAATTAATTACGTCTTGTTTTAAATAAAATGGAGACTGTATATAATTTATGTTCTTGGATTTTTAAATGCGAGTTTTATATCATCTGTGTGAAATTTTATCAATTTGATTTCCCGAGCTTCAACTTGTTCTCAGACGTAGTGATGTCTACGCATAAAGTGTTTGGCGCCTTTCATGACTCCAGGGTCATTGGCAAATATTATTGCGGCAAAATTGTCACAATACATATCTATAGGTTCTTTAATTGAAGGCATCACTCCAAGATCTTTAATAAACTTCCTAATCCAAACAACTTCCATTGCAGCTTCTGAAGCATCCATGTACTCAGATTGAGTAGCATGCATTGCAATCGTTGTCTGTTTCTTGCTCTTCCAGTCAACTGTTCCTCCATTGATAAAAAAACGTAACCCGTCTGAGACTTCGTATCGTCTTTATCATATTGCCAGTACGCATCACAGAAACCTGTAACATTCAGTTTTGTGTCTGGTTTCCCTCCAAATACCAAAAACATATCTTTCGTACTCCTCAAATACTTTAGAATATGTGTAACACCCCACTTTGATAAGTGGATTGTTACGTGTAATTATGGCGTGTCATCAAAGCATGGAAGGTAATATGTACTAAAACATACATGACTATAGGGAAAACCGGAATCAAACATCGGTTCCCAACATAAGCCCAAAACATAAATAAAGCATAAGAAATTAGAGGGACTAAAGAAGTGTCAAAATAAGCATAAGTATAAGAAGGAGAAAGGAGAAGAAGTCTAAGGTAACTTCCATCCTATTCACGTCCTCCATATGCTCAAGTCTGTCCTTGGGTACTTGCCGTATTGGGACATGGAAAGGAAAGTAACGACTGAGCAATACGCTCAATGAACGGATATATGACATAGTATGAATGGCTGAAACATAAATAAGACTAATAGCAGCGAAATAACATAAGTTCTAAGCAATCTAGATTCATGTTCATAAAACTATTTTTATAGTTTGAAAAGACTTATGTTTCTATGAAAATTTGTCTTAATTAGCCAAATAGCCTATATAGGTCATGAAGTTCCACCGTGCATGAATACTTGGCGGGGAGACCTCGTCATGCAATTAGAGGGGTTGCCTCTAATTAAATAGTCTGGGTAGGAGAGATCAACTCCTAGTGAAGGATGCAAGGCACACATCGTAATCACTCTGATAATACTGATAAACATGTAACTAGGATGCACCCATATGCCCCACATTATGATATAATATAATAGACAAAACTGAAAATGGATGCCACAAGCAATCACTTCGCCGTGGGGAAGTCATAACACTGGTGCCTCCAGTGTTATGGTTATGGTACCTCCATAACTAGGTGACGCTGGTCATGCATGTATATGGCTTAGGCTCTTATTCTAACATAAGTACCAAACATATAAAACAAATACTAGGAATACAGTTGGCTGCAAACGGGGAATCCTAATAAGGAAAGAATGTCCATACTAAAAGGACGGAAAATTTGTACCTTATGTCCAGTGAACGAAGAAGACGAAAGAATGAAAGTCCTACTCCGATCTCACTATTGCTACATAAATAGGGGACATGTATAAGTATTCTGATTACTGAGTACGTAACTGATTTTATATCATGTCTTAGCTTGTTTTATATGTTCATGTCTTATTTTACTGATTTTAATGTTATGCTGTGTTTATCATGTATTCCGCGTATTCTGATTGAGTATCACTTGTATTTCTTGTATTATTATAATTGTTGTGTAATAATAAGTAACTTTTTAAAAATATCAGGTTTCCTAAAATAGAAAGTTTCCAAAAATAGATTAACTTCTTAAAATAGATCAGTTTCTAAAAATAGAAAGTTTCCAAAAATAGTAAGTTTCCTGAATTAGAAAGTTTCCATATTTAGAATTAAGCTGAATTAATAAGCTAATAATATAAGCTTAAGTTTACTGAATAAATATCATAAGTCATGCGATTATAGTATAGTTTATTAATAATAGCATGTTAATTAAATAAGCTATATGTTATGTGATTTAATTAAATAAAGGCATATAGATTACGTAGGTTAATCATGTATTAATAATCTATTAATTACAACCTAAGTCATGATTTATTAATTAAATTAAAAGTCCATGTTTTAATAATTAATTAATAATAAAATTATAGCCTAAAACTAAATGATAAAATGATTAGGCTAAAAACATGTATTATTTATCAAAATAAATATAACCTAAGTCTTGATTAAATTAAATTAATTCTAAGTCATGTTTAATTTAATTTAATTAACCTTGTAAAAATATGCCTGTAAAAATAATGTAAGTTATAAAAATATCATGCTTGTAGAAAACGTGACTTGTAAAAATATTCTCGTGACAAAATCCCATGTTTTATTTATAAACCCAACGTACCGGGCCGGTCCCTTTGAACCGGACCGAACCAAATACCCCTAGCAGTGGCTACCCGGCTCAGCCAGTTGCCACTGCCCTAGTCAGAATCCCCACTGCCAGGCTTTGACTGCCAGCCGTGGGTTCCCACTGCCCAGCCGTGGCTTCCACTGACCAAGCAGAACTCCCACTGACAGCAGCAGCTTTGGCTGCCACTGTGCAGGGTTCGCTCCCCCCTGCTTCCCTGCTGGACGCCTTTGTTAGGCAAAAACCTACCCAGGCCTTGCGGCTGATGGTACATAACCACCACCCAACAACAGCCTAACCATTCAAATCCTTTAGGCTTGCATTAACATGTTTGTAAACCCAAAACCCAAATTTTAGATCGATTTATAAAAAGAAAAATAAACAAAACGAGATTAGGGTTCTTACGTGCGTTTAGGGTTTAGAAACATAAAGAAGAAAAAGAACGCCAACCCTGAGTCTTGATTGAATCCACGTGATGTTCTTCATCTTGGTGCTCATATCGATGGCAGAAAAGGACCACACAAAAAGAAAAAGTCGACGACTGGTTTTTTTAGTTTTAGGGTTTTATGTTTGATTTTTGTGTTCTCCAAAAAAATAAATACTCCCTCCCATCTGATTCTGTTTAGTCGGCCTAGGACACCTTTGGGCCTAGAGCCCATGTTTTTCTTCTTGTCTTCTTTTGTCTAAACGGCCCAAACAAAACACTTAAGCCCAAAGCCTTCCTTCCTAAATTCGTACGCGTGTTCGTGTTCTAAAAAGTCGTGGATTATTATTGTAGTGATTTTACATGTTATACGTAACTATTATAATACGTGATTACTTATCGTATTTACTTAATATACCTAATAGTCGTATTATAGTTCGTGTTTTTAATATTCGTGATTATATGCTCGTGATCATAATTATTATAGTTAATAATTATCGTGTATTTACACTTACGTAATAATTATCATGTAATAACACTTACATAATTTCTGGATTTAATATTCGTGATACGTGTACGTGACATAATTGGTAAGTTTTAATAGGTTCATAAGTTTACCTAGTGTACTGTTCATGGTAAAGTTTGCGGATTTTACAACTCTTCCCCCTAAAAAGAATAATTCGTCCCCGAATTATAGATAGGATAATTTGAAAAGAACATTAACGCAACATGACTGACAAGGACATGGAACGTGACGTGTATGAAAAGATCATAAATGAATTATGGAATGATGAGAGGATAAAATCCAGATGGACTCGTCCGTTTCCAAGTGGCTTCCCTCTCGAAACGGTTCCTCCACAAGATCTTGACACAATGATAAATCTTGGTCCTTCTGACCCTGACTTGAAAATGCGTAAAAGTTCATGGTTATCAACGTAAGATAGATCCCCTGAATTTGATCGAGGAAATAAGAATTAACGTGCAAGGGTAATTGAAACGTTATGATGTAAAATAACCTAAACTAACTGATAATAGTAACGTCTTAGCAATGATGCGTGAGACATACTGAAACGTAGTACGTGAACAATTGTGAACGTAATACGTGAATAATTGTGAGCGTGATACGTGGAGATATGGTGAGTGTAATACGAGGAAACATATGGTGATCAATGATACGTGTAACATATCATGAACGTGATATGAGAAACGTGGACTGAACATGACATGTGAAACATATCGTGAACATGGGATAACTGAGGAGGTAACGCCAACTCTATAAGGTGAGACGTGGAATGTGACGTAAAACGTCTGTCTGAGGATAGAGAGTTATACTAAACTTGAGTCTGGTCTCTCAATTTGTTGCAAAACTTCCTAGAACGAAAACGAACGTAACATCGTAAGCCAGGATACGATCATGAACGTGAATAGTGTCATGAACGTGAGTGTGAAAGCAAGTCGTAAAATTAGGACAAAGGACATGAGCGTAAATTTGGAACACAAATGCGAACCTTTGCCTGGCCCAATAGCTGAGGATTACCAAGTGATCGGATGATTCTTGGCTGGAAAATGTCTGAAAATATGCTGACTCTGGAATCCTTGCAGATGTAAGGATTCTCTAGACTTTGTCAAAATGTTGATAATAACCCAGATAGCTTCATGCTTCTTCTGAGTTTGCGGTAATCTGGTGACCAAAATCTATGGAGATCTTGTCCCATTTCTGATCACAATTTCTGATGGTGGATAAACATCCCCGTCTGTTGGTGTTCTATCTTAGCCTGTTGGTATGGCAGGTACTTAGATATGAACGTAACTGTATATTGCTTCATAGAACTTGATACATAGGAGTTTGCGAAATTATGAGTCTCCGAAATTAGACTTCTCTTAGCGTAGGATTTTCTGGAACACCTAATGCAGTATAGGGTTCTCACCTTCACGCATAAGGTGAGTCATGGTAAAATTAACCGTGAGAATCTATGTGATTTAGCATGTCACTGTAATCAACTAGAATTTATATTGGAAAATTTCAAGGTGAAATTTCTTCTTTTGTGACATGGCGTGAAGATGGTTTTCGTGCTCTTCTCTAGACTTAGAGAAGATTAGACTGTCAAAGAAGAAATGATAACGAATTTGTTTATGAGTTCATGGAAACTCAATATATTTCGTTCATAATGCTGTTGGAGCATTTATGAGACTAATACAAAATCATGAATCTAGCATGACCGAGTCGTGTACGAACAATAGTCATGGAAATGTCCTGCCCTTTCACTCGTCACTGTTCGCAGCATGATCATGAATTCGATCTTGGAAAAGTGCTTAACACCCTAAAGTCGATTGGACATGTTGTCAATACATGGAGGAGAATAACGGTTATGAATGGTGATTTGTTTAAATCGACGGTAGTCGACACATAATCTCATGTTACCGTCCTTCTCCTTGAAGGTTCATCTAGAATGTATGGGAAGACTTTGGAATAATCGATTGGTTATGCGTAAAAGGAACTTCAGTGGCCGTGTCTTAACTGACAGCTATAAAATTTTCGCAACCATGGCTAACAAAGCACGTGCTTGTAAAGCATAGATATTTTGTACAGATTTTCCTGATGGAAAACCATGCTAAATGTATTCAGGAGCCTGAACATTACTGTACATAAGCATGAATCGTAGCATGGTGTGATGTTCGTAGTCCATAATTAGGGTTAAAATTAACTCGCATCTTTCCGAGGTAATGCGTTAGCAGCTTGAATCTTATCGTTAGGCTGAAGGAAAACCTTCGTATACAAGGGTGGTACGAATAGCGTCCTTTATGGTCATGAATATATGAACTATCGGTGCAAGAAATGAAAGTGTCATCGAGAAAACGTGACAGTTCTCACTGATACACCGGTGATGGTACTGAAATTCTTGTGGCCTGATTAATACATGGCACAACAAAATGGATATACCCTTTGGAGGGTATCCTGAATTTCTTAGGGATGTTCAAGAAATGGACGTGAGTCATGTGTCCTGACTCGTGTCTTGGGAAATATACGTATGACATGTATCTTGACTGGTGTCTTGACATGTATCTTCAAAAAATATACGTGAAACATGTGTCTTGACTGATGTCTTGACATGTTTCTCGTGGTGTGAAACAAATAGAACTACAACTTTTAGGTTAATATACCAGAATTGGCGGATCGGTTGGACTACTGACCCTTTGTATTACTGATCACGCCCGTGGCCGGAGCTTCTGTTGCAATTGCTAGGATAGTTGTTGTCACAGTTGTAGTTACTATCGTCTTGTCTGTCAGTTCCATGACGGTCATTTTCATGACTGTGATTCATGTAACTATTCAGCCGAGTGGCCGGCTGGTACCCGGTTCTCACTCATATGACTGAAACGACAACTGAATGACGTGTGACATGTAACTAAGAATTAGGGACAATGATTGATGGAAATCGCCTGGTGGTGAAGCATCTTCTCATCCGATCGCTTTGATCTAACGCCTTTGTCTTCGTCTTGTAGGATCTCCAAGTTGTGAACAGTATCAGCATCTCGTAGCTCAAAAAAATCAGCAACATCAACCTTTAGAAATATCTCCAAGTTATGAGCGTCATCAACAATCTTGTAGAATATCAGCAAGTGGAAATACGCCTGAGATGATTCATAATCGACTAGCAAATACTCGTGAATTATTGCAAGTAGAATACACATGGATTAAGGTACGTGTAATACACATGGAATACGGTACATGGAGTATACATGGAATGTACATGAAATGATCGGTATGGGGTCGATCATTTGTCATGATTTTAAAAGAAAATAATTGGTTAAATGGTTAGAAAACCATCTTGATAACCTGGCAATGCCAGTATAGACATCATTCTGGTTGCATAGAGAAACGCTAAAGTGTGGTTAAGCGAAATTCAACGATGATTTGCCTGAAAGCATGATTAATGAAAACCAACCATGAATATCATGAAAGCAGGATTAAATCAAATCCAACAATGTCTTGCTTGAAAGCATAAACAACGAAAGAGACGTAAGACGTGGTTAACATGAAGACGAAATCATCATGAAGAAAAATGAAACAACTTAATATGAAGGAATATACAACATAATCAGCATGAAAATGAAGTTAACCATGATAGTATGAAAACATACTTGACATAAAGACATAGTAACTTATGAGGGGACATAAAAAAATTTTATGCCAATAAATCATGAGAAAAATTTTATGCATAAAAACAGTGCGTGAATGCATGATGCACTTTATGAAAACTTTTATATGCGCGAGGGTAAAAGCCTATGGTCAGTTTACCCAAAACAAAAGACATGGCGAGGGGACACCTATGGGTCGGTCCCAAAGTTAAAAGTTTCGAAAAAGCACATGCGACTAAATATGACCAGTCCTGTACCAAACGTTACTTAGTCATAAACCTGCGACAATGATACATGGAATAAATGAGTGAAACTCAGCTGTCAAAATTTAACAGAAATTTTTTTATGTGACCAATCATGAACTACTAGGGTTCAGTCCACATTAGCCACAATTCACAAGGAACATCATGCATGAAACAATGACACGTAACTAAGTATGGATGACGGTTGTTCATCCATATTAGTAAAACAATACCGATGAAACATCATGGTTAAAACAACAAAGTGCTGAAAACATCAATATGTGGAATAACAAGCGTTGAATTAGGAAGCTTCTAGTGACTACCCAATAGTCACAGGTCGAGTTTTAGAGCCTACAAGTCGAAACCTGGCTCTGATACCATAATTGTAACACCCCACTTTGATAAGTGGACTGTTACGCGTAATTATGGCATGTCATCAAAGCATGCAAGGTTATATGTACTAAAACATACATAACCATAAGGAAAACTGGAATCAAACATCGGTTCCTAACATAAGCCCAAAACATAAATAAATCATAAGAAATGAGAGGGACTAAACAAGTTTTCAAATAAGCATAAGTATAAGAAGGCGAAAGGAGAAGAATGTTAATGCAATAATATCTAAAAACGTTACTTGCATTTTTTGGTCTTGCTTAGTTTTGATTACGACAATATGTAAAAACAAGCATTTACGAAAACAACGAAAAACGAATTCTTGAGTTCAAGTATTTTTCATTTTACCCATTTTTACTTAAGGTATGGATAAACAAGTACTAACCTTAATCAAGTGATCAAGTGATTTAATCTTTTCTTAAAACTCACTTTTTATTAAGTGTGACAAGTTTTTATTAAACTTTTTTTCAAGAAAATGTTTTATTAAATTAATTATTTGAAAATTTGAAAATGGCATATTCTTATTTGGTTAGGAATATTCTATCAGGATATTTTTTAAACCAGATATGACCTCCACCACTAAAGGACAAAAAGAGAGCGGAGTCTAGTCCAGCGGTACCTTAGCTCCTAGGCGGTTCCTTATCGATAAGGTACCGCGGGCTAAGATAAGGTACCGCGGGCAGATATAGCCGTTAGCCCTTTGTCCTATAAATAGTGGACCATTCTCAGCTTTTCAATTCACCTCTTTTGCACATCTATTTCCAGATTCAAACACTCTTCTTTAATCACTCAAATCTTTGATCATTTGTTTGATTACTACTTGTTTAAGAAGTGAATCTTGTTCTTCCATCCCTTCCTCTCCAAGTGCAAAGAGAAGAACACTATCCTTGTGAAGTGTTGAGTCCACCACCAAAGATCCATTGAAGATCTACTTTTATACATTTGTTGTTGTGTCTTAGTTGAGAAGATCCAAGTAGTTGTGTCTATTTGGAAGTTGTGTATGTACTAAGTATAGTTGTGTAGATTGGTCCTAGCTACGATTAGGGCTCGACTTTTAGCTTAGAGTCGGAAATTGGTTAAGCGACGTGTACGGTTTTCTCCACCATAAGGAGCTTGTTGTGTAGTGAACTCTCGAGTAAGGAGTACTCGAGGAGTGGAGTAGGAACGAGGAGTGAGCTTCGTTGCCGAACCACTATAAATCCTTGGTGTTCGGTTTGATCTTTCTTTACCCTTAACTCTTTACATTGTTTATTCTTTGTGCATATATATTTGTTAGTATTAGCTTAGTTACACTATCATTGTTCATATTGTGCATAAGAAGATTTCACACATTTCCTCAAGTCTAAGTTTTTTGAAAAAGGATTTTGAAAACCACCTTTTAACAAGTAAATTATAAGAAACTATTCAACCCCCCCCCCCCCCCCCTTCTAGTTTCTACAATTGGTATCAGAGCGGGTTGCTCAAGAATTTTTAAAGTATATTGTATTTTAAAACTTGAATCGATCTATGGATTCCAACAAATATCTAGAAGGGCAATCTATGCAAAGACCGCCACTTTTTGAAACCGATAGTTTTATTTATTGGAAAAATAGATTTGAAACTTATGTGAAATAAAAAGATTTAGATCTTTGGCATGTTATTACTAATGGTGATTTTTTACCTTTTCAATTTAATGAAGTTTCTAAAACAAAAGAATTGGTAACTTTTGACAAAGCTAATGACGATACTAAAAAGAAACTTTCAAAAAATAATGAGGCTAAAATGGTGATTTGTAATGCTTTACCTAAGAAAGAGTATGAAAGGATTTTTATGTGTGAAACCGCTAAAGATATTTGGAACACTCTTTTAGTAACCCACCAAGGTAATAGCCAAGTCAAAGAAAGCAAAATCGATCTTCTTGTCCAACAATATGAACAATTTGTCATCTTAGAAGATGAAACTATTGATAGTGCATTTGCTAGGTTTAACACCATTATTACTAGTCTAAAAGCACTTGATGAAGGTTTTTCTAGCAAGAACAATGTTAGGAAGTTTCTAAGGGCTTTACATCCAAAGTGGAGAGCAAAAGTCACGGCGATTGAAGAATCGAAAGATCTCTCAACTTTATCACTCGATGAACTCATAGGCAACTTGAAGGTTCATGAGATGATAATTTTGAAGGACTCGGAATTAGTGAAAACCAAGAGTGAAAGGAAATCTCTTGCACTTAAAGCCAAGAAGGCACAAAGTGGCCATGATAGTTCCTCGGAAAGCGATGACGAGGAGTATGCATTGGCGGTGAGAGATTTCAAGAAGTTCTTCAAGAGATGAGGCCAACACGTTAGGCAACCCAACAATGACAAGAAACCATTCTCAAAGAATCGGTTTGCCAAGAACGAAAAAGGTGATAGGAATTGCTTTAGATGTGGTGATCCAAATCACTTAATTGGTGATTGTCCAAAGCCCGCTCGTGATAAGAACCACACGGCGTTCGTTAGTGGCGCTTGGAGCGATAGCGGTGAAGATGATGATGACAACCCCAAAGAGGAGAAATGTCTTATGGCTCACACTTCTAAAGAGGTACATTCTGAAACCGAATATTATAGTTATGATAGCTCCACTTTTGATGATATTGAATTCGAAGGCAAATATGATACTTTACACAAACTTAGTCTTAAATTCATAGAAAAGAATAAAACCATAAAATCAACCAAAACTAAGATTGAAAATGAGATCAATGAACTTAGGGAGAAATTGGCAATACTTGAGAAAAATAAAGAAGTGGATTTAGGTTGCTAAAGTTGTGAGAAACTTAGATTAGAGAATGAAGATCTCAAGAGCACCTCCATTAAATTGGAAAATTTCATGAAAGGTACTAGTGCTCTTGATGATATGTTAAACAAACAAGTTCATTCTAAGGAAAGACTTGGTCTAGGTTTTAACTCAAATGAAGCCTCAACAAGTGAACCTAAACAAGTCAGATTTTCACAAAAATCACCCACTCTACGCGGTCCCAGATTGTATGGGGCGGTTCCTTATCACTATGGAACCGCCGCCATAGATAAGGTACCGCGGCCAGAAGATGAGTTTTATGAAAATCATGAACTTTTTGAAAAATCTAAATTAGGTGAAAAACCAAAGCATCTTACTGTTAATAAGGTAAAATTACCCATACTTGACGACAATGCTATTGGTAAGTTCTACAAGCCATAAAGTAAACCTCTCATGGGAAATAGAAGTTTATCTAGACCATCTTCTACTCCACCTAGAGTACGGAATGAGTCTAAGCCTAGAAGTAGAACGACAACGCCTAGAAGAGATAATCAAAACAATTCACGACCTAGAAGTAAAACTCCAACACCTAGAAGGAATAATCATAACTCTAAACCTAGATCAAATACACCTAGGAGAAATAATGAACAACAAAATGGTTACATGAATTACTACCCTCCTCCATTTTGTTCTCCATGGGGAACCCCTCCTTCATTCATGCATCCCAACCAAATGCAAGGGATGTTTGGAACTAACAATTTTGGACCCATGAGATATTGGGGACCAAATGTTTGATCTTGTGTGTTGTTACCTAGATATGCTTGGGAGCCCGATGAGTGGACTAAGGATGGTGGATGTTCTAAACACATGACGGGTAATCGAAGTTTGTTCTCGCATTACAAAGCATATGATGGAGGTAACGTCACATTCGCTAGTAGTCTACGTGGTAATATCATTGGCAAAGGTACGGTTTCTCTTGACTCCATGACCATTGAAAATGTTGAGCACGTAGATAACTTAGGGTTTAACCTTTTAAGTATATGTCAAATTTGTGATAATAAGTGTAAGGTTATCTTTTCGGAACATGACAGTGAAATCGAAAAGATGGAAAGGTCATTGAAAAAGGTATTAGAAAGCATGGGCTTTATGTTATAAAGGTCAATAAGAAGTCAAAAGACAACATATGTCTTGCGACTATATATGATAGTTCTACTCTTTGGCATAGGAGATTAGGTCACGCTAATATGCGTTGAATTCAATATTTAGTCTCTAAGGAGTTGGTAAGACACCTCCCCAAGATTAAGTTTGATAGTCACTTTTGTGATGCTTGCAAAGTTGGAAAGCAAGTTCACTCAAGTCACAAAGCCAAGAATTTGGTTTCGACCTCTCGGTGCTTAGAGCTCCTACATATGGATCTTTTTGGACCTTCCGCCATACGAAGTTATGGAGGTAACCTTTATACCCTAGTTATAGTTGATGACTATTCTAGATTAACTTGGACTAGATTTTTGGCATCTAAGAATGAAGCTTTCGATCACTTCGAAATCTTTAGTCGAAGAATTCAAAATCAACTAGGATGTTCAATTGTCTCTATTAGGACGGATCATGGTAGGTAATTTGATAATGAAGTACAATTTGGTGCCTTTTGTAAAGATCATGGTATTACCCATAACTTATCGGCTCCTCGCACTCCACAATCAAATGGGGTAGTTTAAAGGAAGAATAGGACTCTCCAAGAGATGAGTAGGACGATGTTAAACGAGCAATCTTTGCCTCAAAAGTTTTGGTGCAATGCCGTAGACACATCGACTTATATTCTCAACCGAATTCTTATTTGACCTTTCCTAGGAAAGACCCCCTATGAGATTCTTAAAGGTAAGAAACCCTCATTGGAATACTTTAGGGTGTTTGGAAGCAAGTGCTTTATCCTCAACACCAAATACTACCTTACCAAGTTTGACCCAAAGTATTACGAAGGTATCCTTTTAGGTTATTCCCAAACTAGAAAAGCCTACATAGTCCTAAATAGAACCAAGGGGGTTATTGAAGAATCACTCAACGTAACCTTTGATGAAACCCCTCCTTCACCCAAGACACCACCATTGGTTGATGATGACTTGGATGAATTAGAAGTAGTTAAAGCCAAAGAGGTTAGAAAAATAGGAGTTGAAGACCTTAGTGTTGAAAAGGAAGTAAACATTAAGGAATCTAGGGATCATACTCTCAATAATGTCATTGGTGACTTAAATCAAAGGACCCTAAGATCTCAAGTCCAAAAACAAAGCAACTTCTTTTGTTTTGTATCCTGATTGAACCAAAGAATGTTAAAGAAGCTTTGACGGATGAGAGTTGGGTCATTGCGATGCAAGAAGAATTGAATTAATTCGTTGCCAATGATGTTTGGGAACTTGTTCCTCCACCTAGAAGTTCTACCATTATAGGAACCAAATGGGTATTTAGGAATAAGTTAGATGAGAATGGGGTTCTGTCTCGTAACAAGGCTAGACTTGTAGCTCAAGGCTATAATCAACAAGAAGGGATTGATTATGACGAGACATATGCACCGGTAGCTAGATTAGAATCAATTAGAATCCTTTTAGCTTACGCTTGTGCCTTAGACTTTAAGCTTCAACAAATGGATGTAAAGAGTGCATTTCTTAACGGTTTGATCAACGAGGAGGTATATGTGGCCCAACCTCCCGACTTCATTGATTTTGAGAAACCGGATCATGTTTACAAGCTTAAGAAGGCACTTTATGGTCTCAAACAAGCACCCAAAGCTTGGTATGATAGACTTAAAGCGTTTCTTGTTAAACATGAGTATACCATGGGGATGGTAGACAATACGCTCTTTACAAAGAAGAAAGGTTCTCACCTCATAATCGTACAAATATATGTTGATGACATTATATTTGGCTCAACTTGTCAAGAATTGTGTGATGACTTTGCCAAAATCATGCATGATGAGTATGATGGGAGAACTTAACTTCTTTTTAGGACTCCAAATTAAACAAATGGATGATGGTATTTTCTTTAGTCAATCTAAGTACGCTAAAGAAACGCTAAAGAAATTTGGATTAGAAGAATCTAGACCAATGAAGACCCCTATGGCCTCGGATACTAAACTCACCGTAGATGATGATTGTGAGTCGGTAGACAACACCAAATATAGAGGTATGATTGGTAGTTTGTTGTACCTAACGGCAAGTCGATCGGATATCATGTTTAGTGTTTGCCTTTGTGCTTGCTTCCAAGAGGCTCCCAAAACCTCTCACCTCGAAGCGGTTAAGCGTATCTTCCGATACATTAAAGGCACTATACATTTAGGATTATGGTATCCTAAAGGGACCGGCGTAGAAACCATTGTCTACACAGACTCGGATCATGCGGGAGACTATGTGGACCGGAAAAGCACTAGTGGAGTTTGTACCTTCATGGGTTGTTGTTTAACTTCTTGGTTCTCCAAGAAACAAACCGCTCTTGCAATATCCACCACGGAAGCCGAGTATGTGAGTGCCGGAAAAGCATGCCAACAAGCTCTATGGATGAAGCAAGCGCTTGTTGATTACGGGATTTCTCTTGATGAATCATGTGCGATAATAAAGGCGCTATAGACCTTAGCAAGAATCCCGTGCAACATTCGCGAACCAAACACATAGAAATTCGACACCATTTCCTTAGGGATAATGTTCAAAAGGGGAACATTTCAATTGAGAAGGTACCCTTCGAGGACAACTTAGCCGACATCTTCACTAAGCCACTTAAGAGGGAACCTTTTAATTACTTGCGTCTAGGTCTAGGATTAATGGAACATCTTCCTTAATTTCCTTTCTTTTTGTGTGTTTTCTTTTACCATTTTGAGTCATTGAGTCTTCTAAACTCTTTTTGAAAAACCCTCTCTTCTCATTTTCAAAATTCTCAAAGTCTCTTTCGAAAATGGTTGAGAAATACGTTTGAAATTGTTAATTCAATCTAAAAACGATTTTTCATAGATTCTCGCTATTAATCTAGAGCTTACATAATTCATATGTATGATTCTCTCAAATATAGCAAGAACAAGATAGAATCATGGAGGATTATTGTCTCATGACTTAAGGTCTTGTCTTACACACCTCCTACATCGATTTTTTTAAAATCCATGTATTTTGGTCAAATCTCTATTTGGTAAGTTTGCATATGTTTTCTTTGTCTATTTTTGCTTTTAAGCATATCCCTATGATAAGTTAGACTAGAAAAATAAGATTTGCTGAAAAATCTTCCTCCAAACACCAAACACAGTCTCTGCAGGCGGTTCAGTATGTGAACCGCGGTGCCTTATTGATAAGGTACCGCCAGCCTAGATAAGGAACCGCCTACAGTGCCTTCCTTTTTCGGGTTTTTGTCTGAAACTCCATATTTGCTCCAACATTTTTGAGAATCTTTGTTTCAAACCCTTTGACCACCCCAAAAATACCCTAAGCCTTCCCTATTTAAACCATAAGCATTTTGCATTACTTCACATCCCAAAATGTCTTATTCTCCCAATGAAAGCCTTGAATCTCCTCCATTTTCTCAAATTGCTTTCAATCCCAACTCACCCAAAAACCATTACAATCTAAACCCACCCAAGAACACTCTTGATCACATCTCTCCTACCAAGAATGTTGATTGTGGAACATCTTTTCTCCACCACCACCCTTTAGTGTTCTTCCTCCTTCTCATGATAATGTCATGCACCATGGAACATATTGTCAATGTTGTCAATATCAACATCTTGCTATGGCACACATCTATGAGGAGTTGAGCTACATCAAGAGTCTCTTAATCAAGCCTCCTCTTCACTATGATTATGAGATCTCCAACAAGCCACCACCACCACCCTCCGCCATTACCTTGTCTTTCATATAAGCATTGGTTGCTTATCCACAAGACACCAAATTCAAGCAAATCTTAGAATTCTAGAATAACTAGGATTAGATTTATGCTTTTGGCTTGTTTCTTTTCCATACTTCTTTGTATGATGTTCTTTTAGTAACCTATCTTGGATCTTTGTCTTTGTGTTTTCTTCTCTTTTATTTTGTGTGACCTATTGCTATATATTGTTGGTTGTTTCTTTTGTTCAACTAACCCTTCTATGTAGCTTGTCACCATATCTCGATTCCTCGGTACCCCAAGCTAGGGGGAGTAAGCACCAAGGGGGAGTCTTTGCAAAGTCCGTTTCTTCAACACCGACTTGTGCAACCTTTTTGCTTCGACAAAGGGGGAGAAATGAATAAACTCGTCTTCGAAAATCTTGTTTTTTTGTGTGATTGAGTTTATGTATTGTCGGAATCAAAAAGGGGGAGATTGTTAATGCAATAATATCTAAAAACGTTACTTGCATTTTTCGGTCTTGCTTAGTTTTGATTACGACAATATGTAAAAACAAGCATTTACGAAAACAACGAAAAACGAATTCTTGAGTTCAAGTATTTTTCATTTTACCCATTTTCACTTAAGGTATGGATAAACAAGTACTAACCTTAATCAAGTGATCAAGTGATTTAATCTTTTCTTAAAACTCACTTTTTATTAAGTGTGACAAGTTTTTATTAAACTTTCTTTTTAAGAAAATGTTTTATTAAATTAATTATTTGAAAATTTGAAAATGGCATATTCTTATTTGGTTAGGAATATTGTTGGGTCAAAAAGTTGATGTGGCAGAAACTCAAAAACAAAGAAAACATGAAGGTATTTGTCTAAGCGTTGACATGTGTATTCCAGGCGTTGACATGTACAAATCCAGCGTTGTTGGCTCAAGAGTTGTCGTGTGCAATTCAAGAGTTGTTACATGCAATTCAAGAGTTGACAGAATTGTAGACAAGAAGCTTTTAGAAGATTCTATTTGGATATATATGCAGGAGATATTCTGTATATAGTTATTTAAATAGAAGATTCACATGTTTATTCATTCTTATCTCTTGTAAAACCCTAATCCTTACACTATAAAAGGAACCAAGGGTTATTAGGTTTTTTATAACTTTCATTCACAATGTAAACCTAAAGTGTGTGTCGACTAGACGTGGGATTCAATGTATACACGTCTAGTGGTTGTTGATTATCAATATAATTAGCAATCCAATTGTGTTTTAATTCATGTTATTGTGCCTAAACACCTTGTTAATGTGTTATGTTCTAATTCCGCTTTGATTGTATAATCATATGAACATGATGCATTCCTAGTAGCTTCAAAGATCCGGAAACCAAGGTTTCCACAATTGGTATCAGAGCCTCGTGGCTCGTTATGCTAGGACCAACAAGGTGTTCGTGTGTGGTGAAAAGAAGAAAAATCCGTCTAGGTCATAACTTTAGATTGAACCGTTGGATCGTCACGAAATTTTATATGTGTGTTCTACATACATATATCTAAACATCCACCGGAGGGATTATCTAGTTTTATCCCCAGTAAAAAGTTATTAGGCGTCAAAGTCAGCAGTGGGTATATGCAAGTTTCTGTAAACAGCCATGTTCAAAACACGTTTTCTCCTTCGTTAACCGTTGGATCTTCGTGATTTTTGAACTGTAGATTCTTGACACTTGTGTCTAGAATCTCACCGAAGGGATTTTCGATCTGAGCCCTAATGAAGAAGTTATTCAAGATCGAAGTTTGCTGTTTAAGGTATTAATGTTTTTGCTTTTTCACATGAAATCATGAACTAGGGTTACTCAAACCCTAGATCAACATTAAAAAAAAAGCAAAAGCTTATATGGATTATGGCTGTCGTGATTCAAGAATAATTCGTCATGGCTATAATGTTAGGGTTTATGGTGAAACCCTAGATCCGTTTTTGTTAAAACCCTAAAAATCACGTCATGGTATGTTGTTTATAGCAGCAGGTTTTGTGGTTATATTTATATTATACTCAACAGTCTTCACGTGGGTACCAATAAAAAGAGTTACTGTTTGCTTCTTATGGATCATGTGAAGTAGCCTGTTCATGATAAAGGAAAATAAGTTCACGTGATGCTTGTTTGCAAGGCTAAAGTTGGATGCAAAAGTGTTATTCATACATAAAACACATCACATGAAGTTTACACTTGCGGTCAAAATAACGAATCTTTGGTCAACAAAGTTGTGCTGTCCTCGGTTGGGATATACTGACGTGATGATTTTTATTCCTTGGTAATGTAAAGTGATCACATGGGACCATCAAGTAGATCTGTGTTCACACGACCACTAAGAAAATAGCGACATATAAAGCAAAGAAAAGAGACGTTTGATGTGTAGCACTGTTTTACAAAAGTGGGCCCAGGTTTGATGTTCAACGAAAGTGGTTTGTGCAGTTTAAGGTTCAAAGTTTTGGACGCTAGGGATGCAGCTGCCAAGAAGTTTACAAAAGTTAAAGATATTACTGTTGGACTGGAAGTATTCAGTGGTCCTGGTACAACAGCTAGTGTACAAGAGTCAAAGATCGTGATGTACCAAAGAGCAGATTGTTTTTTTTTTATTTTGGTACTTACGTGATGGGCATGGTAGCAGTCAAGTAAATTACATTGAAGATAACATAAAAGATACGTGGGATATGTT
This sequence comes from Glebionis coronaria, assembly GCA_025667525.1. Taxonomy (NCBI): domain Eukaryota; kingdom Viridiplantae; phylum Streptophyta; class Magnoliopsida; order Asterales; family Asteraceae; genus Glebionis; species Glebionis coronaria. Next base: position 445,101,748 of record CM046878.1, on the reverse strand, counting down.
TAGAGTGAAATATTCACTTGCTGATTTTTGGGGATATCAATATATTTACTATATTTGATTACCTAGTTATCAGGGATGTTTACTTTACTTCATATTTGCTGTGATTACGTGGAACAGATGGGATATAATACTGTTGGTTTGAAGATGTCAACAAGAAAATAATTGAATGTAATTAAGGTAACGTGAGGTAGCATGTGGGGTCCCAAGACGTTGATATTTATCACTCTAGCATTGTCAAAGCATGTCTACAACGTTGACAAGGTTTTTGAGTAGACGCTGACAGATTTGGGACAGACACTGACAAAGTTTAAGGTTGACGCTGACGTTTGAAATTTTGACGCTGACAAGGAATAAGTGAACGCTGACAGAATAGGCGTTGACATGAGTTGTCCGAGAAACGCTTGCTCAAGCGTTGATAGGTGTTGTCCGATATGTGACAGTACACATAGAAAGGATATTGGACAAAGAAGTTTCTCGGATAACAAAATAATATCTGCTGTTCGAAAAAATTGGTACATTTTAAGCACGCAAAAAGGTGGATTATACACACGAAGGTACATGGAATCTCCGTTTTTATTCAGAATATCATGGTGATATTTATGGCTCGGATATATTTAAAAGGAATTAATGATCTTAAAGCGAGTTAGCAACAATTTATGATGTAATGAAAGTCATTATGAAGAGGTGTTAGCTTAAGGGGAAGAATTCTTATGGTAAGTTTGATGATTGAAGAAGATTTTCGCAAGTTTGTGTTCTATCATATCTTAAAGTCGTGCACTCCCAGTCATAGACTTTAAAGGTAACTTGTTCGTGCTTTACGTGGTTGGTGATGAAGACTTGTCATAACACTTGAAGGAGTTACATTATCGTGCTCAGTGTCTCACATAGGATGAGAATATTGACAAGAGATCGAGGTCTGCTTATAATGCTAAAGGTATAAGTTCTTTATCACGTGGATAGTACAAGACATGGAACACAAGGTTGGGTTATTCTACTTTTACATCAAAAATATTATATTAATTGTTCTTCAAGATCATTACATAGAGCTACATTTGGAGAATCTTCAAAGATTGCAACATTGTTTACTTCCCTGTTGATGTGACAAAAAGGGGAAGAAATACGTGCTACACTTGAGGGGAAGCAATTTGAAGATCATGTACAACTTACAAGAGATACACATAGAGTTTTGCCGACATCAACTAGGGGAAGATTGTTGGGTCAAAAAGTTGATGTGGCAGAAACTCAAAAACGAAGAAAACATGAAGGTATTTGTCTAAGCGTTGACATGTGTATTCCAGGCGTTGACATGTACAAATCCAGCGTTGTTGGCTCAAGAGTTGTCGTGTGCAATTCAAGAGTTGTTACATGCAATTCAAGAGTTGACAGAATTGTAGACAAGAAGCTTTTAGAAGATTCTATTTGGATATATATGCAGGAGATATTCTGTATATAGTTATTTAAATAGAAGATTCACATGTTTATTCATTCTTATCTCTTGTAAAACCCTAATCCTTACACTATAAAAGGAACCAAGGGTTATTAGGTTTTTTATAACTTTCATTCACAATGTAAACCTAAAGTGTGTGTCGACTAGACGTGGGATTCAATGTATACACGTCTAGTGGTTGTTGATTATCAATATAATTAGCAATCCAATTGTGTTTTAATTCATGTTATTATGCCTAAACACCTTGTTAATGTGTTATGTTCTTATTCCGCTTTGATTGTATAATCATATGAACATGATGCATTCCTAGTAGCTTCAAAGATCCGAAAACCAAGGTTTCCACAAATATTCTATCAGTATATTTTTTAAACCAGATATGACCACCACCACTAAAGGACAAAAAGGGAGCGGAGTCTAGTCCAGCGGTACCTTAGCTCCTAGGCGGTTCCTTATCGATAAGGTACCGTGGGCTAAGATAAGGTACCGCGGGCAGATATAGCCGTTGGCGCTTTGTCCTATAAATAGTGGACCATTCTCAGCTTTTCAATTCACCTCTTTTGCACATCTATTTCCAGATTCAAACACTCTTCTTTAATCACTCAAATCTTTGATCATTTGTTTGATTACTACTTGTTTAAGAAGTGAATCTTGTTCTTCCATCCCTTCCTCTCCAAGTGCAAAGAGAAGAACACTATCCTTGTGAAGTGTTGAGTCCACCACCAAAGATCCATTGAAGATCTACTTTTATACATTTGTTGTTGTGTCTTAGTTGAGAAGATCCAAGTAGTTGTGTCTATTTGGAAGTTGTGTATGTACTAAGTATAGTTGTGTAGATTGGTCCTAGCTACGATTAGGGCTCGACTTTTAGCTTAGAGTCGGAAATTGGTTAAGCGACGTGTACAGTTTTCTCCACCATAAGGAGCTTGTGTGTAGTGAACTCTCGAGTAAGGAGTAGTCGAGGAGTGGACTAGGAACGAGGAGTGAGCTTCGTTGCCGAACCACTATAAATCCTTGGTGTTCGGTTTGATCTTTCTTTACCCTTAACTCTTTACATTCTTTATTCTTTGTGCATATATATTTGTTAGTATTAGCTTAGTTACACTATCATTGTTCATATTGTGCGTAAGAAGATTTCACACATTTCCTTAAGTCTAAGTTTTTTGAAAAAGGATTTTCGAAAACCACCTTTTAACAAGTAAATTATAAGAAACTATTCAACCCCCCCCCCTTCTAGTTTCTACAAAGAAGTCTAAGGCAGCTTCCATCCGATGCACGTCCTCCATATGCTCAAGTCTGTCCTTGGGTACCTGCCGTTTTGGGACATGGAAAGGAAAGTAACGGCTGAGCAATACGCCCAGCGAACAGATATATCACATAGTATGAATGGCGGAAACATAAATAAGACTAATAGCAGCGGAATAACAGAAGTTCTAAACAATCTGGATTCATGTTCATAAAACTAATTTTATAGTTTGAAAAGACTTATGTTTCTATGAAAATCTGTTTTAATTAGCCAAATAGCCCATATAGGTCATGAGGTTCCACCGTGCATTGTATACTTGGAGGGGAGACCTCGTCATGTAATTAGAGGGGTTGCCTCTAATTAAATAGTCTGGGTAGGAGAGATCAACTCCTTGTGAAGGATGCAAGGCACACATCGCAATCACTCTGATAATACTGATAAACATGTAACTTGGATGCACCCATACGCCCCACATGATAATATAATATAATGGCCAAAACTGAAAAGGGACGCCACGAGCAATCACTTCGCCGTGGGGAAGTCATAACACTGGTGCCTCCAGTGTTATGGTTATGGTACCTCCATCACTAGGTGACACTGGTCATGCATGTATATGGCTTAGGCTCTTATTCTAACATAAGTATCAAACATATAAAACAAATACTGGGAAAATAGTTGGCTGCAAACGGGGAATCCTAATAAGGAAAGAATGTCCATACTGAAAGGACGAAAAATCTCTACCTTATGTCCAGTGTACGAAGAAGACGAAAGAATGAAAGTCCTACTCCGATCTCACTATTGCTGCATAAATAGGGGACATGTATAAGTATTCTGATTACTGGGTACGTAATGATTTTATATCGTGTCTTAGCTTGTTTTATATGTTCATGTCTTATTTTACTGATTTTAATGTTATGATGTGTCTATCATGTATTCTGCGTATTCTGATTAAGTATCACTTGTATTTCTTGTATTATTATACTTGTTGTGTAATAATAAGTAACTTTCTAAAAATAGAAGGTTTCCTAAAATAGAAAGTTTCTAAAAATAGATTAACTTCTAAAAATAGAAAGTTTCCAAAAATAGTAAGTTTCCTGAATTAGAAAGTTTCCATATTTAGAATTAAGCTGAATTAATAAGCTAATAATATAAGCTTAAGTTTACTAAATAAATATCATCATGTGATTATAGTATAGTTTATTAATAATAGCATGTTAATTACATAAACTATAGGTTATGTGATTTAATTAAATAAAGGCATATAAATTACTTAGGTTAATCATGTATTAATAATATATTAATTACAACCTAAGTCATGATTTATTATTAATTAAAAGTCCATGTTTTAATAATTAATTAATAATAAACTTATAGCTTAAAACTAAATGATAAAATGCTTAGGCTAAAAACATGTATTATTTATCAAAATAAATATAACCTAAGTCTTGATTAAATTAAATTAACTCTAAGTCATGTTTAATTTAATTTAATTAACCTTGTAAAACTATGCCTGCAAAAATAATGTAATTTATAAAAATATCATGCTTGTAGAAAACGTGACTTGTAAAAGTATTCTCGTGACAAAACCACGTGTTTTATTTATAAACCGAACGTAACCTGGCCAGTCCCCTTGAACCGGACCGAACCAAATACCCCTATTAGTGGCTACCCAGCTCAGCCGGTTGCCACTGCCCTAGTCAGAATCCCCACCGCCAGGCTTTGACTGCCAGCCGTGGCTTCCACTGACCAAGCAGAACTACCACTGACAACAACTTTGGCTGCCACTGTGCAGGGTTCGCTCCCCCTGCTTCCATGTTGGACGCCACTGTTAGGCAAAAACCCACCCAGGCCTTGCGGCTGATGGTACATAACCACCACCCAACAGCAGCCTAACCACTCAAATCCTTTAGGCTTGCATTAACATGTTTGTAAACCCAGATTTTAGATCGATTTACAAAAAGAAAAATAAACAAAATGAGATTTGGGTTCTTACGTGCGTTTAGGGTTTAGAAACATAAAGAAGAAAACGAACGCCAACCCTGAGTCTTGATTGAATCCACGTGATGTTCTTCATCTTAGTGCTCAGATCGATGGCCGAAAAGGACCACACAAAAAGAAAAAGTCGACGGCTGTTTTTCTTTTAGTTTTAGGGTTTTATGTTTGATTTTTGTGTTGTCCAAAAAAATAAATACTCCCTCCCGTCTGTTTCTGTTTAGTCGGCATAGGACACCTTTGGGCCTAGAGCCTATTTTTTTTCTTCTTGTCTTGTTTTGTCTAAACGGCACAAACAAAACACTTAAGCCCAAAGCCTTCCTTCCTAAATTCGTATGCGTGTTCGTGTTCTAAAAGTCGTGGATTATTATTGTAGTGATTTTACATGTTATACGTAACTATTAGAATACGTGATTACTTATCATATTTACTTAATATACTTAATAGTCGTATTAGAGTACTTGTTTTTAATATTCGTGATTATATGCTCGTGATCATAATTATTATAGTTAATAATTATCATGTATTTACACGTACGTAATAATTATCATGTAATAACACTTACATAATTTCTGGATTTAATATTCGTGATACGTGTACGTGACATATTTGGTAAGTTTTAATAGGTTCGTAAGTTTACGTAGTGTACTGTTCATGGTAAACGTATGTGGGTTTTACAATATGTTTGATAGCTGTCCAGTGGAGCTTCCCTGGATTCTATTGGTATCTACTGATCAAGTTCTGAGCAAACGGCACATCAGGCCTTGTGCATCTAAAAGCATACATTATAGATCCTACAGCCGAAGCATAAGGCACCTTCTTCATGTATGCCTCCTCTTCAGGAGTTGATGCATCCATCTCATGACTCAGATTATGCTTAACTTCCATAGGTTGAAAACCTTTCTTGGAATTATGCATATTATACTTCTTCAAAATCTTATCTATATAAGCATCTTGACTTAGACCAATTAACCGTCTTTTCCTATCTCGATAGATCTTAATTCCCAGGATGTATGCAGCTTCTCCTAAATCCTTCATAGAAAAACATTTACCAAGATAATCCTTAACAGCTTTAAGTCTTGGAATGTTACTTCCCATGATTAATATGTCATCGACATATAGGACTAGGAATATTACACCACTCCCACTAGCTTTGTGTCACACCCCATCATGGCGGAATATGGGGCGCGACGTATGGATATCATCACAACATGGCGTGTCTATAGAGATAACTATATGAAATAAGAAATGTCATAAAATGGAGACACAAAGTCATGACAATATCTCATCAGACTCAGGAGTCTAGGTAAGTAAGTAACAGTCCTACTTCTTACCCAAGACAACAAATAACATACCAAAACAATCATATGTGTCACAGTATCACTTATTAAATGAGCAAATAAAAACTAAGAAGGAAACGGGGATTCTCCTTCTATATGCATTCCTAAGCTTCTCCAATCCTAGCCGCTTATGTTCTCATGCTTAACCATAGTATCACCTGAAAGAGACACTAAAACACGTCAACATAAAGTTGGTAAGAGTCATAGGTTTAGAATCCAACGCTAAATCAATTACAAGCTGTGAATAACGAACACAAATACAATAACATATGGACAATGTGTTACATGTATGCATCAACAACTATCAATTCAAGATCAAACATTTCAAACCAAAACCAATCCAAGGCTCCTACCTTGCCAAACAACATCATGGTACCATAGATGATCACACTATGTACCTATCCCAAGGCCACTACCTTGGCAAACCACAATAACTGAGACGTCACGTGTCCCCCGATCCAAATCATACACAATCAAGAATCACATAGCAGTTAATCACATAAGTGCACACACAAGTTCATCACAAAACCATAAAAACATTCACAGCATCAATTTATAAATAACTCAACACAATGTCTCTTCCATCCCATCTGGAAGTCAAAATCAATAGTAAACATGGGACTATGAAACTCACCTGATAGCTTCTTCACAAGTCCTCGCACTAGCAACAAGCTAACAAACCAAAAATACGAAATCAATACACGAACCAATCACTAAGATGGCTCATCAACCTATGATGGACATCTAGTCTATTCCCGTATAATTACCTCATTGTTAAGCTCTAATCACCCCATTACCCTTCCTTAACAAGTCCCTAACTTGGTTAAGTTTAATAACTATCCCGTTCATATTTTACACAAAACAGTCCCAGTTTTTAGGTCTCAAAACATTAAGTCAAACGTCACTTAAACATACCCGTGGTTTCTGTAAAAGGAATATTCATACTTTTACATATGTTATCTAAAACCTCCCACTTGCCCTAACCTTAAAGCTACTGTTAAGGCCCCGATATATGTATATATATTGCTACCTATCCAGAATTTACAGATTTTAAACGTATGAAAAGTTTGTTACCATTAGAGGGTCTTACCCTGAACCACAACCTTAGCCCAAGTGCAGATACTTGCTACAATATATAAAACATCTCTCATGTACGTGAGAAGATCCCAATGCAACCCTAAGTACCCCAAACAACCCAAAACTTAAAAAGAAAACAGGCTGAATTCAAAACTGTTTTGACCTACGACTGTTGTAACCTGTTTTTGACCCACTTCCCGACCTCTAATTTAGTTCTCACTTCTTGAATTGGAAAGCCACTTCAATTAACTTTTCAGGGATACTTGGATCGCATCTTGAATGTTCCTTGAACTCCCGATATGATCAAAACAATTGACTCAAAATTCTGCCCAGTTTTTAAAAACGGGTTTAACAAAATCAACGTCATTAATTAACCCTAATCCCTCTAATTACAAGCCGTAATTTATGTAATCATCATATTATGATTAATACAACATTAATTTACTATTTTTAAATTAAACCCTAACCTAAATCCATCATAAGATGATTAAAGAAATCATAAAAACAATTTAATTGAAAAGGGTTTGAAGATTTTACCTTAGATTTTTTTGGAAAACAAGATTTTTGATGAAGAACCCTAATTTTCTCCATGGATGTCGACCTATACTTGATCTCCAGGGATTTTATGAAGTGTTTTGATAAAAATAAGGCTTTCTATACTTTCCTAACAAGTCCTTGGCCCATATACAAAAGCCCGGTTCCCTTTTTCCCTTTTTTCCCCTTTTCTTTTCTTTGGTGCGTCTAAACCGACCCAAACACCCCTAATTTCGTTTTTTTTTCATTATTTAATATTATGTTATTAACATTAACTTAATTTACCTTAATTTATTTCAGCTCCTAAAGCCTCCAAAACCTCAAAACCGTAAAACTAGTCAAATTTTACGCGTTTTACCGTAAAAGTCGTAAAATATACACTTTTATAAAAAATCTTAAATTTTGAAATAAACTTTATAAATAAGTCCTAAATGACTTAAAACCATCCCGAAAAATATTCATATGACTAAATACCTCTTCCGAGACCTCTAAATGCTAAACCGTAAATCGTAAAAATACGATTTTCTATAATACATATACGTATACGTAAAACCACTAAATAACACCATCTCACTTCATAGTCACTACCAAGTGAACTCATGAACATGAAATCGTCACACATCGTTTCACTCACAAGGTACTCCGTACCGGAAACGATAACCAAACCACAATCTATACACACCAATAAGCACATAAACACGTAAAGACACGTAACTAGCACAAAATAAATCTAAGTGACGAACCTCAAAACCAGGGTTGTCACATCACTCCCTCCTAATAGAAATCTCGTCCCGAGATTTACTCCTTAGGATCAAACACACAAACAACAAATCACATGAGGATACTTGTTCTAAACGAACTCCTCTCATTCCCACGTGAACTTTAGTTCAAGTTTCAAAATACCACATATACAAACCAAAAATAATTAAACTCATTGCCAAACTCTTTACTTCACAATCAATAAATCTCACAAATGACTCTTTGATAAAACAAAGACTCTTATTAGCACAAATCCCGAATAACCGATCATGCAAATATGCATTCTCAAACAACATTTACCAATCTTAATACATGAAATAAATCATGTATACCACTCAATTTCCCCCAGGTAATTCTATGCTCATAAGCTAATGGTCCGATCTTTCCAAAGATCATAAATGGACCTACAAAACTCTACATCAACTCTTCCATTTTACCAAAACATACAACCCGTTACTATGGGTGAAACTTCATACATAACTCTGTCACTAACTGATAGGTGTGTAAACACCCATCCTTTTACCACTTAATTCGGGCTAAAACGAGACCAAAACACGTATTTAATATCATTTGTTTGGAGTTATGCGTGGTTTTTGTGTTTATTGTGTTTTCAGAGCCAACCGGATGAATATTGAAGAAAACATGGGATTGCACGGGTTTTATTGAAGAAAAAGACTCAAGATAAAGTCTATTGTCCAAGAGATGCAAAAGATTTGAAGTCACTGGGCCTATTCGAAGATTTATCGAAGAAAAGGACCAAAGATGGAAGATTTATATAAGTCGAAGAAACTCAAGTCTATTAAACGAAGAAATTAAAAGACAAGTTGAATTTAATCGACGACAAATCCCGAATCAGAATCGAAAACGGAAACTTTTCTGAAAAGACGAAAAGACAAGAAGAACGGGAGAAAGCCCACTCACCAACTAAAGGACAAGCCTATATAAAGGGTTCCCTCACACACATCCAAGAGCTAGCCTGGAGTTTTCTCTCCTCCCCTTTTTTCTCCTTTCTTGTTCGTTCCATCACAATCACCACTAGGGTGATTGATGATTTTAATCTTTGTTCTTCCAATCTTGTTGTTTTAATCTTTGTTTAATCTTGTCAAAACATTAATCATTCAATACTAAGTTCTTGTTTAATCTTTCAATTTTATCTTGTTCATCATCATCTTTATCTTCAAGTTTTTAAGTTTTTTATTTTCTTGATTTGATCTTCAAAAGTTGTTGGGATTTGTGTTTTTGTTGATGGGATTAGTAGTTTATGGTTAGTAGATGCTTTGTGATTGATTTATTTAAATTATTGGTGAAAAACTTGGTGATTTTTGGATTAAAAATAGTTTCCTTGTTCTTCGGGTATTCTTACTGTATCTGGGTTTCCAGAACTTCCGAGTCAAGCAAAAGTTCCGAATGAAGCTTGAACTTCCGAACGAAGCAAATGTTCCGAATGAGTTTGTCTATTAAAAGTTCCGAATGAGTTTACTTTGAAAAGTTCCGAACCAACCCAAAACTTCCGAACGAAGAAAAGTTCCGAACCAACCCATAACTTCCGAACCAAAGACTTCCGAACCAGTAAGTTCCGAATCAAGGGGCTTCATTCGGAAGTCCAAAACTTCCGAATCAGTAAGTTCCGGATGAGTGTAAAACTTCCGAATCAGAGACTTCCGAATGAGTTTACAACTTCCGAATGAAGGCAAAGTTCCGGATGAGTGCTTAAGTTCCGAATCAATCCCTTTGCCAAAACTTCCGAATGAAGGTTAAAACTTCCGAATCAATTTATTGATAGTGTTTCTGTTTTACTATTTATCTGTTCTTTACTTTTCATACTTCAACTTTAACTTTAAGTTTAATTTTAATCTTAATTTCAATTTTAATTCAAGTCTTTATTAAATTGTCATTAAAGTAACTATCTTTGATTCAAATTTTCATTTCCACTTTTTATTAGATTAGAAAACCAAACCCTTTTAGTTAGTAACCAAGAACAATCATTCCACTTAAGACCGAGATCAATTCGAGAGGATTCCGAGAGAGAAATTAGAACCCATTGCAAACCCTAATATCAAATGGCGCCGCTGCCGGCTCTTCTCGTTAAGATCAAAAGTTTTTTGTGAGAACTTGGATTTTGGGATCCGTTCCCCGTGAACGTTCTTTTTCATCAAAAATTTTCAAAAATACAAAAAAATTAAAAAAAAATTAAAAAAAAAAAACATAAAAACCAAAAATATTTGTGCCTTGCTTTTCTTTGTTCGTTCTTTTGCAGGTGTATGCGCACTCGATCCACGTCATATCAAGAGCCCGAGCCTCTCGATCACTTAGACATGGCCGGTGTACCACCTCCAAACAATAATAACAACAACAACATGAACAATAACAACAACAATGAGCCCCTTCCGGATAATCGCCCAATGATTGAATTGCTGCAAGCTCATGTCGATGGCAACACGGATCCAATTGTTATACCACCAATTGCCGCCAACAATTTCGAGCTAAAATCAGGCTTTATCCAGATGGTCTCCGCTCAACCATTCTTGGGACGAACCATTGATGACCCACATGACCATATCAAGAGATTTCTACAACTCACCAACACGGTCAAACTCAATGGCGTTCCACAAGAGGTTATAAGGTTACAACTTTTTCCCTTTTCTTTAGAGGGACAAGCCCGGCATTGGCTTGCTAAGGAACCGCCACAGAGTATTCTCTCGTGGACGGATTTGGAAACAAAGTTTATCAACTAATTTTTTCCACCCTCTCGTACTACCGCTTTGCGGAATGAGATCATAAATTTTGAACAAAAGTACGATGAGTCATTCAGTGAATCTTGGGATCGCTTTAAAGATCTTTTAAGAAAATGCCCACAACATGGTTTTACCAAAGTACATCAAATCAATACTTTTTACAATGGTTTAAGCATGAGTGACCAAGATTCACTGAACAGTGCCTCGGGGGGTAATCTATTGGCTAAGACTTCCAATGCTGCTTGGGATATCATTGAGAATAAGTCTCGTGTGCAAACCAAGAGTGTTCGGACCAATGTTGCTAGTGCTAGCACTAATGACAGCGACAAGCGATTAGACAAAATCACTACGCTTCTTGAATCGCTTGTCACCCACACCGTCAGCAACAACAACAGCAACAACGCCAAAAACGCGCAAGTGAACGCTGTCAGCCAACCTTGTGAAATATGCGGTGGTCCTCACTCTTACACAACTTGTACCGCCACCCAAGATTACCCTGTTGAGAATGTGAATGCGGCATATGGCACCTATCCTCAACCTGCTTATCAAGCTAGACCTCAAGGTGACCGTAACTTGCTTAGCTATCGATCAAACAACTATCTTTCACCACCTGGTTTCCCTCCTACCAACTCAAACCAACAACAAAACCTTAACCGCCCTCCTCAACAAAAACAACAACCTCGACAACCATACATCCCACCTCATAAGCAACAACAACCACCTCAACGTAACAATCAAGTCTACCAACAACCTGCTTACCAACCACCTGCATACAATGCTCCTCCTAACCAAGCCACCACTGCATTGCACCAAGAGGTTGCAACCTATATGAGGACCAATGATGTGATAGTGGGAAATCTCCAAGAGGAAGTGCGCAATTTGAAAGCAAACTTGGTCAAGCAAGGAAATGATTTGAGAGCCGATATGAGAAATACGTGGGATAGCCAAACAAATGACCTGAGGAACATGATGGCTAGTTTCTTCCAAGGTAATCAACCCTCTTCTTTGGGTACTCTTCCGAGTAACACTGTTGCGAACCCAAGAGGGGAGATGAAAGCAATCACTACTCGAAGTGGTAAAGGTACCAAGGAACCCGAGCTTCCTATACCTCCACCGGTGATTGTGACTAAGGAGAACGAGTCACCTGCTCCCATTCCTCATCCTTCTCCTTCCCCAATTTCTCCACCTCTTCCTTCTACCCCTCCTCCACCCGTGGTTGTGAGTGATCCTATTTCCCTAAAGCCTTCCTCTTCCTCCAATATACCTTATCCATCTAGGTTGAGGAAAGAGAAGCAAAAGAGCAAGGATGATATTCAGGTTTCGAACTTCTTAAAAATGTTCAAACAACTTAATTTCAATATCTCCTTCGCTGAGGCTCTCGCTCACATGCCCAAGTACGCCAAAATGTTTAAAGATCTTCTGAGCGACAAGGAAAAGCTCCTCGATATTGCCAACACCCAACTTAATGAGAACTGCTCTGCAGTACTCTTAAGGAAATTACCAACCAAGCTTGGTGATCCGGGTCGTTTTCTTATCCCTTGCAATTTCCCGGGAGTAGAGAATTGCATGGCCCTAGCCGATCTAGGTGCCAGTATTAATCTCATGCCTCTAAGTGTTTGGAAGCAATTATCTCTCCCAGAGCTAGTCCCCACTAAAATGACTTTGGAATTGGCCAACCGTACGGTTGCTTATCCAGTGGGGATAGCCGAAGACGTCATTGTAGGAGTCGACAAATTCACCTTCCCTGCTGATTTTGTTGTCGTCGACTACGAGATGGACCCCCGTGTGCCACTAATTGTTGGTCGTCCATTCCTTAGGACCGGTCGCACTCTCATTGATGTTGAAGCCGGTGAGCTTATCATGAGAGTGGGTGACGATAAAGTAGTCTTCAACATGGGAAAGTTGTCTAAACAGCCTTATTCATATGAGAGCGTTAATTGTATTGACGTTCTTGATGAGGCTTGTGAAGAACACTTTAATGATGCTTGCAAAAGTATTCCTACCTCTCTTCCCAATGTTGAGACCGTGTCCTCCATTGATTCATCGTTGTCTCTATTTGGAGATGGTGATTTATTTTGGAACAATCTTGAAGATACCATGGGAGATGCGAATTTAGCTACTAATGATTCTCCTATCGATGGGGATGAAGACATGAATTTCTTTGACAATCTTCTCACTGAAGACAATCCTTCGCCTCCATCTCCCACGGTTATTGCTATCGATGCCACGACTTTGAAAACGCATCCCGTCGAAAATCCTCCGGATTTGGAACTTAAGGAGTTGCCGCCACATCTCGAGTACGTGTTCCTTGACGACAACAAGAAGTCGCCCGTCATTATTGCAACGGATTTGAAAGATGAAGAGAAAGCCCGACTTGTCGCTGTATTGAGAGATCATAAGAAGGCTATTGCTTGGAAGATTTCGGATATTCGTGGAATTGATCCTCACTTCTGCACACACAAAATTCTCATGGAGGACGACTATAAGCCCACTATTCAAAGCCAACGAAGGGTGAATCCAAAAATCCATGAAGTCATCAAAACAAAGGTTATCAAACTTCTTGATGCAGGTATGATTTACCCTATTTCGGATTCACCATGGGTTAGTCCAATCCATTGTGTGCCCAAGAAGGGCGGAATAACCGTTGTTCCCAATGAACACAACGAGTTGATTCCCACTCGTCTCGTTACTGGGTGGAGAGTTTGTATAGACTACCGCCAACTCAATGATGCCACGAGAAAGGATCATTTCCCTCTACCTTTTATGGACCAAATGCTTGAACGTTTAGCCGGTAATGAATATTACTGCTTTCTTGATGGTTTCTCGGGTTATTTTCAAATACCCATCGATCCCCAAGATCATGTTAGCTATCTTCCATGACATGGTTGAACAAACCATGGAAGTCTTCATGGATGATTTCTCGGTCTTCGGGGATTCCTTCTCTTCTTGCCTTGCCAATTTGGAACGTATGCTAAAGAGGTGCGAAGACACTCGCCTAGTTCTGAATTGGGAAAAATGCCATTTTATGGTAAAAGAAGGCGTCGTGCTTGGACATAAGATCTCGAAAGTCGGTCTTGAAGTAGACCGTGCTAAAGTCGATGTTATCGCAAAGTTGCCTCCACCTTCAACCGTGAAGGGTGTGAGAAGTTTTCTGGATCATGCGGGCTTCTACCGTCGATTCATCAAAGATTTTTCCCAAATCGCTCGCCCGATGACCCACCTCTTGGAAAAAGATACTCCTTTTATCTTTTCCAAAGAGTGCCTTGAAGCCTTCAACTCGCTTAAGGATAAGCTCACTAAGGCACCTGTCTTGGTTACCCCCAATTGGGAGCTGCCTTTTGAGTTGATGTGCGATGCTAGCGATTTTGCTATTGGAGCGGTTCTTGGACAAAGAGTGAACAAACACTTCCAACCGATCCATTACGCTAGCAAGACAATGACAGGGGCACAATTGCATTATACGACAACCAAAAAAGAGCTTTTAGCTGTTGTCTATGCTTTTGAAAAATTCCGCCCCTATCTTGTCCTTTCTACCACCATTGTGTATACTGATCATTCCGCGCTGAAGTACTTGTTGACAAAGCAAGATTCCAAACCAAGACTTCTACGCTGGGTTTTGCTGCTCCAGGAATTTAAAATCGAAATTCGCGATAAAAAAGGAGCAGAAAACTTCGCCGCGGACCATCTTAGCAGACTTGAGGATCCTTACCAAGGGGATCATCCGACCAAAGAAATCAATGATTCTTTTCCCTTGGAGACCTTAATGTCTATAAACTCGAAGCCGAATGAAACCCCGTGGTTTGCGGACTTTGCAAACTACTTGGCGGGTGGAATTCTCAAGGAAGGGTTGACGTCCCAACAAAAGAAGAAGTTCTTCACCGACATCAAGACTTACTTTTGGGACGACCCTTACCTATTCAAACAATGTGCCGACCTGATTATCCGCCGATGTGTTGATGGACCGGCAGCGTCTGAAATCCTTAATGCTTGCCACAAAGGACCCACCGGTGGTCACTTTGGTCCCAACTACACCGCCAAAAAAGTGTTTGATTCCGGATTTTATTGGCCCTCCATATACCGTGACGCTCACGATATGGTCAAACGATGTGATGTTTGCCAAAAGCAAGGCAAAATCACACATAAAGACGAGATGCCTCAGAATTTCATTCAAGAGTGTGAAATTTTTGATGTTTGGGGTATCGACTTTATGGGGCCATTCCCTTCTTCTAAAGGAAACAAATACATCCTTGTAGCCGTTGACTACGTTTCAAAGTGGGTTGAAGCCAAAGCTTTGCCTACTAATGGCGCAAGGGTGGTTTGTAACTTTTTGAAAGCTCTTTTCGCTAGATTCGGTGTGCCTCGCGCCATTATTAGTGATCGTGGGACTCATTTCTGCAATGACCAATTTGCTCGAGTCATGGCTAAGTACGGTGTAAATCATCGTCTTTCCACAGCCTACCACCCACAAACTAATGGCCAGGCTGAAATATCAAACCGAGGACTGAAGCGAATTCTTGAAAGGACCGTGGGAGAGCATCGTGCCTCATGGGCTGATAAACTTGATGATGCTTTGTGGGCTTTCCGTACTGCTTACAAGACCCCGATCGGCTGTACGCCCTATCGTCTTGTGTACGGGAAAGCGTGCCACCTCCCCATTGAGTTGGAGCACAAGGCCTACTGGGCCTTGAAGTGGGCCAATTTTGATATTAACAAAGCCGGTGACCTACGCAAGATCCAACTCAATGAGCTCAATGAACTTCGTAATGAGGCTTATGAAAATTCTTTGATCTATAAGGAAAGAACTAAGCTCATTCATGACTCCAAGATCAAAAACCGAGAGTTCCATGTTGGAGACAAGGTCTTACTTTTTAACTCTCGGTTGAAAATCTTCTCGGGAAAGCTCAAATCTCGTTGGTCCGGCCCATTCACCATTGCCCAAATTTTTCCATATGGTACTCTCGAGCTCGCTCAACCTGATGGACCAAATTTTAAGGTGAATGGCCAACGAGTGAAGTTGTACTTTGGTGAGGACACCTCTCAGGAGGTGATTCCATCCCTCACCACGTTCCCCATGAACTAATTTTGGGTCGAGTCAGGCTCGTGACTCGGTTATCAAAAACAAGCGCTCCTCGGGAGGCAGCCCGAGTATCTATCCTTTTATGTTTTAATCCCCTAAGTGTAGGGGGACTTCTATACGTGTTTGTCTTTGTGTGGTGTGATTACAGGGATAAGTGCACTCTTGGAATCTTTGAAGAACCGTGCTCCCGTGTTATCCGAAATCCGGTTCTATCTCTCAACTATCGTGATTCAATTTTCTTCATACTCACATTTGAAATTGATCACGTTAGTCGTCTCTTCCTTAACTTGAGTTAACCAACATGCACAATGTCATAAGTGTAGGGGAAACTCTTCCCACATGCTTAAACATTGAGGACAATGTTTATATTAAGTGTAGGGGGACTTCTATCGAAGTTTTAAGTGGACTTTTCCATGAAAATGCCTTCAATTAACCGGAAAATCATATTTTTCAACATTTTTCAAATTTTTTATTAACTTTGGCCATTTAGTTGTAATTTTTAAATTTTTATCGTTGCTTTCATATGTATATATTCCGCAATAAAGTCAAAAATATTAAATAAAGTGGTGTGGCTAGTTTAGAAGTCTTTGACATATTAGGCCCGTTGCGTTTATTTTGACTCAACTCGAATAGACTTATCCAAGTTTATTCTAGCTAGTATCCTTAACCATGTAGACCTTAATTGGTTTATTAGGCTAAGTATCCACGAGTCTCATTACTTGAGATTTTAAATTGTGGAGGACGAGAAATGATAGAGTCAATTATAAGTCGGTATTCTTGCGCAAGCTCACTTGGTGTAATTATTTGCCTATTCTCCCATCACTTGCTAATAATTTATCTGCAATAAGTAAGGTCGTACAAAGTTGCTCGGTAATGATAAGAGTTCATAGCCAAGGCATAACTTATGAAGCGGGGCGCGAAGATTGGCGAGTCTGAAAAGGCCCTAACAAGGCATGAGGATTCAATTTTATTGCTGAAGATCCAAAGTGATGTGAAAAGCATTATTCCTAAAATCAATATGAAGGATCAAGACTCACGACGAAAAGCAATCAACTCCCATAAAGATCATGGAGAAGTCTATCCGAAAAGACCCTAACAAGGTATGAGGATAAATAGATCCAAGTCCGAAAAGGAGGCGGATCGTTGTATCTCAAAAATCCCAATTAGAGATTGAAGAAATAATTATGAAGTCGTGGTCAACAAAGTTGGAGTACCCCTCAAAAGTCTCCAAGTGAAGAAACTCTATTATGATGAGAAGACCATTATCTCAAGAACGTCTCTCGAAGATATGAAGTATGAAGTACATGCCAAATATCGGCCCGAGAAAGGTCTCAAATCGTGAACCAAGTTATGCCAAGATATGAACTTTTTGATATCCCGAGAAGCAGTTTTAAGAGATTTTGTCCTTTAGCTAACTATTGATCAAATCGTCCTACTTTGCTTTCAGCCCTAATAAACTATCGAAATAAGTCCAAAAATGCATCTTCATGATCATTCTAAGACAAAAATAAAATATAAGAGATACACCTAGGAATAAGGGAGTTTAAGCATTTAATTAAGCCATGTGTGTAAGTGTTTGAATTGCTAACTTATAATAACAATGATCTCGTTTTTAAGCTTAGTTTGGGGAACGTAAAACTTGAGGGTGATAAATCTTCGCAGCACCAAAGCCCTAATGTAAGTCATCGATTTCTTTGCAAGTAATTTCCATGTAGCTATTTTCAAGTGAAAATGGTTTTCTATCCCTTTGTTATCTTTGAAGTTTTATTTCTTTAATTTTTGTTTAGTAGAATTTAAATAAGGCCAAGGTTGATTAATTATGAGAAAAGTGTAAAATTGCTTTATCACTAAGCATTGCATGAGGGCATGGCAATGGTTAAGTGTAGGGGATTTGATAGGTGTGTAAACACCCATCCTTTTACCACTTAATTCGGGCTAAAACGAGACCAAAACACATATTTAATATCATTTGTTTGGAGTTATGCGTGGTTTTTGTGTTTATTGTGTTTTCAGAGCCAACCGGATGAATATTGAAGAAAACATGGGATTGCACGGGTTTTACTGAAGAAAAAGACTCAAGATAAAGTCTATTGTCCAAGAGATGCAAAAGATTTGAAGTCACTGGGCCTATTCGAAGATTTATCGAAGAAAAGGACCAAAGATGGAAGATTTATATAAGTCGAAGAAACTCAAGTCTATTAAACGAAGAAATTAAAAGACAAGTTGAATTTAATCGACGACAAATCCCGAATCAGAATCGAAAACGGAAACTTTTCTGAAAAGACGAAAAGACAAGAAGAACGGGAGAAAGCCCACTCACCAACTAAAGGACAAGCCTATATAAAGGGTTCCCTCACACACATCCAAGAGCTAGCCTGGAGTTTTCTCTCCTCCCCTTTTTTCTCCTTTCTTGTTCGTTCCATCACAATCACCACTAGGGTGATTGATGATTTTAATCTTTGTTCTTCCAATCTTGTTGTTTTAATCTTTGTTTAATCTTGTCAAAACATTAATCATTCAATACTAAGTTCTTGTTTGATCTTTCAATTTTATCTTGTTCATCATCATCTTTATCTTCAAGTTTTTAAGTTTTTTATTTTCTTGATTTGATCTTCAAAAGTTGTTGGGATTTGTGTTTTTGTTGATGGGATTAGTAGTTTATGGTTAGTAGATTCTTTGTGATTGATTTATTTAAATTATTGGTGAAAAACTTGGTGATTTTTGGATTAAAAATAGTTTCCTTGTTCTTCGGGTATTCTTACTGTATCTGGGTTTCCAGAACTTCCGAGTCAAGCAAAAGTTCCGAATGAAGCTTGAACTTCCGAACGAAGCAAATGTTCCGAATGAGTTTGTCTATTAAAAGTTCCGAATGAGTTTACTTTGAAAAGTTCCGAACCAACCCAAAACTTCCGAACGAAGAAAAGTTCCGAACCAACCCATAACTTCCGAACCAAAGACTTCCGAACCAGTAAGTTCCGAATCAAGGGGCTTCATTCGGAAGTCCAAAACTTCCGAATCAGTAAGTTCCGGATGAGTGTAAAACTTCCGAATCAGAGACTTCCGAATGAGTTTACAACTTCCGAATGAAGGCAAAGTTCCGGATGAGTGCTTAAGTTCCGAATCAATCCCTTTGCCAAAACTTCCGAATGAAGGTTAAAACTTCCGAATCAATTTATTGATAGTGTTTCTGTTTTACTATTTATCTGTTCTTTACTTTTCATACTTCAACTTTAACTTTAAGTTTAATTTTAATCTTAATTTCAATTTTAATTCAAGTCTTTATTAAATTGTCATTAAAGTAACTATCTTTGATTCAAATTTTCATTTCCACTTTTTATTAGATTAGAAAACCAAACCCTTTTATTTAGTAACCAAGAACAATCATTCCACTTAAGACCGAGATCAATTCGAGAGGATTCCGAGAGAGAAATTAGAACCCATTGCAAACCCTAATATCACTAACTCTAGTGGTTTCCTCCTTTCTATATAGCATCCCTTGTTGCACTCATCCTTTCTACAAACATCACTACCATATTAGTAGCCTCTTTTACCAAATTCTAGTCCACAATTCCAAGGCTCTAAGCCTCCTAAACAATCAGTATAGGTCAGTGCCATTTCCTTTTCCACACTACGATAGTATTAGCCTGCGTTGTGCTTTATTCTACTCATTAGGCTCTACCAATGTTTTACCTTCGGTTCCTTTCTCGACCTATTTCATTCATGCTTCGCTTCTATACACACTACCTTCTTTCTTCCTCAACTCCTACCATACATCACGATGTGATGCTTCCCATCGTTCCTTCCCTTGCCATAATCCTTCATAAGGCATTCCATACATATTAGGCTAACTTTTACGCAGAACCCTCTATTCCATCACATCCGTACGCAATCCTTCCAACTTCTCAACTATGTGACTTCTCCTTCCTCTTGAAATATGTGATGAATTAGTCAGTATATCGACTATCACCCAACTCCCATCGTACTTAATCCTCCACCGCATTATGTATCCCTTCCACCAACTTCGTCCTTACATCGCCCTTTCTAAGCTGCTCCTATCTATGTAGGAAGTATAGTCTACGTCCCTTTTCTCCATATGATTGTCCAAGCCACGCAACATACATGTTGACGCGTTCTATGCTTTAGACAACTCAACTCGTGCAACCTACATCCTTCATCCAAACCACCCTAATACGTCATCCATATAGTTCATGTTCGTCTCAGCTTCACTTCATTCTTCTTGTTCCATGTCTCATCAACCATGCTTGCCTTTCCCAGATGGTACTTGGCCTTGCCATTTTCTTTCATCAATTAACTCCACCCATCACCTTTGCCAAATGTTCAATCAAGATGATTGAATATGTGTTGGAGACGTTCACGGTCCGTATAGATCATTCTCCACGTCTCGTACACCAAATGCCTCTAGCATTCTAGGCAGATATAACAGTCCAGCTCCACTAACTAAGTCTATCCAGTTCTTCCAAATCTTCAATTCTTGCAACGTATAAGAAATCACCTTTCTTGTCGTTCTCGTACACATCCAAATCCTTGCTCCCCGTATCGTCATGCTTCGTGAATTCATCCAGTCCTTCCGATAATGCCAAGATCGGCTCATTATCCAATCCACTTCTTCAGCCTCCAAAATGCTTCCTCATCCTTCTTCACTTTGCCCCTTGTTGGTTTCATGATATGCCATCATCTCTAACTACTCATCATGGTAGACTTAATACTAAAACTCACACTTGAAAATCTCACGTATAATTCCACTCCAAAACCAACACATACTTCGCCTCACTCTCCTTCTTAGACTTTGAGTAGATCAAGATTTCGTCAATACTCCCGATGACAACTCATTTATATACGTTCATGCACACTCGCTTCATTGACTCCATGTAATCCGCTAGTGCTTTAGCGAAGCCAAATGCATAACCGTAAACCCAAAGCGTTCATACAACATCCTTAGCAATTTCAACTATGTCCTCTTTGCACCCTCTCTCAGCGGCAATACGAATAAATTCCTACCTTGTTCTACTTGCGAAATTCTACACGCATTTTAACAGACCAATACTTCCTCTCATCAGACCACTCAACCTCTTTCCACATCCAATCTACTACTAAGCAACTCAACTTTTACCTTGCATCCGTTGCAATTTCCATCAACTCTTGTTCTTGAAATCATCCCATCATCAATTTCCTTGGGAAGGCACTAACTGCAACTCCTCTCACCTCCCCTACTTGCTCTATTTATGGTTCTACCTCACAGTAATAGGCAAACCTACTAAATTTCAGGAAATATTCGGAAAACTTACATGCCTTACGAACAATCATAAATACCTTTGAGGTATTGTATTCCCTTCCAACACTCTCTATGGCGCGTTACTTGTGCTAGTTTCCCACAAATCTCTATTCATCTCGTTGGTACTCCTAAGAGACCTCATAACCACATTAGTTCGTCTACGAACTTCTTTCCTCCCCGCTAAGGGTATTCCGACCGTTCTCTCATGGCCACCTACTTAATCGTGTAGGCGCGACCAAGTCTTTCATATGACTACCTCAACATTCCCAAACAATACGAAACCAAAACTACATCCTGAATCCACCAGATACGATCAAAGAATCAAACCCACGGATAACTAACGACATTTCATGTTCACTAGTTAAAACAAGTCAAAAACCATGAGACTCAAAAGAAAACTCAAACCCAGAACATGTATCAATTCAAAATGACCCATGACAACGAAAATAATCCAAGAAACACCCAATGTCAACCAAAACATATTACGCCCCGCGACATATTATTTAAACCGTGCAAAAGATCGACTTTTCCAAAAGAATATATATCTTTTTTTTATTTATTTATTATTACCTCCCACATCTAAGTGACTCAAACAATCTACAAACAACCCTCTTGACGAACTCAAAACTCAACTCAAAACTAGGTATCCCGTGCATCCCAAATCATAAAAATAAACTACTATTCAAACTCAACCTCTAACCCGACACTTGTACAATAATTTCGGCCAAGATACTGACCTCCCATGACTATACATTCTGAGTATTTGAAAAGTACGTTCCGAGTACATAATTTTTGGCTTTTGAATCACTCAAAAAGCTCTAAAAACGAACAAGTTATGACCAAATCAGTTTTATACTAGTTGTTTTAAAACTAAGGAATAAAATTAGTGATTAATGCAATCCTTTTAAATGAAAGATATAATTGTATGTGTAACCTTCATAACTCAATTTAACCTCGTATTAATAATTATAAATGACGTAAATCAGTTAAACCCAATTATATAAACTATGTAAGTAGAAAGAAATTTTACTTCGCTCTATTTTAAAGAAAGTCTTTTAGAATTTGAAATAAATAAGTGTTGATTAAAAAGAAATCTTATGTTGCACCTTGTTTCAAACACGACTCCAACACCTTACCCTTATTTTACCGAATACAACCAACCATCTAACTTAATATATACCGACCAAAAGAAATGCAAGACCCAACACAAAAGATTTCATTATCTCAAAAGAAATCCCAAGTTATTTCAATAGACTTGAAACCAAAAACACCATTTTAAAACGTAAACGTGAAATACGAAACTCAAAGAATACACTACAAGACACACTTCAAAAGATTCAAAACGTCGTTGGAACTCCAACAAACTCCAGCACCATAAAACACGAACAAACACAAGGTACGTTCAAGCTATAATAACTAGTGAACGACCATATACCATAACCTAACACATAGTAGTATATATACATCCGCATATATATACCTATTAAATCTCCCAAAACATACTCGTTATCATACATATCAAGTCGATCACGTCATACACTCGTTTTTCCATACGAGTAATCACCTTTTCACTATGTCACCATGCCGCAACAAGGCACAAAACCCATATATTATAAATATACCCAAAATCCACATCTCATCATATACAAGCATGTACTAACCCTCTTTCATGCAATCATACTTAGGAACCCATTGAAGTTGTGGTACTTGTATAACTATGTTGGCCACCATACTTATACAATTACCCTTTCCCCAATGCACTCCCTCCTATGATGACACTTATAAGAATCAATACAACACATAACACATAAATCCATCTACTCACATAAGCTCATAACCACATAACAAAGGTTCAAAACTCCAACTATTAAAATAACATAGTCAAACTCTCGGAATACAAAAATCCATAGTCTAGCTAAAACAGCATAGACTAAATCCAAAACGAAAACAAATTCAGTTATAAGTCATGTCGCCCGTAAGAGTGAAAACAGCTTGAAATCCTTCCTATCTACCTACTCCTAGTAACTTGAACCACCACACGATGCTTAGGGAACATGACTTAAACATCAAAAGAAAAATAACATACCCCAGGTATGTAAAATAACTCGACAGAAGATAGAAACTA
Source organism: Glebionis coronaria (assembly GCA_025667525.1). Classification (NCBI taxonomy): domain Eukaryota; kingdom Viridiplantae; phylum Streptophyta; class Magnoliopsida; order Asterales; family Asteraceae; genus Glebionis; species Glebionis coronaria. Next base: position 445,078,126 of record CM046878.1, on the reverse strand, counting down.
CCTTGTACCAAATTATGTACTATAATGTACAATTTATGCAAAATACAACAGTGAGTAGCGTGGACGATTATGGTTCAACCCGCACTAGTCACAAACCCGAAAAGAAAATAACATGTGACTAAGTATGAACTTACTATGATTCAATTCATACTAGTCAAAACATCGTAATAAATAACATCCAAACATATCAATTAATATAAAATGCACGCATACTCCTATGACGCCTATATGCAGGGACCCTTAAGCTATAGACTAGGCTACGCGACTAGGCAACCTAATTCTCTATAACCATTGTCTCTGATACCATTCTGTCACACCCCACCATGGCGGAATATGGGGCGCGACGTATGGATATCATCACAACATGGCGTGTCTATAGAGATAACTATATGAAATAAGAAATGTCATAAAATGGAGACACAAAGTCATGATAATATCTCATCAGGCTCAGGAGTCTAGGTAAGTAAGTAACAGTCCTACTTCTTACCCAAGACAACAAATAACATACCAAAACAATCATATGTGTCACATTATCACTTATTAAATGAGCAAATAAAAACTAAGAAGGAAACGGGGATTCTCCTTCTATATGCATTCCTAAGCTTCTCCAATCCTAGCCACTTATGTTCTCATGCTTAACCATAGTATCACCTGAAAGAGACACTAAAACACGTCAACATAAAGTTGGTGAGAGTCATAGGTTTAGACTACAACGCTAAATCAATTACAAGCTGTGAATAACGAACACAAATACAATAACATATGGACAATGTGTTACATGTATGCATCAACAACTATCAATTCAAGATCAAACATTTCAAACCAAAACCAATCCAAGGCTCCTCTCTTGCCAAACAACATCATGGTACCATAGATGATCACACTATGTACCTATCCCAAGGCCACTACCTTGGCAAACCACAATAACTGAGACGACACATGTCCCCCGATCCAAATCATACACAATCAAGAATCACATAGCAGTTAATCACATAAGTGCACACACAAGTCCATCACAAAACCATAAAAACATTCACATCATCAATTTATAAATAACTCAACACATTATCTCTTCCATCCCATCTGGAAGTCAAAATCAATAGTAAACATGGGACTATGAAACTCACCTGATAGCTTCTTCACAAGTCCTCGCACTAGCAACAAGCTAACAAACCAGAAACACGAAATCAATACACGAACCAATCATAAGATGGCTCATCCACCTATGATGGACATCTAGTCTATTCCCGTATAATTACCTCATTGTTAAGCTCTAATCACCCCATTACCCTTCCTTAACAAGCCCCTAACTTGGTTAAGTTTAATAACTATCCCGTTCATATTTTACACAAAACAGTCCCAGTTTTTAGGTCTCAAAACTTTAAGTCAAACGTCACTTAAACATACCCGTGGTTTCTGTAAAAGGAATATTCATACTTTTACATATGTTATCTAAAACCTCCCACTTGCCCTAACCTTAAAGCTACTGTTAAGGCCCCGATATATGTATATATATTGCTACCTATCCAGAATTTACTGATTTTAAACGTATGAAAAGTTTGTTACCATTAGAGGGTCTTACCCTAAATCACAACCTTAGCCCAAGTGCAGATACTTGCTACAATATATAAACCATCTCTCATGTACGTGAGAAGATCCCAATGCAACCCTAAGTACCCCAAACGACCCAAAACTTAAAAAGAAAACAAGCTGAATTCAAAACTGTTTTGACCTACGACTGTTGTAACCTGTTTTTGACCCACTTCCCGACCTCCAATTTAGTTCTCGTTTCTTGCATTGGAAAGCCACTTCAATTACCTTTTCAGGGATACTTGGATCGCATCTTGAATGTTCCTAGAACTCCCGATATGATCAAAACAATTGACTCAAAATTCAGCTCAGTTTTTAAAAACGGGTTTAACAGAATCAACCTCATTAATTAACCCTAATCTAGGGATGAGCACGGTACCGGTACCGTACCGAACCGGTACCGAATTGATGGTACCGAATTTTTCCCGAGCATAAATTAATGGTACCGGTACCGTACCGAACGGGATTCGGATATCGGTACCGGTACTGGTATCGGTACCAGTACCGGGAAATCTGGATTTTCCCGTTTTTTTTCGGGAATTTCCCGATTTGGTACCGGTCCCGTACCGAATTAGTGGTACCGAATTTCTTTTCACCTTATTCCGTGGTACCGTTACCGTACCGAACGGGATTCGGGTACCAGGAATCGGTACGGTTCCGGTACGGTTCCGGTTCGGTTCCGGAATTCGGGTCCAAATGCTCATCCCTACCCTAATCCCTCTAATTACAAGCCCTTATTTATGTAATCATCATATTATGATTAATAAAACATTAATTTACTGTTTTTAAATTAAACCCTAACCTAAATCCATCATAAGATGATTAAAGAAATCATAAAAACAATTTAATTGAAAAGGGTTTGAAGATTTTACCTTAGATTTTTTTGGAAAACAAGATTTTTGATGAAGAACCCTAATTTTCTCCATGGATGTCGACCTATACTTGATCTCCAGGGATTTTATGAAGTGTTTTGATAAAAATAAGGCTTTCTATACTTTCCTAACAAGTCCTTGGCCCATATACAAAAGCCCGGTTCCCTTTTTCCCTTTTTTCCCCTTTTCTTTTCTTTGGTGCGTCTAAACCGACCCAAACACCCCTAATTTCGTTTTTTTATTATTATTTAATATTATGTTATTAACATTAACTTAATTTACCTTAATTTATTTCAGCTCCTAAAGCCTCCAAAACCTCAAAACCGTAAAACTAGTCAAATTTTACGCGTTTTACCATAAAAGTCGTAAAATATACACTTTTATAAAAAATCTCAAATTTTGAAACAAACTTTATAAATAAGTCCTAAATGACTTAAAACCATCCCGAAAAATATTCATATGACTAAATACCTCTTCCGAGACCTCTAAATGCTAAACCGTAAATCGTAAAAATACGATTTTCTATAATACATATACGTATACGTAAAACCACTAAATAACACCATCTCACTTCATAGTCACTACCAAGTGAACTCATGAACATGAAATCATCACACATCGTTTCACTCACAAGGTACCCCGTACCGGAAACGATAACCAAACCACAATCTATACACACCAATAAGCACATAAACACGTAAAGACACGTAACTAGCACAAAATAAATCTAAGTGACGAACCTCAAAACCTGGGTTGTCACACTTTGCGATATACACATGGCTCATCACGATTCTGAATAAATCCAAACTTTTTGATTTCTTCGTCAAATCGTTTATTCCATTGACGTGATGCTTGCTTCAAACCATAAATGGACCTTTGAAGTTTGCACACATGTCCTGGATTCTTAGGATCAACATACCCTTCTGGTTACTGCATATAGATGTCTTCATCTAAGCAACCATTCAAGAAGGCAATTTTAACATCCATTTGTCATATCTCATAGTCATAGTATGCTGCTATAGCTATGAGAATCCTAATAGCTCTTAAGTCTGCTACAGGAGAAAATGTCTCCTCATAGTCTACTCCAAAAGTTTGAGTAAAACCTTTAGCTACTAAACGAGCTTTATAGGTTTGTACTTTTCCGTACATGTCGGTTTTCTTCTTGTATATCCACTTATGTCTCACTACTTTAGCATTCGGTGGTGGTTCTACAAGAATCCAAACATCATTTACTTTCATGGATTACATTTCCTTATCCATAGCAACCATCCACTTATCCTTTTCAGGATCACGTATGGCGGATTTATAATTAGTGGGTTCAACAAGATCCCCTAACTTATCATCATCCTCTATGTTAAGACATATACTGCTATTTGCGTTTTTAATACTTGTGGATCTACGCAGAGGAACTAATTCCAATAGAACGGCCAGACTTTCTGGTTCTATAAGAATTACATCACTAGTGTTTTAAGAAGGTAATGTATCTATATGACTCTCCTCAAGATCATAGTTTCTCCTGCTGAATTCTTGATTTACAAGATCAGATTCAAGGAAGTCTCCATACCTAGAAATAATCACTTTGTTCTCAGGTGGATAATAAAAGTAGTAACCCATAGTTTCCTTAGGGTATCCTACAAAGATACATTTTACAGATCGTTGTTGGAGTTTGTCACCCGAGTCACGTTTCACATACGCCTCGCAACCCCAGACCTTTAAATAAGAAAAATATGGCTTCTTGCCATGCCATAGTTCATATGGTGTCTTATCGACATTCTTTGTGGGAACCATATTTAAAATGCGAACAGCAGATTCTAGAGCATAATCCCAAAATGATAAAGATAAAGTTGTAAGATTAAACATAGATCGCACCATATCCAATAATGTACGATTTCTCCTTTCAGATACACCATTTTGTTTCGGAGTATAGGGAGAAGTAAGATGCTGAACAATTCCATTCTCACTTAGATAATCTATAAACTCTTTACTTAAATATTCACCACCTCTATCAGAACGAAGAGTTTTAATCTTCTTCCCTAATTGTAGTTCTAATTTTGCTTTAAACACTTTGAATGTTTCAAATACCTCATGTTTATGCTTAAGTAAATAAGCATAACCATAACGACTATTATCATCCGTAAATTTTAAGAAGTAGCTAGCACCTTTCTTTGACACATGTCTAAGTGGTCCACACACATCAGTATGTATAAGTCCAAGTAGATCAATAGCTCTTTCAATATTGCTATTAAAAGGTTTCTTGGTCATCTTTCCAGAGATACAAGACTCACATTTATCAAATGATTCATCATTGATATTTTCCAAAACACCTTCACGTTGAAGCTTTTGTATACGAGTCTTCCCAATATGGGCAAGTCTACAATGCCAAAGATAAAAAGAGTTCTTGTCAAACTTTCTTTTCTTACGCATGCTAAACATAGATTTATTGTTCTTGGATTCATTATCATGCATGTCTAATTAAAACACACCATTCACAAAAATTGTATTAAAATAGAAAATACTATTTTTCCAAACACAAATTCCATTATTATCAATCGTGTGAACAAATCCATCATTTAACAAACAAGAAAAGGAAATAACACCCCTAACAATTATAGGTGCATAATGACAATCATTTAAGCTCAATACTAAACCCGAAGGTAAAACTAGATTAAATGTTCCTATAGCTTCAACTTCTGCTTGTGCACCATTGCCCACTTGCAGACATTGTTCCCAATAGGATAGCTTCCTTTCCAGATTAAACCCCTGCAGTGTATTACAAATGTTAATACCGCATCCCGTATCATATACCCAGGAATTTAATTTGTATGTTAAATTGAACAATTTAATCATAAATAAAGTACCTGAAGCTGCAGAGCTATGCTCAGACTTCTTCTTTATTTCTCACAATTCTTCGAGGTAAAGAGGGCAATTCCTCTTCTAGTGACCACTTGCCTTGCAATGGTGACAAGTCTCATCTTTCTGATATTTATTCCTCTTGACAAAGTTCTGCTTAGGTTTTGAGTAAGTCGCAACTTGTTTGCTCTTATCACCCTTGCCTTTGCCTTTTTTCTTATTCGCTTGCGGTTTTGGCTTACTCACTTTACCCTTTTGTATGGTTAGTACAGAAGGCGTAGCGGTAGATGCCTTGTCTTTCAACCCCTTTTCATAGTCAATGAGCATTGCATGCAAATCATTAACTGTCTTCCCCGTGCAATGCATATTATAGTTTCGAACGAAATCATTGAAGTCCTTGTTAAGGGACCTATTGATCAAGTTGATAGCCATATTATGATCATAGGGTTGTCCTAGTGCAATGAGCTGTTCCATATAACCCCTCATCTCCATATAATGGGCACTTATAGACTTTCAAGGAGCTTGATTGCAACTATGCAAAGCATCTACTAAATCATAGATCTCCACAGCTTGCGACTTTGCGAACATAGCCTTGAGCTCATCAAGCATTCGCTTAGGTGAAAATAGCTCATACTTCTGTTGAAGTGGAGGAGCCATTTTTCCTAACATTAAGGCAGCCACCTCAGAGTGCTTCTTAACATTAGCAGCGTGTTCAAGCCTTTCCGCATCAGATGCTCCTTCAACAAGATCCTCCGGATAAGGAGTAGTCAAGATATCGATAGTACCCGCTACTCTCAAGACAATTCTTAGTGAGCGATACCAATCATTGAAGTTTGGGCCAGTAAGTTCAGGACGATCAAAGAAAGCTTTGAACGCATAACTTATAGTCATATTGTTTTCGGGTTGAGCCATTTCTATAGAAATAAGTTCATATATTTGTATTTTCGATAACAAAATACTTTCAAGAAAATAAAATTACCCTGGTATAAAACCATATTATGTTCCTTGAATTCTAGAATTATATTGACATAAATCCATTACATCAGTTGATCTGCTAGTAATGAATGTACTCAACATAACGACTTGTCGAACAATTCAATTGACAAACAATTTTAAATTTCTAGATATTTAAGGGATTTACATTGCCAAAAAACGTTTTGCATTGTATACATGTTTCATCTCTTCTGAATGCATTAAGTTTCCATATCTCACTGAGTAACTTAATTAAGTCATCTAATCTGAGGAACGTAAAACCATCATACGAATTCTCATTCTACAAATGGTTTTCTCTCCATCACAACATCACCCAAAGATCTCATTTGATGACGAAGTAATTTCAAGTGTTCGTCAATTAGGAGCATTCGACTTAAATTTTAAGGGTATAAATTTTGATGTCAAAATCAATGTATGGAGAAGCATGCATACAACTCTATAGCATAAGTTTAATAAAATATTTAGTAAACTTTCACGAGACTAAATTTCCACATAAATTATGTTGAGGTATTGGTTAAACCAATTAAAAAATTTACCCACAACTATTCACAACATACTTTTTCTAAAACTCGGCTAAAGCACAAAGCAATACCCTTATTCATTGTGTTTCGGATGTGAATTTGCGGTAAATCAACCTTAAGGTATAATTCAATTAATAATCGTAGGTAATTTCAATTTGACGCACAGGCGAGCCGGGAATTCAGTCATCGACTAATGGCATAACACCTCCTTCCTTAACCAGGTACATGACCAGCGGTGCGTTATACCCACTTTATATTTTGTCAAAAGGAGTAGGTCGTTATATTATTACTGCAATTCACCAATCAACTTAATCTTATGTAATTTAAATCTCTAACAAATCATTATTTCCATATGATTTAGTCCATATTATTTCTTTTCATAAAAAACCCTTGTTTACAACAATTCAACAATTTTATATATAAACAAGAAAAAAAACTAAATCATAAACACATAATAACAATTTATATGTGCAACAAATAAATCAAATAGTCACATGCAAACGACTTATTCAATAATCACAAAATCTAGGTCTTTATATTCATATAAAAGTCTTCCCTAATTCGAGATTTATTGAATCAAATAATCACGTAGCACATAAAATCATATAAACATATAATTTTACGATCTATGAAAACATGCACGTAATCATGGATTCCCCACAAATCTTAACAATTAAATCTCTACGGATCGTAACCATACATGACATAACAATAATCATGCAATTTAATCTAAAATTATCCCACATGTAATTTAGGGTTTCAAAACAATTCTTTTTATTTATTAAAAATAGAGTAAAAAACCCTATTTTTAACAAAGAAAACCCTAATTTTATGAAAAAACCTAAAAAACATGTAGTTTTAACTCAAAACAATTTATAGTTAAAAAAATTTAGATTTTCGATAATTATAACATGTTAAAACGACTCTCGATGCCACTGAAGGTTTATTACTATCATAACAATTATATAAAACCCTAAACGAGATCAAAGCACATATAGCGGAAGCGATTTAACAAGATCATAATAATAACACAATCATAATTAATCGAATTAGGGTTACATACCTTTACGCTAAAGCAATTCCACAAGATGAAGAACGAATCACCAATTCGGGCTAATACCATATACACCAAGAAATAGTCTAAAGTAAGACTATATTACGTTCTTGTACACACGTAATACAACGAGCTAACCGTGATTCTAGCACGTGAAAACCGAGCTACAACGCTTGTAAATAATCTACCCAACAACCCTAGAGAGGGGTTAGGACTAGATTACGTACACAATCGATCAACCAAGAAAAACCAACCGAAACCCTTCCTTGGTGGGGGGCGGTGATCGACCAAAAGAGAGAATAGGGGAAGAGATTGTTGTTGTGTGTAAATTATGAGGTATAGGGAGGTGTATTTATAAGCCTAAATATTTTATAGCCCAAAATAAATAAAAGACAATTCCCCCCCTCCCCCCTTTGGAGCCCATAACCGACCGACCAAACACCCCTTAGGGGTGTTCCGAAATCTTCCAAACTTCTTTCCTTTTAGTTTAACATACTATATATTTATTTAAAATTCGTTAATACTTAAGTGTCAATTAATTAAGGACCGTTAAAGTTATATAGTTACTTGCTCGGTTAAATTAATAAATACATAAATGTATTTATTAAATAAATTAATAAATGCGATAAATATATTTTAAATTAACTTTTTACGTATTGTGTGCAATCCCGTAATCATGAGTTCGATCCTATCACACGACTATTAAATATAAATCCATAAACTTACAGTAAAACCTTTGTTCACCTTTTATATGCAGCCGTATGAGCATTTGGAGGGACCTCAACATGGAGTCGTGGAATGGCGCCGAGCTCAGATCAAGGCGAAATATGATTTGCCTTATTAGTTTGTTTTTTTAAATGTTGTTTTTAAATTTCCTATGTACCGTCTTTTAATTTCGTAGCGTGTTTTAATTTTCTATGTACCCGTATTTTAATAAAATGTACGAATAAAAAATACTTAATAAAAAAATGGGAGTGATGTGTAATGAGTTGTAGTGAGTGTCATTACCTCCAAAAATGAATTTGAGTGAGTTTGTTAAAAAGCTGATGTGACGCTAACGTAGAATGAGTGAGTTTTTGTACCACTCCCTCTAGTCTTACACATTTCCCATTCATTTTGACTCCACATCCCACTTTTGAATTCCCATAGTTCAATAGTCGTTGCCTCACCTTCGCCACTTGGTTGGCACGTTACTGATGACTTAACATTTTTGTTTCTTATACAGAAATCCTTGGCTGCTACTTAATACTTTCGTATTGCAAGTTACTTGCATGTGAATTGAGTGGTTTAGCTTGCCGAGATTTTTCTGGCCAAAACTATGGTATACCATATATATGGAAAGAGTGTGAACATTATTAGTTAACGAAAAGATAATGTTATACTCATATTAACAAAGGGGGTGTTTGGTTGAATGGAATGTAATGTAATTAGGTGTAATTATAATTTGAATTAAATTGGAATCATGTTTGGTTCATTGTAATAAAAGAATTGTAATGTTTAATACATTACATTGGTTGTTTGGTTATGAATGTGATTTTAATGTATTTTTTCCAATTACAATAAATGAGGGAATTATGAATACATGCCAAAATGGATGTAATGTTTTAGATTACATTGTAATTCAAGATTTATAACTTTATTATCAATGTTTATAAATAATAATAATAATAATAATAATAATAATAATAATAATAATTAAATTTTATTAAATTTTATTTATTATTATTATTATTATAATCTATTCAAATTAATATTTTATTTACTTATATGAATTTTAATTAATTTATATTATTATTATTATTTTGATTATTAAAAATAAAAAAATAAAAAAGAATAAATAAATAAAAATAATTAAATAAAATAATTAATAAAATAATAAATATATAATAAATAGTATTATAATAAAAAATTATTTTTATTAATATATAATATAAATATTAAAATATTAATATTCATTATTATTATTATATTAAAAAAGTTATATATATATTTTATCTTTTCTTATTTTTTTATTAATTCTTTTTTATTTATTATTAGTATTTTTTTATAATAATAATAATAATTAATATTATTTTTAATTATTTATTTTATATTTATATATTATTTTATATTATATTTTTTTCTAATTTATATTTTTATTATTTTATTATTTTATTTATATTTATATATTTTTTTTAAATTATTATTATTATATTTTCGAAATATTAAAATTATAATTATAATTTTTGTTTTTATTTTTATTATTATAAATATTTATTTTTTATTTTTATTATTTATTTTTCTTATATTATTTTAACTTTTACTTTTTTAATTATTTTGTAAGTTCTATAAAAAGAAAGTTTGAAGTACATTACGTTGGGAGTCAACCTAACATATCGTTAAACTTAATCAATTACAATTACAATACATTACAATTCCATCACATTCCAATACTTTTAATTATAATTATATCAAATTACAATTCCTTTCAAAGATTATAATTCTTTTAAAAACATTCTGTGAACGAAACAGTCCAAAGAGTTTTTATACAGTTGTTCACTGTATTTTCTCTATTCCCCAATTTATGTTGGAAAAGTCAACCATTTTTTGTTTTCTTCATGAAAAGTCTATATGTTGCGCATGAACTAACGAAAAATGTGAAACGGTGTCACTGTCACGGAACTCAAAGAAAACAATTTTGAACGAAAAAAACTCGTTCATGTTCGGAGATTAAATTCTAGATCGAGAGGTATGGTTTTTTTTTCCTACACTTAAGAGGGAACTAGATTTAGTGCCCTGGTATCGGTTATTCGGTTGGTTCCGTTTTCTGATTCAAAATGCTCAATGCTCACCCAAAGATCAATAATAACAAGCTAAGTCTTTATGTTGGTTGTTAGTTGCATGTTATTTTAACCTAAATTATATTTCTAGATGGATAGAAGACGGCGACAGAAAAACCTCAGCGCCCGGCGACTGAAATGCCATCGGGATAACGAGTGTGTGAGGCATAAGGACGGTCTAATGTAAACGAAGATGAAATACAGGAATAGAAAAAGGTCAAATTATATTAAATTAAACTTACTATTTATGTCGTCAATGGTTTAGTCATTTACAGCTTCATTGTCATTACGTTTTCTTTTTCCTGATTAATTCATTTTCTTTTGTGAAGAATGAAAGCCTTCGTTTGGGTGTCCTGAATTTCTTTTTACTTAAAACTATGGGAGAAATGTAAAATTACTGTTCTACCTTTATTTCATATCTCTTATTGTAATACCCCACTTTGATAAGTGGACCGTTACATGATAATTATGGCGTGTGATCAAAGTATGCAAGGTAATGTCCTAAAACATAAATGACCATAAAGAGAAATCCGGAATCAAACATCGGTTCCCATACATAAGCCCAAAACATAAATAAAGTAAATGGAATAGGAAGGACAAAACAAGTGTTCGAGTAAGCATAAGTATATGAGGCAAAATGAGAAGAAGTCTAAGGCAACATCCATCCTATGCACGTCATCCAAATGCTCCAGGCTGTCCTTTGGTACATGCCGTTTGGGTCACGGAAAGAAAGTATACGGCTGAGCAATACGCCCAGTGAATGGATATATGACAATGAAAATGAATGACATAAACATAAGCAAAGTATGAAATGAAGGTATGAAATGATAGTGCAACGGAATAATGTAAGTTCTGGGAAAACCTGGTGTTGTTTTATAAACTGATTTATACTCTGAAAAGACTTATGTTTAATTTATATTGAAAAATGTATTTTAAAATATGCCCAAGAGCCCATATAGGTCATGAGGTATCACCATGCATGAATACATAGAGGGGTGACCTCATCATGCAATTAGAGGGGTTGCCTCTAACTATAATAGTCTGGGTTGGAGAGATTAGCTCCATGTAACGGATGCAAGACACACACCACAGTTACCATGTAATCTTGCTAAACTTGTCCTAGGATGCACCCATTCTCCCCACATGATAATAATATAATAGGCCAAATACTGTAAAGGGAAGCTGCGAGCAATCACTCTCACCGCAGAAGACTCAGAACACCGATGCCTCCAGTGTTATGGTTATGGTACCTCTATAACTAGGTGGAACTGGCATGCATGTATATAGCTCAGGCAATCTAAAATATTAATCATATAATTACTGTTTGTGTTTAAGACACGTAAACTACTGGGGAAAACATATGGATACAAACGGGAAATCCTAATAAAGCAAGAGAGTGTCCTTACTGAAGGACAAAATATCCATACCTTATGTCCAGTAATGAGGATGAAAAGAATGCGGATGAATTACTCCGACTTCATGATATCTACATACGAGTAATAAAAGGGACGTGTATGAGTTTCCTGATTAAGTTATATTTAACTGTTTATTAGTTTTCTTAACATGTTCTTAACTTGTTTTACTTGTTCTTGTCTTGTCTTAAGTGTTCTTAACTTATGTTACTGATTCATGTTAAATCATGTGTTTTCCTAATGTTTCATGTAATTCTGATTAGTGTATTTCATGTTTTTAAGTGTTAATATACTTGTTGTATCATAATGAGTAACTTTCTAAAAATAGCAGGTTTTCATAAAAAACAAGTTTCCAAAAATAGAAAGTTTCCAAAAATAGTAAGTATCCAAAAATAATAAGTTTCTAAAAATAGAAAGTTTCCATATTTAGCATGTTTTACAATTAATAATAAGCTTATTAAATAATTGTATAATATAAGTTATAGCTTTAATAAGCATATAAGAAGTCATGATTATTTAATGTAATAACATTAGTAAAGTTTAATAAAACAAATACCTTAGTTATAACGTAATGCTTATTAATTAATAATAATATGCATGTTTTATAAGTCCTTATTAATTAATAATATACATGATGATATTAATTAAACTTTACCTTAAATGATTATTAAATAATTAAATTAAATCATGTTATTAATTTAATTAAACATTGGTTAATATGAAATTAATTTATTACGCTAAAATCTTAAATAAATTAATTTATGTACATGTGATTATACCATGAATAATTATCTATAATAATTATTATAACATATAGTTTCTTTAAAATGGCCATGTGATTTATATCATGATAATTATATTTACTAATTACAACTTAAGTCGTGTTTATTAATTAATTAAATCAAGCCATGGTTAACTAATAAAATTAATTAATAATATAACATAAAGTAATTTATCAAAATATTTAGCCAAACACCCCCGTTTGTGTTCATATACCCGAGCCCCATAAACCCGAGCCTACCGAGACACCCGTGTCTCGGTCTTACGAAAACAAATCAAACCAAAATAAAACCAAACACACTACAACCCGCCACCACCCGGCGGCTGTGGTTTCTAGCCGGCGGCCAAGCATTCTTGGTTGCTGCCGGTGCCACTGTTAGCCAACAGGTTCCCACCGGCTGAGTCGGTTTCCCCCAGCCATGGCCAACCTTCCCACCAAGAGTCAAGGACTCTTGGTTCCCGCTGTCTGGCCACACACGACCCATGCTGCCTGCCACTGATAAGTCGAACGCACCCCTGTTGGGCTGCTGGGCTTGCGACTGTCCAAAGAAACCAACCACCGACCCCTTATGGGGTACGACTGGTCGAACCAAAGACACACCGTGACATTTGAGGTCTCGGTTTCCGTGACAAAACCAAACCAGTAACCCGTTACATTCAGGATTTAATCTTTTACTTTACATGTGTTCAAGAGATCAATGAATGGATTTATAAATAAGAAAATAATTAAAAAGGTTAAGGATTTAAAAGGTACTGAATGCGTAATGATTAATTGATTGATGAACACAAATTAATCTCGTAACCAAAATCAAAATCAACCAACTTTCTCTTCCTTTTTTCTTGATGCAAACCCGGCGGCCAAAGGACATAGGTTAGGGATTTCTTAATTTTTTTTATTAAAAGTGGAAAATGGATTTCCTTGGAGATGTTTTGGTTACCTTTAAAATGTTCATGGTCCGGGCTTAGCCCATCTTCCTTGTTCTTTCTATTAGGTCGGCCATACAAGGCCTTTTTATACTTTTCGATTGTCGTGCTTTAATTAATTATCGTGTAGGTTCGAGTTATAATCTCATGTTTTATTTCTTGTCATGTTTAAAAGTATTATACGTAAATAATTATATATTAATAATACTATTAATATACGTAGTACTTGTAGTAATTAATTAATATACCATATTTATATTAAATATCTGTGATACGTGTCGTATATTAATAAATCATGAAGTTTTAATTTGACCGTGTTTTCATGCATTTAATGTTCTAAGGTATTTTAAAGCGGGTTTTACACTTATATTGTCAAGGCTTTCAATCAGGGCCGTCTTACGGATTTTGGGTGCCATGAGCCGTAACTAAAAACATGCCCCTTAGAAAAATCTACGAGTAAAACAACCGCTATCGATGTTAGATATAAAGTTACAAATATCCAAGTCCTACTACTCTAAAAAAGTTATAAATATACAAAAAATACTATTAAAAATAATGCAATTCTCTTACTATTTTTCGAATCGATGTTCTTCACCATTTTACTTATAATTAACATTATCTAGCAAATCATTCTCAATATTTTTTGATGCTAATCGATTATAACAAAATGATTTAAGATATCATACTTTTCTTTGGATATGAGGGGACTCATCCCTACCATCTATCTCATTTTAATTCAATGGATAAGATTAAACATAAAATATATTTTCACCCTCTTTTTTCAAACATTAATATCTCTTAAACCGTTAATCGTTATGCGAAAAAACATACCGTTACGAAGAGAATCTAATTATCTTTCTATAAATATGCTATATGATACACTTTCGACATTTTTTTTTTCATTTTGTTCACGTTTTCGAAAAGTATCATATATGATACTAATATCATATATGATGTATTACCAATGTCATATACTCCGTATGATATAACCTATCATATATGATAGAAACCCATATCATATATGATTTAACACTGTTATCATATATGATGAAACAATATTATCATATATGATATTTTACGTAAATTTTAACAAGAAGAAAAAGAACGAAGATTTTTTTTCTTCGAAAGTATATCATAGTGCATATTGGTAGAAAGATAATTAAACGCTCGTCGCAATGGTATAATTATTTTCGTTTAGCACTTAACGGTTAAAAAAATATTTAAATTATAAAAAATAGGTGAAAAATAAAATATATTTAATCCTATTCATTAGATGAAAATGAGATGGATGGTGGGCATGAGTCCCCTCATATCCAAACAAAAATATGGTTCTTTAATTTTTCTTGTTTCTAGGCATCAAAAGCGTGATATATATAGAGACTAAGATGTGTTTGGAATTGCGTTTAGAACTATATTATCTACTTATTTTATTTTCAAAATGAAGATAAACTAAAATTAGTGTTTGGATAATAAAAGGAAAAAACTGATTATTTGCGTTTAGAGCTTTCAAAATGGAGTTTTGAAAAGTAAGTGAGGAGCTAATTATTTCATTTTCAAAATAGAGAAAAGATAAAATGAGTTTATTTAGTGATTTTACTTATCAAATAATCAAATAATCAAATTTGTCAAACACTCAAAAAATTGATTATCTCATTATTGTGATTTCAAACAGCATAATTAAATCTAAACACTATTTTTTAGAATGACGTTTTCAAAATGATGATTATCTTATTATTTATTTTTAAAATGAATAATCTGTTTTTAATAAGCAATCTCAAACACCCCAAAGACGTCTTTCATATCGTGACAAACTTTAAATGAAAAACAATAGCCACTTATAGAAAAGCAACATGTGGATATTCAGACTTTTAACTATAACAAAAATAAAAGATTTAAGTTTATTTGAATAAAAAAAATTATTTGTATACTAAGGGACTAATCTTAACCATCTATCTTCATCTTAATCTAATAGATAAGATTAAACCAAAAACCCGTTTCTCCCCATTGTTTTCAAAAATTAATATCTCTTAAACCGTTAATCGTTATGCGAAAAAAATACCATTACGACGGGCATTTAGTTATCTTTCTACGGATATGCTATATGATATACTTTCGAAAAAAATTCGTTTTTCACGTTTTTTTTTTCGTTATAAAAGATTATCATATATGATACTAAATATCATATATGATAGTAACACTAGTATCATATATGATATAACTTATCATATAAGATATAAACCAATATCATATATGATTCAATAATAATTTGTAACTTACCACTATTATCATATATGATGAAACATTATTATCATATATGATACTTTACGTAAATTTTAAAAAACTAAAAAAAAGGCGATTTTTTTCTTTAAAACTATATCATAATGCATATCTGTAGAAAGCTTATTAAATGCTCGTCGCGATGGTATATTGATATGAGTGTATTTACTCATATCATTTGTAGCTTAAAACAATGAAATTATGCATGATTTATATCAAAAATGCCTTGGATATGCTTGTTTCTTGTTTTCATGTGTGTAGGTACCAAGTTCACGAAAACCGATAAAAACCGGCACGAGATTGATGAAAAAGATCATAGAAGCCAAAATCGAGCTCGACTTTAGCGGATTTTATCAATTGTCAAGGATTTTGGTCAAGTGGGGCCCACAATGGGGCAAATGGGCTCAAAGGCCCAATTAAAGTTTCAAGTTAATATAAGGATTTGATTTTGCAAGCCCATTTGAAGCTCAATATTTGAAATAAACACACGGATAAGTGTTATGAGTTTTGGGCTCAAGCCCAACTGTCCACAATTCTGATGAAACGAATGAAGTAAAAGAAACTGATGGGCTTTAGGGTTTCAAGTGAATGGTATAAAGTCATTTTCCCATTTTATTCATTCAATTTATTATCACACGTCCACTCACTTTCATTTATTAAACAAATAAAACCGTCACTCACCCCATTATTTACTTTACACATAATTTCCATTCACACGTTTTTCTTTCTGTCACACAATAAAATATTTCGTTACAAACTATGCTTCCATCTCCTTCTTCACTCCATCTCACCCCATAAACCTGTAAAAATACTTACTGTTCCAAACCCTAGGTAAGTAAAAAGTCAACAAAAATTAGGGCTTTTTACTTATTCAATTAATTCACAAAAAGGGGATTAAAACCCCCAAACTTATAGGAAGAGAAGAGATGGAATAAGAGAGCTACGTGGCTTCGTTTCATTGGATTCAACACATCATTATTCCATTCCCACCAATCAGGAGCCTCAAAAGAAGCACAACTAGCACACACGGATGCCACGTTGGCAATCCGTGTGTGCTATGTGAGATATCCACCATCAGATTAAGGAGAGAGAAGAGAAGATAAAGATCAATGGCCAAGAGATCAAGTGGAATATTCTAAGAAAGATCCGAATATCCCTTCATCAACAGCCTGGGGAGGCTATAAATACCCCCAATTTTTCTACTTGTAATCATCCCTTTTTCTTACTTACTGTTATAATGTTAAAATTAGAATAGGAAAGATGTATCTCTCCTTTTAATAGTATTGTATCAGTTTAATTGATTAATAAAAGTTTCGGTTTATCAAATTGGATTCGTGGGTTTTTATTACTGCTTAAATTCCTTCATCTTCTTTCTCAATCTATTTTTATATATTATAATATTAAAAGATATTTCATTAATCTGCTCAATAGCTTGATGAAATATTGAAGTAGAATTTGGGATTAATTTATCCTGACTGGATAAATATAAATTTACTGGATTGTGTTAATGGTTCGTTTGATGATGATTGAACGTTTGATGGTGATTTATGGTGGTGTTAGTTACGGTTCTTAGACTGCTCAGCGCAGGTCTACATCTCAGAGGTTAACTTCAAAAAAGGTGCTCATCTTCTTTTAAGTTTATATGTCTTATAGAATAAATTTTGTTTTAATAATAATTTGTTTCATATGATTGATTGGTTCACACGAATGTAAACTGCTTGATGTTTATTTAATTTGTAGTTGAATGTTATTAGATTGCTACTGTTAAAGTTTTAAATTCTTATTTGTATACTGTGAAATGATTGTTATGGGATAATAGGATTGATATAACTGCTTGTTTGTGATTTAACTTGACTGAGAATCTGATGTATTTGGTTCTTGTAATCGAAGTATAGTTTTAATTAGTTTGATATAGGTTTAAACTTGAGTTGGAATGGATTGGTTTAAGTCTGTTAAACTTTGCTGTGAGACTTATCAGGACTTAAGTGTGAGCTGATCTGTGGATTTACATTGATTTGGTTGTTTGGAATTTTTGAAAGTATTTTTCTCCTGTTTTTTTAGCTTGTTATTGCATTGTGATGAGTGAAATTGCTTAATGATTTTACTTACTAGCTTGACCTGTTAGTTCTGCTATGAGGATTGGTATTGCTGAATTTTGAAAGCTGTTGATTCAATGTGAGTTTTACTTTGCTGTATGTTATTATTATCTGATTTTGTTGCTATTGTTTCGCCATCTTCTCTTAAATCTTGTTTGGTTGATTTGTTTTGTTTAAAATTATCTTATTAGATCTAACTTTTCTGATAAGTTCTCAAAAGTTGTGTCCTCACAACTTATTATAATAAGCTTCTAAAATAAGCTATCAGAATAGTCACTCCTGTGACTGCTTTTCTTATTCTTTCAAAAAGGTATAATTCCAAAAATAATGTCACTTGGAGGTCTCGAACTCGAGACCTCCCCTTTACCAGTCGAACGTGATAACCAACTGGGCTGAAGGCCTTTTTGATTTAACTCTCTGAAAGTTAACTAATATTGTCTGTTTGGATCTGTCAGTTTATTTTTATTAGAAGTTAATATTAAGTCACGTTTCATTTTTTTATAAGACTTTTAATTTTGATAAAGGTAAATCTAAATAATAAGTAGTTTAAATAAATAAATATAAATAAAATAAAATAAATAATTTAAAAAAAAATGTTTTTATTTAAAAAGTTTAATTAGTTTATTTTTAATTAAATAGATTTATTTTAATTTTAGATTGATATAAGAATAGTTATTAAATAAGTTTATTTTAAGTGAATTTTTAATTTAGCTTATTAGTTTTAAAAGTAAATTAGTTTAAAAGTTGTTTTAATTAAATAGATTTATTTTTAATAGATTATTAAATAGATTAAATTTTTAAGATTTTTAATTAGTTTAATTTTTTTAATTAGTGTGTTTATTTTAAGTAATTAATTGTAGAATTTTAAATAGGCGGGGTTTACGATTCATGCACTTTAGGTTTATTTTAAATAGATTAAAATTTGTAGATTTTAATTGTAGTTTAAAAACCGAAAACCAATTCAAATCGATTGTCCATATCAAAACAAAACGTCTCAAATTCATAAGATCTTCGTGTACAACGAACTCGACCCACTCACGTGTTTAATTGAATTCGTCATTGGTATTATTAGACTATTACTTTTTCCTAAAGGTAATTTTCTAATTTACCCTATAACGTATATCAAATTAAATTCACATATACTTATCCACTTACATCAAAAATTTTGGCGCCGCTGCCGGGGATCTTGTGTACGATTCGCCTTTGTGGAGATTTGTTGATCGTGGATTTGAAGACCCTTTCCGTCCTTGGAAAGTTTGTTATTTTTTCTATTATATAGTATGTATCGTTTTTCTCGTTTTTTGTGAATAATATATTGTATTACGTAGAACAATAATTTTATATATCTTTCAAATAAGCCTTAGTTGGGATTTCATCACCTAGCTATTGTAGTCGAATCCAAAACAAAAATAAAGGCAAAATAGATAAATACTAATAAGAAGTTTGAACTCGATTTATACAAACTATAAGGTGGGTATAAGGCGACGTGCTATAAAAGGCCGTCTAAGGAAAAAGGTTTTTAAGTGCTTTGTGCCACCTCATTTCCCCGCTTGCTTGTGCGTATATTGAGAGGGACAACCTATTATTGGTTTGCCGACTCAAGTAGTAATAAATCTTATTTTTTGTTGTTTACTTATTAAACCTCGAGACGTTTAGGTTTTCACCTATCGTTTCAAAGTTGACCGAGGGTAATTTACTTCCATAGTAGTTATCCTTATTCCTTGTTTTTTATCGATCATTATTGATTGAGCAATACCAAAAAAATACCAAAAATAATCTTCTTTCTTGTCTAATTTCTTTTCTTCAATCCTCTAAATTCTCGTCTTTGTAGTGTATGCAATTACGTTCTTCACGTCTTGTGATTGATTTTAATAGGCTTGAAAATATTCCTCGTAGAAATAGAAATCGTCAACAACGAATAGTGGAACCCGAGCTTCCACCTATTGTTGTAGAGATGGCCGATAATCGTACAATGGAGGAATTGCTCCGTGCACCCACCGAAGGGTATGGGGAAGCAATCGTTGTGCCGGCTATTTTGGCGGATCATTTTGAGATTAAGACGGGTCTTTTATCGCTCATTCGTGCCGACCAATTTCGTGGCAATGAGATCGATAGTCCGCATTCTCACATTCGGAATTTTAATCGAATTACCTCGACTCTCAAGTTTAGAGATGTGCCGAATGACGTGATTAAGCTCATGCTTTTTCCGTACTCGCTCGAGGGTAATGCTAAGCTTTGGTATGAGAAAGAACCACCGGGTTCGATCTTAACATGGGATGATTTAGTGTCAAAGTTTATGAATTATTTCTTTCCACCATCTAAGATAACACACTTTAAGAATGAGATCACTAGGTTTGAACAAAAAGTGCATGAATCGTTTGGGGTTGCATGGGAAAGATTTAAAGATTTGTTAAGACAATGTCCACACCATTGTTTCTCGGAATTGCATCAAATAAATACTTTCTATAATGGGCTTAATATGATTGAACAAGATTCTTTAAATGCCGCCGCGGGTGGTAATCTTTTAAGAAAAACTCCGAGAGACGCGTGGAGAATAATTGAGGATAAGTCTAGAGCACAATATTCACGAAACACACCGGTTGTTTCCAATGTGAATTCATCTAATCACGAGATTGCTAGATTGGACTCTAAGATTGACACGATTTTAAATGAGCTTAGGAAGAATCCTCATGGATCCATTAATATGGTTGGGAATGTTTGTGTATCATGTGGTGGAGCACATCCTAATTATGCTTGTTTAAACACGGGTTTTGATCAAGCTAGTTCTTTTGCCACGACGGGAACGTATGGCTCCAACGTTCAAGTTCCTCGTCAAAGTCATGTTGCTCCACCGGGTTTTCCGCCGGTTCAAAATAGGTACAACAATGGAAACAATGGGAATAATTTTAATCGTGGTAACCAAGGGAATTTCAATCAAGGAAATGGGTTTAATGCTAATCAAAACAATCAAGGTTTTCAATGGAATAATCAAAATGATTTGTCAAGCTATATTAAGTCGAATGAGGCAAATATGAAAGCTTTTCAAAATAACATTCAAGGACAAATGGCAATTTTGAAAAATGAGTTTCAAAATACGCTAAAGGGGCAAAATAATAAGATTGAGCTTAATCAACAAAGAATGGAACAAAGATTTGAGCAAATGTTCGAGCAAGGTTAAAATCGTATGCAACAAAATATGGAACAAGGTCATAATAAATTGCTTTCGATGCTTGAGGGATTCATGTCTAAACCGTCATCTTCTTTGGGTTGCTTACCTAGTAATACCATTCCAAACCCGAGGGGAGAGCTTAAGGCTATCACCGCTTATGATAATTTAGAAAGGAAGCTTGAGCTTTATGTGCCACCTAAAGAAACCTTTTGGAATGTCACCAAGGCTACTTTAAATGTGATTAGTACCTCGGATTTCATTGATCTCTTTCCTAAGAAATATAATGATCCGGGTCACTTCTTGATACCTTGTGTTTTCGATGAGCTTGGGGAATACAAAGCTCTAGCCAATCTAGGAGCTAGTATTAACGTTATGCCCCTAGCCATTTGGAAAACTCTTGACTATTTGCGACTTATACCCACTCGAATGATCATTGAGCTTGCTAATGGTACCACCACTCGACCGGTTGGTATAGCGGAAAATGTCATTGTTAAAGTGGGGGAGTTCGTTTACCTAGCCGATTTTGCTATCATTGATTATGAGCTGAATCCTCGTGCGCCTATAATTTCAGGACGACCATTTTTGTGTACGGCCGGTGTTTTAGTTGATATGAAAGAAGGGGAGCTTAAATTGTTTCAAGGGGATAAACATATGATTTTCAAACCAGAAAAAATTTCAAGATTGGTTCCTAAGAAATTGGAAAGTGTAGAAATTGATAAACCTAATTTTGTTGAATCATGTTGTAATGTTACCTCTTCTATACTCACTCCACACGAGGATGATAAGATTGAAAAACAAATTGACGATTACTTGAGTGAGCCATTTGATGCTAGTGAGTTTGTTAATGAGAATTTTGATCCCGAGAGTGACATTGCTTTACTTGAACAATCTTTGAAAATGGACTCATTTTCACTCTCTTCTAAGGATCATGTTGATTTACCTAAGGCACAATCTTCCATCAAAGAGCCTTTGATTCCTAACTTCACACCGAGTGAGGTTAGTGACTATTCGTTGGATAAGTTCATCGATGAACTTTTTGCTATCATAGATCCACTTCCACGGGGAAGTGAAGACGTTTCCGATCTCGAGATCGAGCGTGATTCTTGTGTTTTACCTACCATTCTCGAGGAATTCGCCGATGAATTTCCTTCGAATGAGAATGATGATCTTGTATCCGAGTGTGACACACTCGATACTTTGTCAGATATTTCTTGTGATGACAAGGATGACGACACTTTCGTGACTTACTTAAATCCTCTCTTTGAAGTTTCTTTGAACAATAATCCGTTGTTTCAAGAGGATTTTGAGAACATCATACCTCCTCCATCTCACACTTTTTGTGATGATGAGTATGTCGACTCGGATGGAGAAACTTATTTTATTCCCAATCTCCCTCCCACTCGCGTTGATCTTAATGTGCGGGTTTTTCATGTGACTCATATTGAGTACCATGACCCCTTTGTTCACATTCCTAAGAGTGAAAAGGTCGACAAAGTCATGCAAGTTGAAACCACTATGGTTGAGACTTTTGTACCACCATTACCATGTGCTTCATATGACTTAGGATTAGCATGGGGGGACGACACCTTGTTGTCTATTCCTTTCTTCACCGAGGACGAGGTATTCGACCCCGGAATCGTTGATTTAGGGAAATCTCGGCCTTTCACCGATGTAATAATTGAAAGATTTTTCGATCATATTGGTGCGAGTTTATCTCGTGGAGCATGCTACATCCATACCATTCGTTGTGACTACTATCTCTTTTTAGAGATTTGTGTTAGAGTTTTATCCTTTCGTTTGTCATCCGACAACGAGGATGAGATCTTTGACCCCGACATCGCGCTTTATCATGGATTTTATCCTATTATGTCGGTTTTTACCACTTTCCCTATGGACCAATGAATGCGGGGATCGAGTCGAGCTCATGACTCGGTGAACAAAAACGAGTACATTCTATCTTCTTTCTATTTTCTAACAACTAATAAGGCTTGATCTTTCAAGCTCGTGCTCGTGTTTTATTGTGATCTTAGGTATGACCCTAATATTTGAAGACTCTCGTGTTCGGTTTTTGCCGGTCCACTTGATCTTCCATTCTTTGAATGCCAAAAAGGGGCACACTTTCTATCCCTTGATTTTTATCGACTAACGTTTTATCTTGAGGCATAATTAATAAACGGCTTATAGATGTGCGTGCTCTTTCCATGCTAGGAATTTGCATTAGACTCTTCGTGTCTTAGCAAGGGGGTGTCACTCTTGAGCTAAGAAACATTGAGGACAATGTTTGGTTTTAGCATGGGGGAGTCAATCGATATAATCGCTTGCAATTGCTTTTGTCGTGTCTAAGCGTAATCTTTTTCTCATTTTTCAATAAAATTTTAAAATTTTTTGTGTTATTTTTAAGTTTTTAAGTGCTTTTGACACGAATGTAGGCTTTCAATAAGAATAGTTTTTGACTCGACTCGGTTTTTAACCTTAGCTTTTCCTTAACGTATTTGAATTAAGTTTTGCTAGGCTATTATATAGGGAGCTTTAAAACGCGAAAGTCTTAATTCATACGAGTTAAGAACAAGAACTTTTCGCAAGCTCCTATAATTGATCCTAGAAAGTCGTCTATCAAGGGAACTTTAAAACGCAAATTCTAAAACTTGCAAAAGTATAAGAAGATGCAAGATCCTATAGATGACTTGAAAAACCAAGACTTTGATTTAATAGGCTAAGTATCCATTGATTTCATTCTTGGAATTTTACAATATGGAGAACAAGAGATGATAGAGCCAATTATAAGTTTGGTATTCTTTCGGGAATTTATGTGAGTTAATTATAAGCCTATTCTCCCATCGCTTGTTAATAAATTTAATTGCAATAAATAAGGTTGAACGATTTGAAAAGTTACTTAGCTTCTAGCCCAAGATCGTTTAAAAGTTGCTTGGTATGGTTAGAGTTCATAGCCAAGGCATAACTTATTGAAGCGGGATGCGAAGATTGGCGAGTCCAAAAATGTCCTAACAAGACATGAGGGCTATGTTTTATTGCTAAAGATCTCAAGTGATGTGAAGACTCATTTATCAAAAATCAATATGAAGGATCGAGACACACGACGAAAAGCAAAATACTCCCAAAAAGTCATGGAGAAGTCTATCCAAAAAGACCATAATAAGGTATGAGGATAAATGAAGCCAAGTCCAAAAAGGAGGCGGATCGTTGTTAATCAAAATCCCATATAAAGATTGGAGAAAAATGAAGAAGTCGTGGTCCAAGTATGAATCTCTCAAAACTTCAAGTGAAGAAATATTATGAAGAGAAGACCATTATTTCGTGAACGTCTCTCAAGGTTGGAAGTATTAAGTCACTGCCAAATATCGGTCCGAGAAAGGTCTCAAATCGCGAAACAAGTTATGCCAAGATATGAACTTTATGAGAGCCCGAGAAGCAGTTTTAAAAGATTTTGTCCTTTAGCTAACTATTGATTAAATCGTTCACTTTATTTTCGGCCTAATAAATTATCGAAATAAGTCAACAATGCATCCTCGTGATCATTCATGACAATAATAAAATATAAGAGATACACCTAGGAATAAGGGAGTCTAAGTGAATAATTAGCCCACATGAGTTCGTGTTAGTCTACCAACTTATAATAACAATGATCTTGTTTTTGCACTTGGCATGGAAAAGTGAAAAGTCGAGGACGATGAATCTATTTGAGTTTTATGATCCTTAAAGTTATTTTATGTCCTTGCAAAATAAAATGTCAAAAGTTGAATAATGGTATAGTTATAGTTTTATTTTATCATTGCGTGAGGACACGGCAATTGCTTAGCATGGGGAGTTTGATATGAGTGTATTTACTCATATCATTTGTAGCTTAAAACAATGAAATTATGCATGATTTATATCAAAAATGCCTTGGATATGCTTGTTTCTTGTTTTCATGTGTGTAGGTACCAAGTTCACTAAAACCGATGAAAACCGGCACGAGATTGATGAAAAAGATCATAGAAGCCAAAATCGAGCTCGACTTTAGCGGATTTTATCAATTGTCAAGGATTTTGGTCAAGTGGGGCCCACAATGGGGCAAATGGGCTCAAAGTCCCAATTAAAGTTTCAAGTTAATATAAGGATTTGATTTTGCAAGCCCATTTGAAGCTCAATATTTGAAATAAACACACGGATAAGTGTTATGAGTTTTGGGCTCAAGCCCAACTGTCCACAATTGTGATGAAACGAATGAAGTAAAAGAAACTGATGGGCTTTAGGGTTTCAAGTGAATGGTATAAAGTCGTTTTCCCATTTTATTCATTCAATTTATTATCACACGTCCACTCACTTTCATTTATTAAACAAATAAAACCGTCACTCACCCCCATTATTTACTTTACACATAATTTCCATTCACACGTTTTTCTTTCTGTCACACAATAAAATATTTCGTTACAAACTATGCTTCCATCTCCTTCTTCACTCCATCTCACCCCATAAACCTGTAAAAATACTTACTGTTCCAAACCCTAGGTAAGTAACAAGTCAACATAAATTAGGGCTTTTTACTTATACAATTAATTCACAAAAAGGGGATTAAAACCCCCAAACTTATAGGAAGAGAAGAGATGGAATAAGAGAGCTACGTGGCTTCGTTTCATTGGATTCAACACATCATTATTCCATTCCCACCAATCAGGAGCCTCAAAAGAAGCACAACTAGCACACACGGATGCCACGTTGGCAATCCGTGTGTGCTATGTGAGATATCCACCATCAGATTAAGGAGAGAGAAGAGAAGATAAAGATCAATGGCCAAGAGATCAAGTGGAATATTCTAAGAAAGATCCGAATATCCCTTCATCAACAGCCTGGGGAGGCTATAAATACCCCCAATTTTTCTACTTGTAATCATCCCTTTTTCTTACTTACTGTTATAATGTTAAAATTAGAATAGGAAAGATGTATCTCTCTTTTTAATAGTATTGTATCAGTTTAATTGATTAATAAAAGTTTTGGTTTATCAAATTGGATTCGTGGGTTTTTATTTCTACTTAAATTCCTTCATCTTCTTTCTCAATCTATTTTTATATATTATAATATTAAAAGATATTTCATTAATCTGCTCAATAGCTTGATGAAATATTGAAGTAGAATTTGGGATTAATTTATCCTGACTGGATAAATATAAATTTACTGGATTGTGTTAATGGTTCGTTTGATGATGATTGAACGTTTGATGGTGATTTATGGTGGTGTTAGTTACGGTTCTTAGACTGCTCAGCGCAGGTCTACATCTCAGAGGTTAACTTCAAAAAAGGTGCTCATCTTCTTTTAAGTTTATATGTCTTATAGAATAAATTTTGTTTTAATAATAATTTGTTTCATATGATTGATTGGTTCACACGAATGTAAACTGCTTGATGTTTATTTAATTTGTAGTTGAATGTTATTAGATTGCTACTGTTAAAGTTTTAAATTCTTATTTGTATACTGTGAAATGATTGTTATGGGATAATAGGATTGATATAACTGCTTGTTTGTGATTTAACTTGACTGAGAATCTGATGTATTTGGTTCTTGTAATCGAAGTATAGTTTTAATTAGTTTGATATAGGTTTAAACTTGAGTTGGAATGGATTAGTTTAAGTCTGTTAAACTTTGCTGTGAGACTTATCAGGACTTAAGTGTGAGCTGATCTGTGGATTTACATTGATTTGGTTGTTTGGAATTTTTGAAAGTATTTTTCTCCTGTTTTTTTAGCTTGTTATTGCATTGTGATGAGTGAAATTGCTTAATGATTGTTACTTACTAGCTTGACCTGTTAGTTCTGCTCTGAGGATTGGTATTACTGAATTTTGAAAGCTGTTGATTCAAGTGAGTTTTACTTTGTTGTATGTTATTATTATCTGATTTTGTTGCTATTGTTTCGCCATCTTCTCTTAAATCTTGTTTGGTTGATTTGTTTTGTTTAAAATTAGCTTATTAGATCTAACTTTTCTGATAAGTTCTCAAAAGTTGTGTCCTTACAACTTATTATAATAAGCTTCTAAAATAAGCTCTCATAATAGTCACTCCTGTGACTGCTTTTCTTATTCTGTCAAAAAGGTATAATTCCAAAAATAATGTCACTTGGAGGTCTCGAACTCGAGACCTCCCCTTTACCAGTCGAACGTGATAACCAACTGGGCTGAAGGCCTTTTTGATTTAACTCTCTGAAAGTTAACTAATATTGTCTGTTTGGATCTGTCAGTTTATTTTTATTAGAAGTTAATATTAAGTCACGTTTCATTTTTTTTATAAGACTTTTAATTTTAATAAAGGTAAATCTAAATAATAAGTAGTTTAAATAAATAAATATAAATAAAATAAAATAAATAATTTTAAAAAAATGTTTTTATTTAAAAAGTTTAATTAGTTTATTTTTAATTAAATAGATTTATTTTAATTTTAGATTGATATAAGAATAGTTTTTAAATAAGTTTATTTTAAGTGAATTTTTAATTTAGCTTATTAGTTTTAAAAGTAAATTAGTTTAAAAGTTGTTTTAACTAAATAGATTTATTTTTAATAGATTATTAAATAGATTAAAATTTTAAGATTTTTAATTAGTTTAATTTTTTTTAATTAGTGTGTTTATTTTAAGTAATTAATTGTAAAATTTTAAATAGGCGGGGTTTACGATTCATGCACTTTAGGTTTATTTTAAATAGATTAAAATTTGTAGATTTTAATTGTAGTTTAAAAACCGAAAACCAATTCAAATCGATTGTCCATATCAAAACAAAACGTCTCAAATTCATAAGATCTTCGTGTACAACGAACTCGACTCACTCACGTGTTTAATTGAATTCGTCATTGGTATTATTAGACTATTACTTTTTCCTAAAGGTAATTTTCTAATTTACCCTATAACGTATATCAAATTAAATTCACATATACTTATCCACTTACATCATATATCTTCTTTTGTTTAACGTTTAACAGTTTAAGAGATATTTAAATTATAATAATAAGTGAAATAATTAAATACTTTTAATCTTATTCGTTAGACGGAGTAGAAATGAATGGTGGGGATAAGTCCCTTTATATCCAAGATAATTATGATATCCAAAATAACTCTCCTCAAAATAAAAAGTTAAATAGAAAGGCAATTTTGTAAATTCCTTTTTTTTTAGTTTCTATTCCATATCCCTTATACGTGGATTCGGGTGATTGCATACCATTCGAAAGCTATGTTTTATATTGGTTTTGTTTGTAAAACATCCATGTAATTCTTAGGGTCCGTTTGGTTTAAAATCGAGTTTTACTTTATGAGTGGGTTTATAAAAGGGATGGTTTAGGATTAGATTTAGTGGAGGAGAGACAAAAAAAATTAAAATTATTTTTTATTATATAAAAAATAAATCTGATATATTAAAATAGAAAAAATAAAAGAATTTGACAAATCTTGTGGTGGAAAATAGTTTATTAGAAAACCAATAACAAAGATTTCTAAAACCCACTACACCTACAAGGATTATATTATTGGGGATGATGAAATTATTTTTGGGTTTTTTATTTGTTCCAAACAACAGATATGAACATAAGTCCTTGTACCCCACATGAAAACTCGGAAACCAAATGCACCCTTAACCGTTGAAGGTAAGTGAGAATGAGCTTATTTTTAACATACAACGACCTCTTTTATTTGTTATTAATAACAAAAGGATCACATATAATCTACTTATTGTGTTATTATTTCAGGTCACTGACTTCTATTAAAATATCAGTTGTATCTTTGGTGTGTCACTTACTCGATGCATCATATGGCTATTGGCATTTTTATTACTATGGTTGTTCAGACCCTCCAAATGCTCCCATGAGCTCCTCGTCTTGCTGAGAAATTGGTGCCATGTCACGTCTCCTCCCCATTCCTCGTCACACTATTATCTCTCGATCAGAGGTGGACGTAGAAGTCTGAGATAGGGTGTGCACTATTGTAGCATTGAAATAATTTTTTCGGTCGGGTTTTCGGACCGGGTTTTAAGGCGGGTTTGAAGTATCATTCGAGTAACTTTTTGAAATATCATAATGCT